>JASPKZ010008381.1:647500-1347500 GCA_030220185.1 Diploptera punctata | reverse complement strand
CACGAGTGATTTCCAAATTATCGATATATTCACTACTCACGATGTGAGGAGTGAATTTATCTAGAGAATTTGGAAATCAAGAGTGGCATTTGTTAGGACTATTTCTTCTTCTTCTTCTTCTTCCTTCCAAGTATTAGGCCAAGGCCTGTTACGATCCTATAGAAAATTTTCCCTCCAGCGTTTTGATCCTTCCGGGAAATTCTCGTATAAGACTTGAAAGCATAATAATAGTCCCTTCGATTGGTTGCTGGCCAAAGGAAGGCAAGACCAGTGATGGGGCTGCCATCTTATAGCCTCTGGTCAGGCTTTTCTGGAGAAGAAAAGAAAATAAAGGAAAGAAGAAATGGAAGAAAGGAAAGACTCCCTAGCCCTCGGATGCCCCAGTAGCGTCGGAGTCGAAAAAAACAAGAGTTAACCAAGAGAGGTTAGATAGTAAAGTTAAAAGAGTGCAAAACACAAGTAAATGGAAGAAATGTTTTGCTCAGCTTGGGCACCTTGTGGTCGCCATCCACATATCCCCTAGATGAGGACCCCTGAGGCCTGTTAGGACTATTTAACGAATACAATTAAGCTATTTGCTCAAACACCATTACTTAAATATAGTTATTTTAGAATATTTATATATTTAATGTAAACGGCAGTAACCCGCTGTGGTCTCGAGGTAGCGTGCTGCCTTGTCACGCAGCGGGCCCGGGTTCGATCCCCGGTCGGGGCAGTTTTTCTGGGTGAGGTTTTTATCGAGATTTTTCCTCACCTGTAAGACAATGTCTGGAAAACTTTAAGGCCCAAACGGTCCCCGAAATTATATGGCCATCATCCTTATCATCCTTACCATTATTATTATCATCATCATCCTTCACCGGTGTGGAAAGCAACGGGAAGCTACCACACCTACACAATTCCCTAGTAAAGCTGCAAGCATAGCATGAAAATGCTATGATTGCAGTGAAAGACCTGCCTTCGGGCAGAATTACTATGGATGGAATGTAAACGGCGATGTTTGAACACAAATGAGAAACGTTATGTTTCGTTTGTTCATCACTACACCCAGATCATATTTATTGCCAAATAGGATCGAAATATTGTAAGAATGCACTCTAGTGGAGAAAAAAACAATGAAACACAACATTACTGGTTATTAATTAATTTGTGATGTCCTATGATGTAAATATGTGAGTTATATTTTTCGGCGATGTTAATTGCTGGGAAATAATACGTTTAAGAAAGTGCAAACAGTGGTATATTTTTTTGAAGTATAATCAATTGCTATGAATGTTTTTCTGTTGTATCTCGCAAGCAGAATCTGGTTATATTCGTGCACTATATATACAATCTGGGAGCCACTTGATAAAATAAAGCGATAAAATGAAAGTGATAAAATCGAGGTGAAAAATGACTGTGATTGGTTGTAAATCAAAATTCATTTAATTTTATGATTGGTCATTGACTGTCATTTGGTGCATCAGTTAAATAGTCACTATAAATAACTAACTCAGTCATTGGCGCTATCGAACTCTTACATTCATGGCCGTGCAGACATAATATCCATACAACCTATCCTGAATTAATGTTTTCCAATGATCCCTTGATTAATATAGGCTACTTTCCTCAATTCGTGGTTAAAGTTATTCTCCCACCTCATTCTTAACTTACGTACTGGCCCCTTTCTCTCTAATTTTCCTAAAATGAGTTTACATTTCGCTCTTTTATCCCCCATTAATGTCACATGTTCTGCCCATCGCAGTCTACAAGACTCAACTGTTGTTATTATATCTGATTTCATATAAATATAACGTAGCTCACTGTTATTTAGTCGTCTCCGGTCTCTTCATTCCTCTTTGGTCCAACAATTTCCTAAGGACTTTATTCTCAAATAAACGGAAGTTTTTTCCCCTCCTCTAATGTACGAGTCTATGATTCGCATCCATGTAATATAACTAAGAGAATAACAGTTTTATATATGTTTAGTTAAATGTTTTGAGAGAAGTTGGGACGACAAGAGTCCCTTTAAGGCAAATTAAACCCCTTTTTCAGAATTGAGCATATGTTAAATTCCTTTGTGTACCTCATTCCTAAGTGTAATTATTGTCCCTATGCATTTGAATTCAACCATTTGTTCAACATTTCCAATTTATTTGATAGAAATTAACTCTATAGGTAAACAGACAAATAAAACTTCAAAATGTTAAAAAGTTCATTTTTAATATCATGCATCGAATATGGTACAGACTTTAGGTAAAAGTTGTTTGTACACATGAAGCTTTTAATAGTACCTGAATCACAGTAAGCTTTGTTTATAGGTTATTGTTCATGTATACGCTGCCACTGTACGAGCGTCTTGTCTCGGTACCGTGGAACGTGTACTGTTTACAATTTTCTTCAGGGGTTTCAAAAGTTGAGCAGAGGAATTTACTGACGATGGTTAGGAAAATGTGATTATATTCATTTTGAGAAGATTTTCTTTACATGAAATATGTAGACACCTTATATATATATATATATATATATATATATATATATATATATATATATCGAATTCTAATCTTTAGAAATTGGAGTTTATCCGAAAAATGTAAAAATTAAATTTAAAAAATATATTTTTCACTGCGATACGACACGTTTAAATAACTGGCGTTATAAATTTGTGTTTTGACAATTTAAGTATTGAGAAAAGAAATCATATATATTCCGTAAACGAGAAAATCGGACAAGACATTTGACTTGCTGAGGAATTCGCTTAGTTTACGCGTCCCGCCTAATTCTACTCATCTCTTATTCAATCAGGGAGTCCATCTGCTCCGCACAGCGGGTTGCCATTGTTTAATTCTGGCTTCTATTTCTGTGCCTTGCAGTTAAAAACAGAAGATTTTTTTGGGCATATCCTTGGTACATCACAACGCTTCTCTGGGAGAAATTTCAAGATAGATTTCGGCATGCAATGGTGACAGTTCCCTTTTTAGAATAAGATATATTTTGCATAATAAGAAAAATTGTCTTTAATATATTTAACGTTTTTTATAAGTTAAGTTAGAGTGACAAAATTATCTTTAATGCAAAGTAATAAACATTTTTAGAGTTGTTCTTTTTTATTTATTCATACACCTCTCGTTAAGCATACAGTCATATTTTGATATGTGAAAGATGAGATTTAACCTCACTGAAGCAAACATAGATTGTTGTGTGTATTTGGTTGGTATTTGATAAGTAACAATATTTATTTTGTTTTTCTAGGTAAGTGACAGTGAACTTCAATACTGCTCTTCGTCGTGCATGTCTATTGTAAGTACTATAGTAAATATTTTTGTAGTTAAGTAAAAAATGAATTGATAATGAAGAGCTGATAATCTGAGAGTATTGACTATTATTTAATAAACGTATTTCATGATTTTAAGGACATGACTCTTAGTAGAAATATAAATATATATTTTAAAATAAAAATAAAATTTTAATATCCAATAGCAATTTAGTAGGCTGTATTCAGAAATGAGATATGAATCTTTCATCTTGTAATGAGTGTCGTCACAACTTCAAAGTTGCACAAATAAGTTACTAGTAAACATGTAAACATAATATTTTCGTAGAACTTGACCTCAGTCTGATCATGAATATAGTAAGAGTGGCACAAAGTACTTGTAATGAAGGATGCCCGAAATTAATATTTTAATAATATACTAGTGAATGAAATGAAGAAATAAGAAGGCAGTAAATGTTCAGACATAGGTTAATGGTGGAAAAATGAAGTTTTGAATAGAATCAAACATATATAACCGCTTGACACTAGATAGAATTGTACGCACAGCAAGCGATAAGTTACCAGAGGATGGTAGAAGGACACCTGGAAGACCAGAAAAGAGTTAGAGGGACTCAGAATTCTGGATCGAACAGTTCATGGGCCTAAAACAAAGAGAAGGGGAAGACGACTAGGGAATACCCGGCTTGCGCTACTACGCCTAAATAAATGAAATATGCATTTTTATTTTTAGTTGAATAAGCTATGAGAAAATTTACGGGTTAATTAAATTATATGGTATATTTTGTGACGATCCAAACATGGCGGTTGGCAGAGTGATTTTTTTTTTATTTAACACTAGCTAATACCCAGCTTCCGCTGCTACACCTAAATAAATTGAAATTAATGTGCTTTTATGTTTAGTTGAATAAGTAAAAGGAAAAATAATTACAAATTTATATTTTTAGATGCCCCCGTGCTGATTACCCGGCGTTGCCCGGATATCTACTTATCCCGGTCTTCTTGACATAAATGAGCTGAAATATGAAAATTATTGTGTTTTATGTTTAGTTAAATAAGTAAATGGAAAAATTTATGCTGTTTACACGGCATTGTCCGGGAATCTCCTCATCCCGATCTTTTTGGCATAAATGAGCTGGAAGACAAAAATTAATGTACTTCTTATGATTAGTTGAATAAGTAAAACGAAAAATAATTATAAATGTATATCGTAATTATTTTAAGATTCCCAGTGCTGATTACCCGGTGTTGCACGGGAATCTATTTATCTAGATCATTCTTGGCATAAATGAGCTAAAATATAAAACTTGTTATTGTGAGTTATCCGTAAAAGAATTATCCGCCATGTGCTGCTGTGCTTGCACAGGAATCTACGTACTTGTCTAGATCTTCTTGGCATCAACGAAAGACAAAAATGGTTATTGTGAGTTATCCGTAAGAGATAAACATATGCTGTAGCGGACGTTTTTGTACAGTTCTTTGAGATATTCAATTCTGTGTATATTAATTTTGTGTATTTCGTATGGTTTAGGCAGCGTAAGCCTTTAAGCGTCCAAATAGCTACTTTTTCACGTTTTCCAGTACGAAGGGCGTATTTTTGGGGTGTAGGAGTTGAGTATCACAACTCTCTTATAGCCTATGTTCATCCCGGGAATCTCCTGAACATTTTGCAAAAAGCCCCTTCACAATCGGATCAACGGTATGGCCACGCATAAAGTACGAACAAACAAACATTCATTTTTATATAGCCTATTAGATTCGTGGTAAACCCCCATTTAAAATGGTCGGTTTTCACTGATTTTCGGAAAATATTTACCTCGGTTTATTTTAATTGCATGTATAGAGTTTAGCTGTGAAAAATCGAAAATTACGACCGCTAGAGCGATTTTTAAATTGTTGTTTCAGATGAAATACAACACCTAACAGTTTCAGACTAAACACTCGCCATACGTGATAGTCTGTGCAACAAGTTTTCTATTCCTATTCAACTCTTAAAACTCGTAACATGGCCCACTTTAACACATATGAGAAAGATAACATCATAAATATCCAGGAAATCCTATCATTAGAAGTAAGGGAGGGTATACCTGAATGCTTTATTTTAAACATCGCTCTAGTGGCCGCCATGTTTATTCTTCCTTAACATGATTGGATAAAAACGATTTAGCTAACTAAAAACAAATATACATAAAAATAAGCAAAGTTGGAATATTAATTTGATTGGCTGAAGAATTCCCTTAATTTACGTTGTTTGCTGCTTGACGTCCTTTTTTTTATTAATAGTTCTCTTGTTAGTACGAAATGTTAATTTTGTTTATTCACAAAATCTTGTCTTTAATTCTGATGTAATTATTTCCTTATGTGGAGAACGTGCATCGATTTATGATACACTGTTTGATTCAACGTGGCCTCATTTTTTTTTTAATTTTCCAGAACGCGTATTGACGTATTTTTCTTTATACTTGAAGTTCAATTAAGGAGCGAGATACTTTGTCTTGTTAGGGAATTACCGCTAACAACGAAGAATGTCATTCATCGGATGTGATTATTTCTTTTTAAACATTAAGCTTCTTTCTCATCTTGTTAGCTACTAAATATGTCCTTAATGAAACGTATTGTGATTTCGTAAACAAAAGAAGTAAAAGCACATAATTTGCGTAGTTTCCCTAGTGCGTGTTCTGTAAACAGAAGACATTCGAAGGAGAGCAGAAAAAAAGCAAGTATTTGAAATTCCAGCAGAGTTTCTATTTAATTTTGGTAGCCTATATGTACTCTCAAAAACAATCAAACTTGTTCAGAATAAAGAACCATTATCATATTCACCGTTATCATCTTCTTCATGTTTAGTATGAATACTGTGTTTCGTATTAGTGTTGTGTTGTCTCGCAGGAGGTTCTGAATTGAGCTGAGTAACAAAAACGAAAGTTTTTTTTTTGTCTCAGAAAGAAACATATGTGATTCGGATAATATGTTTTTCCTTAAATTCAAATATGATATCGGTTTTTCTCCATCACGCAAGGTTTCCGAGAGACAGGCATTTATAATTTCAAACACTTCAATATTTTCTACATTCGTAACTACATAATATTCGAACATTTGGATTCACCTAGAAAGTACGAAATGACGATTTTCTGCCATATTTCGCCTGTGGAGCATCCCTCTTGATAGTCAAACTATAATCGGCCAGCATATTAGGATTCCATTTGCCTTGATATCTCTGTTCCATAGCTGAAATCTCCTGATGAAAGTGTTCCCCGTGCTCATCGCTCACTGCGCCAAGATTTTCCGGGAAGAAATATAGGTTTATTAAAAAAATAATTATTTAAATCCATTAATTGAAATTGAAATAAAAAAACTGGGTCGAAAAATTCCGAATACATATTTGAAAATACGATAAAAACTGCATTAAGTACGACTATTGGTACTCATGAGACAAAAATCATGTTGACCAGTGTAATTTATGCGAACAAACACTCCATGTCTGTTATCAAAAATGTATGTGTGTAATTCGAAGTTTAAAACACTTACAGAAAACCAGAGGCAAAGTGCTCAATAGATAGGCAAAGTATAAGGTTGGAGAATAACATTACACATGATTTCAGCGAGGTAAATTATATAATTTAATAATAGTAAACAATAATTGTATGAATTATATAAGAAACCGATTTAGTGAAGTATATAAACATCAATTGATTGATCTGGGCTGGACATTTGATACGTTTGGACAATAATAAAAGTGTTAAAATATCTATATGGCACAACTATTACAAACAAGAAAAGTTGGAAGACGAAAATTAAGATGAGAGGATGTTGTGTTGCAGGATATTAGAATTAGTAAAATTAGAAATTGGAAGAAATTAGCAGCAAACAGAGAGGTTTGGCATGACATTCTGAGGAAGACAATGGCCCAAAATGGGCTGTCACGACATAAATGATGATGATGATGATGATGATGATGACATACAATGGATGATTGGAAAATGTTAGTTCAGGATAGGAATGTATGGATAGCTAATGTCCACAGAGCCAGAACCTCGAGTTTGTTAGTCCAAGTGTATCTGTTTATTTAGGTGACAGTTTACAGTTTAAAATGACTGATAACCATTCCCAAATATTAATTTATATTTTGTATAAAATTAAATAAGTACGCCGTTGTGGTCTCGGGGTAATGACGCTGTCTCGTACGCAGCGGATCTGGGTTCAATCCCCGGTCGGGACCAGTTTACTGGGTAATGGTTTTTCGTTTTTTTTTCTCACTTGTAAAACAATTGGCAGGAAACTTTAAGGCCCAAACGGTCCTCGAACATCATGTGTTCATCATAGTTATCACCATCATATTCGCCATTTTTTGTAGAAATGTATGTTTGAATGGTATGTTTCGTCTTAATATTGTGTTATCTCGGAGCAAACTGTGGTTTCAGCTGATCACTTCTTCGAGCAGACACTCCATGTCTTGTGTGGTCAAATGAAAAGTATGTGTGTAATCCAAAGTTCAAAATCCCTCTCCCAACAAATCGTTCCACTCTTAAGATCCGGTTGAGGCATGGCATGAAAAATTACCTATAAAGAGAGAGGTTAAACTACAATGGAAAAAGAGGAGAAGAATACAAAGTTGCTCATGACATATCTGGTATTCTCCCTGTCACTAATAGAATTGTAACCTAGTTTAGAATTTGCGGCGTCTTCAAAGTGGAATTACCTAACCTCAATAATTTTTTGGTGGTTTAATGGTTTATTTAATTTACCTGATGGACTTAAGACGTAAGGTATTATCTTCCCCTTCACCAGGATTAAACTATACATAGGCCTATAACAATTACGGATTATCTACAACTTGATCAATAACACTGAGAAAAAAAAAACTCAGAAAGAAAATATGTGATTTTTTTCTCCTGAATTCAAATATGATATCGGTTTTTCTCCATCACGCAAGGTTTTCCGAGAGACGGGAATTTATAATTTCAAACACTTTAATATTTTATACATTCGTAACTACACAATATTCGAACATTCGGACTCACCTAGAAAGTAAGAAATGACGATTTTCTGCTATATTTCGCCTGTGGAGCATCCCTCTTGATGGTCCAACAATAAACGGCCAGCATATTAGGATTCCGTTTGCCTTGATATATCTTTTCCGTAGCTGAAATCTCCTGATGAACACTTTCCCCGTGCTCATCGCTCACTGCCCCAAGATTTTCTGGGAAGAAATCTAGGTTTATTAAAAAATAATTATCTAAATCCATTAATTGAAATTGAAATAAAAATCTGTGGGTGATGGAGAAATTCCGAATACATATTTGAAAATACGATAAAAAAACTGCATTAAGTACAAGTATTAGTACTCATGAGACAAAAATTATGTTGCCCAGTGTAATACGTAAAATAGGCATAGGCTACACATTATATGGATGACAAAAGAAAGAACAAATATATTAAAATTATAATAATATGTATATATTTCCGGTTTTAACAATGTTGACACATTTATTCCGGCATCAATAATTTGTCTTTATAACTTCGTTTTATAATTTTCTTCCTTTTGTCTCTACTACAAACAGTTCTTCCTCTATTTCCCAGTCCTTGAAAGTTTCTCTAATACCTAGGATCCACGTGAGATTTGGCCGTCCTTTCCTTGTAGTTCCTGATGGTGTCCATTCCATGTTTTTGTAATCTTTCATCCTCCATTCGCTTAATATACCCGTACCATTTTAGTTGTTTTCTTAGATACATTCTAAAATCGAGTTTTGTACATTCATGTTCTCCTTTATAACATTTCTAATTTTCTCTCTCTTTGATATTCTAGCAGATCTCCAATAGTTCATTTATTCTACCAATAGTTTTCTTTTCATCTGATAATTTATAGACCAAACCTCTGAAACATAAGTCATAATATTTGAAGAGAAAAATTATACGCTCAGACCGGGACTTGAACCCGGGACCCTTGGTTCTCTAGACCAAGTGCTCTACCAACTGAGCTACCTGAGCAAGTACCGATCTAAACGCAAATCTTTCTCTATATACATTGTAATTCCCATCCACCAAATGTTGTGTAAAAGCCGTACTGGCTGTAATGTATAATTCCAAATATGTCTTCTTAATAAAGGAGCCGCCATTTGCAAGATAGAAGCATAGCTTCACAGCATTTGGTGGATGGGAATTACAATGTATATAAAGAAAGATTTGCGTTTAGATCGGTACTTGTTCAGGTAGCTCAGTTGGTAGAGCACTTGGTCTAGAGAACCAAGGGTCCCGGGTTCAAGTCCCGGTCTGAGCGTATAATTTTTCTCTTCAAATATGATTTATCCATCATTGAGATGTACGAAATCAATAATAATAGCATGGTAAAAGCCGTACTGGCTGTAATGTATAATTCCAAATATGTCTTCTTAATAAAGGAGCCGCCGTTTGCAAGATAGAAGCATAGCTTCACAGGATTTGGTGGATGGGAATTACAATGTATATAGAGAAAGATTTGCGTTTAGATCGGTACTTGTTCAGGTAGCTCAGTTGGTAGAGCACTTGGTCTAGAGAACCAAGGGTCCCGGGTTCAAGTCCCGGTCTGAGCGTATAATTTTTCTCTTCAAATATGATTTATCCATCATTGAGATGTACGAAATCAATAATAATAACATAAGTCATAATATTTCTAACTATTGTTTTAAAATTTTAACTTTAGTTTTTTTTATATGTTTATCCCATAATATTCTATTCAGGGCAGATATTACATAATAATATTAAAAATAATAATAATAATATAATTATAAAAATAATAAAATAATAATAATAATTGTGATAATAATAGTAATAGTAATAATAATAATAATAATAATAATAATAATAATAATAATAATAATAATGGGTGACAACCAGGCACAGAGTTTTAATTAGTGTGTTGTGGGATATAAGCTATTTTTAATAGTTTTTATTACTGTCTTACGTCCATCGCTGAGTCCTCGAGATAGCGTCGCTGCCTCTTAATGCTCCGGGCCCGGGTTCGATCCCCGGTTGGGACACGTTTCTTGGGTGATGGTTTTTCCGGATTTTTCCTCACCTGTAAGACAAATGTCAGGAAACGTTAAGGTCCAAACAGTCCCCGAACATCATCTGACCATCATTATTGTATTCACTTAAATTAGTGTCTCTGAAGAAAATTTAACCGGTTATCCCCATCCAAGTGAGACGTGCATGGAAACTTCTTGTAGGAAAGCCAGAGGGAAAACGCCCAGTTGGTAGACCAAGAATGAGGTGGGAGAACAACATTAACTATGATTTGAGGGAAGTAGATTATACAGGGAATGATTGGAAAGCATTAGCTCTGGATAGGGATGTATGGAGAGCTTATGTCCGCGCGGCCATGAACCTTCGGGTTCGATAGTGCCAGTGAGTTAGTTAGTTAGTTAGTTATCCCCATCCAAGTAATATCTTAGTTGCTCCTTGTTTTTCCCATCCCAACCCATCGATCCCCGCCGTGTTCGAACCCGCGATCCTCGGCACCAGAGGAAAGGAGCATAACCAGTAGTCTACCGCGAAACTCAAGAGTCATTTAGTCAAAAATTATTTTCATGATCTGAGTTGGAAAAGAGTAATTTTGGCTTAAATTCTCATCTAGAAAAATCTCTTGAAGCATAAAGTCCCTGCTATTTTTTAAAGTCTCGAGATATGAAGAACTTGTTAAATATAAAGTCCTGTACAGAGAAAAATCATATATTTATCTAGCACTCCTTTTGTTTCTCTTCGTCGGAAAATGTCTGGAGATTCGTGCAGGTGGATAAGGGGGAGATAACTGTGAACTCTTGTTTCCACTTCACTAGACTCTCCAGAGATCCCTGACGAGCCTTAGAGTGGCCTCATTTACATATAGGCACGAAACATCCTAGCTTCATAATATTCTTTCCATGGCTAAGGTCTACTTCTACATCTGCGGTGAATAATATTTTATGTCGTACTACTTTAAAATTGTTGGTTTATTTCTTGGATACAGTATGTGCCAGCTAAAGTTAAAGTATTATTATTATTATTATTATTATTATTATTATTATTATTATTATTATTATTATTATTATTATTATTATTATTATTATTATTATTATTTAATTGGTTTAAAATCTTCAAAACGCCCGCGCGGGCGTTAAGTTTAACATGCTTACAAATATATTAAATACGGCAATCAAACATTTCCAATTAAGTCCACCGCTGTGCTCTCTGGATAGCGTGCTGCCTTGTCACGCAGCGGGCCTGGGTTCGATCCCCGGTCGGGACAGTTTTCTGGGTGAGGTTTTTATCGGGGTTTTCCTCACCTGTAAGACAGATGTCAGGAAAACTTTAAGGCCCAAACGGTCCCCGAAATCATAGGCCATCGCAATCATCATCATTCATATTCATCTTAGGTTAAGCTTAGAATTAGGACTCTCGTGGCGCACCATTATCATCATCATCACCCATCATATCATCGGGGCAACGTAACCCCGCCTTCCTGACGCCCCAACCACAGAAGTGGGTTACAATACGCCAATGGCAGGAGAGACACTTGAAATATCCAGAAGGACAAAATAGGGCATAAAATATATATTTCGAATATATTATTGAATGAACAAATATCCTAGAAACAGATCCCTTAGCAACGAAGTTAATTGTGTGATATAAAAAAACATCCCAACATATATAGGATTTATAGACTATGAAAAAGCTTTTTATATGGTAAATAGAAATAAATTCATCATCATCATCATCTTCATTCATGGACTAGGTCTGTTGACCCGTTCCGACTTCAGCCCATCTCTTTCTAGGTCTGCCCACATCTCGGGTGCCTTTAGGTTTGTATTTTGTTATTTGTTTTGGATAATAGAAATAAATTATGGGACATAATGACAAATAAAGGTATTCCGCAACATTTGATTAAGGCTGTACACAATTTATATGTAAATAATAAAATTGTAATAGACAGGGGTTTTAAATCTAAACATAAAAAAATGGTAGCAGTAAATCGTGTTGTCAGACAAGGGTGTCCTTTATCACCTTCTCTTTTTAATGTATATATAGATGAAGTTATATTAAAGTAGTAGATTAATTTAAATAAACATTTTAAAATAAATAATAAACTGTTGGATACAATAGTATTTGCTAATGATGAAGTAGTGATTTCCAGTTCAGAAGATGTTCTACAAAGAGCTATTTTTAATTTGGAAAAAATAAGTGTCAATTACAATTTAAAAATGTCAAAGAATAAAACTAAAATTGTAGCATTTAAAGGACATGATACCTTAAGAGCAAAAATAGTAATTGATAATAAAATTTTAGAGCAGGTGAACAGTTTTAAACATCTAGGTTTCAATTTATCATATGTTAAAAGTGAAGATATTAATGCCAAAATAAGTAAATTTAATCTAATGTGTGGCAGTATTAAAATAACCCTTAAAACACAAGAAAATAAACAAAAATTAAATTTTATAAAGTAATGGCTGTTCCTGTATTGATGTATGGATCAGAATGTTGGACGATCACTAAAAGACAAGAACGAAGATTGGAAGCAGCTGAGATGCGATTTTAAGAAATATAGCAGGATATACTTTGCTGGATAAGAAAAGAAATGAAGATAAAAGAAAGGAACTAAATATTTTAAAACTTACAGACCGAATAATTAAATATAGGAACGACTGGAAAGAATATATTGATAGAATGCCAGAAGGAAGATTTCCAAAAGTATTGCTAAATTATAAACCGCACGGAAGGAGAAATGTTGGTCGCCCACACAGAAGATGATCTGAACAATTTTAATAATTCTAACTTTCATGAAACCGGAACTAGCCAACAGACTTAATCCTGGATGATCATGATGATGAAAGAAACGACAATCATATAATTTACTCATGTACGTTTCATATTTTAGTAACGGTTTATTTTATTAATACATGCATTTATGTATTCACCACGAGTGTTATTAGTATTTATACCTTCGTACTACTTACAAGACTTGGGCCAAAAGCCCTCGGCCTTGTAACCTGTTGCCCTCCGAGCACAATAACCATAAAAATACTCCATGTTCTCAAATTAGGCCTAATGGCTTACTTTGAGCCTCTGTAATTGTTGACAGTCTTAGTTCCTTCATTGAATGCGTGCTTTGTAAGTTCCCTGGGAAGGAGAAGCCTCATTGCGGTTTGGATTTCCCGACTGGTGATGGTGGAACGCTTGTTGTAGTGAGCAAGTTTGCAAGCCTCTGCTGCTTTTCGCTCCGAAGATGTCATTCACAAAGCTATCCGTGATGCTCATGACTTTAGAACTGATCTCGGTGTCTGGGTGACCCTGCTCCAGTACTTTGCAAGTGTAGATGGCATAGCTTTCCTTCTTGCATTTTTATTTTCTTGTCTCCCTTGGAGGTATTTTTCTGTGCTTTACCTGCCTTCTTTAAAACACTTATAAATGCTATTTCACCACATTATAAGCCATCTTGTTTCTACTTATTTTACAA
This sequence comes from Diploptera punctata, assembly GCA_030220185.1. Taxonomy (NCBI): domain Eukaryota; kingdom Metazoa; phylum Arthropoda; class Insecta; order Blattodea; family Blaberidae; genus Diploptera; species Diploptera punctata. The sequence goes on along the minus strand of JASPKZ010008381.1, from coordinate 1,333,782 downwards.
GTTTCAATTTCATTTGTTCTTTGTTCATTTATTATTTTCGCTTCATTTATATTTGTAATTATGTGTATCTTCAATTTTACTTTATACTAGCTAATACTCTGCATGTGCTACTACGCCTAAATACATTAAATGTGTTTTTATGTTTAGTTGAATAAGTAAAAAGAAAAATAAATATAAATTTATATCGTAATTATTTTTAATTGCCCCGTGCTGATTACCCGGCGTTTGTCCCGGGAATCTACTTATCCCGATCTTCGTTGCATAAATGAACTGAAAGACAGCAAAGGTTAGTGAGTGTTATCCGTTAAAGAAACCCGCCGTGCGCTGCTACTCTTGCACGGCAATCTAGTCATCGCGATGTTCATGACATCAATTAGCTGAAATATATAAATTATATTGTGAGTTATCAGTAAAAGATAGACATGTGCTGTCGCGGACTGTCCTGTAGATGTTTTGAGATATTAAATTCTGTGTACAGTAATATGTTGTGGTTTGGGCAGCGTAAGTCATTAAGTATCCAAAAAGTTCCGAAAAACACTTTTTCACTATAAAGGATGATTTTTAAGGATGAAGGGGTTGAGTATTACAACTCTTATAGCCTAAACCCTTCCCGGAAAACTCCTGAACATTTTGCAAAAAGCCCCATCACAATCGAATGAACGGTATTGTAGCGCATAATGGACAAACAGACATACGTAGACCTACATTTGTTCATATAGGCTATATATATAACTACAACCCTAACGTACATTTATAAAATAGGGCTCCAAATCTTGGAGATTTAATGAATAAATATTACGATATGTTCTTTAATGAATCAGATGGTTCCGTTGATTAATAATTAACAGGCTCGTTCTCCTATGGTTCCTTGTTTTATGATCCAAACCCGGCTTGAGTCGGTGATTTTCTTATTCATTTCCATTGTAATTTCTCTCACATTTTAGCTACATTTACATGTCCCAAGCCATCCGGACCTTACAGTGGGACCACTTGTCGAGAGAGAGAAATTAAACTTGGATCACACACATAATCCTGTGCCCACACAAGAAGATAAACGGTCTCTTCGATCGAGTGACCACCTCAATCTAAGGCCTCCTCCGAGGCAACACAATATTAAAACGAAGAAGTTAATATTAATAAAATTTGTTGAGGTGAATAATCATAAATTAAAATATTAAAATGAATCAATACCTTGGCAGGTGTTGTCATCCTCAAGTAGGTTAAAATTATTAAAACTGTAGGCTTTTCTGAAACCGGCCAGAAGGTGTGCGCTGCTGAAGATGGACGTCGGTTTCTGAAAGGGCTACGTGTTTAAAAACGTTTAACCTAGTTTTTAAAACGAAATACACCTTCCCCTCATTCATTCATACTAAATGTGACGAATATGATAATTATTAAGACCGTTTGGTCTTAAAAGTTTCCTAACATTTGCGTTACAGGTGAGGAAAAATTCCGAAAGAAACCGACCTGTGATTGAACACATTACTGGATTGGAGCAAGTGACGCTATCCGTAGAGGACAATGATGGTCAATTAAAAGTAATTCTATATTTTATTAAAGTCGTCTCGTTGATCGCATTACCAACGCTCGTGGCTATCCCAAATGCGATCACACAAAGGAACTCCCCAACCATTACATGTCGAAAACTGCCTTGAAATTTCTCCCAGACAAGCGTTGTTATGTACCGAGGCCATGTACAAACAATTATCTGCCGTTTTTAACTGCAAAGCCAGAATCGAGCAATGGGAACTCACTGTACTGAGCAGATGAACTCCCTGCTTCAGTAAGAGCGGGGTGGAGTGAAACGGGACGCGGCGCGTACGGCGGGTAGTAATGCATATTCAACTACCAATTTGGGAGTTGTATTACTTCCCAATAATTTAAATTATAAATTTGGCGCTGGATTTTAGTATCATGCAGTTAAAACGGCACATATTTCTTTGAACACGGCCTTGGTACGCCACAACACTTACCTGGAAGAAATTCCATTGTAGATAGGCAATGGTTGACTGTTGCCTTGTCAGGTTCGAATCCTGGTGTATCTGGAGGAATATTGGTGGTGGGCCACACAAGGATTTTCGGGGGTTTTCTGAGTTCTCCCGTTACCCGAAATTGACCCCATCAAAACTCTGCACTCCTCTACCTTCCCCCATATAGTAATTTTATATTGCAGAATGTTAGTAGCGTACTCAAGGGACACTTCAAAATACTTACAAACTCCAAAGATATAGCCGGACTGTTCAACCGATAATGACAAACGCAATGCATAGGGATGAACGTTTTGGAATTCAAGGCCAAATTAAAGTAGCAACTTGGACTGTTAGAGGAATAAGAACTTTGAAAAATAAAGCCAGGAAAGACTCTGTAATGAAATTATGCAAGACAATTGCCGTGCCTATTATTACTTATGGATCCGAAACATGGAGAGTGACAACACAACAATCTGCCAGAATACAAGCTGCTGAAATGAGATTCCTCAGATCAATAGCAGGATATCAAAGAACAGACAAGAAACATAACACAGAAATAAGACAACAACTAAAAGGAGAGGAATTAAACACAACAATAGAGAAATACAGAACAAACTGGAAAGAACACTTAGCAAGGATGACTGGGAATTGAATACCAAAAGCAGCATACAGCTATTCACCACGAGGAAGAAGAAGTTTGGGAAGACCAAAGAAAATATGGAAAGAGCAGCAATTTGGAGCCGGAACAGGCTAGTAAATAAGCCTAAACCGCGAAGAAGAAGAAGAAGGTGATGATGATGATTGATGATTAATGATGATGTTCAATGGAAGGGTTCATTTGTTTCAACTATGATACCGTGAACATGTCCTGCCTGTATTTCTGATTGTAAAAAGGAGCAAAACAGTATGGCGTATTGCTGCATTTCAATCAGCTACCTTCACAACTTCACTTCTATTGCAGCTTTACTTCACTGATAGTTGAGACGGACTTTAGAAATAGAGGATTTACGTTATAGAAATCTAGCAAATGAGCATTAATACTGCATTTGTTGGCTGACACATTCTTTATATCTCACATGAATACTACATACATTTTTATCACTTTTATTGAATGCAATTAACGCGCGAAACAAGTTTTCTAGCTTGGCATCAAGCGAGTTGAGATGAATGTATGAATAGATAACATGTTTACATTTAATAAAGAAATGCCATCATTAAAAGTTAAGAGAGTCTGTATTACGTTGCAATTACGTATACACAAGTGCCATATTTTTATAACGTTATTTTTAATTAATTTTCTGTATCAACAAAACTAACAAGGATTGAACCCGTTCTGAGAATTAAAAAAATAGTCAGATCACCTTTTCAATGATCTCCGAACTTCCCTCCTTCCATCTGATTTATAATTCAGCGAACGTGTAGGAAATATCTCAAATGGTATTCGACATACGTGTCTCCTGCACTGTTCTTTGTATTATGAATCACCTCGAACTATATTGTCAAATTATTTAATTAAATAAAAATAAAACTTAAAGTTTTATATGATTTTCATATTTATCTATCTATCTATCTTCGTGTTTTTACAGCTGCTGCCGTCTTCCCGTGCCAAACCTCCAAAGCCTACGTTCTCGGGTATCTTCAATGCTTAGCCCTCTTGCTTGCATTAATGTCTTCATGTTTTCCTTCCATGTTAACTTTGGTCTCCGTCTTTTCTTCTTTCTGGTCGGATGCCATTGATGTAGTTGACTTGGTCATCGCTCATCTTCCATTCTAAAACCATGTCCTAACAACTTTAAATCCTTCTCAATTCTTTCAATTATGCTTTCTTCTGCTTCCATCATGTTTCTAATTTCCTTATTTGTAACATGTTCTAATTTTGATTATCCGGCACTTCTTCGTGAATAATCCATTTCTTGAGCTATCAGTCTATTCTTGTAGTACTTATTGATTGTCCATACCTCAATTCCATACATTGTAACAGATTCCACCAATGTTTTACCAATATATTTTTTTGTGTCTTTCCAAATATGCTTATCCCACCATATGGATTTAAACATTGATATTATTTTGCTACTCAATTCATTTCTATGTTTTATATTATCTTTGCCTATACTTTCAATGTTATCCATAATTATTCCCAAATATTTAGTTTGTTTCACTTGCTTTATTTGGATTCCTTTTTCCAATATTAAATTTTCTCTTTCATTGCTATTTATTACCAGATATTCTGTTTTTTTTTTGTAAATTTACTGTGGGACCCCATGATTCATATGTGTTTTTCAATCTTTTTATCTTGAATTAAATAACAAATTTTCATATTTATTACAATATGAATTTGTAACAGCTGTTTCGGTACTTCGTACCTTCTTCAGACACGATTACAAATTAATGAATTTTCTTATTGTTCATTTGTAATCATTTCTGAAGGTACAAAGTACTGAAACTGCTGTTACAAATTTATAATGTAATAAATATGAAATTTGTTTTATTTTATTCAATTAATTAAATATGGATTTTCATCAAGTAAAGGCCAAACCAATTCATTAGGCCTATATTGTTAACTTGTAGACCTTCTCATATTGTTTCATTAGGCGTGTGATTTCGTCTGGTAATCCCAAATAATGCTCTGAGGAATCTCATCTGTTGTATTTCCAATCTCCTTTCATCTCACTCTCATTATTTAAATCCAAAGTTACACACAAACGAAGATAGCATCTGCGTAACAACTACATTCATCATTTTGTATATACCAATATTCATCTACGAAGCTTTTTTTTTGGTCCCTCTTCAGGCCTCAGGAGGCCCTTCGGGTAGTAGGAGGTTAAGGCTCCCACTTTTTCTGGACAATCAGCACTTGATGTCAGCCGGTTGTCAGCCCTGCGTGACGGCCGCCTTTATCCCCAGAACAAGTGTCTGGTACTCATTTCCGTTAGAGGATGAGTCGACCCCAGGGCCATAGTTCCGCCAGAAGGTTTGGGTCAGTTTAAAAATCCCGACCCTACCGGGACTCGAACTCTCGACCTTCCGGCTTGTAGCGCAGTGCTTAACCACTACGCTACAACGTGCCCCGAGCTTTTCTTACTTTATTTTACTTTATTCCATTGTTTGTTAGTGTAAGCTAATATTAGACCACATCCGCATTGTCCTTTGTATAGTCTGTGTTTTAATAATATTTTCAAATTATAATGAGTATAGTCCACCGCTGTGGTCTCGAGGTAGCGTGCTGCCTTTTCACGCAGCGGGCCCGGGTTCGATCCCCGGTCGGGACACTTTTTCTGGATGAGGTTTTTATCTGGGTTCTTCCTCACCTATAAGACAAATGTCAGGAAAATTTTAAGGCCCAAACGGTCCCCGAAATCATATGACCATCATCATAATCTTTATCATTATCATCATCATCCTTCACCGGTGTGGAAAGTAATGGGAAGCTACCACGCCTACAATTCCCTAGTAAAGCTGCAAAGCATATCATAAAATGTTATGATTGCAGTGAAAGACTTTCCCTCGGGCAGAATTACTATGGATGGATGGTAATGAGTATGTAATTTTCGAGAAGACCATATGGCCGTAACTCTGCAAGCTTAATTAAGCATTATTATTATTATTATTATTATTATTATTATTATTATTATTATTATTATTATTATTATTATCCCACCTCTGTGGTTCCGTGATCGAGTCTCGGCCACTCCATGTCGGTTTCGTAGTGGACGATACGTGGCTTGGGCAGGTTTTTCTCGGGGTTTTCTTCCGTTTTCTCGTGTCACAAATTCATTCCACCATTTCTCTATATTCATCTGATCTATTTGTTTCATATCGTTCATCTGCCCCCGTGATGGTGCGTCACGCGTGGTTGGCCGGTACCCTTGTCTTTCACAGACCTATATATATATATATATATATATATATATATATATAGGGGCTTCATCTAATCTCGTCCCTTGACCCCACCCTGAGTTGGACACGAGTTGCTGATTTATTATTATTATTATTATTATTATTATTATTATTATTATTATTATTATTATTATTATTTTCATTTTCATCATCAGTATCAAGGATTAGACCTGCTGATCTGTTCCGATCTCATGTTAGAATTGGTCTATCTATCTTTTACGGGTCTTCCAACATTTCTCCGTCCTAGTGGCTTGTAATGAAGAATCTGTTTCGGAATTCTATTGTTATCCATTCCATTGATGTGGTCCATCCATTCATCTCTGCTTTGTGTAATTCTATCTAATAGTTTCAATATATACAATTCTCTTCGTATATTCTCACTTCGCCTTTGATCCATTATTCTATAGCCAGCCACACTCCTCAGAAACCTCTTTCTGACGTTTCTATTCTTCGTTTCTGGTTTTTGATTAAGATCCAGTGTTCCGATCCATATAGTAGTAGTGGAACCGCCATTGTTTTATAAAATTTAAAAATATTATTATTTATTATTATTATTATTTATTATTATTATTATTATTATTATTATTATTATTATTATTATTATTATTATTCATCCGGTATCATGGCAGCTGCCGCCGTCTTCCGGGAACCAAACGCCATTCCTCTCTGTCCATCCACTGATCTTCCTCTATTCCTCTGATATTCATAGCTGCTTGTACCCCTTCTATCCAAGTTTTCTTTGGTCTTCCTCTCTTCCTCCTTTCCATTGGGATCCATTCCATAACAATTTTAGGCAATCTTTGTTCTGGCATTCTTTTGACATGGCCATACCACTGTAATCTTTTCTTTTCTATAATGTCTGTGATGTCCGGCTCCTCTTGCACACCCATAATTTCCCTTTTTTCTTTTTTTCGTATTCTGTCCATTCTAGATTTTCCAAAAATCCATTATCTATTACATAATTACAAAACAAAATTAAACAATGAAATGTATTATTATTATTATTATTATTATTATTATTATTATTATTATTATTATTATTATTATTAATGAGGGTCCAGGTTTCAGTGCAGGTTTTGTAGTTATTTTATGGAGTCTGAATTCATCAATCACAATTTTACCTGCTTTGATTCCTTCTCTCGCATGGTGATCGATTTAGATGTGGTTAATACTTTTAAAATTCACTACGAAACACCGTAGAAGTCACTATGTAAAAATTAAAAAAAAATTAAAACATTTAAAATTGGTACCTGAGATGTCAGTCGACTTTATAATTCTAAAAAATCAAGAAGACCTTTCGGAACATTTTTTAAATATTCTGCTTGTATATTGGTACCAATAGATTGAACATATAATAATAATAATAATAATAATAATAATAATAATAATAATAATAATAATTTATTTTAGCTGGCAGAGTTAAGGCCATAAGGCCTTCTCTTCCACTCAACCAGCGAATAGTAAAATTATACAAAAATTTAGTACAATTTTAAGATATTTTTAAAATACGGAACACATCATGAATCTTATAAAAGTTGATTTAAAATACAGACTAAACAAAATACATTGATGATGTAATCTAATACTAGCTAATGCTAACAAAAACATAGAATATAATAAAATTAAGATGATATAAAATAAAGTAAGTAGCTTCCTAGATGATTATTAATGGAATGCTCTATATAGTTGTTATGCAGTTAACGTTTTCATTGTGTCGAACTTAAGATATCAGTTAATTTGGATTTAAATAATGATAGCGATTGACAGTCCCTGACATGACTGGGAAGTGAGTTCCATGCTCTAGCCATAGATATTGTGTAAGATTCAGAGTATAGACAGGTCCTGCGTTGTGGTATCAAAAGTAAAGAAGAGTCTTGTGATCTTGTTGCTAAATTGTGATGAGCCGATAAGTTTTGAAAGCGTGTTGTTAAATAAGTTGGTAAATATGTGTGCAGAATTTGGAATAGGAAGGTATGTGAATGTAAAGTTCTTCTGTCATTTAGGCGTAGCAATATAAAGTTGAGGACTATTGAGAACTCAGGTACCATTTTTATATTTTATTTTTAATTTTTAGTTTAGATAACTGATATCAAACCATATTTAGTAAATATTAAAAAAATTAGCTCCTCACTGTAGTTTTTTTTTCACAATAACTTAGAATCACTTGGTCATTAACTTACGGCGGTGTTGCAATTCAATTCTCTCACTGAGAGATATTCCAAATTGTTGCATTTCTTTCATTCATTAATATTAATATACAGATTGAATAATAAAGGAGAATGTCCACGTCCTTCTCTCTGTCTCTTGAAGTTGGCACCTTACTTGAATTTTCTAAATAATTTATCTTAATACATTTGTGTTAGTGTATTAAAATTTGATATCTTCTATTAGTTTAATACGAATTCCATAAAATTATAAAATATTACATAAGATTAGCCGTTGGACTCTATCATACGCTTGTTTAAAATCTATGAATACTAAAAAGGTTGGCAAATTAAACATGAATAATTTTCTAGCAATTCCATTTTATTTTCAAATTCTTCAGCATCTTTGATTTTATCGCACCTTAGTTATTAGACAGAGATTTGCTCTGTGAAAGCCAGTCCCGCCCATGTAGAGACACCATGTGCCATTGTACAAACAAACATTTCAACCATTAAACCGATAAAAATGTACCAGTTAATTTTGCATTTTTATATTAATCCACAGTCCTAATAACTTGTTGCTGATTAACAAACTCGATTTAAATTTTCCCTATTCAGCTACAAGTTTCGTTGCAAAAAAAGTGACGTCAACGTTCATTTGTTTCACTACAAATGGCCTGGTGGACCAAATATCTCTTTCCATGTGTACAATAGAGAATAATAGCCTTTGAGATTATGTTCTTGGACATACATTGTTCATGAGTTTTCCAATTGTTTTGGTACTTGATTATAAAATGGATAACTGATGTATTATGTAGCATATAGGTATCTTTACCAAAAATGCTTTAATTACTTTCAATTAGGCTGCACAAGATTGGATCGGATAAAGAATGAAGATATAAGAACATAGTTAAATTGACTGATAAAATCAAAGAATATACGGAGAGATAAAGGGTTTAGGCATGTAGAAAGAATGAATGTAACAAGATTATTAAAGCAGTATTTAACTACAAGCCAAGAGGTTCAAGGAATGTTGGAAGGCTAGTGAAAAGATGAACAGAACAATTGTGAGGCGGAACAGGCAATTTGCCTAGCCAGTGAAGTGAAGAAGAAGAACAAGAAGATTATTCTCAAATAATAATAATTCTAGTTAGACTATCCCTATATTTCATTAGAAAAAAGTTAAATTATCATTTTCATGCATCCTTCCCACCCTTCCTCCGAATCCACCCCCCCCCCCAAACTAATGACCCGAATGGACAAACCCACGAATCCAAATCCTCGAATAAATCTCTCCAATCTAAAACCCCGAAAAGGCAAACACCTGGAACCAATTGCCAAAAAAAAAATTAATTTCAACATGTACACTCAAAGTAGATTAGGTTACGTTTAGGATGGCTTAAGTTATTCTTTCAATCAGGGATAAATCAGACCTTGGCGTCTTGATACTCAGTGTGAGCACGCCTCTCTTTGTGTACAGTTTTCGATCCCATAGTTGCACATAAGAAGTCTGGTCAGTGGGTTGCAATGCAATTTATATCACCAGTACATTTCTACTACAGGTTACGCAATTTGAAAAACACAGTACTGAACTGGTTTGTATTTTATCATATATGTAGACAGTGCGGCAATGTTTGTGGGGGATCGGTGCTCTGAGAGTACGTAACCCGCGCCCCTGGATAAAAAAAGATTGATGATCGAATATCCACAATATAAAGAGGATCACATCAGACTATACTACCTTTGACGCGTCAGTTACAACTTTATAATGTAACATTTTATACAATTTTTAATTAAATTTTTAGTTTTTTTAAGTAGGCCTATATCTCGTTCGGTGGAAAGAGTTTCGGGGAATGGAAATTCAGAAAGTCTGTTTAGGGGGAAATAATTCGATGTTTTCTCCGGAAATGATTGTGTGTACAACAATGTGTGTGTGTATATATACATCTCGTAATAATAGAGAATATACATATATAAGAAAAATGAATGTTTGTCCTAGATTTGCTCGGTAGGGTAATCGGTAGCGCATTGGGGTATCAATCCAGAGGTCGGGGATCAAATCCCGTCCGAGCATTTATTTTTATTATCATGTAATATTAAGCTTGCATTGCTCAATGTCAAAATAATTTAATTATAACACACACACACACACGCACGCATACATACGTACATATATATGTCATCATCATCATCATCATCCGGTAACATGGCAGCTGCCGCCGTCTTCCGGACACCAAACGCCATTCCTCTCTGTCCATCCATTGATCTTCCTCCATTCCTCTGATATTCATAGCTGCTTATACCCCTTCTATTCCATAACAATTTTTGGCAATCTTTGCTGTGGCATTCTTTTGACATGACCGTACCATTGCAATCTTTTCTTTTCTATAATGTCTATGATGTCCGGCTCCTCTTGTACACCCATAATTTCCCTTATTTCTTTATTTCGTATTTTATCCATTCTAGATTTTCCAGCTGATCTTAAAACATCCATTTCTGCACTTAAAATTCTTTTCTCGTCAGCCGGGGTAGACTAGTGGTTATGTTGCTTGCCTCAGGTCCCGAGGTTTGCGGGTTCAAACCTGGCCGGGGTCGATTCATTTTTTTTAGGATGGAAACATCCAAGGAGCAAGTCTTCCGGGAGAGACTTTAAGCCATCGGTCCCTAGTCTGAAGATTTGTAAGCCTGAATAAAGAGGCCTCAAAGCATTATCTTAGTAATAGGCTACTTTATTTGCCTGCTAGATGCCTCTTTGAGTCGGTGTGTTGACCGATATGACACGACATCTGTGGGGAAATATGCGTAACTAAATTTACTTGGGTCTAACAAATGAGAGGCTAAGGCCCAACATTGGGCTGTTATGCAATTGTAAATAGAGTGAGGAAACAGGGTAGGCTCTTATCTCAATTAAGCATGTAACGACATTATACACGCCTCTAATACGGGCATGTACAATGTTTTGAAAAGTTGATGTACACAATGTACATACTAGACAAGTAGCCTACTACAACAGAATCAACTCGGCTGTGTTGTAACCATTAAGAGAGAGTCTTATGTCTTGTTTACATGTATCGGCACAGAATCCTCTTGGTATTAAAAACGTTTTCATAACATACAATAGCATAACTTATCTGCCTATGATTAGAATCTTGGCCTGTAATTACCGGAAAGTAAAGTGAATGGATAAAACTACATAACAATGAGCTACATGATCCTTAAAATAACCGGATGTAATAGGAATAATAATAGTAGGTACTATTGCAGCCAATAGCCATTTATAAATAATTATTTTCATGTCTTACAGAAGTCTGTTATCGATTTTCCTATATTTTTACACTGTAATAGGTGATATCGGTCGCAGTGCGACCCACATAGTTTGCACTTGCACTTTTCTTTGGGTTTTGGCGCTTATTGTTGTGCATATCCTGTGGGGGAAAACCATGGACCGCGACTCTTGTCACGGTGTGTCTGAGGTCGTATCTGGCTGCTGACCATTCCCTGTAGATCATCGCATCCGTTGCGTAGAACTCAGGCCACGTGACCGATGCGATGATCTACAGGAATATATATATATATATATATATATATGATATGAAAAGAATGTTTGAGTCGGGATTTGAACTCGAGTCTCTAAAGTAGTAGAGACTCGAGTTCAAATCCCGACTCAAGCATTCTTTTTTCTTTTCATATCATATTTGCCTTCATTGCCAAATGTCAAAAATATATATATATATATATATATATATATGATATGAAAAGAAAAAAAGAATGCTTGAGTCGGGATTTGAACTCGAGTCTCTAAATATATATATATATATATATATACGACGCAAAAGATACGCCTGAATCGGGATATGAACCCGAGACCTCTAACTTTATAAGTTAGTGACATGCCAACTAATCCAATCTGACATCCCAGAACAAATATCAATTGTCTTCCTTATTATAATTCTCTACTTACAACGAAGAAAAATAAATGTTTGTGATGGGATGGCTAAGTGTACTAGTTGGTATGTCACTAACGTATATAGTTAGAGATTTCGGTTCAAATCCCGGTTCAGCATTTATTTTTCTTTTCATGTTGTATTTGGCCTTTATTGCTAAATGTCAACATTTAATTATAACATAGATAATAATAGCGTCAGTGCTATTAAGTAAATTTTCTCTTTAATTTGCTTGATTGTTATAGTAGCCACGAGAGGGCAGTGAGACAGAGTTCCCGCTACCTTTAATATTAGGGAATATATGAATCAGTCATTTCGAAAAGGGATCATCTACAGCTGATCAAATTTTACAGGAGAGGAACAAAAACTGATTCAACTTGTTCAGGATAAAGCATTGAATCTGAAATTGCTCCTGAATAAAGACAGAAAGTGGTAAAGGAATAGTGTAGCTAATTCGTTCTCACGCGGAAACCATGGAAGTAGGTATCTAAACATGGAATAATGAAAGAAGTGAATTTCATAAAAATTGGAGATGATCGCTTTCCAATATAACTGATTCATATATAAAGGAAAAATAAATGAAGACTAACTAACTTACTAACTCACTGGCACATCGAACCCGTAGGTTCATGGCCGCACGGACATAAGGGTCCTGAGCTAATGTTTTCCAATCATTCCCTGTATAATCTACTTCTCTCAAATTATAGTTAATGTTATTCTCCCACCTCATTCTTGGTCTACCAACTGGGCGTTTTCCCTCTGGCTTTCCTACAAGAAGTTTCCATGGAAGTCTCCCATTCCCCATACGTGCAACATGTCCTGCCAATCGCAGTCTACGAGACTTAACTGTTCTTATTATATCTGGCTTCCTAAAAAGACCATGTAGTTCATTGTTATGAAGTCTTCTCCATTCACCTGTCTGTTCATCTCTTTGGTCCAAAAATTTTCCTAAGTACTTTATTCTCAAATACTTGTAATCTCCTTTCCTCTCTTAAAGTAAGAGTCCATGTTTCGCACCCATATAATATAACTGGTAGAATAATAGTTCTATATATTTTCAGTTTAACGTTTTTTGAAAGGAGTTGGGACATCAAGAGTCTCTGCAAGGCATAATAGCATGCATTTCCAGAATTGAGCCTATGTTTAATTTCTTTATGCATCTCATTCCTACTTGTGATTATTGTTCCTAGGTATTTGAATTCAGCCACTTCCTCAAAATTTCCCTCATTTGTCATTAGCTGTCCATTTCCATTATATACTGAATTTCTACGTGTGACCATATATTTAGTTTTACTGATATTTACTTCCAGTCCTAATTTGTTAGTGTTACTCAATAGTGTGTGTGTGTGTTGTCCTTTAGTATCTCCTCGCTATCGGCCAACAATACTACATCATCAGCATAAACTAACAGCTTATTAACACATTGGTGACGGGCCACGGAGATCTCTGTGTTTAAATGGCCAGCGCTAGACGACCGGTCACGGAGATTTCCGTGTTTACGTTTTCTATGGCTTCCCTGCCTCTTCGCTTTTGAATGAGGCATTCAATTTTGTTTCTTCTCATTGTGAAATAATTTTTAGTTGTTTTTGTACCCCTCTCTTCTCTTTTATGAAATTGCCAACTTTACAGAAAGAGTTGTTTACAATTTTATGACAGACGGCTGGTGAAATATGGAATTTTAGTGCGGGTAGTTAGGCGATTACGGAATACGTATGTAACCTGTAAATATATGTTGCAGAGCGGAAAAATTAAAAGAAACTCAATTTTGCGTTCTGGAGCCGATATATATCTGTGGCAGCGTGTCCACCAGGATAATTATTATAATAGTGTGGCTATAGCTGAAAATTTGCTCGAAAGAAAGACGAGAGTTTCTGAAGCAATAAAGATTAACAGAGGGCTTCCGAAATCATTTGTGGAAGCAGGAAATAAACTCAAACCAGAAGAAAGTGTTTTTGTAGTAAGGGGGGACCTTTTGCTACAAACATGGAAAGATAAAAGAGACGTAAGAATGGTTAGCACATTGCATCAGGCAACACGAGAGTGGGAGGAGTAAAGTTGTAAAAATGTCCTATTGAATACTTCAATATAACAAGTATGTGAAGGATGTAGACAGGGCTGACCAGTACCTATCATATTACTCCATCCTTAGAAAAACAGTGAAATGGAGCTAGAAAGTTGTATTGTGGCTTCTGGATTGTGCACTCTTTAATGCTTTCAGGGTCTATAAATTTCAAAATTCTAACAGCAAAATGTCAAACAGAAGTTTTTTGCTTGAAACAGCCTCTTGTTTGGCAGTCGTGAAATTAGGAACAGATGATAGGGGAGACGAGAAAAGACAGAGAGAAAAGAAACCACTTCTAGGAGACCACCTCACGACCCACCAGGCAGGCTAAGACATTAAGAAAAATAAATTAACACCAGCTATGATTGGAAAGAAAAAAAAATACCCTCTAAACTTTGTCGCATTTTTGGTGAACACAAGAAAACAAACTCGCTACATATGCTCTTTTGCACTGTGCCTTTACATAAAGGAAAATGTTTCCAACGCTATCAAACCCTCAATTTCTACTAGAAGGTCTAGTGAGAACACTAATAAAGATTACTTATGCATTATTATTATTGACTGTAAATATATTGATGTAAAGCCACACTGTGCTAGCGCGGTTTAAAATTTAAAAGTCCACCCTCCTGACAGAATTGTCCGGTCCAGCAGCGGTGGGTGGAACGCAGAGCTGTCGGTCACCAATGTGTTAATAAATAAATGAAGACTACAAAGGAAAAACAGTCAAAGTCACATATTCTCATTCTGAGTAAATTTGAAACAAACATCAAAAACGGTCTTACAATAAAGTATTATGAACACGAAATTTTACCAAACACTGTTTGTTCAAGAACTTATTATATTGGAATTGATATTTGTGCCGTCCTGTGAAGAGTAATTAACATGAAAACAACAATGGAAACACTGTCAGCATATTTTTGTATGAAAGAACAGTCAAAGTCCATATCATTTTCTTCTTTAAATTGCAAAATTGGGGATAGTACTGAACAGTGACAGTTAATTAAAATATATATGTAGTCAATATGCCCATTTCACCAATTAATGTTTTAAAATGGTCAACAAGTTTCTACAGCCAAGCTGTCATTCTCAAGACCAGATATTAAGTCAATATCTGGTCTTGAGAATGACAGCTTGGCTGTAGAAACTTGACCATTTTAAAACATTAATTGGTGAAATGGGCATATTGACTACATATATATTTTAATATTATATCACCAAGAAGATCACTTGTGTATTAAAAGTGACAGTTAAGAAAGGTAGACACCCTTAATTTGGTATTTCATTTATATATTTTACTCTTGATTGGTGATATATTTTTTTAATGTCATTATTCACAACGTTAGTATTTTCGTCACTGCTGTCACTATTCATGCTACACGACACAAAGCTACGCAATACTAGATTTTCTGACTAAACATATTGTTGTCCCTTTTCAATAATTAAAATTCAGGTAAGGGGGGTGATGGGTGAAATTTCTATTTTCTACAGTTTTTAAGCTACATACGTGATTTTTTCTACACGCATTCATGCCATAATATGTAATATTATATTAAAGTTACATCCTTCTAGGCTTAAGATTGTTTGAGTTATTGAAGAAAATTCATTTAGCAATCTTCATATTTAAATTTTTAATAAGTTCCATATTTTTTTAGTAAATTTTTTAAATTTTATTTTTACATGACCACTGACGTATTTAGAACAACACTATGCGTTAACTGTTCTATGTCATTATAGTAAAGGAAGAAAAACATATATACATCCTTTGCATATGAAAGTTTTTGTATTGTTTTTTTTAAATTACTACACATATTTTATTTCGTATTAAAACAACTATCAACGTTCTTTCAAAATCCGTGCACAGAATTATTAGCCATATGTGTGGGACATGCAGTTAAAATTTCATGATTCTGTCATTAAATTTGTCAATGCTATTCTGATTTGAATGTATTGAAATGCAGTGAAAACAAAAGTATGGAAAAGCCAATTTGAAAGTTTGCATGCAGTTAAATTACAATGTAGCATACATGTCCTCCTACAGTCATTAGGGAGACTTACAAGCGTCATAGGACACTGAAACTTCTCCAACTTATACTTTAAGGTACGTAGTATTTTTTAATACAAAAAACAAAAAAAATGCTAAATTTGACCGAAAATGTCGAAAATTTCACCATCACCTCCCTTAAAAACATTTATAACAAGAATCATTTTTACTCTTAAGATTTCTTGTTAATAGCTGGGTGAACTCTGATTTAACATACAACTGTGGGACTTTGATCTTCCATTATTCACTTTATTTTAAAGTTAATTTTACGTGGACTACGAATGCTATTTCCATGTATTGACATTTAAAATAGTTGTACTCTATGCCAGGAATGATAATATAGGCCTACCATAACTCAATATTTGTGAAGAGTGGACATTGATTGTTTTTCCACTGTAGTCTTCAATGTCTGTGCTAGGATGACTGTATAGCGTAACTGGTAGCGCACTGACATATCAAGTTAGAGGTCCCGGATTCAAATTTCGGTACAGGAGTTTATTTTTCTTTCCATATATATATGGTCTACCGATGTGGTCTCGAGGTAGCGTACTGCCTTGTCACGCAGCGGGCCCAGGTTCGATCTCCGGTCGGGGCAGTTTTTTGGGTGAGGTATTTATCGGAGTCTTTCCTGCCCTGTAAGACAAATGTTAGGAAAACATGAAGGCCCAACAGGTCCCCGAAATCATATAGACATCATCATCATCATCATCATCCTTCACCGGTGTGGAAAGTAACGGGAAGCTATCACACCTACAATTCCCTAGTAAAGCTGCAAGCATAGCATGAAAATGATATGATTGCAGTGAAGGACCTGCCTTCGGGCAGAATTACTATGGTCTACCGCTGTGGTCTCGAGTAGCGTGCTGCCTTGTCACGCAGCGGGCCCGGGTTCGATCCCCGGTCGGAGCAGTTTTTCTGGGTGAGGTTTTTATCGGGGTTTTTCCTCACCTGTAAGACAAATGTCAGAAAAAATTAAGGCCGAAACGTTCCCCGAAGTCATATGGCCATCATCATCATCCTTCACCGGTGTGGAAAATAACGGGAAGCTACCATACCTACAATTCCCTAGCAAAGCTGCACAAGCATGAAAATGCTATGATTGCAGTGAAAGACCTGCCCCCAAGCAGAATTACTATGGATGGATGGATATATACACGTGTGTGTGTGTGTCCCGTCGCAGATATTCATAAATAATTTACCAAAATATTTAATATCATTAGTTTCTTCTGCAAAAAGACAGTTGCAGTATAGTTGCAGAAAGTCATTACATTGCTTTGTTATTAATAAATTAGAGTAATTCGTTTTAAGATAAGCTAAAGTTAATATGAAATGAATAACTTGTTTTAGAAGCATTAAGTGATGTTTATTAACTGGTATCCACGGGGGACTGGTAATTGACATTGAGTTATCCCTACAAACATACATTCCCTCGGTTACACAAGACATTCTTTCATCCTTCACTCGTTGCTGTCATAATCAATATTACTCGTGTGCCCTTGATAAGTTGTGTTTATTAGCAGATATGACGTCACAAGAGATTATCATGTCACACATCATGTGAAGGATACAGGAAAAAAAAAACGAGAAAGCTGAGATAAATCACATTTAATAATACTAGGTATCGATTTCTTACTGTAATCCAAACTTCCAAGCTAAATAAACCCAAGACTAAACTGTTGCTGTTTGACACTTATACATGTAGCCCTTTCTATGGGGAGTCCAATTGTATTATCGTCACACTACGATGGTTGTCTGCTTACATAAAAGCGAGTACCGCGCGACAATGCTTGACAATGATTAAAATGCGGAATTGTTATAGTGGCGGTAGTCGGCATCGTTGTATTTAATTACATATAACAGCAGCTGGGAAGCAAAGCGAGCCGCTGGACAACCATCATAGTGAGGAGATAATACTTTTGAAGGCTCTCCACTCTTAAAGTAATCCTCATCAAAACAAAACCATGTGACTTGCTAGCTTTTCATTGGTTATGTACACTGTCATACGACGCGGAAGAAATAAGCACGCAAAAAAGTAGCTCCCTTCATTAAATAAAAAATATGTCCTCTATTGTTATTGTTAGTGAATAAAGATCATAATATTTAAAACCCATAAAATATTATAAAATACACCTAATCAATGATTACAACCCAAAATAGTTTATTACATATGGATGATGCATTTGAGTCATGCTTCAGTCGATTCTGATGCAACAAAATGACTGAATGTGTCGAGTCTTCTGTTGCTATGTCGCCATCTAAATTTTTAAAACACAAGCCTGGCAAACCTTTGACTGGTCCAAAATATTTATTTTAAATGTATTTCACATGTTCAGTGAAAACTCTCACCAGTTTTTTTTTTGTTGTAATATACCACATTCAGCGACCACGTGTCTTATGTACTTTACACATGCTTCCTGCCAATATGACAGTAATTGTGGAGCGAATGGTGGAAGGATTCAATTGGCGTTGTTTTATGTTAGAATCACTCTAAGAGCGGATAAGGTATAGTGTCTCAGCATATCGGACTCGAAACGTAGAGAGGTTGAGGGGTGGTTTTGACTGGGGGTGAGTGTAGCGGTACTTTCAAGGTGAAATTACTCTCATCTTCGCTCAATTGGATGCTCGAACCAAATCATTATTTAATATAAGTTGTTACCAGCTTCTGGAGTTGAATAGTGGCTGCACAGCTGATTTTATTTACATTTATTGCCTAAGTGTAGAATTTCTAGAGTATATATTTTATTGATAAGTGTTAGTTTAATATTTTCTTCTTCTTCTTCACTTCATGGGCTAGGCAAATTGCCTGTTCCGCCTCACAGTTGTTCTGTCCATCTTTTCACTGGCCTTCCTACATTCCTTGAAACTCTTGGCTTGTAGTTAAATGCTGCTCTTCGTAATCTTGATACATGTGTAAACCATTTCTCCCTATATTCTCTGATTTTCTCATCCAATGGATATATATTTAACTCTGTTCTTATATCTTCATTCCTTATCCGATCCAATCTTGTGCAGCCTTTTGTTCTTCTAAGGAAGTTCATTTCTGCGCTTTGTATTCTACTTTGCAAATTTTTGGTCATTACCCAAGTTTCGCTTCCATAAAGTGCATTTCACTTAATTTTTATTGGTTAAGAGGGAAGAAGCCTTGGCCCAGAGCTACGGATTTGAGCTGGTTCGCGTCTCCATGAGGGAAGAAATGTTGTAGTGGAATTTCGGCCACTATGGGACCGGTGTCCAATCCAGTATCTTGAGGAATTTGGGTAGCTTTAATAAATATCGGATCCAGGTTCAGAAACCAGCTATAACGGCTGAGGGTCCGACTTGCTGACTACATATTACCCCTTCACTTACTGGATGATCGTCTACCTCTGTGATTAATACATGTGGATGTGAGGCCAGAGGCCGGCTGGAAGGCCAAAGGTTTTCTAGGCCTGTCGCGTCATGAAGTTTAGTGTAACTGTAAATATTTGATTAATTTTTAAATCATGTTTGAATGAATGTTCTTGTAATACATGCTATATTATAATTCCTAACTTTCCCCTCTTTCAATAGTGTCCCTGAACATTCTCCAGCCCATATTCCTTCCACATCCGTTAAGCTGTGGCACCAAAAATATCTCAAACTCCATTTCGACAAATAAGCGACTTACCTGGTTCTTTCCTTGGACCTTTAATACTGATCATTTTATGAGTCAATCGGCTAAGCGCCATTTTAAAAAATTGAGATTTCGATGCCATACGTTGCACTGACTCATGAAATAAGTGTATGCACGCTTTTAGCGCCATATCTTTAAATGCACCCGTATTAGTAAAGGAAAATGTAAAGGCCATCAGTCCCATCAGAGATTTTGTTTTGCAACAAACGGTTATGAAGCCAGATCTTCATAAATGCTAATCTAAATGTTGTATCATGTAGCTAAGCGCCAAATATCCCTACTCTTAGATTGTTGATGCATTATTGTCAAACAAGGAAAAATAACTTGTAATACCCAGTATTGTTATTCGCTATATTAAAAACTAAAGATTTACTTAAACCTTAAACTTATTTTTGTAGAAACTTACATAATGACGCATAGGTGGTTGATGCATAACGCAGTCCATATACGCTTATTAAGCTTAACACTATTTTTTTCTCTTTAGCTGTTTTAACCAATATTGTGCATGACTTGCATGTGTGAATTTATTTCAATACCATATTCGTAATTAGCTGATGTGGCACGGAACAATCCCATCTTCTTGATGAAGCAGCCCTTACTGTAATGTGAAAAAGTGGTCAATAGAAATGGTGCACATGGCTTTAAAATGACTATATAACTCATGCCCCAAATGGGAGTCAATGACGTTTCAATGAAGTTTCTTTTACAACAAATCACAGTCGTGTTTCACCCGATATTTGTCAATTAAGTTTATCATGTTAAACAAAGGTCTTCGTTTTTAATATTCTGAACAGGTCATAGCATTATTTTGCAGTGACTGACTCTGTAAGAAATAAGTAGAATATATAACAGTTAATATATTATTAAGATGTAAGAATTAAGGAAATACATACAGCTCCCAGATTATCTATATAGTTCACGAATGTAACCAGATAACGCATGCGAGATATAATAGAAAAAAAGTAGCAATTGATTATATCACAATACAAAGAAACCACTGTTTACACTTTCTTAAATGTATTATTTCCCAGGTATTTGTACATCATAGGGCATCATAAATTAATTAGTAACCTATAATGTTGGTTATAAACAGTTTGATGTGTTTAATGTTTCCTCCACTAGGGTGCATTCTTGCAAGATTGCGATCCTTTAGCAATAAATAATATGATCTGGTTGCAGTGATGAACAAATGGAACATAACAAACGTTTTTCATTTGTTTTCAAACAACGCTGTTTAATTAAAATATATAAATATTTTAAAATAACTGTGTTTAAATAATGATTTCTGAGTAAACAGCTTAATTTTATTCGTTAAATAGTCCTAACAAATGCCACTCTTGAGTTCCTAATCCTCTAGATAAATTGGAAATCACTCGTGGTATTACTTAGAACAAACATTAATTTATGTTCATGGATGCCTTCATAGCTCAAAGAAAGAGTGGCAGTGCGCAAAACTGTAGATCCTGGGTTCAAATCCCCATTCAGGAATATATTTTTATCTTTAGATGTATTAACACTTGGTGTTTATTAAAATGCCTTTCTTTGTAGACGTTGTCCATTATACTCACAAGATACACTTCATTTAATTCATCTACCTCCACCCCTTTTATCAGTGCACAAACGCAACAAAATGTTAAACTGAATACGTATTCAAAGGTTATTCTTCCAGTTATATGGATGGAAAACATGGTCTTTTAGATTAAGAGATGGGTGCCCCGGGTAGTGTAGATGAGATACAGGTGTGACCCTGTACTCCCCGTTTTAGGAACTTCATTTTGCCCTCTTCGTGTTATGTAGTTATATGTGTGTGTGTGATATTTTTTGTGAAAATATTTATTAGGTAAAAATGTTTATATTTGTATTTATGTCTGGCCAAAGAAAATGAGAGAGAGGAGGAAGTAAAATTAGATAATTAAGACGAGTATGAGTGCTCAGGGAGGGAATGAAAACCGAGGAGAAAGCTAGTTAGGGTTACTTTAGATGTTAAAAAATGGGACTGGTTAATTATGTGTTAAGTTTTTGAAATGTTGTGTTTCCCTTAGTGTTAGGTGGGTTTGTAAAAACGAGTGTTAGATATTCTGTAGTGATGGATTTCGAGTAATTTTGTGGATGTGTTGCATTAGTGTTTCCATGTTGAGGTCCGAGTATAATTTGGCATTCGTGTAGAATCTAGGGGTCTGTTTATTCTGCGAAGTATTCCTAACTCAAAGGGAAAATAGTACGAGTGTTTGAGTGAAGTTCTTAGGATTTTTTTAACCAATGTGAGACAACAGACAATGAGAAGACTATGATGATCTTGCAGTAGATTTCCGGGCTGTTGGCCGTGATCTTGAGGCTTGTAGTTCCCCAACGTTTCGCCAGAGACTGCGTCCGGCATCCTCAAGGGTTGTCTTGAGACAGGCAATTTTGTCGACTACCTGCTCTATTTATACATTCATCCGCGACGTGTTCTCTGCGTGGTCCGTTACTTCGTAAATTGTATCTGCCTTCTGGTTGGTTAGCATTAGGGTCTTCCATTTCACCAATGAGGTTGCTATCTGATGTTCTAGTAGATTGTTCTCTTTTGTTAAGACCGGTATCCATATAATGGGAAGACTACTTACCAGTGAGTTGCATGATCTTTATGCGAAGCCAGTGTAGTAGAACGGTTAATAATAATAATAATAATAATAATAATAATAATAATAATAATAATAATAATAATAGCTTTATTTTACCTGGCAGAGTTAAGGCCTTAAGGCCTTGTCTACCACTCAACCAGGTTTAAAAAAAATACAAACAAAAAATAGTCTTAAATCTAAATTAACAATATATATATATATAAACGATTACAAGTTATGAATACAATACAATTAATATTTATAATGTATTTTGATTTACTCTAAATTTAACGAATTAAATATATAATATGTACAATATATATAAAAAACAGGAAAAGATTAATGACATAGTATAAAATTAAATAAATAGAGAAAAATTAATTATTAGACAACAGGTAACTGTATAAGCGTGACTTAAAGGTACCAAGTGTGCGGCAACCCCTGATATCTTGAGGAAGGAGATTCCAGGAGCGGGCAGAGGCTACTGTGAAGGAAGTAGAATAGGAGGAAGTGCTATGAAGAGGAATTGTTAGCAGACTGCTATCTTGTGATCTAGTGTCAATATTGTGGTAAGAGGATAACTTCTCAAATCTAGACGCCAGGTAAGTAGGGATGTAGGAATTCAGAAGCTTGAAAAGTAGTGAAAGAGAGTGCAATTACGTCTGTCAGTAAGACGGAGCCAAGAGAGGTTATTAAAGTGTTCGGAAATATGGTCAAACGGCGGATATTGAAAATGAATCGAACGCAAGCATTATGAAACACGCTGCAGTCTCTGCGACAAGTCATAGTTTAGATCATTATATATAATGTCACAATATCGAAGTGTGGTAACACAAGATTCTGCACAAGGATTTGTTTTAACGAAACTGGGAGAAAATTCTTTAAACGTCTAAGATAATGTAAGATGGAGAAAGTCTTTTTACATATGTGTTTCACTTGTGTTTGCCAGGTTAAATTTGCGTCTATTTGTAGTCCAAGTTCTATTACTGAAGAAGAATAAGGGATGATTATATTATTTATAGTAATGTTTGGTAGTGTAGATATGTCAAAGGTTGTAAGCAGTCTTTGTTGTCCCATTAGAATTACTTGTGACTTGTTAGGATTTAGATTTAGACCGATACTTGAAGACCAGTTAAGTCTCGTAGACTGGTATAGGCAGGATATGTGGCAGGCTTGGAGAATTAAAGAAGTGTTACGAATTTCTTATAGAAAGCCAAAAGTAAAGCATGCAATAGGTAGACGAAGAATAAGGTAGGAGAATAATATTAAACATGAAAAGAGTGAGATGAATTATAACTAACTCACTATACGTACTTGTAGACTCATGATGGCCGCGGGGACATAAAGTCTCCATACATCCGTATCCCGAGCTAATGCATTTCAATCATTCCCTGCATAAGCTACTTCCCTCAAATCATGGTTAATGTTGTTCTACCACCTCATTCTTGGTGTTCCAATTGAGTATTTTTCATCTGGTTTTCCTTCAAGAAGCGTTCATGTCCTCCTTTAATTTCTCATTCGTTGCACTTGTCCTGCCCATCGCAGTCACGAGACTAAACTCTTCTCATTATATCTGGTTTCCTAAACACATCATGTACCTCAATGTTAAGAAGTCTTCTCCACTCACCTGTCTGTTCACCTGTCTTTGGTCCAAAAAAAAAAATCCTAAAAACTTTATTTTCATGTACTCGTAATGTTTTCTCCACCCTTAAAATAAGAGTCCATATTTCGCATCCATATAATATTCGTATAACTGGCAGAATAACAATTATATATATTTTCAATTTAACGTTTTTGAGTGGAGTTGAGAAAAGAAAATAATCACCGTAATGCATAATAGCATACATTTCCAGGATGTATTAGTATTAACTATGTTTAACTCATTCACCTCAAAAGACGAGGTAGAATCGCCGGCAATCAAATGACGTTCAACTCATAAGACGACGTACACTCGCTTAACTCTGCTGTTATAATTTTTCAATATTTTGCACATCCTTAGTACAGTAATCTTTTGTTAACGTTTGTGAATAGTAGAGGAATGTGTTTTTGCCTCCACCCTTAATGTGATCTCAAGTACCGTTATCATTTGTTTGTTTTGAATATCTGAAAATATACAATATAATTTACACTAACTTAAATTCGATCTCTGGGAAAATGCATGGAGCATTTAAACCTGAAGCGAATGCGTTAATTTGTTTGTGCATATCATTACTATTTATAATTATAATATTATTGTTCCTAGGTATTTGAATTCAGCCACTTCTTCAAAATTTTCCTCATTTTTCATTAACTGTTCATTTACATTATAGGGAACGTATTTCTATATGTTACCATATGTTTAGTTTTAGATGAATTATACAGAGGATAATTTGAGTAGGTAAATGGCACTCGAAGAGAATTAAGTTTTTTTTTATGATTTGTCTTTTATCAGTCATTCAACGATCCCGTCCATCTTCTGCATTGTTTGTAATGGTATCGCTCGCATTTTTGTTCACATATCTTGCATTCACACGAGTCACTCGGTTTGTGGAATTTCGTATTTTTGCCACATTTATGGTGATATCCATGTGTTGCTAGGTCTATGATATGCGAGCCTTTGTGGTTGGTTGCTTCCGGTCCACTCCCTGTTCACCATGGCGTCTGAGGCGTAGAACTTTTCATCGATCTCTTTTTCCTTGTGTTTTTTTTTTTTTCCGAGGATAATTTGATATTTTGATTTCGATATTTTGAAAACATATCCACGCGGCCATGAACATCGGGGTTCCCTGGTATCAGTGAGTGAGTGAGTTGCATCTTTTCACGCCATGTATCTATCGTGATGTAATGTTGGGATTTAAAACTTTGAATGGACTATATTTTATTTTCTTCCTATTTAGTTTTAATCTTACTGCTAGAATTAGCATTTTGCATCTGAAATCGTGTTTCATTGCGTCAAAAAAATAGCTGTAATCCATCCCTTTCCTTCGTTAACCAACCGGAATACACAGCAAAAGCCCGCATGAATCATTCCATTGATTGAAGTTTATACCATTATTAAAAGCATAACGAAAATGGCCAACCACAACTGGTCTTTCATTTGATGGATGTAGTATCAAATAACGCCCATCATGACTTGGGGCTACGCCACATTTTTAGTTTTCGAGAGCAATGGGTTTAAAAGGGAAAAAGCAATGGAGTACGACCGAGAGGGTTGGGAAGGGAGGGGGGACACGGGTTTATATTCTACTTCACGTTCAGAACTGATAATGAAAATGGAAAGCCTACATGGTGATCTGCATCCGATAAAATGTTCTCTAGCGTTGACATAGCGGCTAGCATAATGTTTGTCCCATGTTGTAGTATGAGCTTGTATAATACGGGACTTTTCATACAGGAAATAAACATTTATGGGTTATAGAATAATGACAATACCAATCCTCTTTTCATTATGTTATCCCACCCCCTTCTATTTTACTATCGAGTACTGGAATCGGGATTTGTACGTACTAGGGCAGGGACGCACAAATGTCCTTGTATCTGGGCCAAAATTAAGAAATATTAAGGATACCGCGGACATAAGCCGAATTACAGTTGCCATGGATTATTATTATTATTATTATTATTTTCTAGGAGATGAAAACTCCGAAATTGCAGTTCCCTGCCCTACAGAAAGAGGGGTTTGGCTAGAGGCTGGTAACCTCTACTAGTAAAAAATAACTTGCTCATAAACTTCAGCAGATGGGCTGAAGTCGGAACGGGTCAACAGACCTAATCCATGAATGCAGATGATGATGATTATTATTATTAACTCAACCTTTGTCTCTGATGAAGCTATAACTAAGACCGTCCGTACGTGGTGAAGAACCACATCCTGCAAGAGGTGGCCCTGCTTTATCTGAATACGGCGGAACTAGACATGACTGTCGATAAAAAGCCCCAACACACTTTTCCCCAAGTTTGAGTATTGGTAAGGGTGCAGGAGAAGCGAAACTCAGAAAATAAACCGAGGAAGAGGACTCTCGTCAGCCGAGGAGATGGCAAGCTTCTAAGGGAAAGGGACGCAATCAGAAAACCTCTGGTCCTCCAGGTTTGGGGTTGTGCGTCGGGCTGCACACTCACCACGTAAAAATATCTTTCTCGTCATTCTGACATGATTAAGCTGAACAGATGTGAGATCAGAACAGGCAAAGATCTAATCCGTGAAAATAGATGACAATGAAGATGATTAACTAACACACTACCGCTATCGAACCCGTAGGTTCATGCCCGCGCAGGCATAAGCTCTCCATATAACCCTATCCTGCATTAATGTTTTCCAATCATCCTCTGTATAATCTACTTACTTCAAATCATGGTTAATGTTATTCTCCCACCTCATTATTGGTCTACCAAATGGACCTTTTCACTCGGGGTTTCCTACAAGAAACATACAAGTCCCTCTTTGATTCCCCATTCGAGTCACATGTCCTTTCATCGAATCTAACGAGACTCCACTGTTCTTATTTTATCTCGTTACCTCATCATCATAATCATTCGCTATCATGGCAGCTGCCGCCGTCTTCCGGAATCCAAACACCATTCCTCTCTGTCCATCCATTGATCTTCCTCCAAATCCTCGGATATTCTTAGCTGTTTGTACCCCATCTATCCAAGTTTTCTTCGGTCTTCCTCTCTTCCGCCTTTCTATTGTGATCCATTCCATAACAATTTTAGGCAATCTTTACTCTGGCATTCTTTTGACGTGGCCATACCACTGTAATCTTTTCTTTTCTATAATTACTATGATGTCCGGCTCCTCTTGTACACCCATAATTTCCCTTATTTCGTATTATATCCATTCTAGATTTTCCAGCTGATCGTCTTAAAACATCCATTTCTGTACTTAAAATTCTTTTCATTTCCCTGGTAGAATTTTGCCAGACTTAAGCGCCATATGTTACAATGCTCTGAAGTATGGTTTGATATATTTGTAATTTTCTATTTTTCGTAAGATACCATAAAAAGATAAATACTAAAAAACCAAACATCATTGCCTATTAGATTACATATTATTATTATTATTATTATTATATTATTATTATTATATTATTATTATTATTATTTTAATTATTATAACTGTTATTATTATTGATGTTATGTTATTAATATATTAAGTCTCCATCACTGGAGGCTTATATAACTAACTAAAGCCACACTAAGCTTCTAAACTACAGGATAAACTTCCCAATTATCTATATTAGTTCTTGAAATGGTTAGAACAATGTACTTCTGCTAAATATGATCAAACTCCTACCTAGGATAAATCCAGTTAGACTGAGTATTTGTTCTTATTACATTTAGTTTCCCACGAAGATGATGTAACTCGCTGTTTCTGTTGTCTTCTCCATTCGCTTGTCTGTTTATCTCTATCTGATACTGTAGCAAGTCATTCACTCAGCCTCCTTTGTATAGAGTAGCTCTGTAAATAAATCCCAATGTCGGCAATAAAAATCAGAAACAATTATAAAGAACATTGAATGAAGCAGTTATTAGACTTAGGCCATATGTATATTCAAATTAATCAGGGAAGCGAGTAGAACCCGATTATGTAAGAATAAATGTCGTATAAATTGATCCGAAGAAGTTAGTATCAATGGGAATTAAACGACTAGTCATTGACAAGGGTAACGAGAACTCAGGTAATGCCACCCTTTCTTTTCTTAAGGCGGAAGTGGCCGACACATGGATAAAGAACTGAAATGTTGACAAATCCTTTGCTCGCAGGATTGAGTAGAAATATCTTGTAAGCCCGCAGTTAACAGATTTATTGTTGACAGCCATAACACATTAGCAAGCGGGGGTTTCATCTTGAGACAAATAACGCTAGCAAAAAGTGTGGGAAGATGGCAATTTCTAGCGTCTGAAGCCTGGAGATCAATGACCTAGGGAAAACCCAAGCCTAGCTAATACTTGTGACCCGACCATGAAGCCAGCACGGATAGAGACCAACTCCGACGGCGTAAATCGCCAATAACAAATTTGTAACACCCCCATGATTAAAATATAAGAGTACATTAACCAATGATATATTTTGTTATGTGTGCCTAAGCACTGATCTCAGGTCCACGAGGTCGATATAGTGGGAGTAACGAGTTTACCTAATAAGTGAGTGAGGCTCCTCCAAGTCACTTCTGTTATACATTTATACAAAGTCACTTCGCCTACATACATATACTCTTCGACACACTGGCAGCCTGGTCACCGGTGGAAATTTAACACATATTTTGGGCTTAGCATTTTTCATCGGAATATCGTGACTTAAACATTATTTTTATTAAGCGCCTGAATATTTAGACTTCATAAGTTAAGTCAGTAAATCAGTGAGTGAGTAGACCATCGGATAATTATTAACGGGGTAAACCCACAACGAACGACCTCCCCGATTGGAGATCAGTGCAAGGTAATTCAAACTAAAGATTGTACAGTGCTCCAACATTTCGTGTGCTTCAAGCACGAATAAAATACATTCAAAACGACGCATTCTACAACACTAATTCTGCCCGACGAAGTCCTTGTGGAATCCCTGAGTGAGAACTCATACCTACCGATATTTTGACCTGAGTGAACCTAACACCTAAATTCTCCAGTGAACCGGGGAAGTCCCTTTACGAATCCAGCGCCCACCAAATCCTCTACTATTCAAATCATCCCCGGAGTAAAATCCGCTTCATATTGTCTCCCAACAGTGGGGCTTTTACCCAAAGTAACCTTACTGGAGCAAAATCCCTCTCCAATACAAATATGTTCCAAAGAACTTTGTTCTCAAATACTTCTAATAATTTATCCTCCCTTAAAACGAGAGTCAATGCCTCGCCATCCATATAATATAACTGAGGAGAATAACAGATTTATACACTTTCAATTTAATCTTTTTTTGAGAAAAGTTGGGATGACAGAAGTCCTTGTAATACGTAATACCATATATTTCGAAATAGGGGATTTGCTTGATTTCTTTGTGCACATCATCCTGTCGTAATTAATATCCATACGTGTTTTGACACAGAGGTGGACGATCACTCGGCCAGTATGGAGAGCCATGTGATCTGCATGTTTGATCCCTCAGCCGTTGAAAGTGGTTATCTGCATATTATTATCATCATCATCATAGTACATTCACGAATTTAGGCCATTTGTTGACCTGTTTCGGCCTCAAGAGAAACACCACACAGAAGTCTTTTGAGTGGACGTCCTGGTCTTCTTCTTCTGCAGGTTGATATCTTAACATTAGTTTGGGTATTCTTGTGATCTTCCATTCGATGAACATGTTGTATCCATCTTGACTTATAATCAGAAATTTTGTTTTCTAAAGATTCCATGTGTAATTCTTCTAAGATGTCTTCATTTTTTTTGTGATCTAGTAGTGTGTATCCTGCAGTCCTCCGAAGATATCTCATTTCAGCAGATCTAAGTCTCTGTATATTCCTTCTGTTTCAACGTCCATACTTCGCTACCATACAAAAGAGTTGGAAGAGCCAGTGTTTTGTACACTTTCAGTCTTGAATGCTTTTGGACTAACTGTGGCTTGAAGATAGAATTTATTATTAGAATTTATTATTAATAACTATAATAATGATAATGACATCAATAATAATAATAATAATAATAATAATAATAATAATAATAATAATAATAATAATAATAATAATTCTAATAATAATAATAATCAGCAGCAGGATCATTGCATCCCAATTCGAGCCTCGAATTCCCCTGGAACCAGCCACCATCCCTCGATTCTCAGCTTCCTCTGATCCTCCAAAAATACCATCCATGCAAATGTTAGGATGTCAATCGAAATTGTAAGTTCATGGCCTTGCGGACATAAGCTCCTCTTATATCCCTATCCTGAGCTAATGTTTTCCAATCACCCCCTGTATAAACTGCTTTCCTCAAACATGGTTAAAATTATTTCTCCCTCATATTTGTTGGTCTACCAATTGGATGATTTCCCTCTGGTTCTTCTACAAGTATTTTCCATGCCCCTCTTACATTTCCCATATAATGCATCCGGTTTCCTATAAAGATCATATAGCTCACTGTTAATTAATTTTATCCATTCGCCAGTCTGCTCATCTCTCTTTATTGCAAAAGTTTTTCCAAGAACTTTTATTATCAAATACTCGTAATATTTTCTCCTCCCACGTTTTCTCATATCTAACTGAACGAATAACAGTCCCTATAATAATGATGATGATGATGATGATGATAATAATAATATATAATAATAATAATAATAATAATAACTTATTTAAACTGACAGAGTTAAGGTCATAGGACCTTATTTTCCACTCATCCAGGGAAATAGATGTTCACTGCTGTATAAATAAAACTAAAACCATTATTAAATACAATTCAAAATTTGTATTTAAGTAAGAACAATGTTTTAGGCCTAAATACATATATTGGGGGGCAGAGGCTACTTGGGATTTCCGGATCTTTGATCTGGTGAAAAATCCTGATGGAACTAATATTTAACTCCTGGGGTGAATTTCGGTGAAGTCCGGAGGGTCTAACTTACCAAATCCACTCTCCTCACCTCCAAGTTGTGGCCCCTCGGGACCTTCTTAAGATATTTGAAAGATTTTAAGATGCAAAAGAGAGAGTGGGGTGTGGAAAGAAACGGGAAGCTACCATACCTATATATCCCTAGTAAAGCTGCAACAGAACACTATGAATGAATACTTATATTGTCTCAAATGTAATGTTACTTTTTAAGCAATTATTTTTCTGACAAGAAATTAAACTAAAATTTCAAAGTACAGACCATCGTATTCTATGTGTTGAGCCACCTTTCAGAGATATTTAGTTTCCCGCTACGGTTTAGTCTCTGATTTTTGATGCGAAGAATTCCTTGGGACGCACTTCCACGTTTTCAATGTTTTCGAAATTCCACGCAAGAAATTGGTCATGAATCGACACAAATTGTAATCTGAAGACGCAATATTGGGACTATATGCTGAATGTGGTAGCAGATAAATTACTCTCCCAATTCTCTCAATTTTTGTTATAGTTGTTCTTGCAGTATAGGGTCCGGTCGGCTATGAATCCGTGACTCTGAACATTTTGTGAACTCTTTCCAGTTGTTGAGTATAAAGATCCACAACAACTTCATGTCGGTTGAAATAAACTCCCAGTGATACACACCTTCAAAATTTCACCAGACACAACATTACATAAAAATCAACATTACATACGAGACAACTCAACATTACAGTGGTTATAAATAATTATAATTACAAAGAATAGTGAGTTATCATAAGTAATGCCACGAGTGATTTCCAATTTATCTAGAGAATTTGGAAATCAAGAGTGGCATTTGTTAGGACTTTTAACGAATAAAATTAAGCTGTTTACTCACAAATCATTATTTAACTATAGTTATTTTAAAATATGTATATATTTAATGTAAACGGCGATGTTTGAAAACAGATGAGAAGCGATAGGTACGCTTCATCTGCTTCTTTTGTTTATCACTGCAACCAGATCATACTATTTATTGCCAAAGGAACGTAATATTGTAAGAATGCTCTCTAGTGGAGCAAAATGAAACATCAAACTGTATATTAATTCATTTCTGATGTCGTATGATGTAAATATGACAATTATATTTTTTTGGATTGTTACCTGAGAAAAAATACATTTAAGAAAGTGCAAACAGTGGTTTCTTTTTTGGTGGTATAATCAATTGCTACAAATGTTTTATATTAACTCCCACATGCGGCATGTGTTGACATTCATGCACTATATATACAATCTGGTAGCCGTATTTTTCACGTGCTCAGTCACTGCAAAGTAATGGTCAGACCTGTTGAGAATATTAAAAGGAGGAGCCTTCTTTAATATGGTAATTATAAACACTTGATAAATATTTCGTGAAACACGACTCTGATTGGTTGTAAAACAGAAATCATTGATTGGTCATTGATTCCCATTTGGGGCATGAGTTAAATAGTCAGGTATAATTATATTATGGTAAAAACTGAAACTATTACAGAACCATGAGAAATGATAGGTTCTGTTCAATTTTATGCAGTAAAGTAATTCTACCTAATTTCGAAGGAATGAAGAAGGTATTATGCTTATTTTCGTGAAAATATTTGTGAAAAAGTTTTTATACAGATATTCAACGATCTTATCTAGTAGATACTGAAAATGACCACGATATAAATATATATATATATATATATATATATATATATATCCATAGAAATTCTTCCCGAGAGCAGGCCTTTCACTGCAATCATAGCATTTTCATGCTATGCTTTGCAGCTTTACTAGAGAATTCTAGATGTGATAGCTTCCCGTTGCTTTCCACACCGGTGAAGGATGATGATAATGATAAGGATGATGATGATGGTGGCCATATGAATTCGGGGACCGTTTGGGCCTTTAAGTTTTCCTGACATTTGTCTTACAGGTGAGGAAAAACCCGATAAAAATCTCACCCAGGAAAAATGTCCCGATAGGGGATCGAACCCGGGCCCGCTGCGTGACAAGGCAGCACGCTACCTCGAGACCACAACGGTGGGTGCACACACACACACACACACACACACATATATATATATATATATATATATATATATATATATCCACCACTGTGGTCTCGAGGGTAGCGTGCTGCCTTGTCACGCAGCGGGCCCGAGTTCGATTCCCGGTCGGGACAGGCTACTGGGTGGGATTTTTTCTCATCTGTAAGAGAAATGTCAGGATGGTTAGGGTCCAACGGTCTTCGAAAATCATTCGGTCATCATCATCCTTATCATTATCATCATCATCCATTACCGGTGTAAAAAGCAACGGGAAGCTACCACACCTATAATTCCTTAGAAATGCTGCAAATCATAGAACAAAAATACTATGATTGCAGTGAAAGACCTGCTCTCAGGCAGAATTACTATAGAATAGAATATATAAAGTAAAGTAATCCCACCACAGGACTCAGGAGGCCTTGGGATAGTAGGAGGTTAAGGCTCTCACTTTTTTCTGGACAATCGGCACTTGATGTCAGCCGGGTTGTCAACTCTGCGTGACGGCCGCCTTTACCCCAGAACATGGTACTGGTACTCATTTCTGTTAGAGGCTGAGTCGACCCCAGGGCCATAGTGCCGCCAGAAATCCTGCCCCCACCGGGACTTGAACCCTCCACCTTCCGGCTTATAGTGCAGTGCCTTAACCACTACGATACGGCGTGCCCCAATAGAATATATATGTGTGTGTGTGTGTGTGTGTGTGTGTCTGTCTGTATCTGTTAACTCTCTATTGTCTGTAATTTTTGTTTTATCAAAACCAAACTTGTAATATAGCAGTCAATTAAAAAAGTAAGTTTAAGTTTTTTAATCAGTAAAGAAGGGCAATTACGTGTAGGAGTTCACCTAAAACGAACATTTAAAAATTATTCAAGTGGTCGCAATTTTCTATGATTCGCAACGACTCTCAATAGATCATCATCATCATCATCACTCTAGGGATTAGGCAATTGCCCGTTCCGACTTCATAATGCATCAGCCCAACGTTTTCTAGGTCTTCCAACATCACGTCTTCCTCTTGCTTGAATCCGACTGATTTCCATGAAGCTTCTCATTAAGATAAATGTCTCCTGGAAGCGATACGAGCGCTTCGCAGGACAGGGATGGTGGAAGGTCTGCTTCCTCTGAGCCTCCAAACATGCTCCTCTGGGTATCCACCCCCCCCAAGAGAGGGCTGCTTCTTCCGCTCTTCAAGCTCTACAAGTTTAGCTGTGCTATTCCTTGTCGCCCTGTTGACCGTTGAAGTTTGACGAAGATGTGGCCGCCCAATATGGATACAGACGTCATTCCTTCGTTGTGACCTATACTTAGTTCCCCTCGCCTCTTACCCACCAGCAAGATTAACCTAAGCCAATCTTCCCCAGTAGGGTCGTCTGGTTCATCGGGTACTAAGCCCCCCCCCCACCACGTCAAGGTGATAGATGCTATTACAATAAACCGAGGAAGGTGTGTTGAAAAAATCAGTGAAATTCGGGCATTAGAAGAACGGGTTTACCTGAAAACTAAAATTAAAAATAGGCCTTAGTTTTCACTGCGGTCCGAGATTTTAAAATAAGTCGGCATCAGGAATTGAGTTTCTCTACACCACTTATTAAATTAATTGCAAAATACCTCACTGGCAGAAAATTCTATGTTTCGATCAGTGGGTATAAATCGGACTGCAAGGCAATCTTGGCGGGAGTTCCCCAAGGTGCTGTCCTTTCACCCATACTCTAATACGTTATAAGTATCAGACCTTCCTACTATCCCCTACATCCATACCGCATCATTCGCCGATGATACCTGTTTCTTTTACCAGACTACCTTCAAATCTCTTCCTAATCGAATCCATGTATTCCAAACCGCTCTCAACCGTATCTATATTTGGTTCCAGTTATGGAACATAAAGATAAACATAACAAAAACCCAGGCTATCCTTTTCACTAAATCAACCAGACGGTCACCCATCCAACTAACCTTGGGAACTCAAAATCTTCGCCTAGAACCTTCAGTGAAGTATCTTGGGGTCCATCTGGACCCCAAGCTTACGTTCAAAATTCATATCCGACATCTACAACATAACGCAAATGCAGCAATTGCAATTGCAATTTTATACCCATTTTTCAGGTCGAATACATTGTCACGTAAGATCAAGCTTTTACTGTATAAAAGCGTGATCCGCAGCATGCTACTGTACGGATGTGAGGCCTGGAGCATCCTCGCAAAACAGCATAAACGAAGAATACAAATTATACAGAATAAGGGTTTGAAAATAATTTTCAAGCACCGCGAGTTCACAAGGATGACAGACCTACACAAACGTATTGTGGCGCAACTTCCCCATATTGATGCAATCGATTGAAACTGAACATGTAAGCAAGATGCACAAAGTTAATTCTTTGCATACAAAATTTATGGTACGCCGTATTGGAACGCTTGCCCCAGTGGCGTGCTGTACATAGAAACAAGATTCATCCGATTTACTCCTCATTAAATCCAGCCAGAGATTTGGCGATTGTGCTCTCCACATGGACAAAGTAGCGTGGATAATTCCACAGTGCATGGATTTCCGACTCTCGCTTGAAAGCAATGTGGTTTTCTGATGTCCGGCTTCAGGTCATCACATCCCGATCTCTGTCCAAAGTTCCATCACCATTTGCACACAAACGCTAGCGCGCGCCAAATAGGCTCGGTGTTAAGTGAACTACAACCCCGTAATGATAGCCACTATTAACTTAGCTGCCAAAGAGCCCTAGTGGGTTCTAACATATGCAGCACACTGGGTGAAGCTAGACTTCGCCTTATCCAGTCCAGTCCAGTCCAGAGTTTCTCTAAAGCTGGCATCAGGAATTGAGTTTTGCAATTTAAAAAAATAATAATACCGTAAACTAGCAAAATTTGACTATAAATTGGATTTGCTAAGGATTTCGTTTAGTTTGCGGAGTTCCTTTTAACATACTTTTATTTTATCAGAATACTGTAAAATGCAGAGGTCGCATTGAATGTGATGAAGGGCTGTAGTTTGGACGTCCCTATACTACAGTATTGTATTGAGTGTACATATTCTGAAATACAATAGAGAAAAGAAAAACATTGATGAGTAATATTGAATTTACGATAATTTATTCCAGAATGAATAGAAAACATCTATTCTGCTTGGACAACTGATGTAAATATTGTAATTTTCTGTCGAGGATGTCAATTAAATGGAATTTGTTTTTAATATTAATCAGTAGAATGAAATTGAGTCCATGTTATGAATTTACAAACGTATTCTATTAATAATAGCATTTGTTGTTTGTTATTGGAAAGCAATATTACATACAATTAAAAATAAATTAAAAACATACAACCAGTTTATTGAATATGTCGTTTAATCAATATTGTAATCAGTATTGAACAGGTCATCCCCATATTTTGTGCTGACATGTCATTAGTCACGCTGACTTTTAGTCAATTTGGAAGAATTAAACTTTTGAAAATATTTTTTTTTATATCTGCATCGTCAGAACATTTAAAAGTGAGTTGGAACAGCTGTGGATGAAAGACATATAAAGAGTTTTTATTAACATTAGACATGTTTCAGATCTGAGACACATATTATCTTCTTCTTCCTCTTCTTCTTCTTCTACACTTCATGGATTTGGCTAACTGCCTGTTACATCATCACAAGAACCCATATTCAAAACTCTTCAAATAGTTCAGAATAAAGTCTTAAGAATAATCTTACATGCTGACAGACAAACTTAAATCCCATTATTACATGACATAACAGAAATTTCATATATAAAAGACCACATTAGATATACAGCACGTAAACAAAAAGAGATATATGAATTACACAACAATAGACTGATACAAGCCATAGGCAGTACACAAATACACACTACACTACAATGTAGAATACCAATAAACACCACACTCTAATACTACACACACCTACACAAGGATGCCGAAATGCTTAAACTTCTTTCACGCCACTCTAGAAAATTACATTTTCGTAAAATAACAAGAACAACTAGGAGAGAACAACTTTC
Source organism: Diploptera punctata (assembly GCA_030220185.1). Classification (NCBI taxonomy): domain Eukaryota; kingdom Metazoa; phylum Arthropoda; class Insecta; order Blattodea; family Blaberidae; genus Diploptera; species Diploptera punctata. The sequence continues at coordinate 1,296,912 of JASPKZ010008381.1, read as the reverse complement.
TTAGCAGCACAAAATTACAAAAACTCATACACCTAAAAGAAAACGGTCAAGATCTCAAAAGGGTCGGAACCAACACCACACATTAATGACACGACCGGTAGTGTGTCCTTCCATCTCTTTCTGGGTCTCCCCACGTCTTCTCTTTCCTTTAGGATCATATTGATAAGCAGTCTGGTATTTTCCATCCTTCCAACATGCTGAAACCATCATGTTTTGTATCTATTCATTCTTGAATTTATAGCATCTTATTCTAATTATTTCGTAATTTCTTCATTTCTATTTTTGCCTTCTCTTGTATATCTTTTTTGTTTTCATCGAAAGATGCATCTTATATAAATGTCCACCGCTGTGGTCTCGAGGTAGCGTGCTGCCTTGTCACGCAGCGGGCCCGGGTTCGATCCCCGGTCGGGGCAGTTTTTCTGGGTGAGGTTTTTATCGGGGTTTTTCCTCACCTGTAAGACAAATTTCAGGAAAACTTTAAGGCCCAAACGGTCCCCGAAATCATATGATCATCATCATCATCATCCTTATCATTACCATCCATCATCATCCTTAATCATTATCATCATCACCATCATCATCTTTCACCGGTGTGGAAAGCAACGGGAAGCTACCACACCTACAATTCCCTAGTAAAGCTGTAAGTATAGCATGAAAATGCTATGATTGCAGTGAAGGACCTGCCTTCGGGCAGAATTACTATGGATGGTATATATATATATATATATATATTATATATATATCTGGTCTGACCTTTATGGACTCAAAAACTACTTGACCGATTTGAAAGGGGGTTTTACCATAATTTAAAGAATTACTCTGGGACCATTCTTAAATTACCAGCCACCAGGCAAGAGATCTCTGGGCAGACCCTTCAAACGTTGGATTGAGACCGTAACAGACCACTAGGTCTATCACATGAAAGGAAGAAGAAGAAGACTCTGGGACCATTAAGGTATATAACATATTACGCTATGTACTATAGGGCCGGGGCTAAAAAGAAAGGGCATCGGTGCTCTAAAAAGGTAGGTTTTTGGACGCTTAAACGATTTACGCTTCCTAAACCATAACAAATGCACCGAATTAACGTACACAGAATTGAGTATCTCAAAAATAATCTACAAAAAATGCCCGCGACAGCGTTGTCTATCTTTTAACGATAACACACAATAACCATTTTTTTCTTTCAGCTCATTGATCCAAGAAGATCAGAATGAGTAGATTCCCGGCAAGCGTAGCAGCGCAGGGCGGGTATTCATTTACGGATAACTCTCAATAACCAATTTTGTATTTCAGCTCATTTATACGAAGAAGAATGGGATATGTAAATTCCTGGGCAACACCAGGTAATAAGAACGGGATAAAAAAAACTATGATATATACTTATATTTATTTTTCTTTTTACTTATTCAACGAAACATAAAAACGCATTTAATTTATTTGGGCGTAGCAGCGACATGCCGAATATTAGCTAGTTACATGTAAACATTTATCCTGCATATGTTTGTACTCGAAAAAGTCTGAAAGTAGATTGGCTTGAAATTTGACACTTCATTGCATTAGAATACGCGCGTGTTTAGCCACCAACTATTATGCTCTACAGCCATTAGGTGTACGAGTTCACCCGAAACGAAAATTTAAAAAATGCTCTAGCGGTCGCAATTGTCAATGTTTCACAACGAAACTGGGTATATTCTTACTTACTTACTTACTCACTGGCACTATCGAACCCGTAGGTTCATGACCGCACGAACATAAGCTCTCCATACATCCGTATCCTGAGCTAATGCTTTCCAATCATTCCCTGTATAATCTACTTCGCTCAAATCATAGTTAATGTTATTCTCCCACCTCATTCTTGGTCTACCAACTGGCCGTTTTCCCTCTGGTTTTCCTACAAGAAGCTTCCATGCAAGTCTTTCATTCCCCATACGTGCAACATGTCCTGCCCACCGCAATCTACGAGACTTAACTGTTCTTATTATATCTGGCTTCCTATAAAGACCATGTAGTTCTTTGTTTAAGTAGTCTTCTCCATTCACCTGTCTGTATATTCTAATAAACATAAACTGAGGTAGATATTGACCAAAAATCAGCGACATCCGACCATTAGAAGTTGGGTTTACCTGAAAAACCGAAAATAAAAATTGACTCTTAAGAACTGTCATATCTGGTTCATCGCAATATATACATTTTGTAAATTCAAAATGTGTTTCAGGATTTTTAAAATATATTGCAAAACTCCGTTGAGGTCACTGTGTTAAAGTTTTAAGAATTATTATAAAACAATACCTGATATCTCAGTCGTCCTCAATAATTTACAGTGTTGTTACTATAAAACAACGCTGCAAATTATTGAGGAAGATTAAGATATCAGGTACTGTTTTACAATTCTTATTATTATTTATTTGTAATATTATTGTGTTTTCTTTATGTAATTGTAATGTTAATTTTTTTAGTGTATAATGCTATTGTGTTATTATTTAATTGTAATATTATTGTGTTTTCTTTATGTTATTGTAATGTTAATGTTTTTTAGTGTATAATACTATTGTGTTATTATTTAATTGTAATATTGTGTTTTCTTTATGTAATTGTAATATTATTGTTTTTTTGTTGTTTATTTTTTTACACTAGTACCAATTATTACTTTATTGTAACGGACTGTCAACAGCACGTACGGCTTACTGCCCGTGCGACCCATATTTGTAAATAATATTTGTAAGTATCTTACTTTTTGTCTAATAAAGTCCTACTACTACTACAATTCCTTAAAACGTTAATCAAGTGTGTTTACCAGCTATATATTATGCTCTAAAATCGTTAGGTGTAAGAGTTCATCTGAAACGAACATTTAAAAACAGTATTTAATTAATTAAGTGCGTACAGCCCACGCCGGACATTAGCGAGTACGTAGGCCTATTCCTGTAATATTTTACAAACCTCTTAAACGTTTCAACGATAGTATGCGCTAGACATGTAAAGTGACCATAAACATATATCTATAGAGAGACTCGAAGTAATATAAATACAATTATTTTAATTACGTATTCTTTGGGTGGAAAACAAGAAAAAATATCTGTCAAATATTGGTGTCAAATACTTATCTTTAAAACAATATTTTTTCCCTAAACTTTAAATAACGCCTAACTGTAAATATTTGCCGTTCGTGGATATTATTTACTTAGTAAATAGAGGCGAAAAACAGAAATATTTTGTTCCTCTACAGTTTTGGCAACAACATTCATATTTTCATGCAAATTAAGTGAAATCGTCTGATTTTTTGGAATAAAAAATCGAGAGATACTGCAACGTCACAAACTACAAGTTTAAGGTGGTCTTGCAATCGTAGATCCCGGAACAGCTGTTTGTCTGGTTGCAAGAATCACGCGAATCTTATATGCGCTATTGCGATTTTCAGAAAGTTTGGTCTTAATGATTTCTCTAACCGTGCGATTAATCACATAATGGAATAGATGTATTTCTCTTGTTGTAATTTTAGCACCTCCTTGAATTAGTGCACTTCCACGCTGTATATGAGGAGCTTACTTTCGAAACTCAATATCCTCAAGAAAAACAATATATATATATATATATATAAAGATAGATAGGTAACCTCGTCAAAATATATATTAAGCAATGTAGGTGATAATGTACACCCGTGTCGAACTCTTGATTCTCTTTTATTCAGAAGATTTAGATATATATATTATATATATATATATATATATATATATATATATATATATACATATATATATATATACATATATATATATATACATATATATTAATCCAACTGATTTTTCTGAATCGCATCGATTGGTAGTGTTATAGTCTATTTAAAAAATATTTCCTTGAATTTCTTCTTCTCTTCGGTTTCCCCAATTTATAGGTTTGTCGTCTTCAGTTTCCTTCTTTCTCTATCATGCGAATCTCCCTCTTCCAAATTCCTATCATCCATTATAGTTCTGACGTACGTTTTCCATTTCCATCCTTGGTCTGCCACGATTATTTCTTCCAGGGGGTGACCATTGGTATATATTTTTTGGCCATCTTTCATTTTCCATTCTTTGTACATGACCATACCATTTAAGCGTTTGATTTTCAATCTTCTTAACAACAGAAATGGTGGCATGCATTTCTTTCCAAAGGATTTCATTTCGTATTTTATCCTCTCTTGATTTTTGGAGGCTTCTTCTAAAATAATAAAATTCAAATGTTCTAATTTTATGTTTTTGTACTTCCGTCAAAGACCAAGTTTCACTTCCATATGACAAAATATTCTATATTATGCTCATAAATGTTCATTTAATTTCCTTTGTGATATTTTCGTTCCAAATTATTCCATGTAATGTTTTAGTTGCATTTTTTGCCATTGATATTTTAGTCTGTAGGCCTACATCTCTCTCACAGGTACCTAAACTTGTAATTATTGATCCAAGATATTTAAAAAAAATTACATTTTCTTGAATTTAAAACTGAAAATTCGATTATGGAGCTTAGATAATATATTAAATATGCATTTTTGTTGCTTTTGGGAGAATGACATTGGTAGATATAAAATATAATTTAATTTATATGCTTAAATAAAAAATGGTAGCCTATGTTTGGAGTATGTTGGAGTTACGATACATGGAGTAGATCATGAGAAACTCAGTGAAATGCATTTCTAAGGAGATATACTTGGTATCTTGAGATCCTTGGGCTTGAGCTGACAGCGTTTGTAAAGTACCTCCTACACACAGATATCTGTAACAGTCCGGACTGCAAGAGGTTGTTTGAACTTAGAATCATGAGCTTTGAATAATAAGCTTCTGTAATATCTAAGTCCAGCAGTAACAAGAATATTAATTGAGAATTAAGGGATGCTTCATTTATAAATAGAATATGGAAATTAGCTATAACTTCTGAATTAATACAAACCTATAGATAAAACCAATTGCTACAAATTGTGAAAACTGGGATTTGTTTTTCTTTAGGTTCCATAAACCTCAACGTGGCTTCCTTTAGTGGCACAGAAAATGTCAAACCAGTATTCAACCTGGACCCATGTGTTATCTGGTTTCTCATTAATATCATATAGCTCATTGTAATTAGTCTTTTCCATTCGATTGGTTCAAACATTTCCCTGCGAACTTCATTCTCAAATGTTCGTAATATTTTTTCCTCTCTTTTCCTCCCATTTTACGCATGCTTATAATATAACTGAGAGAATAATAGTTTTATTATTTTCAGTTTACGTTTTTGAGAGGAGTTAGAACGACAAGAGTCCCTGTAAGTACTTAATAGAATGCAGTTTCAGATTGAGCCTATGTTTAATTTCTTTCTGCATCTAATTCCTCTTTGAAGTATTGCTCCTACATATTTTAATTCAGCCACTTCTTCAAAATTTCACTCAATTTTCATTACCTCTCCGTATAATTTACTATAGTAGTGTTAGTAGTAGGTAGTAGTAGTAGTGTAGTAGTAGTGTTAGTAGTAGTAGTAGAGTAGTAGTAGTAGGTGGTGGTGGTAAGAGGTAAAGTTTTACAAGTTTAACAGAAGAAATAAAATTATTCAGTAAACCAGCAAAATTGGACCATAATGCCAATTTGGTCTGTAGTTGGTTTTAGTTACCTTGTCCCTATCAGAGGGTCTTCTATTGTACCGTATTTTAGTACTTATGCATTGGTTTATGGCCTTTGAAGTCTAGACATAGTTTTCTCCTTTCTTAGAAGTGTCTAGACAAAGGTTATTTAGTTACGGTTGTTTCCATACAGATGTAATGAATACCATGTGGTCAGCATGTCTACCGAATGAATCATCCAGTAGACACAATGAGGTAATATTTGGATAATGAAAATCGGTAAATTTTTGGTTAGAGACCTTTTTTCAGGCGTAGGGTTTATGTCATGTGCCTGAAAATTTGGAGAGTTGGGAGCCAAGGCTTAGAATCCTTCCCAGAGGACTTGTTCCTTAGAGTTTTCCATCCTAAAAATTTAATCGACCCCCAGCCGAGCTTGAACCCTCGATCCTTAGGACTAAAGGCGAGGAATGTACCCACTAGACCACCGCCCATATTTTAGTAGTATTGTCGGAATGTTTACTAAATTCTAGGTACTTCCAGAAAGGAATCTCGTGTCTTATGAATTAATAATACTTTCGTGGAATATAATTTAAATAGCCAAATATAGTCGCATTGAAAATTTCAAATCTGTTTTGATTGCATCATGCATGTATTCTATAGACGATGTTTGTTCATCTAACCCTGTCACGTAAGTAGATTCGAAGTACTTTCAGTTCTGGAGAAAAATACATGTGGACAAACAAAATTTTTTCCATAAATATGAATAATGAATCACGAAATTCAAAAAGTAAATTACCCAATTCAACAGATGAAATGGGTTAAATATCTACATATTTGCAATGGTAAAGTTACTTGCCTCCGGTCCCGAGGGCCGGCATCAATAAACTTTAAGTCGGTATATTTGTAAACGCTAGAGGTACACTACCTAAAAAAATAGCCATTCCTGACACAATTGGGAACATGCATACAGCTCCTGTTACAAATTCTTATAACCACGCGGAATGACTATGTCCATTTTAAGAAATCATTTGAGGCCATTGGTTAATATCCAATTCCTCTTTTCTGTTTTCCCTTTCGAATTTTCCTTTCACTTACACATTAGTTATATCTTGTTCCATACCTATTGGCAAAAAAAAAAAGTCTAATTGTCGAGCCGTGGTGGACTAGTAGTTGTGTTTCTTGCCTCTGTTCCCGTGGGTCGCGGGTTCAAAACCGGCGAGGGACGTTTGAGTTTTACGATGGAAAATCGAAGGAGGAGGGACTTTAAGCTGTGGATCCCGAGTTTGAAGATTTTTCAGGCTCTTAAAGAAGCTTAAGCCTTAATAAAGAAACCACTAAGTAAAATTTACCGTCCTTCATCATACTAGTAATATCTTAGTTGCCTGTTATATGTCTCTTCATCATACTAGTAATATCTTAGTTGCCTGTTATATGTCTCTTCATCATACTAGAAATATCTTAGTTGCCTGTTATATGTCTCTTCATCATACTAGTAATATCTTAGTTGCCTGTTATATGTCTCTTCATCATACTAGTATATCTTAGTTGCCTGTTATATGTCTCTTCATCATACTAGTAATATCTTAGTTGCCTGTTATATGTCTCTTCATCATACTAGAAATATCTTAGTTGCCTGTTATATGTCTCTTCATCATACTAGTAATATCTTAGTTGCCTGTTATATGTCTCTTCATCATACTAGTAATATCTTAGTTGCCTGTTATTATGTCTCTTCATCATACTAGTAATATCTTAGTTGCCTGTTATATGTCTCTTCATCATACTAGTAATATCTTAGTTGCCTGTTATATGTCTCTTCATCATACTAGAAATATCTTAGTTGCCTGTTATATGTCTCTTCATCATACTAGTAATATCTTAGTTGCCTGTTATATGTCCTCTTCATCATACTAGTAATATCTTAGTTGCCTGTTATATGTCTCTTCATCATACTAGTAATATCTAGTTGCCTGTTATATGTCTCTTCATCATACTAGTAATATCTTAGTTGCCTGTTATATGTCTCTTCATCATACTAGTAATATCTTAGTTGCCTGTTATATGTCTCTTCATCATACTAGTAATATCTTAGTTGCCTGTTATATGTCTTCTTCATCATACTAGTAATATCTTAGTTGCATGTTATATGTCTCTTCATCATACTAGTAATATCTTAGTTGCCTGTTATATGTCTCTTCATCATACTAGTAATATCTTAGTTGCCTGGTTATATGTCTCTTCATCATACTAGTAATATCTTAGTTGCCTGTTATATGTCTCTTCATCATACTAGTAATATCTTTAGTTGCCTGTTATATGTCTCTTCATCATACTAGTAATATCTTAGTTTGCCTGTTATATGTCTCTTCATCATACTAGTAATATCTTAGTTGCCTGTTATATGTCTCTTCATCATACTAGTAATATCTTAGTTGCCTGTTATATGTCTCTTCATCATACTAGTAATATCTTAGTTGCCTGTTATATGTCTCTTCATCATACTAGTAATATCTTAGTTGCCTGTTATATGTCTCTTCATCATACTAGTAATATCTTAGTTGCCTGTTATATGTCTCTTCATCATACTAGTAATATCTAGTTGCCTGTTATATGTCTCTTCATCATACTAGTAATATCTTAGTTGCCTGTTATATGTCTCTTCATCATACTAGTAATATCTTAGTTGCCTGTTATATGTCTCTTCATCATACTAGTAATATCTTAGTTTGCCTGTTATATGTCTCTTCATCATACTAGTAATATCTTAGTTGCCTGTTTAATGTCTCTTCATCATACTAGTATATCTTAGTTGCCTGTTATATGTCTCTTCATCATACTAGTAATATCTTAGTTGCCTGTTATATGTCTCTTCATCATACTAGTAATATCTTAGTTGCCTGTTATATGTCTCTTCATCATACTAGAAATATCTTAGTTGCCTGTTATATGCTCTCTTCATCATACTAGTAATATCTTAGTTGCCTGTTATATGTCTCTTCATCATACTAGTAATATCTTAGTTGCCTGTTATATGTCTCTTCATCATACTAGTAATATCTTAGTTGCCTGTTATATGTCTCTTCATCATACTAGAATATCTTAGTTGCCTGTTATATGTCTCTTCATCATACTAGTAATATCTTAGTTGCCTGTTATATGTCTCTTCATCATACTAGTAATATCTTAGTTGCCTGTTATATGTCTCTTCATCATACTAGTAATATCTTAGTTGCCTGTTATATGTCTCTTCATCATACTAGTAATATCTTAGTTGCCTGTTATATGTCTCTTCATCATACTAGAAATATCTTAGTTGCCTGTTATATGTCTCTTCATCATACTAGTAATATCTTAGTTGCCTGTTATATGTCTCTTCATCATACTAGTAATATCTTAGTTTGCCTGTTATATGTCTCTTCATCATACTAGTAATATCTTAGTTGCCTGTTATATGTCTCTTCATCATACTAGTAATATCTTAGTTGCCTGTTATATGTCTCTTCATCATACTAGTAATATCTTAGTTGCCTGTTATATGTCTCTTTCATCATACTAGTAATATCTTAGTTGGCCTGTTATATGTCTCTTCATCATACTAGTAATATCTTAGTTGCCTGTTATATGTCTCTTCATCATACTAGTAATATCTTAGTTGCCTGTTATATGTCTCTTCATCATACTAGTAATATCTTAGTTGCCTGTTATATGTCTCTTCATCATACTAGTAATATCTTAGTTGCCTGTTATATGTCTCTTCATCATACTAGTAATATCTTAGTTTGCCTGTTATATGTCTCTTCATCATACTAGTAATATCTTAGTTGCCTGTTATATGTCTCTTCATCATACTAGTAATATCTTAGTTGCCTGTTATATGTCTCTTCATCATACTAGTAATATCTTAGTTGCCTGTTATATGTCTCTTCATCATACTAGTAATATCTTAGTTGCCTGTTTATATGTCTCTTCATCATACTAGTAATATCTTAGTTGCCTGTTATATTGCTCTTCATCATACTAGTAATATCTTGTTGCCTGTTATATGTCTCTTCATCATACTAGTAATATCTTAGTTGCCTGTTATATGTCTCTTCATCATACTAGTAATATCTTAGTTGCCTGTTATATGTCTCTTCATCATACTAGTAATATCTTAGTTGCCTGTTATATGTCTCTTCATCATACTAGTAATATCTTAGTTGCCTGTTATATGTCTCTTCATCATACTAGTAATATCTTAGTTGCTGTTATATGTCTCTTCATCATACTAGTAATATCTTAGTTGCCTGTTATATGTCTCTTCATCATACTAGTAATATCTTAGTTGCCTGTTATATGTCTCTTCATCATACTAGTAATATCTTAGTTGCCTGTTATATGTCTCTTCATCATACTAGTAATATCTTAGTTTGCCTGTTATATGTCTCTTCATCATACTAGTAATATCTTAGTTGCCTGTTATATGTCTCTTCATCATACTAGTAATATCTTAGTTGCCTGTTATATATCTCTTCATCATACTAGTAATATCTTAGTTGCCTGTTTATATGTCTCTTCATCATACTAGTAATATCTTAGTTGCCTGTTATATGTCTCTTCATCATACTAGTAATATCTTAGTTGCCTGTTATATGTCTCTTCATCATACTAGTAATATCTTTTTGCCTGTTATATGTCTCTTCATCATACTAGTAATATCTTAGTTGCCTGTTATATGTCTCTCATCATACTAGTAATATCTTAGTTGCCTGTTATATGTCTCTTCATCATACTAGTAATATCTTAGTTGCCTGTTATATGTCTCTTTGGGTCGATTTGTTGACCGCTTATTATTCATGACATTTATAGGGAAATAAGCGTAACTAAATGTACTTCATTTAGTGACTCCTAACAAAAGGAGAGTCTAAGTCCCAACATTGGGATATTGGTAGATAGGTATGCCTATATTAGGCCTATATTTTTATTGTTTTTTTTTCTATTGTGAAGTACTCGTATGCTTTGCCGTTTTTAGCAGATCTTATTTGGGTAAATTTTCTTAAAATAAAAATAAAATATTAAAATACCTTACTTAATATAATCTAGGGGTTATGTTCTTTTCCTATAGTCCCGAGGATTGCGAGTTCAATTTTGACCCATTCGTTGGTATATTATGATGGAAAAATCCAAGGAACAAGTACTCCGGGAGGGACTTAATGCCGTGAGTCCAGAGTCTGAAGATTTGCGGGTTCGTAAAAGAACCCCAAGCATAAATTAGTGAAACTGATGAACATTTATCCGGGTATTCCAATCCAGTTAATACTTTAGTTACCTACTAGATGTCTGTTTGAGGTAATGTGCTGATCGTACTATGTCACTCTCTGACATATGTAGGAAAATAAACTTAATTAAATTAGCTTGATTGAGAAAGTCCCGTTAGGTTGCATCCATTTTTTAGTTTACTTTCCAGAATGATCCTTTACTATTGATATAATTCTACACACCCTATAATAACTATAGTTACATAATTTATGTTCAAAACAAGTTTATTTATGGTTACATTTTTCATAATGTCATATTTTCCTGTTATAGGTGAATTTTGACATAATACATGGTAATTAATGTTTCTTCCCTCCGTCACAAAGTGGTATATGGACTATTAATATGGTTTTCGAGTGCCTACTACATCCCAAAATATTGCAAAATATAAGCATACCATACGCACCAAAGAATTGTTATTTATTTTTATTAAAACACTTATGCCACGTAGAAGCGTTAATTGTTACGTCAGTTATTTCATTTTGTATGATTAATAACTAAAGTTTACTACAAAATAAAACTCAAAACATGTATTTTGTAACTACTCTTACATATAAATACTACTTCCAAAATTAGCTGTTGTAATAAAATTAAAAATTTCATAGAGATTATGTTTTAATCTTTCTCTGTAAAATATGTCAATCTAGAGTTACGTCAGTTACCGATATAAATCGTACGTTTTAAAATACAGATATTAAATGTAAAAACTGAATATTTTCTCTTAAATATACATATATATGAACTAAAATGTTCTGAAGAGAAAAATTAGTGTTATACTATTTTTGGGGGCGAACAAGAAAAATAGTTTAAATAGTTACTTCAGTTGCCATGGAATTCACCTGTACGTATTGTGTATTTATTAACAAATATTTTCATTTGTTTAAATATATATTTTTTTTTCCTCAAATGCCCCAGGTTTATTTTTCGACATTCCTGGTTTCTCTTCTGGCATGGCGTACTTGTAACCCACTTCTGAGGTTGGGGCGCCTGGAAGGCGGAGTTACGTTGCCTCGATGATATGATGGGTGATGATGATAATGGTGCGCCAAGAGAGTCCCTAATCATAAGCATAACCTAAGATGAATATGAATGATGATGATGATGATTGCGATGGCCGTATGATTTCGGGGACCGTTTGAGCCTTAAAGTTTTCCTGACATTTGTCTTACACGTGAGGAAAAACCCCGATAAAGCCTCACCCAGAAAAACTGTCCCGACCGGGATCGAACCCGGGCCCGCTGAGTTACAAGGCAGCACGCTACCACGAGACCACAGCGGTGGACTGTTTAAATATTGTATAACCGTAAAATTAATTTTCTATATCTCATTATTTTCTTTTCTTTTTCATATAGGCCACTACATTAGACAGGGACGGTCTACCAACAATTTAATTACTAGAATACATTTTATTATTAGTTTTAGTCTTAATCTTAACTATCATTAACTGATTGTACTATAGAACATAATATAATAGATATGATCTTATTGGTCAAATCTTCATTTAGTATTTAATATTAGAGTTAATTAAGATTGTTATATTTTGATGTAATATATGTTTGTCCTGGTGAGTGGAAGAGAAGGCCACATGACTTTAACTCTACCAGGCTAAATAAATAAAATAAAATTTCGATTTAATATCCTAATGGTTTATAATTGAGTATTAAATATATAGATTTTGTCTAAATCAATTGATTTTACGTAGTAGGCATATTCACTTACTAATTTCGCATCCGTTTTCTTTCATATATAATTTCTTAGCATTGAGTGCTTGAATGGATTTCTTTAAGTGCCTAGTTTAGGAGTTTCAAATAAAGTATGTAAGGACTACTCTCTGTTCAGAATGTATCCAAAGACTGCTTACAACCTTTGACATATCTACACTACCAAACATTACTATAAATAATATAATCATCCCTTATTCTTCTTCAGTAATAGATCTTGGACTACATCTAGACGCAAATTTAACCTGGCAAACACAAGTGAAACACATATGTAAAAAGACTTTCTCCATCTTACATTATCTTAGACGTTTAAAGAATTTTCTCCCAGTTTCGTTTAAAACAATCCTTGTGCAGAATCTTGTGTTACCACACTTCGATTATTGTGACATTATATATAATGATCTAAACTATGACTTGTCGCAGAGACTGCAGCGTGTTCATAATGCTTGCGTTCGATTCATTTTCAATATCCGCCGTTATGACCATATTTCCGAACACTTTAATAACCTCTCTTGGCTCCGTCTTACTGACAGACGTAAATTGCACTCTCTTTCACTACTTTTCAAGCTTCTGAATTCCTACAATCCCTACTTACCTGGCGTCTAGATTTGAGAAGTTATCCTCTTACCACAATATTGACACTAGATCACAAGATAGCAGTCTGCTAACAATTCCTCTTCATAGCACTTCCTCCTATTCTACTTCCTTCACAGTAGCCTCTGCCCGCTCCTGGAATCTCCTTCCTCAAGATATCAGGGGTTGCCGCACACTTGGTACCTTTAAGTCACGCTTATACAGTTACCTGTTGTCTAATAATTAATTTTTTCTATTTATTTAATTTTATACTATGTCATTAATCTTTTCTGTTTTTTATATATATTGTACATATTATATATTTAATTCGTTAAATTTAGAGTAAATCAAAATACATTATAAATATTAATTGTATTGTATTCATAACTTGTAATCGTTTATATATATATCTTGTAATTTAGATTTAAGACTATTTTTTGTTTGTATTTTTTTTTAAACCTGGTTGAGTGGTAGACAAGGCCTTAAGGCCTTAACTCTGCCAGGTAAAATAAAGCTATTATTATTATTATTATTATTATTATCCATGTGAAGAGTTCCGATGGTGGATTAGACTAGAATTAATTAAGGTACAGGATGTTTCCGTGGCGATATAAACTTTCAGGGAAGATTAATAATGACAAATGCATGGATTTGATATAACGAACCTGGTCCGGAAATATCTCCTTTGCAGGTTATAAGCGAACGTTTTGTTGCGCTACCTATGAACGTGAAATCATGAAACCTTAAAAAAAAAGTTTTATTTCCCTATTGTACACAAGCGATGATACTACAACAGGTTTTCAAAATGGCATCAATCAGCTCTGGTGTAGGCATCACAATGTCATACTTGGGCGAACATCCCTGGAATCGTTCTGACGATGTCACAGGCAGCGAGAATTCGTGCTAGTAGATCCTCTGTTGCCGATGCTAGTAGATCCTGGTGTGCCGTATACGCCATTTCACTGCGGTTGATAGACACACTTCAACATGTAAACAGAGACTACAGTCTATTGACTTGCACCGGGGTATTGTACGACACAGAGGAACGTTTACCTCTAGTCATAGCAGCACTGTTGATTCTTCGCACGGACGTAGATACTAACCATGTATAGTCAAGAACAAATAGCAAACGAAGCACTTAAATTGTTCATCATTGCTAGTATTGCCGCATAAAACATTAATTTAGCCTAAACTCACAGACTGACGTGAAGTGAGTGTACGCGGGATGACACGGCATTAGTTCGCAAATCGTCCACAAACAATGCAGGTCAATGTTCCGCTGTGTCGAATAATACCTGATAAAGCACAACAGATACGCATCACGCCATTTTCCTCGAACTGCTTAAGTTTACAAAGGCATCTGCATTGCATTCGTGGGCATGTTCATTCGGAACCGCTCATGACACTCCAAGTTGTCGGTCCAGTGATCCACCCTCATTAATGATCGCCGACAACTTACGAAAACAAGTGTAGGTAATAATCCTGCGTTCCATTGGGAATCTTTCCTTTCAAATGCCCTTATCTTCTTCTTGCTTAATAATTTCAAACTTAGACACCGTGGTCAAATTTATTCTTGTCTTTATCCACGTTCTTTAGGATATAGGCCTAGTTGTGAGTAGAAGTTTTCGGACCAGGGTTCCTTATTTAAAATGCATGCATTTGTCCTTACTAATCTTCCTTGAAAGTTTTCATCATCAGGGAAACAATCTGTATCCATCCATAGTAAGTCTGCCAGAGGGCAGGTCTTTCACTGCAATCATAGCATTTTAATGCTATGCTTTGCAGCTTTACTAGGGAATTATAGGTGTGGTAGCCTCCCGTTGCTTTCCACACCGGTGAAGGATGATGATGATAACGATGATTTTCTGGGACCGTTGAGCCCTAAGTTTCCTGACATTTGTCTTACAGGTGAGGAAAACCCCCGAAAAAACCTCACCTTGGAGCCTGTCCCGACCGGGAATCGAACCCGGGCCCGCTGCGTGACATAGCAGCACGCTACCTCGAGACCAGAGCGGTGGACACTCTGTATAATGCTGTTTATAAAAAATAATCATATTTATATATTACTTTTCCTTTATCAGCTTATCTTCTTACGATATAGGCACTTTTTTTACACGCCACACGCTACTTAGGCTTTACATCTGTTTGGAAATGGATTTTAAATATATATATATCACACAGATACTTTTTTCGCCACACAAGGACATGTAGGGCCTCCCCGAATGAGTGAATCATATTTCTTTCGTGATATAATTCCTAGAAGGAAGTTATTTATAGCTTTTACCGATTTTTTAGTTAAAAGCTGTTTATTAAAAGCTCTTCAAAGCTAAATAACGATCCGGAAAGATGCTACCTGCTACTTTTTTTGCCATTAGTGGCGTGCTTTTAGCTTTTATATCTGTATTAATTTAATTAGTATAACTGAGTAAGTTGAAGTTTCATTTAATTATCTCATAATTATAGCGAATGTTCCATTAAGATGCGAATTCAATTTTGATAATTAAATGTACAGAGTGAAGCAAAAAAAAAGTACAGTATTACTTAAAGTTTCATTATCTTTATGTATATAACACTGGTCAACAGTGGTTTTGTTGCCCTTGATATAAGATTAATTTCGGATATATTTATGCTCACAATTCATGAATCTATCAATGATTTTGGAAGATTTGCTCTGTTTTTTTATCTTTATTTTTTTACACTACAAAAATCGGAAAATATGAAAAAAAATATAACAAATATTTGTAATGTCAGTTGTTTTTTGAAAACTTAGTATACGCCGACGTAAATAGAAAGAAAAATGTAGAAAACCCATGTTATACTTCAGTGAAATGCCTTTTATAAGATTTTCTTCTATAATTTTTTAGGGGACAATCTCTTTTTAAAGACCAGCAGTAATCTGCCATCATGTGACGGTTCCATCTAACCTGATACCTTTCCTCCATTACTTTTATATCATAGTGAAAGCGCTCTCCCTGTTCGTCGATATAATTTCTTAAATTATCTGGAAATCTATCCAGGTGATTGTGGAGAAAGAAAGTGTAACTTTATACTCATATTTGCTCCCAGAATATTGAAGCTTGTCAACATGTGTTGCACAATTTCTTTATAATTTGGTTCTTTACAGTTACCTAGGACATTTTCTACTACCAATACAAAACCTTTCCAAGCTTCACTTTCCGGAACAGTCATAACTTTGATAAAATGTGCATCTTTCAACAATTGCCGAATTTAAGGACCATCAAATATTCCGCCTTTTAACTTTTACATACTGAGCTTAGGAAATTTTCTACAAATGTATTTGAAACATTTTCCTTCCTTGTCCAACGCTTTGACGAATTGTTTTATCATATCCAGATGCATGTCGTGAGTACTTTAATTTTGTCAAATAACTGAGGCCACGGTCGATGTGCGGAGTGAGGGGTGTGAGAGTGGGGATCACGTTTTGTTTGTAAATGCGAAAAAATGCGCAGAAATCAAATCATGACTGGAATCAAATTTTATTAGTAACAAGCCGTTTACTGTTTAAGATATAAGATACGCAAAAATCATAAAAACTAGAGCACATTCAGCACTTTCATGAATATATTCGTAAACTGTGCACTTGAAAACATAGAAATTCGCTGAGATATCCAGGGTAACAATTTTTTTTGTAGAGCTGTGTAATTCTTCTGTACACGTGTTTGTCACTGAACTCCACCTAAACGACTGGATCGATTTTGATGAATTTTTTGTGTGCATCTGATTGGGTCTCTCGATTGTTTGAATTCACAATTGGACCCTCCAAAACCATCAGATGTTGGTCACCAGAAGTGAAAATTTAAAAATCGTTCTAGCGGTCACATTTCTCGATATTTCACAACGAAACTCAGTATATCGTATTACAATAAACAGAGGTAGGTATTATCTAAAAATGAGCGAAATCCGACAATTAGAAATGGAGGTTTTCTTGAAACTGTACCGAAATCAAGATTTCGATACAGGGATTATGTCATGCTGCGCAACCAATACGTCATCGCGTCTCCATTTCGTGTGTGATCTTTGTGAACAGTGCCAAATGCTCCACTACCTACCCCTTTCCTTCCTAGTAGCGCCGTGTCCTATCGCGCGTTCTCCCCTCTCCTTGTGAACTCTCATAAATAGCTGTGTTTTCTAACATCGCATCATCATCTGTTCAGCTGTCATCGGAGTCTGGTCGATATAGCTCAGAAGAGCTATTTGGTTTATTAGTCCTTCAGGCCAGGGTGGGGCCGCAAGGACCGTGTACCCCGACCCTAGGCTGGACTAGTGTGAGTGTCATGTTGTACGTATGTTTGTTTATATTATTTCTGTATAGATGTTCAATGGCAGCATTGTTTTCTTTGTTAAACTAATTATTTATTTATTTATTTATTTATTTTCAATGTTATATCTGACTGTAGCCTATCTTTTTGACTCGCATTAAAACTTTAGTTGTCTATTTTACTTACTTATGCCTATTCATTTAGTAGCTAACCTATGTCAGATCTGAAGGTAAAATTCCAAAGCTTGCTCAAGCGTGTGTCAGTTCCTCTTTCCTTAAAGCTTCCACGATTATAGCTTGTAGCTCACTGCACATTACATGTTTGATAATTTATTAAGGAAAGTTGAATTAATCTTTGTCTTTTATGGGCCCGGGCAAAGATATCTTAATTTGAGCAATCTATGTTTTCTATTCAAAATATTTACCAACAAAAATGGTTTGATCCAGCACCAACACGCGGTGTAATCTTTGGTAGTAGATCGCGTGGTTAAAGGGTTCAAATCCCGGTGCAATTAATGGTAGCAATCAGCGTGGTTCTTATAACCGCCACAAAACCCAAAATTGAAATCTGCCTAAATGACTGAACCGATTTTGATTATTTTTTTGTGTGTTTTTGAGTGGATCCCTGTATGGTTTAGATTCACAAATGGACTCGGTAGGTGGCGCTGCGATCGGGTTATAGTCACTTTTATGTCAGATGTGTAGTCATCTGTATTATCGACATATTTCGCTCGGCAACAATGGCGTCATC
The DNA here is from genome assembly GCA_030220185.1 of Diploptera punctata. Classification (NCBI taxonomy): domain Eukaryota; kingdom Metazoa; phylum Arthropoda; class Insecta; order Blattodea; family Blaberidae; genus Diploptera; species Diploptera punctata. The sequence goes on along the minus strand of JASPKZ010008381.1, from coordinate 1,278,724 downwards.
GTGCATGCTTCTTGAACCACAACAGATGGTAGTGAAGAGTTTTCTAGCGAACTTATTTAATAATATCCAATTACGTCTTAATTAGTGAATTTAATGGTAAAAAAGTAACTTATTTTTTATCGTCCGACCATGACACGAGAATTGAACGTTCGGGCAGTACAACGTTTCCCGGGTCCGGTTGTATAGGTATAAAAATTAATGTCTATGAGTCTGTCCTTTGTGGACCGAAAAACAACTGGACCGATTTGAATGGATTTTTTACTGTCGTTTTAAGATTTCTGTGGGATAATCATTGTATATAATATATTACCTTAAGTGCTATAGGGCCGGAGCTAAACATGAAAACGTGGATCGGTGAACTATAAAGTCACTTTTTGATCGCTTAAATGGCTTTCGCGCGGCGTAAATAATAACAAATTAGTGTATACAGAATTCAATATCTCAAAGCATTCTACAAAGAAGTCCGCGACAGCATATATCTTTTACGAATAACATACAATAACCATTTTTGTCTCTTAAAATTAAACTAAAAGTAAGAGTTTAATTAGAAAGACTTTTCCAACAACACAATATTAATATTTCTTTAAATAAGTTGGTTAAACGTAACCTGCTTAAATTATTTTTGTTCATGCGAACAACATCCAGGTTCCTGCTAGTATAGAATAAACGTAATAAAAAACTGATTATATCATTATGGATTAAACTTAAAATAATATACAGAATGGAGATAATGTAAGTATGTAGATTTTGTAATAATAGGGCCTAACTAATACACTGGAACTATGGAATCCAAGAGTTGTTTGTGACTCTATCCTTAGCTAATGTTTTCCAATCATCCCCTGTATAATTTATCTCCCCCAAATCATGGTTGGTTTTGTCCTCCTACTCTACATTTGGCCTACAACTAGTAGCTTTACCCTGGTTTTCCTATAAAGAGTTTTTCTTCACACTATTTTATTCCTATTGGAGATAATGTCCTCCCCATCGCAGTCTAAGAAATTTAACTGTATTTATTATATCTGGTTCCCCATAAATATCATGCTAGTTCATTATTAAACGGCCTTCTTAATTCGCCTGTCTGTTCATTTCATTTGGTCCAAATTTTTACCTAAGTATTATGTCTCCCAACGTCTCTAAAAAAAAGTAGTAACTATATATAATATATAAAAATGAATGTTTATTTGCTTGTTTGTTCGTACTTCATGCGCGGCCAAACCGTTGATTCGATTGTAATGGGTCTTTTTGGAAAATGTTCAGGAGATTCACGGGATGAACGTAGGCTATAAGAGAGTTGTGATACACAACTCCTACTCCCTTAAAAATTGCCCTTTGAAGTGGAAAATGTGAAAAACGTAGCTCTTCGGACGCTTAAATGGCTTACGCTGCCTAATCCATAACAAATACACAAAATTAATGTACACAAAAATGAAAATCTCAACACGCTCTACAACAAAGTCCGCCACAGCATATGTTTATCTCTTACGGATAACTCACAATAACCATTTTTGTTTTTCATTGATGCCAAGAATATATATACACACACACAAACAACGATGCCTCCATATTATGACATAAACGATCTAAATTAACTATTAATTAGAAGATAAAATAATAAAGCATAATGCAGGTCGGAACTAAGTACAATCATGTATTAGGGATTTTAATAGCTCGGATTCTTACCACCTGACTAATCCATTATTCAAAGGAAGCATATTAACGATTCTGTCTCTAAACAACAATTACGAGTTAAAAAACAATAAATTTGGTGTTTACTTGATGAAAATCCACATTGTTTGTTTACTAAATAAAACTATGAACTTTTATTGATTTTCATAAATATTTATTTTAATAAATATTCATGACAGCGGTTTGGATAAATATAAATAAGAAAAATTGTTTGTATTTGCGGCTTACATCTGAAGAAGATGCACTGTATCAAAACAGCTGTCATGAATATTGATTAAAATAAATATTTATGAAAATCAATAAATCTTTGATGGTTTTATTTAATTAATAAACAATAATAATGCATATAATTAAATACACTAACGAATTAAGTATTAACAGAAATGAAGTATGTACATAAAATATTTAGAAAAGAGTGCGTGCAAATAATGAAAAGAATAATTTAATTGAACAGTCAGGAATAAATCAATAAACAGAAATACATAAAATACACAATCATGCTTAACAGAGCATACGATGTCAATCATTTCAATATAACATAATATTTTTGTCGAGACAGCTTTAAAAAAACGTCCAGAGTGTCAAAATGGCTATCTGACCTTCTCAGACAAGAATTTAATGCAGACAGTTAAACATGTGTCTGCTGAGCTAAATAGATTTACTCCAGCTGTCTTCTTCGCAGGCAGTGACGAAAGGAATGACGTCATGTGAAGGAGATTGGAAGGAGCTAATCTGACTATTATAAGATTCGTGATGTGTTCCGTTGAGGTATTATTCAAAATTAAGATATAAGATTATGGAATATTCACCTGAAAGGTCAAAAATGCAGTTAAATGACTAATTAAGTTGAGGAGACTGACCTTTCAGGTGAATATTCCATAATTTTGTATCTTAATAATCAGACTAGCAGCAGAACATACAGAAAATATTTACATGCCCAGTTCAGGTTCTTTATATCAAAGTAGCCTACTCATAAACATCCCTGAACACGTGAAAGGTTTTTTATATATAATGTGGATTCATCCTGTACTGAACAATTTCTTTAAGTGGCACATTTATGGACCCTCCCCTATTTGCTTTTAAGTATAAATAGATTTTGCCCATTTCATGAAAATAACATTATTCGTTCCTGTCCACCGATGTGGTCTCGAGGTAACGTGCTCTTGTCGCGCAGCGGGCCCGAGTTCGATCCCCGGTCGGGACAGTTTTTCGGGTGAGGTTTTTAACCGGGTTTTTCCTCACCTGTAAGACAAATGTCAGGAAAACTTTAAGGTCCAAACGGTCCCCGAAATCATAAGGCCATCGCAATCATCATCATTCATATTCATCTTAGATTAAGCTTAGGATTAGGGACTCTCCTGGCACACCATTATCATCATCATCATCGTCCATCATAACATCGGGGCAACGTAACCCCGCCTTCCAGGCGACCCAACCTCAGAAGTGGGTGTTACGAGTACGTCATGCCAGGAGAGAACACCAGGAATGTGGAAAGACAACCTGGGGCATTTGAAAACAAAAAAAAAAAAAACATTATTCGTTCCAATTATTTTCCTTCTATCATTAATGCTGATTTTTTTTATCACGTTGAAACAGTTTTATTTCAAAACTTCAAAGAAAAAAGGTTATAATAACTTAGATTTTAAAATAAAATACAGTCAACAAATGGAAAGATTTGTAAATACTCTTTGTACAATTTTACCAGGATTGAAACGCATGGGAACCATTTTGATGGCGGAATACAGTAAAAGAAGAATTTAATTTCGTACTTTGTGTACTCACTAGTAAATGGAGATGAAATGAGAGACATGACCCGAACTCTTGTGGGTAAATGAAATACTGTTAATATTAGTCTACATACGTACAAGATATTTCCCTCTTTCTCTCCCTCTCACTCCTGTTTGTAGCGTGTAGAGTTAATATATTTTATTTTAAATTAAAAGTTCTGTTTGTTTGTACTTTCATAATATTCTTGTATTTGCTTTAATCGATGTAGCTCATGCCAGATAATACTTCTAAGTTTCATACCAATGTGTTTTCTGTTCTTTATGAATGTTTGTGAATAAAATCCATTTCTTTTATCCGATAAATCCATTTTTTACCTCATAATACGAAACCAGTGTACAACTTTCACAAAAATATAATTTTTAAAATCGTCCGTTGGATAAAACATAAAATAAAAATATGCATGTGTCCGGTCTAATACAAATCGAGGGATGAGATGAGATTGAACCCTTATTATTGAAGACACGTGATATATATGTATATATCCTTCCATAGTAATTCTGCCCCAGGGCAGGTCTTTCACTGCAATCATAGCATTCTCATGCTATGCTTTTCAGCTTTACTAGGGAATTGTAAGTGTGGTAGCTTCCCGTTGCTTTCCACACCGGTGAAGGGTGATGATATGATAATGATAATGATGATGATGATGACCATATGATTTCGGGGACCGTTTGGGCCTTAAGACATTTGTCTTACAGGTGAGGAAAAACCCCGAGAAAAACCTCACCCAGAAAAACTGCCCCGACCGGGGATCGAACCCGGGCCCGCTGCGTGACAAGGCAGCACGCTACCTAGACCACAGCGGTGGACTATATATATAGGTTATAGTGTTGAGTGATTCCGGGTTCTGTGGCCGTGGTCCATAGTTGGTGTTGATACCAGACGTTTCGCCCTCAACTGCGGAGGGCATTTTCAGTGGCGAGTGCTTCTAGGCGTGTTTCCTGGTCGGAAGATCAACTTAGAGTAAAACAGTTTACAGACCTACAAGAAAAATAGAGACTGCCTTCGCTCAGCTAAGGATCCTCGGCCACCTCTCTCCACTTGCGGCGTATATCGACTTCCTTGTTCGTGTGATAAACCATACATAGGGACCACGAAAAGAAGTATAGCCACCCGTTTATCAGAACATAAAAGAAACTGCAGACAAGGAGAAATGGATAAATCGGCTGTAGCAGAACATGCCATTGTGAATGGACACCAGATTCTATTCGATGATACACAAGTTTTAGCCACAACTACCTACTATTTCCCTAGATTATACCGAGAGGCTATAGAAATATACAAGCATAAGGAAAATATTAACAGAAAAGAGGAAGGTATCAAACTGTCTAAGGCCTAGTACCATACACTAGAAAATAAATGCATTAACACTAGGGACAACAAGGAGACGACCATTAGCCAATCAGCAAGAGCCACGCCCACTCACCCTGCTCCACCCACTAGTATCAATACAACGTCCGCAGCGTTTCACTCTAAGTAGATCTTCCGACCAGGAAACACGCCTAGAAGCACTCGCCACTGAAGATGCCCTCCGCAGTTTGAGGGCGAAACGTCTGGTATCAACACCAACTATGGACCACGGCCACAGAACCCGGAATCACTCAACATTATGATTACCGGCCGTGAAAGCCTGCATTCAACTATATATATAGGTTGTTGCGAAATAACACACAACGGAGGTGAGGTAGTATATTGAGATATGTTGATCATTTTTTATAAGGTACCAAAATCCGGAAATGATGCTTTTTCACACTATGATTAGTTAATTATGTCTCAAGATCAGTGTTAACTCGAATAATTTGAAGACTCGTTACTTGACAACATGTCGCATGTACGGAAGCTGTGATTCGCAACGGAATGTGGCTGCAATACGACGGAGCTTCAGCTCACTTCCATGCCAATGTGAGGAGACATTTGGATACACATATCCAGATCGAAGGGGACCAGTCCAATGGCCTCCAAGATCACCTGATATTAACCCTCTCTACTACTTTATGTGGGGCGACATGAAACAGTCTGTTTATCAGACTCCAGTAGAGACACGTATGAATTGTATAACCTGAATCCCACGCTGCTACACGAAATAATTCAAACGAGGCTCAGGCGCAATTGAACATTTGTACCAAGCACTACACCCCCGATGAACGCTCTGCAATGAGATAGGAGGTGGATATTTTGAAAAACTTGATATGACTGTGGAAAGTATTGTCAAATAATATGTGTTGAAATCCAACTAACGGAACTCTTGAGAAGTTAGCTACTCATAGTGTAAAAAACGCATCATTTCCGGAGATTGGTACCTTATTGTCCCCCACTTGTTGGTCTAAATAGGCAAGGGGTGGGGGTAGAGGGTTCGATCCCCGGTCGGGGCAGGTTTTTCTGCGGTGTGAGGTTTTATCGGGGTTTTTCCTCACCTGTAAGACAAATGTCAAGGAAACTTGAAGGCCCAAAAGGTACCCGAAATCATATGGTCATCATCATCCTTATCATTATCATCATCATCATCACCATCATCCTTCACCGGCGTGGAAAGCACGGGAAGCTACCACACCTACAATTCCCTAGTAAAGCTGCAAGCATAGCATGGAAATATTGTGATTGCAGTGAAGAACCTGTATTTGGGCAGAATTACTATGGATGGATGGTACCTATTAAGAAATGATTAACATATCTCAATATACCACCTCACCTCCGTTGTCGGTGTTTTTTTTTCAACACTCTGTATATGCGTGTGTGCTTTTTTTAATAAAATTGATTGATGAAAATGATAAATGGGATTAAAATTAAATATGAAAATGCTATCCCTACATAATTAATATACCTTGAATTAGGCGTGCCAAGTACTGAACAAATGTTTAAGTATATATAGCTTACTTATTTCCTAAGAACGAATTTAAAGAGAACAATTCAAGTTTTTACTGCGCCAGACAAAACACTGTTTATTGCTACGTGCTCCTAAAATCTAGTAGATGTCAATGACCCAAATTATACAATCAATTAATTAAATGAAATTCAGAGTTAACCAAACTGAATACAGAATTAAGAAAGCAATGAAACCAATTATCTTTATTAATTAATTAAATTTTACGATTTAAATATTTTAAAATAGTAAAAAACAGTAAGCCTAACCTATTTTGGTTTATATTACTATTCCCTTATGCATTTAATTACTTTCTTCAGTTTCATATTAATGCATTATATAACCTTTTCTTTACATAATTCTCCACTGCATTAATTCTTTGTGTATATTGAATGAGTTTATGCTTTTAAAATGTTTTCCTAAATTTATTTTGCTGTATATTATTACCTAATGTATTTAATTACAATCTTCTATGTGGTATTAATGTTTTATATAATTTTTGTGCATAACATTATCCTTTGCTTTAATTGTCTATTTGCGAATGTGCGTTTAAAGTTTGAAACTTTTTCCCAAATTTTGTATTGTTTTCATATTATTTCCTAATGTATATTACCTCCTTCCGTCTGGTAATAATGTACACATTGTATTGTTTATTTTATTTCCCCTTGTACTATGTCTTAATTTTTTAAGTGCCAAAATTTATTGTATGTATTTAATTAAAACTGGCTTCTAAATTTATGTATTTCGTTTTCCCTCTACCTTTAACTAATACTTTGTCATGTACATTTTAAATATTTATTACTTCTGTAACTTAACTGCACCGAGCACGAACACTTGCTCATTTGGGTGTCAATATTGGCACAACATTTATTTGTGAATAAAATTTATTCTTTTTCTTAAAAAAAGTTCTAGACATTTTCTATATCTAGATATTTATTTCCTCTGATTTTCAGATTTCTTGAAATGCTTATCTTGGTTGAAACGTGAAAATGTTTCTCTGTAGGACTAATTACAATTGGTATTATCATAAGTAATGCCACGAGTGATTTCCAAATTATCGATAAATTCACGACTCACGAAGTGAGGAGTGAATTTATCTAGAGAATTTGGAAATCAAGAGTGGCATTTGTTAGGACTATTTAACGAATAAAATTAAGCTGTTTACTCACAAATCATTATTTAACTATAGTTATTTTAAAAATATTTATACATTTAATGTAAACGGCGATATTTGAAAACAAATGAGAAACGATAGGTACGCTTCTACTGCTTCATTTGTTTATCACTGCAACCAGATCATACTATTTATTGCCAAAGGAACGCAATATTGTAAGGAGGAGCTTTCTTTAATATGGTAATTATAACACTGATAAATATTTGGTGAAACACGACTCTGATTGGTTGTAAAACAGAAATCATTGAAACGTGATTGGTCATTGACTCCCATTTGGGGCATGAGTTAAATAGTCATAAGTAATGCCACTAGTGATTTCCAAATTTTGTAAATCAAGAGTGGCATTTGTTAGGACTATTTAACGAATAACATTAAGCTGTTTACTCACAAATCATTGTTTAACTATAGTTATTTTAAAATATTTATATATTTAATGTAAACGGCGATGTTTGAAAACAAATGAGAAACGATAGGTACGCTTCATCTGCTTCTTTTGTTTATCACTGCAACCAGATCATACTATTTATTATCAAAGGAACGCAATATTGTAAGAATGCTCTCTAGTGGAGAAAAAATGAAACACATCAAACTGTATATTAATTCATTTCTGATGTCGTATGATGTAAATATGAACATTTATAATTTTCTGGATTATTACCTGGGAAAAAATACATTTAAAAGTGCAAACAGTAGTTTATTTTTTTGGTGGTATAATAAATTGCTACAAATGTTTTTATATTAACTCCTGCAAGCGCTATGTGTTGACATCTATGCACTATATATACAATCTGGTAGCCGTATTTCTCACAGGCTCAGTCACTGCAAAATAATGGTCAGACCTCTTCAGAATATTAAAAAGGAGGAGCTTTCTTTAATATGGTAAATTTAACATTGATAAATATTTCGTGAAACACGACTCTGATTGGTTGTAAAACAGAAATCATTGAAACGTGATTGGTCATTGACTCCCATTTGGGGCATGAGTTAAATAGTCAAAATAAAGTATATAATTTCAGAGATTAAGAGTGTTTCCGTGTTTGTTTTTTATGAATAGGCAAAAAAATAAAGATAATTAGGAATTGAAAACATTGGCCGGTCTATTAAGATGGGTTTGTCTGAGATATCCAATGGCGACACACATCCACAGCATTATACATATTGAAATTTTCCTTTGTTGGTCTCCCCATCCATCATTGGGTTTTCTAGCTGATGAGAAGGAGTCGAACAGTTGCAATCCAGCAAATATATGAATGTCAGATCAATGATACATTTACCCGGGAAAAGGTAGGCTCACCCAAAAAACAAGCCATTGTGCCAGGGTTTGCAGGTAATTATTCACTTAATGTGACTTGACACAGATAAAGGGACAGCACTCCGCTAGATCACGTGGTTCTTCCGCACCTACGTACACAGATTGCGTACTGTTGCTTTTTACAAAAATGTTTGATGTATATTCTGTCAGGTCTCCTCTCACAACATCATCCCCATGTCTGTCTCAATTTATATTTCTTAATTTGAATTAAATGAACAGATACAACCTGTGGCATTACACTATGTTTGCATATCCATGTTAACCACGTTTATTATGTGAATAATAATATGCCACGCAGGCAATGCGTAAACTAACAAAAGACTTAAAAATGTATACTCTACTTTTCTGATTAAGGAATATATTATCAACGCACCAATCAATGAATCGTCTAGTGGAGTCCCGATAACGGCAAAGACTTTCAAATATAGCACTGCGTGTCTTACTTGGTGAACGTTACAAATAATATTGTCTTAACTCTGTAAATGCATACTAACTACTATTACTATATAACTAAGTCACTGGCACTATTGGACCCGTAAGTTAATGGCTGCGTGGATGTAACCTCTCGACACATCCCTATCCTTAACTAATGTTTTCCAATCATCCCCTCTTACTTTCCTCAAATCCTTTTTTAAGTTATCCTCCCACGTCATTTTTGGCAAACCTACTGGGCGCTTTCCATCTAATTCTCCACAAGGAGTCTCCATGCTCCTATTCCATTCCACATTCGTACCACATGTCCTGCCTTTCGTAGTATACGAGACGAATCATTACATTAGTTTCCCACAAAGATCATATGTAGTCTTCTTCATTCAATTGTCTGCTCATCTCTCCTTGGTCCAATATATTTTCTAAGAACTTTATTCTTAAACATTCGTAACCTATTCTCCTCCTCTATAATAAGATTTATGTTTCGCATCTATATAACTGGGAGAATAACAGTTTTATATATTTTGAGTTTAATATATTTTGAGAGAAATTGAGACGACATGAATTCCAATAATGTGTAAAACGTACGCTTTTCCACCAATTGAGTTGAGCCATTTATAATTTCATTGTGCACCTCATTCCTGTTCGCAATTATTGTTCCTAGTTGTTTGATTCATCAGCTTCTTCGTCAAAATGCCCCTATAATGGCCCATTAAACGTCCACTTATATTATACCATCTCTATCCATCCATAGTATTTTCCCTGCCCGAAGGCAGGTCCTTTCAACTGGAATCATAGGATGTTTTCCCATGGCTAATGCTTTGCAGCTTTACTAGTGAAATTGTAGTTTGGGTAGCTCCCCCGTTGGCCTTTTCCACACCGGTGAAGGGACGATGATGATAATGATAAGGATGAGGATGATGATTATTATCTCGATCATAACGCCTAGCATGAAGTTACATCACCAGTAAAATCAGCACAGCATCTCTTTCAGTTACAATAAAAAATCAAACACATTAAAGCTACTTGAGACTGAAGAAAAAACCAGACAATAAAACAGGGATGGAGAAAATTTTAGCGACATGTTAGGCGGATCATTTTGAAATAAATTGTTCAAAGTACAAAGGTTTGCTATATAGATCAGAACATTGGGTCTTAATCAAAATCCAGGAACGAAGAATGAAAACTTGAGATTTTGTTGGAGAGTGACTGCTATGCAATAACATATCGGAAACGAAAGTCAGATATATGAAGAGAACTAAATATATCGAAGCTATTAGCTTGGTACAAACTACTAGGACGATAAAATGTAGGAAGACCCAGTAAAAGATGGATAGACCAATTCTAATATGACATCGGAACAAACCTTAAGGTCTAATCCTTGATGCTACTGCGGATGACCATGTTGAAGTACAAAAGTAGTACACGTTTATTATGGATTCCAGTGTAAATAACTGATTTCCTTTAGGGGATAGAATCATCTTTGAGGTTAAAAAAAATGATTCTTCTAACTAACTAACTCACTGGCACAATCGAACACGTAGGTTCATGGCCGCGCGGACATAAGCTCTCCATACATCCCTATCCTGAGCCAATGTTTTCCAATCATCTTCCCTCAAATCATCATCATCATCACTCCAGGGATTAGGCAATTGCCCGTTCCGACTTCATAATGCATCAGCCCAACGCCCCCAAATCATAGTTCATGTTCTACCTTCTAATTCGTGGTTTACCAACTGGGCGTTTTCCCTCTCCTCGATTTATGTTTTTATATAAAATGCACTTTCTTCTTTATTTCTGTGAAAACTAAATTTTACTATCTGGATTAGCTATTTATTTGTGACTTAGATCGTGACATGGTGACATTTGAGTTAGCCCTTTAACCACAGAACATTAGGTAACTTTGCCGCTTGTTTTTCTTAACTTGTACTTTTCAACTCTGTCTTCATCATAATTTCAAAACTTTTTGAGATATTGTAATGAAAATTTGCGTGCAAATATTTTACACACAGAGAAACAAAATATATCGCCGCGGTGGACAAGTGGTTATGCTCCATGCCTCTGGTCCCGAGGGTCGCGGGTTCACTTTAAGCCGTGAGTCCCGAGTCTGAAGATTTTCAGGATCGTAAAAAGATACTTAAGCCTGAATGAAAAGGCCTGTAAGCAAAATTTACCGAATTTTCCCGTCCTAGTACCATCTTGGTTTTCTAGATGTCAGTATGAGGCGGAACGCTGACCACGGACTACTCAAAGGATATAGTATGGTTCAAATTCTTCCCTGTAGGGGGGAGAGCCTAAATCTCTGTTAAGGGAAACATGGGCTTACAAGAAGAAGAAACAAAATAAACGAGAATATTAATTTTTCCAAAATATTAAAAAATCTAATTTTCAGATAGAAATTAAAACAGATGTGTAGCCTATTGGCCGCAAGAAGATTGTGTGTCTGAAACTTGCTAAATGATTAAGATTTAGTTATATTATTAAGAGTCAACTGATTGTCTAGATTGGACACTTAATGAGATTCCATCCATAGTAATTCAGCCCGAAGGCAGGTCCTTCACTGCAATCATAGAATTTTCGTGCTCTACTTGCAGCTTTACTAGGGAATTGTGTAGGTGTGGTAGCTTCCCGTTGCTTTCCACACCGGGGAAGGATGATGATGATAATGATAATGGTAAGGATGATAATGATAAGGATGATGGCCATATGATTTCGGGGACAGTTTGGGCCTTAACGTTTTCCTGACATTTGTCTTACAGGTGAGGAAAAACCCCGATAAAAACCTCACCCAGAAAAACTGCCCCGACCGGGGATCGAACCCGGGCCCGCTGCGTGACAAGGCAGCACGCTACCTCGAGATCACAGCGGTGGACCTAATGAGATTAGAGGACGAAAAAAAAATCTAAAAGAATGTTGTTTTGTTTTGGAAACCTGATCGAAGACCGTTGAAGGAAAGACCTAGGATCGGTTGGATTTATACTGAAGATAGTTTCAGGATTACAAAAGTTAAAGTTTGGTGAATGTGATTAGAGAAGAGTGGCAATGGAGGAATATTGTTAAACAAGGTAAAACTCAATCTGGATTGTGACCACAGTTATATAATATCGCTAAAACGTTGTCCACCTCTTGTGGTAATCGTATGGGTTCTTCCGTTTTGAGGCGTTATTCACTACGTGTTGATGTTGACTTCGGAGAAAAAAATATCCACTGAATTGGACGTCGAGAAGTTTAGATTTTACAGCAAAGTTTATGATAGAGAAGTAATCTATTTTACACCCACTTTTCAATAAATTTTATATTTTTATTGGTCCAAATATTTTCATAAGAACTTTACTTTCAAATACGAGTATTTGAGAATAGAGTTATTAGAAACAATGTTGGACAAAAGAGAGATGAAATAAAAATAAAATAAATTTAAACTCCTGAAAGTACAAATTAATGATGATGATAATAATAATAATAATAATAATAATAATAATAATAATAATAATAATAATAATACACATTTTCATACGAATGGAGGGTGACAGGATACCCAAGCAAATGTGAAGCTATAACCTATAGGAAGAAGAAGGAGGTCCACTCAAAAGACTTTTGGACGGTCTTTCTATTGGATCCGAAACAGGTCAACGCATGGTTTAAATTCGGGAATAGACTATTATGATGACGATGACGATGAATAATAGTAATACAGACAGCCGAAAGGTGAAGACTACTTAACAGTGAGCTTTGTGAGAATCAAGATATAATAAGAAGAGTTAAATCTTATAAACTGCAATGGGAAGGACATGTGGCAACGAATGACAATGAAAGACTCATGGAAGCTTCTTGTACGAAAAACCAGAGGGAAAACGCCCAGTTCGTAGACCAAGAATGAGGTGGGAGAATAACATTAACCATGATTTGAGGGAATTATATTATAGACTGATGATTGGAAAACAGCTCAGGATAGGGATGAGTGGAGAGCTTATGTCCGTGCGACCATGCAACTATATGTGCCAGAGAGTTTTGTTAGTTTATTTACTCTATGAAGTTAAATTAAAAAAATAGGCAACTGCATTTAATATTTTCACACAAAAGACTCTTCGTGTCCGACTCAGAACTGGATCGAGGGATGAGATGCGATGAAGCTCCTTACATTGAAGACCTGTGAATAACAAGGATGCCGGCCGAACACGCCGACGCGCCATCACAGGGGCAGATGAACTGAAACGAAATTAATGAGTATGTATAAATGATTGAATGAAACTTGTGGCAGGAGAAAACGGGAGAAAACCCTCCATATTATTTTCTCGTAACGAAAGTGGTACATTCGAATTAATTAAACATAAATGCATATTCCTTGAATCTGTAAAATCGGCCCATAAATTCGATTTGCAGAGCAATTATCTTAACTTACGGAGTTTCTGTGTGACGGATTCTGTAATTCTCTGTTACCTCTAGTGTACTTCTCGAGACACCTTTTTCCTTTACTGGACTAACAAGTAACAACTTCTATCTTACGTAATCATTTATTTTTCTCAAGTGGCTACTCATCAAGACAATTGGCTTTTGTATAAAGATGGTGATTAATATTAATATTAGTAATAATAATATAATAATAAATAAATAATAATAATAATAATAATGTCAATATTTATTTATTTCGTAATTTATACAGTGTATTTCCATTATCCTCAAGAAATTCGGCTTCTCCATTTGTAGTGGTCCTGAACATCCTCGTCTGTAAGTCCCAGTTCACCCATACAGGGTACTTCTTCTTTAGGTCTTTCCTTCCTTATTTTCCCATTTATTTTGCATTCCAAGGTATTCATATGGATTCTATCAGATGACATCCTCTTGAGATGTCCATACTACATTAATCGTCTCTTTTCAATACTCTGTGAAAATAACACAAGTAGTTAAATAATTATAATAAATATAAATAATAATGAAAACAATATAATATGAATAGTGATAATAATTGTACAGTTAATATAATGACAACACTAATGATGATAATAGTAGAGATAATAATAATAATAATAATAATAATAAATAATAATAATCATGAACAAATTCGTTTTAGGCCATGTGGCCTGTACGGTAAACCTAGCGAAGATGGTCTTGATCTTTCCCACCGATGTTTTTGGTCTTCCTTGGTCCCTATGTCCAGTTGGGGTAAGTATTTGGAATGCCAATTTTGGAAGTCTATTTCTTGCCATTCTTCTCAGATTATTTTTCCCATTCTTGTTGGTATCTTTGGATATCTTCATTTAAACTTGCTACTCCCAAGTTTTCCTCTGATAGTAGTGTTCCTTTGGTGATCCAGTCTATTAAACTCCTAACAATGATCGTAAGAAGCGCATTTGACTTACTTGAAGTTATGGAGAGTTTCTTTTATTTAAAAATCCAAATATATAATAATAATAATAATAATAATAATAAAAGTTATAGTAATTTATGTAATCGAAATAGACAGTTAATAAAAAGAATAGATAAATTTTGAAGAACTTGCTGAATTCAAACAATTTAGAACAATAATTAACAACAGAAATGAGATGTAGAAATAAATTAAACATAGACTCAATTCTGGAAACTTATGCTATTGTTCATTTCAGAGAATCTTCTCACCTGAATTGTCTAAAAATTGTATAAATTAAAAAATATATTTATAACGGTTATTCTTCCAGTAATATTATATGGATACGAAACATAGTCATAAGAAAATGTTTGGGCCAAAGAAAAATGAACAGACAGATAGAGAAGGCCGCATAACAGTGAGCTAGATTATCTTCATGGGAAACCAGATGCAATAAAACAGTTAAGTCTCGTTAAAACTGTGATGGGGAGGTCATGTGGCATGAATGTGAAAAAGAAAGAGAAGAATGCATACTCATTGTAGGAAAAGTAGAGGAATAATGTTCAGTAAGCAGGAGAGAAGTGAGGTGGGAGAATGATATTAACCATGATTTCAGGGAGGTAAATTATACAAGGGATTATTGCATTGATAAAAAAGAAAATAATTTAATTTACCCACGTAGCCTATATAGCTTTTGTTGATTATACTAAAGCATTTGATATTGTAAGTAGAAATAAATTATGGAACATATTAGAAATGAAAGGAATTCCTCAGCACCTTATAAGAGCCATTCAGAGTTTATATATAGAAACACATTTTAAAATAGACTGCGGAGATAAAATTAGTAAACAAAAAAATAGAAATAAACCAGGGAGTAAGACAAGGGTGTCCGTTGTCACCAGTATTATTTAATTTATACTTGGACCATGTCATAAATGAATGGCAAAAGCAAATTAATATAAATAGTGTATTGACAACTCTGCTTTTGCAGACGATCAAGTAATAATGACAGCATCAGAAAATGCTTTACAACAATTCCTTTATACTTTAAATAATATCTCTCTAAAATACAATTCAAGAATATCTACATCTAAAACAAAGGTATTAGCTCTGAAAGGAAAATGTGCAATAAGAACAAAAATAGTGATAAACGATGTAATTATAGACCAAGTTCAGAATTTTAATTATTTGGGATCTCATTTAGGCAATGACAGAATTTAGATAAACGCAACTAAAATACAACGACTTTAATTATCTATGTGGCAACAATTAAACGTACTTCACTGAATAAAACTAGAAAAAGAAACTATTTTAAAATTTTACAAAGTATTGGGCAGTTCCATATCTTATCTATGGACGTGAAACCTGGACATTATCAAAGCGGATAATAAAAATAAAGAGGCTGCAGCAATGAAGTTGTTGAGAGCAATAGCAGGATACCAAAGAACCGACAAAAAGAAAAACGAAGATATAAGAACAGAACTTTATATGCTTAATCTCTGAGAAAGACTAAAATACTATCAAAATGCTTATCTTCAGCACGTATTACGAATGAATGAACAGCGCATACCAAGAAGAATGTATAATTATAAACCAAAAGGGAACGTATTGTTGGGAAGACCATTGAAGAGATGGAAGGACCAATTCGACCTATAATGAGATCGGAACAGGCCATTGAGCTTAATCCTTGTTGTGTGATGATGATGATGATGATTATTATTATTATTATTATTATTATTATATTATTATTATTATTATATTATTATTATTATTATTATTATTATTATTATTATTATTGCAAAACATTAGCTCTAGGTAGGGGAGTATGCAGTGCTTGTGTCCCCGCGGGTATATGAATCTCCAGGTGCAATAGTTGCTCATGAATTATAATAATACAATAAAAACTAATTATTTATTTTTGAAATTTATTTTAATGGAAATAAACGAATTTCATAAAAACAATGCAGTGGCACAAATTGTAAATTATTGCTTTTGATAACAGAGAATGAAGCGAATATGAATCATCACACATTTAATTGAAATTGTTTTCCAAATTGTGGAAATTATGAATGCTCATACGAACCTAATTGGTGAATATAAGCGGTCAGCGATAGGCATGTTGATAATTTGTGGTTATATCATTATTGGCATGTGATGATAGTGTGTCTATGAAATAATAATTTAGCTTTCAGTAGCCCACATGAAAAATGTGGAAAGAAAAAAAAAATTGTATTCCACATGAGTTGTAATTCTGTAATTATTTATAAGCGATATTGGCTGTTGTAGAGACGCGGGGTAACATATTCTGATCACAGGATAGTATTTCGATTCTTATTGATTGTGTTCTTCTACATCAGAGATATCAGTTGAGGTACCTAAGCGTGAGCTCGCGCTTGAGAGCTTGATGTGTCCAGACATCTATCTGTTCACGCGTAATCTTCGCTTATAACAATTCCGAGCTAAGTTCCAGTAGTGCTGTAAACAAATTTGCATACTTTGCCGACTTCATTCACTGGGGGAACCGTGGGTGATACTTTTACTCGCTATGATTGAATTGTTTACAGAACTGTCATCGTTGGGGACACCCTGTAGCGTAGTGGTTAAGGCACTGCACTACAAGCCGGAAAGGTCGACGGGTTTCGAATCCCATGGGAGTCGGGATTTTTAAGTAAAAAGTAAAGTGATCCCACAACAGACCCGGAGGCCCTTGGTGGTAGTAGGAAGTTAAGAGGCTCCCACTTTTTCTAGACAATCGGCACTTGATGTCAGCCGGTGTGTCAGCCCTGCGTGACGGCCGCCTTTACCCCCAGAACAAGCATCTGGTACTCATTTCCGTTAGAGGCTGAGTCGACCCCAGGGCCATAGTGCCGCCAGAGGGTTTGGTCCAGTTTAAAAATCCTGACCCCAACGGGACTTGAACCCTCGACCCTCCGGCTTGTAGCTCAGTGCCTTAACCACTACGCTACGGCGTGCCCCCTATCGGGATTTTTAAACTGACCCAAACACTATTGGCGGGCAATAGTGGGTTTGGGGTCGACTCAGCCTCTAACGGAAAAAAATGAGCACCAGGCACTTGTTCTGGGGTAAAGGCGGGGCTGACAACCCGGTCTGACATCCAAGGGCCGGTTGTCTAGAAAAATTGGGAGCCTTAACCTCCCTCTACCCCCAAGGGCCTCCTGAGGCCTTGTAGTTGGGAACACTTTACTTTACTTTACGTGTCATCGATAGAAACACTTGTTACTTAGGCAACATCGTATTTTATGGGAATATTGACACTGAATAACAAAGATAAGATGCTACTAATAATTAGGGTTTTCCATTTTCTAGTTTATTTATGACAAAAGTTATGTATGGGCCCCTACATAATTAGACGTTTACTGTTTTTACGGACAGTTTCGATATATGTTCTTTCATAGGTAATGCCACGAGTGATTTGCAAATTATCTAGAGAATTTGGAAATCAAGAGTGGCATTTGTTAAAGACTATTTAAACGAATAAAATTAAGATGTTTACTCACAAAATCATTATTTAATTATAGTTATTTCAACTATATGTAATACATTTAATGTAAACGGCGGTTGTCTTGACAACAACTGAGGACAGGTTGGTAAGCTTCAGTTGGCTCCTTTTGTTTCATCCACTGCAATCAGATCATATTATTTATTGCCAAAGAAACGTAATCTTGTGAGAATGGCCCTCTAGTGGAGAAAAAAATGAAACACATCAAACTGTATATTAATTCATTTCTGATGTTCCTTACGATGTAAATATGACAATTATATTTGTCTAGAATGTTATCACCTGGGAAAACAAAAAAAGTACATTTAAAAAAGTTGCAAACAGTGGGTTTGATTTGATGGTGGGTTCATACAATTGCTACACCATATTTTTATATTAACTCCCGCATGCGCTATGTGTTGACATTCATGCACTACATATACAATCTGGTATCCGTGTTTCTTAGAGAGTCAGTCACTGCGAAAAATGCTATGACCTATTCAGAATTGAGAATGCTATGATTGCAGTGAAAGAAACTGCCTTCGGACAGAATCACTATGGATGGATAGATTCAAAATGTTAAAAAGGAGGTGGTTTCTTCATTATGATAAACTTTAGATGGTAAATTCTAGGCGAAACACGACTGTGATTGGTTGTAAATAAAAAATTATTAAAACGTGATTGGTCATTAACTCCCATTTGTGGGGCATGAATTAAATAGTCAATTTAAAATTCTATTATTAGCATAATTTATGATCCATGTAAATTATGTTATTGTAATTTAATACACAAGTGATCTTCTTGGTGATATAATATTAAATATATAGTAGTCATATGCCCATTTCACCAATTAATGTTTTAAAATTGGTCAACAAGTTTCTACACCCAAGCTGTCCTTCTCAAGACCAGATTTGACTATTGGGCATATTGACTACATATATATTTTAATGTTATTTTAACATTATCCATGGCTATAATATATATTTTGAGTAAACTGTTTAAAACAATAAAAAAATATGTTTCTCTCCGCTTTTCAAATGATGCTTAAAATTTTTTATAGGAGAAGCAGCCATTTTGGAATAATTGAAATTCTAATATATTCTATATTGCGCATGTTGTAATAATTAAACAATGAATTGATTCATATTTAAAGGAATTTACACTATGAGATTGATTTTATTGAAATAAGTTAGAATATTTATGATTCATCTAATATTTGTATATTTCTTGCAGGCCATGATTTCGGCACTCTTAAGTGTCATTGTCGATTCTTTCTAACTCATTTCAGCTACAAAGAATTAAGAATGGCACTTAGAGTGTCGAAACCATGGTCTGCAAGGAATCTACAATATGAGATGAGTCATGAATATTCTAACTTATTTTAATTAATGAATTGCTTATTTATTTATTCTATTAAAAATTGTAATAATATATTTAAGATTCTCTTATATAACTTAAATAGTCATGTGCTAGATAATATACATTTTTATTATTGTCATTTCCATTATTTCGAGTGTTAGAAAGTGAACTACATTTTCTTACATGCTTACCATTATTCGACCAATGAAAACGCAGTCATACATCAGGTTTGTTTACAGTACAACTGGAACGTAGCTCGGAAAAGGTATAGTTGCTTAGTTGGAAGGTAACATTAATCGAAAAAAAAAAAACTTCAGGGAGGGTAGTACATAGTGCAAGGTGTGTACAACTGCCTAAACGACTGGACCAATTTTGATTATTTTTTTTTGTGTGTATTTGAGTCGTCCGTCGCCGTGGCGTAGTCCGTAGAGTCCCTACCTTCCACTCCGGCGACCCGGGTTCGATTCCCGGCGGGGTAGGGGATTTTAAATCTCCATCTAGGGTCTGGGTGCGTGTTCTGTCCTTGTGTTTATATGTGAGAATAAAATAATAAGTTAACAAAAAGGTAAAACGAAAACGTAAAACAAGAGGAAAAAAAACAGTTTAAACGAATAGAGGAAATTAAAAAAAAAGTGGGTCGTTGTTTGGGTTTAGATTCATCAGATTCACAATTGGACTCAGTAGGTGGCGCTGCGATCGGGTTATAGGATTTTTATGCCAAATGTGTAGTCATCTGCATTATCGATATATTCCGCGCGACAACGTGACGTCATCATGCACGCATTTTGAGCTACAGCAGATGCTCTGAGAGGTTTTCTTGCGAACTTATTTAATAATATGTAATTACGTCTTAATTAGTAAATTTTATGGTAAAATATGAACTTATATTTTTATCGTCCGGCCATGACGAAGTGGAAAAGAAGACCTTACGGTCTTAACTGCTTCAGGTAAAATAAATAAAATTTAAAAAATAATAAATTACACGAGAATTGAACGTTCGGGCAGGACAACGTCTGCCAGGTTCTTATATACACTGCTCAAAACAATTAGAGGAACACTTGTAATAAATTGAATAAGTAATTGTTTTTTAAAGCTGTGATGCTGAAAGTTGGACAATATGTAAATTGAATTATTAATTTTATGATTGGATACAAAATTTAAAGATCCATGGCCTAAATACAGAGAAATTACCTCAAATAACAAATATAGAGATTTTTTTTATTTTGGAAGGCACTGGCCACTTCTAATTGGTAAGCTTCCTGATGTTCCTATAGTGACGAATGTTGATTATTGCCTTGTTTATTGAAGTCTCTGACAAAATGAGGCATTTAAATGAGTTTGAAGTGTATCATGCTCTACATCTTTTACGACAAGGTCAATCTCTGCGACAAGTGGCTAGAGAGCTTGGGGTTTCTCCTTCCGTGGTGTCCAGGTTACGCAACAGGCACAGAGAGACAGGTCAGTATTGTAGAAGACGTGGCCAGGGCCGTAAATTTAAAACAAGCCCCCAGGATGACAGATACGTTGTTCTTTCTGCTCTTCGACAGTGTACAAAAAACTGCAAAAGACTTGCAGAATGACCTTCATATGGCTTCCGGAATCCGGGTTTCAGACCAAACCATAAGGAACAGATTAAGGAAAGAGAATATTCGTCTAAAAAGGCCCGTTAAAAAACACGCCTAACAAATGGGCATAAGGCAGCAAGACGTACGTATGCTGAAAACCATGGTGATTGGAACCTGAACCAGTGGGAGTCTGTGCTCTTCTCGGACGAAGCCAGGTATCGTCTTACACGTTGTGATGGTCGATTGAGGATGTGGGGATGGCCAGGAGAAAGATTTTCTGCAGAGGCTGTACAGGAAATTGATAGATTCGGAGGAGGTTCTATAATGGTGTGGGCCGGAGTTATGTACAACAATCGTATGGACCTTGTACTTGTTCTCCAGCAACTGAATACTGTCCGGTATATCGAGCACGTTCTGGAAGAGCATGTAGCACCTGCTGCCATTGGAATAGGCCCTGGATTTCTGTTTATGCAGGATAATGCCAGGGCACATTCTGCGGCCGTCACCAGGGATTTCCTGAGGAGGAATGAAATTGAGGTAATGGAGTGGCCAGCGGTCAGCCCAGACCTCAACCCTATTGAACACTTGTGGGATCTTCTAGACAGGAAGGTCAGGAACCGACATCAGGCTCCACAAACTCTGCAGCAACTTGGAGATGCTCTGAAGGAGGAATGGGAGAATATCCCGCAAGAGGAAATCCAGAATCTTATTGGGAGCATGCCACGAATGTGCCAAAGTGTCATCGAATGTCGTGGAGGCCATACACGATACTAACTCTATATAACGTGTGTTTAACTTTGAAAAATAAGCACAAGATTCAATTGCTTACATAGTGGAATTATTTGAAAAGTTAATTGTCAGCGTTATTCATTTGTTTTTACTGACATGAGCAATAAATAAATAAATAACCGCAAATAATGTACTTTATTAATTTCATGTTTATACCTTCATCCAATGAAAAAATATTTGCATATTTCATAGTGTTCCTCTAATTGTTTTGAGCAGTGTATATATTTTTTTTCTAACCTTGTTGAGTGGTAGACAATACGTTAAGACCTTGACTTTATCAGGTAAAATATAACTATTATTTCATTACTGTTAATATATTCTTAAAACGTCAGAAACACTAAATAGTGAGTTTACAGAATGGGTAATTTGATTTTTAAATGTTTAATTGCTGAAGTCTTCCATCTCTAGGAATGAACAATTGAAAATCATAATTGGAAAATCGATGATATTGGTAGAATGATGGGAGATAATAATTTGGTAACGAGATAATAGTAAGATTAGTGCAGGTGTATAAACCAATTACTGTATTCCAATCTCATTAGTTGAATGTAGTAGGCTGCTTAATTGTTGATAGCAATTAGTTGATAGGCGAGCTGTTTTCGTAATGAGACAAGGTGACCTGCCCATCTCCGAGTGTTGATACAAGAAGTGTGTGTCCATCAATAGATTCATATCAAATGAGTGTAGCCATTTGATTAGCATTTCGTGTGATAACTTGTCACAGTAACTTGCTCTACGCAGTGTTGCCAACATCAAAACAGAAAATAACACTAGACAGGTATAAGAATCCACGTAATATGCATTACATGCTTTCTTCGCAAGTTTTCTTAAACTTTCCTATTATTTATATAACACGTATGGTTATTTTATCGAATTCCAAGGGAATCTAGCTATTGAGGTTGTTCTCGTGAAAATATTTTTGAAAAAATATACAAATATTCAAGCATCCTGGGAAGAAGAGGGCCACAAGTGTAAAAATTCATAAATTGAGTTAAGACTACTATCTGTTAGAAAAATGATTACAAATTTATTTCTTTAAGGCCAGAAGTCTTGTGCAAGAAAATGGAGACAGGATAAAATTGTATCTATATTAAAACTAGAATATTGTATTGTATTGTATTGTATTGTAAGCCCATGTTTCCCTTTACAGAGATTTAGGCGCTCTCCCCCTGCAGGGAAGTTTTTTGAACCATATTAATTTATTTACACTTGTTTTCGTATAGATGTCATTTTTGAGTGGTCCGTGGTCAGCGTTCCGCCTCATACTGACACCTAGGAAACCAAGGTAGTACTAGGACGGGAAAATTCGGTAAATTTTGCTTAGAGGCCTTTTCATTCAGGGTTAAGGATTCTTTACGAGCCTGAAAATTTTCAGACTCGGGACCCACGGCTTAAATTCCCTCCCGGAGGACTTGCTCCTTGGATTTTTCCGTCCTAAAAAAATCCATCGACCCCGGCCGGGTTTGAACCCGCGATCCTTGGGACCAGAGGCAAGGAGCATAACCACTAGTTCACCGAGGCCGACTTGAATTACCTTTTTTTAAAACTTTAATTGCGAATAACTCGGAACTAAACTTTTACACTTCTGGCCGTCGTTTTCCAAAGGTGCGATAGGTAATTATACACCGAAAATGACCATTATAAAAAAATATATATATAACTACCTCACCAACTAACTGGCACTATCATACCCGGAGATTGATGGTCGCTCAGACATTACTTCCTTACTCACTGGCACTATCGAACCCGTAGGTTCATGGCCGCGCGGACATAAGCTCTCCATACATCTCTACCCTTAGCTAATGCTTTCCAATCATTCCCTGTATAATCTACTTCCCTCAAATCATAGTTAATGTTATTCTCATACCTCATTCTTTGTCTACCAACTGGGCGTTTTCCCTCTGGCTTTCCTACAAGAAGCTTCCATGCACGTCTTTCATTCCCCATACGCGCAACATGTCCTGCCCATCGTAGTCTACGAGACTTAACTGTTCTTATTTTATCTGGCTTCCTATAAAGACCATGTAGTTCATTGTTATGAAGTCTTCTCCATTCACCTGTCTCTTCATCTCTCTTTGGTCCCAAATTTTTTCTAAGAACTTTATTCTCAAATACTCGTAATCTCCTTTCCTCCCTTAAAGTAAGAGTCCATGTTTCGCATCCATGCAATATAACTGGTAGAATAATAGGTTTATATATTTTCAGTTTAACGTTTTTTGAAAGAAGTTGGGCATCAAAAGTCTCTGCAATGCATAATAGCACGCATTTCTAGAATTAAGCCAATCGCTCAGACATTAACTCTCTATATATCCGTATTCCGAGTTAATGTTTTCTAATTATAAAATGTATAATTAATTTCCCTCAGATCACGAGTATTACAACTCTCTTATAGCTTTATGTTGATTCCGGGAACCTCCTGAACATTTTCTAAAGCCCTATCACAATCGGATGAACGGTAGGGCAGCGCATAAAATACGAACAAACGAACATGCATTTTTATATATTAGAAGATAATAATATGCATTTCAGCCCTAAACGTGTACTTAGATAGGCCCACATATAATTTGTTGTCATAAATAAATATGAAATGGAGGTAGTTTGTAATTATTGGTACCATTTTATATTGTATTCAGTATTATTTCCCGTAAAATGAGATGTTGAATAGAACATCGTTTCTTTCGTGCACAATTCAGTCATGCCGCGGTTAAAAATAGTATCACAGTTCCCCATTGGATGGAGCCGGCGGAGTAATATTTAAAGCAGGATGAATATTACCTAAATAATAGAGCTAAAGTTAATAAATAATTTTGTACTTCAATATAACTTTAATATAACTTTAAATAAATATCTAAATTTCGTTGTTAGGCCTACTTGTTGTCAAATAAAAATAACTCCACACTAATAAAAATATTTACTAGACTATTTAACTCATGCTCCAAATGGGAGTCAATGACTAATCACGTTACATGATATTTTATTTACAACCAATCACAGTCGTGTTTCACCTCGCTCTTTATCGATTTCTCTTTATCAGTTCCTGCTTTTGTGATAAAGAAAGCTCCTCCTTTTTAATGTTCTGAACAGGTCAATGCATTATTTTTCTCCAACAAATACATTGAATATAGCAAATAATGAAAATATTCCTTGATTTTACTGAGTTGTTTACTAAAAAAATAAATGAATAACCCATAATATTGATTATGATATATAGTTCGATGTGTTTCATTATTTATCCACTTGGGTGCACTCTTACAATATTGCGATCTTATTTGGCAATAAATAATATGATCAAGGTGCAGTGAATGAACATAACCTCACATTTCTGATTTGTTTTCAAACATCGCCGTTTACATTAAATATATAACATTTTAAAATAACTACAGTTAAACAATGATGTGTGAGTAAACAGCTTATTGTATTCGTTAAGTAGTCCTAACAAATGCCACTCTTGATTTCCAAATTCTCTAGATAAATTCACTCTTCACTTCGTGAGTGGTGAATTTATCGATAATTTGGAAATCACTCTGGCATTACTTATGATAATGATTTTTTAAATAATGTTTTAAAAATTGATTTAATTCATTTCTCGGAATTCTAATATTTGTATTAAACTCTACAAATAAAATCTGAATAACTTTATACCTTCATAAATGAAAGTAAACTAAATTGTAATTGGAATTAAAAACAATTATCTTTCTTATACTACCAATCGGATATAACCTTATATTAATATTGAAGTATTACCCATATAAATTAATAATAATGTCATGTGACGTAATAATAAACGTTATATTATAACATGTTAAATTTATTCATTTTATATCAACGTTCTGTTCTGAATGGAAGCATAAACAGCTCTCCAGATAACATTTATACTCTCTCCGCGATTCTAGGATTGTGAAAAGTTAATATTTTATATTTAAAACTAAAAATAAGCAACGTTGTGAATAAGAATAATTGATTTTACATATATGGTGAAGAATATTACTTACTTACTTACTTACTTATTTACTTACTTACTTACTTACTACTTACTTACTTACTTACTTACTTACTTACTTACTTACTTACTTACTTACTTACTTACTTACTTACTTACTTACTTACTTACTTACTTACTTACTTACTTACTTACTTACTGACTAGTACCATCGAACCCGTAGGTTCATGGCCGCGCGGACGTAAGCTCTCCATACATCATATCCTGAGCTAATGCTTTGTCATTCCCTGTATAATCTATTTCCCTCAAATCATAGTCAATGTTATTCCCCCACCTCATTGTTGGTCTACCAAGTGGGCGTTTTCCCTCTGGGATTTTACAAGAAGCTTCCATGCACGTCTTTTGTTCATTCGAGTTACATGTCCTGCCCATCGTAGTCTACGAGACTTAACTGTTCTTATTAAATCTGGCTTCTTTTAAAGACCATGCTGATCACTGTTATGCAGTTTTCTCCGTGCACATGTCTGTATATCTGCCATTGGTCCAAAAATTTTCCTAAGAACTTTATTCTCAAATACTTGTAATCCCCTTTCCTCCCTCAAAGTAAGAGTCCATATTTCGCATCCATATAATATAACTGGTAGAATAATAGTTTTATATATATTCAGTTTAACGTTTTTTAAAGGTTTTGGGACGTCAAGAGTCCCTGTAATGCATAATAGCACGCATTTTTAGGATTGATCCTATGTTTAATTACTTTTTGCATCTCATTTCTATTTGTGATTATTGTTTATAGGTATTTGAATTCAGTCACTTCCTCAAAATTTCCCTCATTTGTCATTAGTTGTCCATTTCCATTATATAATGTATTTCTATGTGTGACCAAATATTTAGTTTATTGACGTTTACTTCCAGTCATAATTTCTTTGTGTTACTCAATAGTGTGTGCGTGTTGGCTTTAGTATCTCTTCGCTATGACCCAATAATACTACATCATGAGCATAAGCTAACAGCTTATTAATACCATTGAGCTGTAGGCGTTCTTTATCCCCTAAAGATTTGATGGCATGCTCTGGTACAAAATTAAATAGTAGAGGAGATAATGTATCTCCTTGCTTCAACCATTGTGGATTTCAAAAGTATCCGAAAACTGTTTGCATACACGCACCCTGCTCTTTGTACCATTCAGGCACATTCGTATAAGTCTAACTAACTGTTTAGGAATTCCGAACTCCAGCAGGATACTTTATAACTTCCCTCTCTTAATTGAATCGTATGCCTTTTTGACGTCTACGTATAGTTGAGGTACAGTACCATTATATTACCATTTCTTTTCTAAAATCTGTCTTATACTAAAAATCTGATCTGTTGTAGATCTGCTTCTCCTGAATCCACATTGATGATCTCCTAGAATGTCATCAATATATGGAGTACGTCTGATTACTAATATATTTGTAAGCATTTTGAACGAAGTTAAAAGTAATGAAATGCCCCCGTAATTGTTGCAATCAGTTATATCTCCTTTGTTTTTATAAATAGGTACAATAATCGATTCTTTCCATTCATCTGGAAGAGCTTCTTTTTCCCAAATAATATTAAGCAAGGGCGTATCTTGTCCATTAACTTTTTTTCCCCTGAATTTATCAGTTCTGCTGCAATTTCATCTGAACCTGATGCTTTATACATCTTCAATTTTTCTCTCGCCACTTTAACCTCTAATGCACTTGGTTCTGCTGTCTGTAAATTATCCTCCGTAATGTCCTGTTCTGTATGTACATTTAATAGCTGATTAAAGTAACTTTTCCATCTATTTAATATACTCCTGGAATCTGCAATCATATCCCCATTTTCATTCCGTATTATATTTTTTCTAGCCTGAAACTCTTTCTTCTCTATATTACCATTAAAATTAACTTAATCTTCTTGGAAGCCAAGACTAGGAATAAATATGAATTATTTCTTCAACAAACATTTATTTAAGCGACTCTTGTATACCAACTTCTGACCACTGAGAAGAGAATCCAGGCTCTACCGCAATTTATCTGAATTAATCCCAATCCAAACCTAAACCGAACCAGTAATCCTTTGTGGAACATAAATCCTTAATCATATCTTATGCAAAATTTGTTTACAGTACAACTGGAACTTAGTTCAGAATTAGTTTAACAAGTAACTACTAAAAGTAGAAACTGTCAGAAACAGGTCCCGATATCGATTTATTTAATAGACTTTATTAGACAAAAAGTAAGATATTTACAATATTATTTACAAATATGGGTCGCACGGGCAGTAAGCCGTACGTGCTGTTGACAGTCCGTTACAATAAAGTAATAAATAATTGGTAATAGTATAAAGAAAAACAATCAAAAACAATAACATTACAATTACATAAAGAAAACACAATAATATTACAATTACTTAAAATACAATAGCATTATACATTAATTAAGTTATGCATGATTATTAAGAATTAATGGTATTGCATTCTGATAACATATATTTATTCATGAATGAGTGTTGTTCTTATTTTACGCGTTTTGTCCAGAAATGTTCCCACGTTTATCCAATTATCTGGATTTACCAATAGCTCCTAGCATGCCAATCTTTCCCGATTTGAATTTATAAATATTTCCGGTAATAACTGACGTCTCGAATATTCTAAATCATCACATTTTCCTAATATATGTATCTCGTCTTCAAAGTTCCCGCACATTGGACATATTCGCATATCGTGTTCGTCGTTAGATATCGATTTATGTAGTAGACATCTGGGATGCGAATGTCATTCATAATGGACGAATATTTGGGGTTTGAAGGTTAAATAATAAAGGTAAAACATGAAGACTGCAGTAAGCGGTGATCAATATTGCTGAGACAAAGTAGGTGAAGTTTGTGGCTAGAGACTTGATTAAGCAGGTTAGTGTAAGGTGAAGTGGTCAGGAGACTTGTATTACAAGCTTCTAATCACCCCTTTCACCAGGAACCAGCCTCATCGTGTAAACAGCGAGCAGGATGTCCTCCGCCCCATATCGTGCATCCCTGAATCTATAGCTACCAGTCACGAGGACTTCTATTTCAATCCTCCAAATAATGTTTGTTCTATGCTTTTACTTTTCAAATACCTAGGAACAATTACAATTACATTTGGAATGAGTTGCAGAAATTAAACAAACGCTTAATTATGGAAATGCATGCTATTATACATTACAGATACTCTTGTCGTTCCAACTTCTCTAAAAAATTGAGATGAAAATAATATAAAACTGCTATTCTCCCAGTTATATTATGTATGGACTCTTACTTTAATAGAGGATAAAAGATTAGGAATATTTCAGAATAAAGTCCTTAATTTTATTTTGCATCAAAGAGA
Source organism: Diploptera punctata (assembly GCA_030220185.1). Classification (NCBI taxonomy): domain Eukaryota; kingdom Metazoa; phylum Arthropoda; class Insecta; order Blattodea; family Blaberidae; genus Diploptera; species Diploptera punctata. The sequence goes on along the minus strand of JASPKZ010008381.1, from coordinate 1,249,615 downwards.
GGTTAACAGACAGACGAATGGAGAAGACTTAAAACCGGATATTTATCCCCATATAATAATAATAATAATAATAATAATAATAATAATAAGGGTTTTTTATTTAATATTTAAACATAATTATATTTATTTCTAGTAAGAATGGAAATAAGATTGATTTAGAGAATTCATTTTTTTATAAGTATATAAAAAATTCAAACTGGTCAATATAAACTGTTAATGCAGTTAGATGTATTTCTAACTGATTTAATATATGTAAAAGTACTTGAAATATTTGAATTTGTGTTTTTTAAAAACAAATAAATGGCATTGGACGAATTGGATGGGAGTCAGCCAGTAGTACTCCTTCCTTTTCAGTTGGACCAATCAGAACTTGCAGATTATAACAGAAATGAAATGGGATTTTTCCCAGAACGACAAGATGGCTACAATACTTGAAAGAAGCCAGATATGTAAAACTACAGGCCATCAAGAAATAAGAGAATTATAGTTCATTTCTTGATATTAGTTGACAAAATGGTGTCAAATTTATGGAAAATAATATTGTAATATACATTTAATTCAACTGGATTATAAATAATCCATAAAGTGGAAATAAAGTGTTAGTGAAAAATTGACCGTTGGAAATAGTCATCTATTATATATATGAAGTAATAATCTTCTATAGGTGAAATTGATTAATTTAAGCCGGAATCTTTTAAATTATTGATCATTTACAAGATTCGTCTAAACAGAAGTGAAAACTTTAATAAAATAACATTTAATTTAACTGTTAACAAAGTGTCGTTATTTGTTCATGTAAGAAACTTTACCTCAATCCCTTGAAGGGAGTCATCAGTGCCGTGGCAAATAACAGTGATCTAAATTATTACTATCATATATCTACAACGTGGTACATCACATCCCACAACCCACCTTTAGACTACATAACAGTGAGATATATGGTATTTATAGGAAACCAGATATAATAACCAACAGTTACGTGGCCTAGACTGCAATGGACAGGACCTGAGGCACAAATGGGGAATTAAAGAGGGGCATGACAGTTTCTTGTAGAAAAATCAAAGAGAAAAGGCCTAGTTGGTAGACCGAGAATGAGGTGGGAGAATAATATTAAACATGATTGAGGGAAGTAGATTATACAGGGAATGATTGGAAAACATTTGCTCAAGATAGATATGTATGGAGAACTTGTCTCCGCGCAGCCATGAACATTATGGATTCAATAGTGCTAGTGAGTTAGTTAGTTATGCATTTACCTTTCTATTATTTTTATCAGAATGTCTAGGATTTCTATGTAATTCCAATTTTTTTAATTAGTTAAATTTAAAATTTCGTTATACAGGATGATTATTTATATGAGCATACAAAAAATACATGGGCATGGGAGATGCTCAATTGAACAATTTGGGATAGGGAACATATGGTCCGAGAATCTAATTTAATGAGATATGGGAGTAAACTTGTAGGGGATTCTATGTAAACATACAACGCACCACTACCTAACTTGAAATAAAAAAACGAAAAAACACACAATTTATTATTGCAGTATGTGAATAATTACGCCAGAGAAATATATATGTTGATTCCCTCCCCCCCCCAAAAAAAAGAAATTACAAATGCCTTAAAATGAAGTGAGAATTTGTGTTCAAAATAAATAAAATCATCAAATGTATAATGTAAAAATATGTATTAATCGTTGCTCAGAGAGTGCAGCCGAATTTTCACAAAAACACGTTAATAAACAGGTGAACGCTAAACTAATCTGGTGTACTAATTCGCCCATTTTTTCACCCTAACTTGTCCAAACTAACACTAACTTGCCCATTTGCTCAGCGTAACTTGCTCACTAATCTAAGTGGAATCGTGGGATTGAATCCTCTTATATGTGAGTAAACATGTTGGCAATTGACTGTAGCAGGAACGTGTCTTATTACATTGGCCAACGTGACACTAGCAGTCGCTTGTCTCTGATCGAATATTCACGGGGTGGCATAGAATAGCCAACTTGTCTTTCACATTACTGTGTATTTTTTATTTACTTTATTTACAGTTAACTGAATTCACCGTCAATAACACAATTAATGTACCATTTTGTATCTTACAATAGTTTCTCAAACTGACAGCTACCAACCTCAATGCAATACATCTTCGAACAAGATCCTGCCGCACCCTGCCAAATATTACTAGTACGTTTTGAATAATATCGCAGTCAACTTATTCCATATACATTTTAATTGGAGTCTCAAACACAAGTGAACTTAGTGGCAATTTAATTTCAAACCTCACTCTGCGCGTGCTCGGAATCTTGGCATTAAGCACACGCCCCGCGAGCCATCACTGTGATTAACCAATCGCTGTCTTTCTAATGTATTACTGTTCGCTTCCCACTGTTTGCATTCCCTGGTTGTGAGTGAAGACAACGAATCGGTAGAGCGAGTGAGTGACTGACTTAATATGAAGGGTGGAGATAAGTACATGATACACCTTTAAGGTTCTTATTTATTTGGCCTAGCTATAGTGCATGTAAATGAACAGCACAGTATATATAAATTTGTATGCACCTTATTTGTAAATCAGCTGGAAAATAGTAATGCTGACAATGTGACACACAGGATTACTTCCATATCCTTAAGCTGGCTTCTCGGACCTAGTTCCGTACCTCAAATTGTTCAGTGGAGTCTCCCTTACGTCCTGTTTAATATTTGCACGATCTTACGGAATCACCCTATATTTTATGTGTAGGCCTATATAGGGCATCCATCCATAGCAATTCTGCCCGAAGGTAGGTCCTTCACTGCAATCATAGCATTTTCATGCTATGCTTTGCAGCTTTACTAGGGAATTGTAGGTATGGTAGCTTCCCGTTGTTTTCCACACCGGTGAAGGATGGTGATGGTGATGATGATAATGATAAGGATGATGATGATGACCATGTGATTTTGGGGACCGTTTGAGCCTTAAAGTTTTCCTGACATTTGTCTTACAGGTGAGGAAAAACCTCACTCAGGAAAACTGTCCCGACCGGGGATCGAACCCGGGCCCGCAGCGTGACAAGGCATCACGTTACCTCGACACCACAGCAGTGGACATATAGGGCACATGGAGTGATATAAAATACATTTTCTTATATATGTCCATATTTCATAATAAAGTACACAATTTTACATATTTCAAAAGCATTACATATATTTACACAATTGAATGCTTTATTTTAAATATATTTCATATTTTCTGGTTTAAAAATTGTCAGATGAACTTTTACATTTATTTTACTAGTATCTGTATTTAAAAAACTGGATTTTTTTATTTATGGAATTTTGAAAAAAAAAGTTGCGTTTTATGCACATTGTTTTCTTTATTCTTAAGCCTCATCAATATAATCCCTGTGAAAATTTAATTTCTTATACCTGGTCCGGATAATTAGTAGATTCACAGGGTTCAAACAATTTAGCTTGTGAAACTACTAATTGTCCGGACCAGGTATAAGAAATTAAATTTTTACAGCGTTCAAATAATTTAGCATAACATGCACTATAGTCCGTGAGGGCTAAAGTGTCTAGAATATTTTAGAAAGAGAAAGAGAGTACTCGCCATCTTCTTTCTCACTCATACACATATCTCTTCACGGTGACAGCGGTAGGGCAGACACTCCCTGCAGTGAACATAGATCAGTGGTGGCATTCCCTTCTTCTAAAGATTCTTCCTGGCAAGTTTCTATGTCTTCATTTTCAGTTTCATCGTCGTCAAGCACAATATTCAATACAATATTTAAAGTTACAGCTAAACTTTCTAACTCAGATACCATTTTGTTAAATTTTTAATTTATAATATCTCACTCACTCTCACAAACTACAAACGAACTCTGTAACAGTCGCCACTGACAAAAATTACGTGAACAAAAGTGACTGGGCGAAAGTGGGGGTGGAGTTTTTCTAGCATTCCTAAGTAATTTTACAAGGGTAGCCCATTATAGTACACATGTCACTCAGACGTCTAGCGAAGGGTGGAAGAACAGTTATCTAGACAAGGATAGCAGAAATCACGCCAACTTAAAACTTTTACACTATAGTTCACGAACTCAACAATTGCGTCTGATGTTTGAGTGAATTTACAGTGTGGTTTATACATTTGTTCATTTGATGTATTCAATAATTAATGTTTCAACAGTTCTTAAATCATCTGTAAAATTATGACTGTATGTAAGTGATTTTCCGATCGAAGCACTATAAACAAATTGTAAAGTAATTTTGTAACGCCAGCCAGAAAAAAAAACTTTGTACCATTTTTATAAATAAATTTAGTCTATATTTAAATCCACATTTTGGGAATCTTTAGTCCACACGTATGCACATTTTTTTATTATACCAATCCCGTGCTAATTTCTAGTTGTATTGTAAACTAACCTGCACAAGATATTACTTCGCCGCCACGTCTATTGGGGGAACCCGTGGTGCTACTTTTACCTGCCATAATTTATGACGGAGTTGTGTACGGAACTGTCAGCGATAGAAGAATTGTTATTTAGTTACATTGTGTTTAACGGTAAATAAGACTCAATACAAGGTAAGATGTTACCTATAATTAGGAACTTCCATTTCTTATTCATTTATGAAAAAAATATTTCTGCCTAATCGGACGTTTACGTTTTTGTTTTCCATGTTGTCGTTAGATATCCCTTATTTTCAATTTCTTTACGAGAAGTATTTATGCTCCCTGCTGACTCGCCTGTAAATTCTGCTATTTTTATCACATCCTCAATAGCTAATTACTTCCTTACTTACTTACTTACTCACTCACTGGCACTATCGAACCCGAAGGCTCATGGCCTCGCGGACATAAACTCTCCATACATCCCTATCCTGAGCCAATGCTTTCCAATCATTCCCTGTATAATCTGCTTCCCTCAAATCATAGTTCATGTTGTTTTCCCACCTCATTCTTGGCCTACCAACTGGGCGTTTTCCCTCTGGCTTTCCTACAAGAAGCTTCCATGCACGTCTTTCATTCCCCATACGCGCAACATGTCCTGCCCATCGCAGTCTACGAGACTTACCTGTTCTTATTATATCTGGCTTCCTATAAAGTCCATGTAGTTCATTGTTATGTAGTCTTCTCCATTCACCTGTCTCTTCATCTCTCTTTAGTCCAAAATTTTTCCTAAGAACTTTATTCTCAAATACTCGTAATCTCCTTTCCTCCCTTAAAGTAAGAGCCCATGTTTCGCACCCATATAATATAACTGGTAGAATAATAGTTTTATATATTTTCAGCTTAACGTTTTTTGAAAGGAGTTGGGACATCAAAAGTCTCTGCAATGCATAATAGCATGCATTTCCAGAATTGAGCCTATGTTTAATTTCTTTGTGCATCTCATTCCTATTTGTGATTATTGTTCCTAGGTATTTGAATTCAGCCACTTCCTCAAAATTTCCCTCATTTGTCATTAGCTGTCCATTTCCATTATATACTGAATTTCTACGTGTGACCATATATTTAGTTTTACTGATATTTACCTCCAGTCCTAATTTCTTAGTGTTACATATGATGTTTTTAACTAAATTGTTTGGAAGCATTCAAAATAATTTGTTTCTCACTTTTAAATATTTTCCTTTGCAATGTTTTATAATTACGAATACAGAAGTGGCCATTTGATCAACTGAAATTCCAACGTATTCTACATTGCGCATGCGTAAAAATACAACAATATTCATTTAATCTATTGAAAGTGTAATTATATATTTAAAAATTCTCCTATATAACTTATATAGACATGTGCTAGATAATACTTTTTTGTTATTGTTTTTTATTTTCTCTATTTCGAGTGTTAGAATGGAAACTTTATTTTCTTACGCCCTCAAAGATAAAATCCTTATTCGACCAATGAAAATTCAGTCACACATCTGCTTTGTTTACATTACAACTGGAACTTAAATCGGAAGAAAGATACATATAAATCCTAGCCCTGATTATCAGTTCGCAAAAACCATTTTATACTGTTTTTTTTTACCGAATTCTGAAGAAATGAAGCTGTTGAAGCAGTGTTAATAAAATATTTATAAATAATCCAAATATTCAACGGTCCTATTTAGTACAAGTATATAACACATACGCCTCACGTGGAGACACGGATGCCCCTAGAGTGATTTTTTAACGGAGCGAATTTACTTAGAGGGACTTTAAATGTTCGCCGTGGCGTAGTCGATAGAGTCCCTACCTTCCCCTCCGGCGACCAGGGTTCGATTCCCGGCAGGGTAGGGGATTATAAATCTCCATCTTTGGTCTGGGTGTATGTCCTGCCCTTGTCTGCAAGTGAGAGTGGAAGAAACTTAACAAAAAGGCAAAACGAGAAGGAAAAACAGTGTAATAAAAAGAATGGGGAAAAAAGGTTACGCCTATTTATCTACTATTGTCAGAGAATGACATATGGTTACCACATCGCTTTAATGATAATCTAGTAGACAACTAATAGTTTACTTGGATGGATGAAGGTCGGTTAAATATTGCACAGAGACCTTTTAATTGGGCTTCATGTTCTTTTACGAGCGTTGAAATCTTTAGACTCTTGATCCAAGGGCTTAAATTCACTTCTGTAGTACTTGATCCTTGGAGTTTTCCACCCTAAAAATCCATCGAACCCGGACGGGTTTGAACCAATGACCCTCTGGACTAGAGACAAGGGACATAACCAGTAGACCACTACTTCCAACCAATTCTACTTAGTAGACCTCGAAAATAACTTGATACAACTTAATATATGTTTGGGTGTGTTTTAACTTTTTTAGCGACCTTGCTTTTTTAAAACAAAACTCGGTATACAGCAATAAAGCCAAGTAGGGGACCATTCGTTATACATGGAAATTTGACGGTAGGACTGGGTGCTAACGTGAAGTAAAAAATTAAAAATCTAGCGTCCATATGTTTCGATATTTCGAAACAGACTCGGATTGTGTTAGTCCTGTTGAACAAAATTATTTAATTAAATATGGATTTTCACCAAGTAAACGCCAAATCAATTGAGACTAAAATACATTTTTTCCAAAAAATGGCGAAGTCTGACCGTTAAGGCGATTTTTTATGTTATTTATTTATTTATTTGCAGATGAGTCCATGTATGACTACGCAAAGTCTTTTCCTTTCACTCCATATGTCCCCTCATTTTTTGACTGTGGGCTTTCTCTCTCTTCTGTACATGGTGTTCCTTTTTTTTCTTGTATTTATCCTCTTGGTCAACCTGCCACTTGTGTACCTTAATTCTATAGATTATGCGATTTATGCGCCGTACAACAGACTATACAAAGCGGGACCATAAAAGAAATGAGGAAATTATGGAAGAGTTGGATGTAGAACCCATTCTTCACCATATACAAAACAACCAGAACAACTGGAAAACCCATCTTCAACTAATGCCGTCTCATAGAATTGCAAAAGCCATGCTTCGTTACTGCTCCCAAGGCAAAAGATCGCTGGACGTCCAAAAAAGCGCTGAATGAAAAACTCCTCTGAGACCGTAACAGGCCACACGGCCTAATACTTGCATGGGTGATGATGATGATGATGATGAATTCTGTAGATATCTCTGTTTATTTTATCTTCTTGACTAACTCCTGCCAATTTTAAGTATCTTTTTACTTCACCAATCCATTTTATAGTATCCACTTTTGCTCTACTTCTATTTTCTTCTTCTTCTTCTTCTTCTTTTTCTTCTTATTATTATTATTCTTATTATTATTATTATTATTATTATTATATTATATCATATTTAGTAGTAGATTATATACGATATAAGCAATTAAATTGTTATGGGCACGTACGACGAATGCAAGAAGAAAGTTTACCCAGGAAAACATTGGAATAGTGTCCACCTGGAAGAAGGAGGAGAGGAAGACCTCGAAACTCGTGGATGTAGGAAATAAGAACAGGAATGAGAGCAAGAGGACTGGAGGACATGGATTGGAAGGAGAGAGACAAGTGGAGAAGAAAAATAAAACTTTAGGCACAGAAGGATGTATAAACATTAAAATTCCTTATATAAATATAATAATATAATAATAATAATAATAATAATAATAATTATTATTATTATTATTATTATTATTTATTAAATCATTTTTACTCAACTTCGCAGGCGATATCCCTTAAGTTCGGCTTTAGATTTATACGCTCGTTAGTATTTAGAAACAATCCCTGGAGTCTCAGTGTTTGCCATGCAAAAGTTGGCAGCACTGTTTATGACAAATAAAGCAAGAACAAGGGAAGTAAAGGGGGAATTTTGGTTCTTGGTTGGAAGTTAGTGCCAGGGAAACAAGAGTTTAAATGTCCCTGAGGCCTTAACTATGGACCATAATCGCATTCAAGTCCCTGTAGCTTGAAACAGTAAACTAACGAAAACACTCGCTGGACACAACCTAATTTCTGCGAATTCTAGCATTTTTCCTCTAACGTATAATATTGTTTCCCCTCCGGAGGTGTAAGTTACAATGTAAAATGAGACTTTCCTGTACTGGCTACCAAATTCAGATCATGAAAGGTGCCCTTCTGTCGCTGACACTTAGTTACAAAGAAAAAGGGAGGGCTTAGATATACGTACCGTATGTGTATATTAGATTATGCCTGTAGCTGCAAGTATCCCAACGGACAATAGTACTATACGGGTTCATTGTCTCTCTTTCGATTAACTGTTTTTGACATTAATGTGTCTTTGTATTTTATGTGTTTTGCTCTTTTTTCTCTGCATGTTTTGCTTGCAAGATGACAGTCGTTTCTTTTTTCTCTTTCCTGTCTTTTTATTTACCTTTTTTACTTTAAGAAGAGTCGGACGAAAAAGAGATAAAAATCATAATCTTAAAATTTACATGTTTCATATTAATTACAGTATTACAATTTTATGTCAATTCAGGGAACATTTCTGTTTATGGGGTGAGGTCGCCTACACATATAAGTTTTAAAACATAGCATTTATCTATTTTTTCCTTCATTATACAGTAGAATATCGGCCGCAGTGGGCTAGTGGTATGTTCCTTGCCACTAGTTCCGAGAGACGCGGGTTCAAACCCGGACGTGATCGAATGATTTATAAGATGGAAAAATCCAAGAGGACAAGTGCTCCGAGAGGGACTTTAGGCCGTGGGTCCCGAATCTGAACATTTTCAGGCTCGTTAAAGAACGACAAACCTGAATAAAAAGGCCTCTGTGCAAATTTACTGAATATTCCCATCCTAGTACTATCCGAAAAAAAAATTATCTAAATTAGTATGGTTGAACGCTTAAGTCTCGTTGGAGGCACAAGGGCTTACTACTACTGTACAGTATAGTACATCTCTCCTCAAACCTAGCGAGAAAAGAAAATAGGGTGTCTATGCCACTATACCTCCTATATAAATTCAAATGAGAAATGGAAAAACACACAATTTATTGTTGCAGTCTGTGAATCCATTCATCCATAGTAATTCTGGCCGAGGGCAAGTCTTTCACTGCAATCATAGCGTTTTTATGCTCTGCTTTGCAGCTTTAATTTTCTCAAAAAACATAAAACTCAAAATATATAAAACTTTTTTCTCACATTTATATTATATGGAGACGAAACAAGGACTCTACAAAGGGGGAGAAAATATAATGACTAGCCTATTTGAAAATAAAGTTCTTTGGAAAATTTTTGGACCAAAGAGAGAGATGAACAGACACGCCAATGAAGAAGTCTACAAACAGAGAGCAAAATAGTATTTGTAGAAAACGAGATATAATAAGAAAAATTAAGTCTCGTAAACTGCGATGGGGAGGACATATGGCACTAATGGGGAATGAAAGAGGGGCACGGAAGCTTGTTGAAGTGAAACCAGAGGGAAAATGCCCATTTTTAGACCAAGAACGAGGTCGGATAATAACATTAAGCATGATTTGAGGGAAGTAGATTTTGTAGAGGAAAATTGGAAAACATCAGCTTGAGGATAGTGATGTGTGGACAACTTATGTTTACAGTGTCATCTTTATGAAAGGACCAGGTATTAAAAATAATTTTTAACTATTGCATATTATTAACTATTTTGGCAGACAAGTGCCCCAGAGTTAGAATCTGGTCATGTATATTATTTACAGGTAGAATTGGAATTATTTATAATATTTATTATTAGCTACGGTGCCATGAACCTTCGGGTTCAATAGTGTTAGTGAGTTAGTTAGTTAGTTAGTTAGCAGTGCACATCAGTTATTAGCTAATAGTTTTAGCCCTAGTGTAAAAATATAGAACAGAGGAAACATTTAAATAAACAGATGGCAAAATGAAGAAGAGGAAGTGCTAAGACGTATACACATTATCGCATTGAGAGTACGATACATAATTTTCGAGATTCTGTTAGTTTTATCTTTGAAGTAGATTTTTTAAGAAGCTACGTTGATGTAATGACATGTCATTTGACTTTATTTTCTCCCTGTTGTCTCATTTCTTGAAGCACAGCTCTTCACGTGTCACTAATCCCAACTCTAAAGTAATTGCCTACCTTTCCCTCTCAACTGGGAATTTTTTCTCCCTCTTTCATCGATGTCCATTCCGAAGCAGAAAAAACTATGTGACGCAGTATTGCTTAAACTAAGCAAATTTCTCAGCATATCGAATTTATTGTCGAGTTTGCAGGTTTGCAGAATATATCTTCCATGTTAATTAAATAGTATGTATTCATCTAAAAAACTCTACTGGATTTATAAAGTAATGTTAAAATTCCCAATAAAAGTCTTCTTAAATAACAAGCCCTCATTTACGTAATCGAGCAACAGTTCGTAGCATTTGGCGCTCTCGGGAATTAAAAAAAAATATATTCTTGTAAGCCCATGTTTCCCTTAACTGAGATTTAGGCGTTCTCCCCCTACAGGGAAGAATTTGAACCATAATGATTTAGTTACACTTGTTTTCGTATAGATGTAATTTGAGTGGTCCGTGGTCAGCGTTCCTCCTCATAGCGACACCTAGGAAACAAAGGTAGTACAAGGACGGGAAAATTCGGTAAATTTTGCTTAGAGGCCTTTTTTATTCAGGCTTAAAGATCTTTTATGAGCCTGAAAATCTTCAGACTCGGGACCCACGGCTTAAAGTCCCTCCCGGAGGACTTGCTCCTTGGATTTTTCCATCCTAAAAAAATCCTTCGACCCCGGCCGGGTTTGAACCCGCGACCCTCGGGACCAGAGGCAAGGAGCATAACCACAAGTCCACCGCGAAAAATTGAGTTTAGATTGGTGTGCTTAGGTTAGATCAGACGTTGGACCATTAGAGTATAAAGCTGAAGGTTCTGGGTTCAATTCACAGTCTAAGCGTATTAATCCTCTTCAAATATAGTATGTATTCAGTTATGTTGCAAAAAAAAAAAAAAATAAGCATAGCGGCTGCTGGAGCGAAATTTAAATTACAGTTTTCGGTTAAACACCCACTCCCAAAAGGCGTATTTAAGTGAATTTTTGCGAATACCTTTCTCGTATTATTTCAACGGCATATAACAAAGGTGCGGTGAGAAGAATCTAAAATTGCTGCTGCTAGAGCGATTTTTACACTTTCTCTTCACTTCTAATTGTCCGAATTTGCAGATTAATGAACTCGAAGTTATGACCGCTAGATCGTTCACACTACATAGGCCGTATACACACACACACACACACACACACACAAACGAACATACACACACACACACACAAACGAACATACACACAATACACATAAACACAAACACACCACTTGTCTATCCACCTACCTAGATACCAACCCCACCACCCTTTCTCTCTCTCACTACACACACACACACACACACACACACACACACAAACACACATGTGAAACTGACTCACTGACACTGACACTCTCGAACCCGGACATAAGATCTCCATATACATCCCTATCATCATCATCATCATCTTCCAGGGATTAAGCCTGTTAGCTCGTTCCGGTTTTATGAAAGCTAGAATTGTTAAAAATTGTTCAGACCATCTTCTGTGTGGGCGTCCAACATTTCTACTTCCGCGCGGTTTATAATTTAGCAATAATTTTGGAAATCTTCTTTCTGGCATTCTATCACTATCTTGAGCTAATATTTTACAGTCATTCTCTATATAATCTACGTTCCTCAAATAATGGTTAATGTTATTCTCCCAACTCATTCGTAGTCTACCCACTTGGCGCTTTACCATATATATATATAGTACTTCTGCCCGAAGGCAGGTCCTTCACTGCAATCATAGCATTTTCATGCTATGCTTACAGCTTTACAACGGAATTGTAGGTGTGGTAGCTTCCCGTTGCTTTCAACACCAGTGAAGGATGATGATGATGATGATAATGATAATGATGTGGATGATGATGATGGCCATATGATTTCGGGGACCGTTTGGGCCCTAAAGTTTTCCTAACATTTGACTTACAGGTGAGAAAAAACCCCGATAAAAACCTCATCCAGAAAAACTGCCGGACCCGGACCCGCAGCGTGACAAGGCAGCACGCTACCTCGAGACCACAGCGGTGGACCATGTATATATATATATATTAAAAATAACGTGAATCGATGGTGTTTTGAGCAGCTTGAGGGTAAAAAGAATTGGACGATGGAAATTGGAATGACAGATGTGGAGGAGAATGGCAATATATTAATTGGGCGCAGGAAAATGTGAAACGTTGTGAAACCTGCTAAATAATATATGTAAGCCTATAGGCCTATATACACATATTTCATATTGTCATAATTGGTATCTAAAGTAAGTAAAGTAAAGTAGTCCCACTATAGGCCTCAGGAGACCCTTGGGGTAGTAGGAGGTTAAGGCTCCCACTTTTTCTGGACAATCGGCACTTGATGTCAGCCCTGCGTGACGACCGGCTTTACCCCCATAACAAGCCCCTGGTACTCATTTCCGTTAGAGGCTGAGTCGACCCGAGGGCCATAGTGCCGCCAGAAGGTTTGGGTCAGTTTAAAAATCCTGACCCCACCGGGACTTGAACCCTCGACCTTCCGGCTTGTAGCGCAGTGCCTTAACCACTACGCTACGGCGTGCCCCCATAATTGGTATCTACTAAGTATATATTTGTAAAAATTGTATTCTCAGATGTGATTTTATGCATACTCTTTTAGATCTAATTAACTTGGATAAAAGTAGAAATGTTAGCATTCGCGAAAGTTTAAAAAGTCAAACAATAGTAGAGGTTATACTAACATATCAAAATAATTAGTTAAATCACCTGCACAGAATGAATTTAAATAATTTGCCAAAGAAGGTATTCCAGTATCAAACTAAAGGACATCTGTCTGGGAGAGTCCAATCCCTTATCATTCTTGGCCATCGATCATTCTTCATCTTCATCAGAAGTTTTGTAGTTTTATTTTCTATTACGGTGACGGCGAGAAGGCCCAAATACCAACCCCTTGCTTGGAGGACCAGGGTTTGAATCGGTTTCCTTCCATTAGGTACGTTACTTACCAAGGCTTAAGAATCCTACCTACCCTCGTTGGCAGCCGCCCAATATTTGTGCAGACGCTGCGTGTAGGTTATCTTCGATTCTCTCACCTCTTATCAGCTGGCAAAGTAGCTAAAGCTAGACTTCCCTAGCGACGGTACCTGGATCACTGATTCTGAGCCTCTACACCACGACAAGATGTCAACCCATGGGAGGATTGAAATTGAACGAAACAAATTGGACCACATTCAGCAAAAAGAACCAATCCTGAAATTTTAAATATACGATTTACTGCTACACAAACAACACACACACACACACACACACACACATACATACAAGTCATTCAAGTATCGCTCCATGTCCTGCAATTTAGACCCAACCCATTTTCCACATTTTTATGCCATCTATGAACCAAGTAAAAAAAAGCATTGACAAAATATCCCACATTTATTTGTTTGCAAAAGGAACGAAACAACAAATAGTGTAAAATCTCGGAATTAAAAAAAATGTTCGAGTTATCATATTTCTCATGAAACAGAAGGTATTTGATATTATGTTGATGTAATAAGTAGGCTATATGTTTTAGCAATTATTTATTTGTGATTTTTTTTTTGACATTTAACTTTAAATACATTTCACAGTTATCTTCTGACTTGGTTGTTTTTGCAGAATGCGGTCCAATTGGATATGCTCTAACGTCACCGATACCGTTCCAATATGTTCATGAGAATATCTTCGATAGCTAAATTCCTTTGGAAATCGTTAAAAACACAGAAAAGTTGTGCACAACCTTTATAATTTCATGTAGTAAGCTATGTGGAGAATTTTGAACTATTATAATCTATACCTAAAGATCCACACTTGGGGACATGGCTGCTACCTAGCGAGAGTTCATTAATGACGCTTTCGCTTATTTCCCTACGTATTCCAGCGACTGACAGGATAAGCTAATGTCATCAAAGATACTTCTAGTAGGAAACTAAGTTATTAACTTGGATCCATCCATCCCATGGATCTTACAGCACAAGTGGGATCTTGGCCTCCTCTTTTGGGGAATCTTAACAATCTGTTTTAATTATGCTTACTTCCCTACAGTTGTCAGAGAGTGGCATGTGGCTAAAACATCGCTTCAAAAAGATACCTAGTAGATAAGGAAGATTTTATTTGAGTCCTCCATCCTAGTAATCTTACAGCCCAAAGAGGGCTCTGGTGCCCCCTCTCGGGGAGTTTTAACCAATCTCATTTAATTACGCTTAATTCCCCCAGATTTTGTGAGTGAGTGTAGTCGGCATATCGCCTGAAGGACTTATAATAGTCTACTATAGAATTACACGGATGGCACAAAGTCGGTAAATTTTGTTTAGAGACCATTTTTTTCAGACTTAATATTATTTTACGACCCTAAAAATCTACAGACTTGGGATCTACGGATTTAAGCCCTTTTCAAAGTGCTTATTCTTTTGGATTTTTCCTTCATAAAAAATATCACTTCGTTGGTAAAACCCGATTGATTTTTGCTGAGAGGCACTAATTTCTGGGTCGAGTTTTTTTTTTTTTTTTTTTTTTTTTTTACGAGACTGGAAATCTTCAGATTCTGAACCCACAGTTTAATGCCCCTCGATGGACTTGTTATTCGGACTTTTTCTTCCTAAAGCTATTACTTGGCTGTTCAAGTCCTATTAAATTTTTCTGAGGGGCTCTGATTTAGATTTGAGCTTTTTTAAGAACCCGAAAATATTAAGACTTGGAACACACGGTTTAAATTCCTTCCCGGATTACTTATCCCATACATATAGTATACACAAACACACACACACACACATATATATATATATATATATATATATATATATATGTGTGTGTGTGTGTGTGTGTGTGTGTGTGTGTGTGTGTGTGTGTGTGTGTGTGTGTGTGTGTGTGTGTGTGGAAAGCAACGGAAAGCTACCACACCTATAATTCCCTAGTAAAGCTGCTAAGGATATATCATTAAAGTATTATGATTGCAGTGAAAGACCTGCCCTCAAGCAGAATTACTATAAAATAGAATACATACAGACGTACGTACAATGTGTTCTTCTCAAGAGCAGGTCTTTCACTGCAAACTCAGCATTCTCCACTCATTCCTTAACTCAGCCTTCCTTTTTGCATCCGCATAGAAACCATTTGTTTTAATACTGTCATCTGATGTGTTTTTCTGCCTCTAACCTTGTTCCCTTTTGACCATTTCTTCTAGTATTACTTCATCCTTCAGCAGGCAGTTTCTTCTTAGCCAGTGGCCAATCCAATTTATTTTCCTCTTCTGCATGAGTTCCAGCATTGTTCTCCCATGTATTATTCTAAATAAATCCATTCAAGCCGGCTAGGTTTGAAACCACGGACCTCTGGACCAAAGACAAGGAACTTTACCTGTAGAAGCTGATAGAGTTTTGAACTGTGGAATTTTATTTTTCATTCACCAAAAAAGAAATCATTGAATAAGCTATGGAATGTTATGACAGAGTATAACAACTTTTTTCATGATGAAAAAGGGAACACGTAAAATTTTAAAACAGTATAAAAAGGTATTCTTGTATATGGAGGCCGCATGAAATGATGTCACATATGAAAAGCTTGCTCACACACACACGGAATAATAAAAAAAGTTCAATAAACAAGAGTTGTGCTAAAATATCTCGCATATTTTCCGAATCAAAATATTTTCCTTTGAGCCTCTGAATCCAATAGTCCAATTATTAAACACACAGAGTTCAAATCCAACTTCACTGTAGTTTGTTTGTGAAATGTTTCCATTTGATAGTTTGCCCTCCTGAAAATGAGTTAGAGTACCTACTTGCTATCCTATTACTTTACCAAAACATTCTCCATTATACACGATTACCAACATAACTGTTATCGCGAAATAACAGACTTTTATATCATTTGTGTTTATGGAAAAATAATGCATTACTGGTTTTATATAAAAAGTTATAGTTTTTATCACCAGAAGGCTAAAATTCCCAACAGTTTATTCCTATTGATTTTGTCGAAGGCTTTTTTGAAGTCATCATAAGCTAAATGAGTTTCTATATTGATAATCACAAATTTCACAAAAACAACGGGGGTAATTAACAGTATAATGAAACCATCTTTAGTACAGAATAACACAAGATTACGGCTTTATGAGGTTCTCGGAAGTCCAGTATTAAGATATGGTAGTGAAGCATGGACAATATGAAGAAGAGATGAAAGCCGAATAACAGCAAATGAGATGCGATTTATGCGACGTACAGCAGGCTATACAAAGTGAGACCATAAAAGAAATGATGAAATTATGGAAGAGTTGGATGTAGAACCCATTCTTCACCATATACAAAATTACCTGAACAACTGGAAAGCCCATCTTCAACGAATGCCGTCTCATAGAATTCCAAAAGCCATGATTCGTTACTGCCCCCAAGGTAAACGATCGCTGGGGTGTCCAAAAAAGCGCTGGATGGAAAATTCCTCTTTGAGACCGTAACAGGCCACACGGCCTAATACTTGCATGGATGATGATGATCACCAGATGGCCTCACGACATTACCAGAATTGAGCCATGTTTAATTTCTTTGTGCGCTTTATTCCTGTTTACAATTCATCATCATCTTCCTCTTTCACGGATTAGGCTTTGCCTGTTCAGATCTTACATCTGTTCAGCCCAGCTTTTTCTTGGTCTTCCCACCGATCTTCGTCCTCCAGGATAATACATCCAAGTCGTTTTCTTGTAATTCCGACCGACTTAAACGTGAGAGATTGCTGAGAAAGATCTTTTTACATGGTGGGTTTCCAGCCCGTCGCACAACATCCAACCTGGAGGACCAGAGGATTTATTCTGTTTGTAACTTTGTACCTCAATTCAACGACTTCTTCAATTTTTTTTTTCATTTGTCATTAAACTTACATTTACATTATATAATGTTGAATTTATACGTATGGACATATGTATAAATTTTAAGGTTTACTTCCTGACCGATTTATTAGTGTTACTCAATAGAATGTGCGTGTTGGTCCATATTATCATTTTGTTATTGTCTATTAATACTTCTTCTTCTTCTTTTTCTTCTCCTTCTTTTCCTTCTTTCTTCTTCTTTTTCTTTTTCTTCTTCTTTTCTTTTTCTTCTTCTTTTCTTTTTTTCTTTCTCTTTTTCTTTTTCTTCTTCTTTTTCTTCTTCTTTTTCTTCATCTTCTTTTTTCTTCTTCTTCTTTTTCTTCTTTTTATTCTTATTCTTTTTCCTCTTCTCCTGCACCTTCTCCTCCTTCTTCTTCTTCTCCTTCTTCTAGTAGGCAACTACAACTTCAGTGAAATTTTGAACTTCTCAACTTTTTCTCAGATCTATTCTGTATACAGACTGGCAAATTTTTAGTAATTCGCCTATAGGTATATTTCCATTAATCTGTCCGTGGTTACATATTTGAGGTTTTTTACCCAGTCATTTTTTTACGGAGTTACCGTCCAACTCCCAACCTGGTGGGCAGGGTCATTTGAATTCGGGGTTTCTGCCCATAGATCAGTTGCTTTCAGCTACAGCTCTTAAGTCTGATCTACCCATGAGGAACTTCATCCGCCAGCTGTGCCATTCTGACTCTGCCGAAGCGTCATTGAGTTCCTCTCCTAGAGTACTTGTTTGTCTGGTCTCTCACCTTTGGCCTGTCCGACAAGGGAGTCCCTACCAGCAGCTTTGCTACCGTCGGCATAGCTCTCTGGGCCATTGGGACTCTCAAACTCCACCACCAGCTTCCACCCTATGTGGAGGTCTATTAATAATACAGCTTTTTAATATCATTGAGGAAAATGTAACGATTTTGAATATTGGAGGCGTCAGTTATTACCGGAAAGATTTCTAAATTCAAATCGTCAAAGATTGGCATGCTACGAGTTATTGGTAAGCCCAGAAAATTGAATAAACTTGGGTAATTTCTGGAAAAAAAAAACATGGAAAATAAGAACAACACTCATTCATGAATAAATAAATATGTTAACAAATTGCAATACCATTAATTCTTAATAATTCTACATAACTAAGTTAATGTATAATGTATTGTAATATTATTGTGTTTTCTTTTTTTTTCTTAAGTATAAAGTCCTTGTGTACTATAAAAAAATACAGCTTTTTAATATCATTGAAGTGTACTCCTACTTGTTCCTCCAAATATTTAAGTATATGTTCCATGATATTATATAAATTGCATGTATATTGCCATAGGTCGTCTTCACATCGTTTTGACGTAAATAATCAACACGAATGTGTAATACTTCACAATAACTTTATTTATTTCTACAAATTATCATAAGTAATGCCACGAGTTATTTCCAATTTATCTAGAAGATTTAGAAATCAAAATTGGCATTTGTTAGGACTATTTAACGAATAAATTTAAGCTGTTTACTCACAAATCACCATTTATAGTAGTAGTAGTAGGACTTTATTAGACAAAAAAGTAAGATATTTACAATATTATTTACAAATATGGGTCGCACGGGCAGTAAGCCGTACGTGCTGTTGACAGTCCGTTACAATAAAGTAATAATTGGTACTAGTGTAAAGAAAAATAAACAAAAACAGCAATAACATTACAATTACATAAAGAAAACACAATAAAAATATTACAATTAAATAATAACACAATAGCATTATACACTAAAAACATTAACATTACATTACATAAAGAAAACACAATAATATTACAATTAGGTAATAACACAATAGCATTATACACTAAAAAAAAACATTAACATTACAATTACATAAAGCAGTTATTGTAAAATATTTATATATTTAATGTAAACGGCGATGTTTGAAAACAAATGAAAAATGTTTGGTTTTGTTTAATTTGTTCATCACTGCAACTTGGTCATATTATTTATTGCCAAATAGGATCGCAATATTGTAACAATGGACCCTAGTGGTGAAATAATGAAGCACATTAAACTATATATTATAATCAACATCATAGGTTATTAATTTATTTTTTTAGTGAACAACTCAGTAAAATCAAGGAATCTGTTCATTATTTTCTATATTCAGTGTATTTGTTGGAGAAAAATGATGTTCTGAGCTGTTCAGAAAAAAAATTAAAGCTGGTAAAGATAAATCGCTAAAGAGCGAGGTGAAACACGACTGTGATTGGTTATAGAAAGAAAAATTCATTGAAACGTGATTGGTCATTGACTCTACCATTTGGGAAATGAGTTAAATAGTCGGTGATATTTCACTTACAATTTGCAATGGTAACTATTCTCATTTTAACATTTACCTGTTACACAGTTATTTTACAGTCTCTGATGAGTCCACACGTTGCAGTTCCTTCTCTGTCTCTCCGCTCACTTATCGCTGTGATAAGACGATTGACTCGCTTTCAGCCCGATACCACAGATTAAATAGGAGGACGGGATGAAGACTTCTAGGCTTAAGATACAGACCTTTCCAGTATGGAAATTTCTGGCCACTGATCATTCCCGAAAGGGGAAATAGAGGCTCTTAGACATCTCTTGAATGGGACTCTAGACATTTCGATGTCCTGCGCAGGTCTTTCGACTCATGAGTCGGCGACTCATGAATCTATTTATACCAGTACAAGACCAGTGTTCTCGTCTTTGCCCGTGAAATTCAGACGTCGTTATTTCAACGCGGCACAATATACATTACTTACTTAATTACTCACTGGCACTATCGAACCCGTAGGTTCATGGCCGCGCGGATATAAGCTCTTCATACATCCCTATCCTGAGCTAATGCTTTCCAATTATTCCCTGTATAATCTACTTCCCTCAAATCAAATTTAATGTTATTCTCCCACCTCAATCTTGGTCTACCAACTAGGTGTTTTCCCTCTGGTTTCATACAAAAAGCTTCCATGCACGTCTTTCCTAACAAGAGGTAGGAGAATAACATTAACTATGATTTGAGGGAAGTAGATTATACAGGGGATGATTGAAAAACATTGGCTCAGGATAGAGATATATGGAGAGCTTATGTCCGCGTGGCTTTAAACCTACAGGTTCGATAGTGCCAATGAGTTTTAGTTATTTCGACGCGGCACAATATATATTACTTACTTAATTACCCACTGGCACTATCAAACCCATAGGTTCATGCCGCGCGAACATAAGTTCTCCATACAACCCTATCCTGAGCTAATGCTTTCCAATTATTCCCTGTATAATCGACTTCCCTCAAATCATATTTAAGAAGCTTCCATGCACTTCTTTCCTAGTCCCCATGGATTCAAAATCTTTTACGAATTCATTTCGAATCTATCGTTATTGTGGTTGCTGTTAACATGCATCACCCATAAAATATCAATTTTATTCTTGTAACATAAATAATAATTTTATAATTGCATGCATGTTATAACTATAAAATTTAATTATATAAATTAGAGTTATTTTAGCCACTGGTGGAAGTTATGTACTTATGTTAATTTAATAAAAGCCTTTTATTCTAAATGAAAATTCCCATGTTTATAATTATAAAAAAAGCTGTGCACTTTGCCTGGCTTGTTCAGTTGTTAATGGGTTGCTACTTTCATGCTTTTAATGCATTGTTTTCAAAACAAGAGAATAAATATCAGTGTTTTAGAGTGTCATATCCCAGTTTACCAGCACTCGTTCTCGTCGGGATTATATCCATTAAATTTCCAGTTAACTCTCCAAGTGAGCCTAATTATCGCGCAAGGTGACTCGTGTCACGTGCAACTACTGAGGCCCCGAATTCAAATTCCAGTACATAGATTAATTTGTTCTAATAGTAGTATTTTAAACTCCATCTCAGTGGACACTCGCCGCTATCCAAATTGGGTTCCTATGTTCAAATCCTGGCGGTTCCGGAGGTGTATTGGTGATGGGTCACTATGGATTTCCCGGGTTTTTCTCGGGGTCTCCCATTTATCTAATTCCATCCCACCATCATTCTATACTCCTCTTCGCTCCTCCATCATTTCACTTTATCTCCATTCATTAATTTCATATCTTAGTCTGTTTTAGCCAACCACAGGTGTTTGAAATATGTAGTTTATGCTGGAGGTAGCATTGGTATTGAAAGGTACCCGTGCAGCACAGGTCGAAGGCGATAAGCCAGACAAAAAAATACCTTGGTCGAAATAGTGACGATCTTTCACCGTAAAAATACAACAGTCAAGGAACGCGGAAGTGGATTCCATTGGGGTAAAATTTTCCATTCGGTTTTTCGGGGCGGGGACTACTTCAGGGAATCCATGCCAAAAGCTAGTAAATTGCGATGGACAAGATATATGGCACGAATTGGGAATGATAGCGGTCCAAGGAAGCTTTTTGTAGGAAAATTAGACGAAAACGCCAGTTTGTAGACCAAGAATGAGGAGGGAGAATAACATTAATTATGATTTAAGATAAGTAGATTATACAGGGGATGATTGGAAAACATTAACTCAGGATAGGGATGTATGAAGAGCTTATGTCCTCGCGGGGTTGAACCTACGGGTTCGATAGAGGCAGTGAGTTAATGCTCATTTAAAGGGGTCACATACACATATACTTACTCATGGCTACGAGCCTGTGTGTCAGCTGAGGGCAGAATTGGTCTAAATGTAGGGTAATAGCCCCTGCTCGAAGTCTGGACCGAGCCAAAGTAAATGGAGCTTTGAGTCACGTGTGAATGCTTGATGTGTGTCGAATCAGGAACACCATATCAGACTGCATATCACTGTAGAGTAGATTTCACCTCATTTATTCTATGAAGTAAAGGGTAACACAATGAACCGGAAATAATGCTGCTGTGTTAGGGTCTTAGTCGAGCGCGGTGGACTAGGGTTATGTTCCTTGCCTCAGGTCCCATGGGACGCGGTTCAAACCCGGCTGAGGACGATGCGTTTTCTTTAATGAAAAATCTAAGGAGCAAGTTTTCCGGGAGGGACTTTAAGCCCTGAGTGCCGAGTGTGAAGATTTCTAGGCTCGTAAAAGAACCTGAAGCCTGAAAAAGAAGTTTGTTTGCAAAATTTACCAACATTCATCATCCTAGTTGTCTACTAGATGTCTTATTGTGTCGGTATGTTTATCTCATACCGTTAATGCCATCTGTAGGGAAATAAGCATAACTAATTAACTAACTAACTCACTGGCACTGTCGAACCCGTAGGCTCATGGCCACGCGGACATAAGCTTTCCATACATCCGTATTCTGAACTATTGTTTTTCAATCATTCCCTGTATAATCTACTTCCTTCAAATCATGGTTAATACTATTCTCCCACTTCATTTTTGGTCTACCAACTGGGCGTTTTCCTTCTGGTTTTCACAGAAGAAGCTTCCATGCACGTATTTCATTCCCCATTCGTGCCATATGTCTTGCCCATCGCAGTCTACAAGACTTAACTGTTCTTATTATATCTGGCTTCCTATAAAGACCATGTTGTTACTGTTTAGTTGCCTTCTCCAATCATCTGTCGGTTCATCTTTCTTTCGTCCAAAAAATGTCCTAAGAACTTTATTCTGAAATACTCGTAATCTCCTTTCCTCACTTAAAGTAAGAGTCCATGTTTTGGATCCATATAAAGGGAAATAGCATAACTAAATTAAGTTAGTCTATCATCTCCTATCAAATGAGAGGCTAGTATCCATCATTGGGCTGTTATGCCATTGTAGATACAACCTTACTTTCGTTTTGTTTCTTTTTTTGTTCAATGCCACCTGTTTGTCATTCGACACTTCAGGTATTTTCTCATGGCATTGGCATATTATAACCCACTTCGAGATTGGGGCGCCTGAAAGGCGGGGTTACGCTGTACCGATGATATGATGGGTGGTGTCGACGGGTAAAGATGCGCCAGGAGAGACCTTAAACCTAAACTTAATCTAATGAGGTGAATACGATATTGATGATAATGAGGCCAGATGATGTTCGAGGACCACCATTTGGGCCTTAAAATATCCTGACATTTGTCTTACAGGTGAGGAAAAACCCCGAAAAAACCTCATCCAAGAAATTTGTCCCGAGTGAGGATCGGACCCCGGCCCGCTACGTGACAAGGCAGCACGCTACCTCGAGACCACGGTAGTGGACATTGTAGATAGAACCTATTCTTACTTTTTCTTCCTTCCAAGTATTAGGCCAAGCCCTGTTACGATCCTATAGAAAATTTTCCCTCCAGCGTTTCATAGGACGGCCCAGAGATCTTCGTCCTCTTGGTATATAATTATAAATAGCTTTGGGGATCCGATTTGAACTCATTCTTTCAAGATGGCGTTTCCAATTTAGTTGGTACTTATACTTTGGTCGTTATAAGTTTGATCCTTCCGGGAAATTCTCGTAGAAGACTAGAAAGCATAATAATCACAGTTACTAATATAATATAGATAAAGGAAATTAAGAAAATCTTTGGAATACAGTGTTAGATTAACCTGAAGAATGCTGTTTGCAACAAGCGGGCGATGTGAATTATGAAGTTCAGGAACTCGTTACTTTTGTGGTCGTCAGATGAACAGAGAAATGTTTTGTTGCCACAGAGCAGTATAATGGACAACCGCAAATCCATTATTTTCCCTGATCACAATGATTGTAATTCTCAATCTAGTACATCCGAGCCATTCTATTAGTCCATGTAGCGAACTAACCACTGAAACCACACACGAAAAAAATGGTTGTTAAAAAGTCAATTTACGTGAAAACTTTTCTCGGCTTTTTGTAAAAACCACAGTGTTCCACCAAGGTTATGAAAACAGTAGGAAGGAAGCTTTAGTTTTATGGGAATGTTCCTAGATTTTTTCATGTTTTGTTCTAGTTTTTTTCTTATAAAGTACTAGCTATTGAGCGTAATTCTTACTTACCTCTAAATAAAAAAAGAATTCCATGTGGCGATAGGCCTAGAAGGCCCTTGGGCTACCAGCTGGAATCTGGCCTCACATCCATGTATTAATGACAAATGTAGAAGATCTCATAGCCAAATGGTTGAAGGCATCATGCTTTGGTGTAGAGTTAAGGGAAATGCGTGAGTTCGAGTCCCTATGGGGGGAAACATTTCCTCATAGAATTTTGGCCAGTATAGGACCGATGCCCAACCAGCATCCTGATGAGTTTTGATATATACTTTTAAAATTCATGACGAAACACCGTTGAGGTTACTATGTAATATTTATAATATAAAAATAGAATACCTGAGATCTCAGTCTTCCTCAACTTTTGATTTGTGATGTGGAGAACTTCCGAAGCATATGATTCATCTTCAGCATGTAAATCGGTACTTGTTGTTTGTGAGAATTTTGTAGAGCGGGTTGACGTCACTGGGTGAGTTCTCATTCAGCAGGTGAGTATTTTTGGTTTCTTTTAGTATCTCAATTTCTTCGAGAATGTTGATTTTGAGTTTATTTTCTCTATGGATGATGGATAAAGTGTTGTCGATGGCATTGAATTAGTGACCTGTTTCTATTACATGTTTTGCAAAGCTAGATTTGCCTTCATTAAATCTAAAGTCTTTGGATAGCTATATAAGTAGCGGGTCTAAGTAGAAAAGTAGCTATTACGGCTGGGGAACTAGGTATCCTGTTCACATTTTACCATACACTGGACAGATGATGTTCTATAACTGTGATTAACACATGTGGCTGTGAGACCAGCAGTCGGTTGATAGGTTTAGAACTTTCTAGTCCTGTCGCTCAAGTGGAGTATAGAATGTGCAGCAAAAACCTTAATACTGCAGTGTTATATGCTATCCTGAGAATATTATTAAGATAGTTGATACTACGAATATAATCCAGAGATTATTTTCAATATACTATCCTGGTTGCCGAAAGTACAATACGAAAATATCTTTCGCAAAAACTAAATTATTGACTCTACCAATTCCGAGCTAACTTCCAGTTGTACTATAAACAAACTTCCATAAGATATTACTCCGCCGACTCCATCTATTTGCGGAACCCTGGTGTTATTTTTACCCGCCATATGACTGAATTGTGTACGCAACAGTCACCGATAGAAACATTGTTCTTAGGCAAGATCGTATTTTACGGGTAATAAGACTGAATGCAAGGTAATATGGCACCAATACACACAACAACAAAGAATTACTCGCAAGCTCGAAATGTATCAATGACTATGTTTTCGGACTCGCGGAAGGCGAAAACGATATTAGTTTTTTCCAATCACCTAACCGGAGTCAGATATTTCGACCCACAACCTTTAGCAGAAGCGATCGTTTCCGTGAGAGTCGAAGGCGCTATTGTCTCTCAAACTGGCCACCCTTCTTTTTCTTTTGCGCGGTTTTATTACTCTTAGGGATTGTTAAACCCTCAGGAATACACATTATACCAAATTTCCTGATTGCCACTGTCAAATACGTGAAATAATGGCTTGTAATACCTCGTTCTGTGCAGTTCGTCTTACATTACATCATTGTGATTGTTAAGTGTCGATATATGCATTATTGTGTATCATTATAAAGAAATTGAATTAAAACAATCTACTATAATATATTTTAATACGTAAGGTTTAGTGTTTATAATTTTGCAATGTCTCGCCGCTGTAAGAATTCTCATAATTTATTCTGTTACGTATGTGGAGAGTATTGTACAATATCTCAACGCAGAACTAGTTATAAAGGCGAACAATTTATA
The DNA here is from genome assembly GCA_030220185.1 of Diploptera punctata. Taxonomy (NCBI): domain Eukaryota; kingdom Metazoa; phylum Arthropoda; class Insecta; order Blattodea; family Blaberidae; genus Diploptera; species Diploptera punctata. The sequence continues at coordinate 1,223,588 of JASPKZ010008381.1, read as the reverse complement.
TTTCGGGAACTAAAGTAAATTTGGAGATACTGATAAATATTGGGCCCCAATTTTTGCTGTACAAACTGCCAAAGGATTTTAATAGGGTGGTTAAAAGGTTCGCATTCGTGCATGCCATTTGCCATTCCAATGTTGTGGAGGGAACCTACGGACCACATCACTGACTTATTTCTGTATGGTCAATATATCTGGTTTCACTTTAAAAAATAAGCATTCTCTTCAGTATCCAAATTTGCAGTCAGCCATGCGACCTGTTAAACATAGTGATTCTTCACCGAACTTGGGTGACGTCAGTGATGAACATGGCGAAAGGTTCCACGAAGACATTTTAGAAATGGAAAGGCGTTATAAAGGGAAATCAGTGACCAACATGCTTGCTGATTACTGCTGGCAACTTATCACAGACGTTTCGGAGCCATCTTATCGGCGTAAGTCATCCAGGAAGAAGTTTTGAAAGGTGAGATTTTTGCTACAATTTAAGCATGTGTTGTAACGTAACTACTTATTTATCCTTCTTAGAAAAAAATATTTTAACTTTTTGGATCTTATATGATTTGGTTTTATATAGATCAATTGCTTCTAGTAATATTATTGCAAAAAAAAAATTGAAAGTAACTGCAGATAAGCAATAATATGCGAAATATAACGAAAAACGTTCAACACGTCCTCGCAAAAACCTGTTAGGCGATAGAGAAAAACGGACTTCAATTTCGAAATCAGCGCATACCACTTAACTGAAATCACCTATTTTCATTTCTGCGAGCGACAAAAAGTTCAAATTCGTTGTTGTGTGTAATTAGCAACCTCCATTTCTTATTTATTTAAACAAAATTATATATGGGCTAACTTAATCAGACGATTACTCTTTTCCATGATCTCAATAATTATCCTTTTTTTACAATTTCATTACGAGCATAATTTATGCGCCATGTTGATTCACCTGTAAATTCTGCTGTTATTTTCACCTTATACTTTATTTACAATTTCATTTCGAGCATAATTTATGCGCCATGTTGATTCACCTGTAAATTCTGCTGTTATTTTCAGCTCGTCATCAATAACTAATGTAGGATATTTTTTTTCGCTAAAGTGTTTGAAAACATTTGTTAGTAATGTCACGAGTGATTTCCAAATTATCGATAAATTCACGTGTCACGAAGTAACGAGTGAATTTATCTAGAGGATTTGGAAATTAAGAGTGACATTTGTTAGGACTATTTAAAGAACAAAATTAAGCTATTTACTCAAAAATCATTATTTAAATAATTGTAGTTACCGTTATTTTAAAATATTTATATATGCAATCGACCATGTTTGAAAACAAATCAGAAATGCGTGGTTGTTTCATTTGTTTATTCCATGCAATTTGATCATATTATTTATTGCCAAATAGGATCGCAATAATTTAAGAATGCACCCTAGTAGAAAAAAAAATAAACACATCAAAGTGTATAATATAACCAACATTATAGGTTATTAATTTATTTTTTAGCAAACATCTCAGTGAAATCATATTTAAAAACATAATTATTTAACACACATTTATCAAATATGTAGTTCGAAGGAATCTGTACATTATTTGGTATATTCAGTGTATTTGTTGGACAGTCAGTCACTGCAAAATTAAGTTCTGACTTGTTCAGAATATTAAAAAAGGAGGAGCTTTTTCATCACAAAAGCAGGAGCTGGTGAAGAGAATTCGTTAAAGAACGAGGTGAAAGATGACTGCCATTGGTTATAAAACAAAATTCTTTGAAACGTGATTGGTCATTAACTCAAATTTGGGGCATGAATTAAATGTCAAAATAGTTTGTTCTCTCCGCTTCTCAAATACTTTCCTTTGCAATGTATTATAATCATTATTATAATAAAGCGGCAACTTCAACAACTGAAATTCCAACGTATTTACATTGCGCATGCGTAAGAATATAACAATGCTCATTTAATCTATTAAAATTGTAGTTATACATTTAAAAATTCCCCCATATAAGTTATAGAGTTTTGTGCTAGATAATACTTATTTTTATTATTTTTTTCGCATTTTAGAGAGGGAACTATATTTTATACACGCTTAAAGGTAAAATCGTAATTCGACTAAAAATACAGTCTTACATCTTCAAGATCATCATAGCAACTCCGGCCTTGAAAGTCTACGTGAATACATTACATCTTCTCTATTTACAATACAACTGGAACTTAGCTCGGAAGAGGTAGTATAAATAATCTTCCCATAATATTTCATTTGGAACTATAAAGAAACATAAGGACGTCAAAATCTCAATATTACATAATTTAATTTTCTCAGGTTTCCAGAAGAGCAAAATAATTTTCCATTATTAGCTAGGCCTATTGTTAATACATGTCGATGTCAATATCCCAAAATGACATAATTTCAAATAGAATACGAGACAGTGCTATGTCATACTAATAAACATACATATATATATATATATATATATATATATATATATATATTCACCTCTCCTGAAAACCTGGCAGAATGCTGTTATATCATGTTTTGATTTTGGCATTGATAATAGGTCAAGTTTTGGTCATAAAATAACAGGGTTCTGAGATATCGAGCTGCAGAACTCTACGGAATGAAGTTGCACATCAAGTTAATCAAACAGCGAGAATAACGGAAAGAATGAATGATATATTGAAAAACGAGTACATTAATAAGAATACCAAAACAAGGATCTCTCAAGCAATCATACAGTATCGGCCTATTCTTCCTCTGAGACAAGAGCAGACATTTCTAAAATAAACAGATTCTTAAAATAAATGAAATAAATTTCAAGCAAAACTAGAAGAAATAAGGTAAGAAGTGAGGAGATTAGAAGCCAGTTAAGTCATTTATAATTTAGCAGAATTCAAAATGTTTTACATCATCTTCCTGCGCTCAATTAATCTACTGTCATTCTCTTGCACATCTCTTTGTCATTCTAATCCCCATCGTCCAATCCTTTTTCCCTCATGTTGCTCATAATACCATTAATCCGCGTTATTTTTGATCGTCTTGTTGTTCTACATTGTGGCACCCAATCTAATATTCTTCTTGGGGATCTGTCTTCTTTTACTTTTTTACATGACCATACTGTTTCAATTATTTGTTGTTTTATGAAATCCACAATTCAAGTTGGAACATCAACTTTTGTTTAATTACACTGTTTCTTATTGCACCTCTTCTAAAAATTCCAACCGAACGCATCCAAAAATCCATTTCTGCGGAATTTAATTCACTTATTGTTCTAGATTTTAATTCCAATGTTTCAGCACCGTAAACCATTGTCATCATCATCATCATCCATGCAAGTATTAGGCCATGTGGCCTGTTAGGTCTCAAAGAGGAATTTTCCATCCAGCTCTTTTTTGGACGTCCCAGCGATCTTTTGCCTTGGGGGCAGTAGCGAAGTATGGCTTTTGGAATTCTATGAGACGGCATTCGTTGAAGATGGGCTTTCCAGTTGTTCTGGTAGTTTTGTATATGGTGAAGAATGGGTTCTACATCCAACTCTTCCATAATTTCCTCATTTCTTTTATGGTCCCACTTTGTGTAGCCTGCTGTACGGCGCATAAATTGCATCTCATTTGCTGTTATTCGGCTTTCATCTCTTCTTCGTATTGTCCATGCTTCACTACCATATCTTAATACTGGTCTTGCGAGAACCTTATAAAGCTGTAATCTTGTGTACTTCTGTACTAAAGATGGTTTCATTATACTGTTAATTATCCCCGTTGGTTTTGTAAAATTTGCAATTTTCTTTGATATATCAGCTTCATCTTGAAATGTTAAATTATAACCCAAATAATTAAATTCGTTTACGCGTTCTAAAATTTCGCCATCCAAAACAATTTTGCTAGGTATAGGGTATTTCCCACAAAAGGCCATCACTTTAGTTTTCTTTGTATTGATTTCCATATTTTACCTTTTTTCAATTATATTAAAATTGTGTAAAATACTGTAAATCTGTTTCTGTTGGAGCTATTAATACCAAATCATCTGCAAAAAGCAAAGAGTCTATTTTATGGTTTCTATTAATTTGGATAGAACCATGTCTCATCTGTCGCCAATCTTGGAGTATTCTATTCATGTATGTGATAAAGAGCAAGGGCGAGAGGCCACATCCTTGTCTTACGCCCCTATTAATTTCGGTCCATTCTGTTTGTGTGTTATTGATTCGAACTGAACGTAAACCATTGTAAACCTTATTATTGTACTTAAAATGTTTGTTTTTGTTTTAGAACTTATATTCTGATACCCATAAAACACCATTTTATTTTGATATTACAGTTTTGCCCTTATTTACCCTCTCATTATCTTCATACTCCTTATTATAGTATTAAAAATTGTTTGCTTTTATTTTAGAACTTATTTTATGATCCCATAAAACACCATTTAATTTTGATATTGCAGTTTTGCTTTTATTTATCATCTCATTAACTTCAGCATCATGGTTTCCGTCTGCACTAATTTTTGTCTTTAAATATACTGTATTTATTCGTCACATGCCTGTATTTTTCCATATCCGTCTTTTAAAATCAGATATTTTCATTTATCTCCTTTCACCATATACTTAGTTTTGCCCAAATGTATATTTAATTATTGTTTTTTGCGCGATAGTGCGTTTTATCGTACTTATAGCATGACCATGATTGAAAGTCCAACTTCCTACATATCCTACACAACTGTAATATTACATATTTCAGACCTCGTGCGGAAAGTAAAACCACTGCCCTTTATGTATACTACGTACAATTTATATACAAAAATATATCCAAAATGTAGTGTTAATATATATTATACGAAACAAATCACAGCATTTTAAAAATGAACTGAACTTTATTTGAAACAATATAAAACAATAAATACGTACTTGCCGCCATTTATGGCTAATTGGTGTCACGGCCTACTGTAGTCTCAAGTAATAAACATTGTCCACACTGTTAACGTTAGTCAGTGTTTTATAATGAACGCAAATATTTCCAACAAATATGTTATTATTTTACTATTATTTATTATTCTGAAGACACCATCGCGCAAAAAATAATGCACAACGCATGTTTGTGAAGTGTTTTACAGAATCTCCGAGATTAAATACCTGGCTATCGCTCGGTTTTTAAACATTTTTCTCGCTTCTGTAAAAATCATTTCACAACCTCGCATCGTAATATGGTATTTCATATCACTTGTACAGTTTTCCTTCATACCCAAGCAATATGTGATTGGGTGAATAGACGAAGAACCAAATGCAACCAACATTATATCTCGCATGTCATCGGACAGATTTCTATATGTAGTAAGGGACAGTCTACTAGCAGAGGGGAAGATATCTGCTGGATTATCACAAAGATGATGGAGGGACTATTAATTTCTGTAGGAACAGACTGTAAGCCTAATATTGTAAGACGATGAAGACAAATACTGGTGTAACTAAATGAGATAATTAATAACGGTTGATCGCTTCTGTTTCTATTTGTAGATGTAGCAATTTGTTTGAGTAGCATTCAATACGTGATTCCGTTACGCTTTCTTGTGGTTATCACTATGTTGAGTAATTTATTTATTTTCGCCAAGTCATACTTATTTTGTCAGAAATATTTAAATTTTGAAAGGAAGAGAAATTTTACGAGTATTATTTATTCTCATAATTTCCAATGACGTAATTTTCCAGTGTCCGTTTCAAAGTTCTTAGCAAATTTCTATTCTTTTCTATTTTGGCATGCCACTTCTTCCAAGGCTCACCGGATATTTACACACGGTTTAATCCCCAGTCTCTTAAATGCTATTGAATATTTACCAGTAGCACTCTGGCCGTCACTTTTCTACCTCCACCTCATCCTAACCGAGGTTAGTCGTAACATCGTGTCTTGTCACTACTCACTATAATGCTGTATCGTATATACCTTTCCGCAGAATTTGTGTGTCACTTTCTGTTTTTCACTTAAGATAATAGAAATCCTTCGAAGACTGTAGATTAGGTAGTTTTTTCCCTCCTTGAGGTGGAATTTACGTAAAATTTTGAAGAAGTGGCTAAATTCAAATAAGTGGGGATAATAATTACAAACAGGGCTGAACCACAAAAATAAGTGGCTAAATTAAAATAAATAGGAAAAGTAATTACAAACAGGAATGAAGCACTGAAATAAATTAAACTTATTCAAAATTCTGGAAATGTATGCTATTACGCATTAGAGGGGCTTCAGTCGTCCTAACTTCTCTTAAAATTGTTAAAATAAAAATATACAAAACTGTTAATCTCCCAGTTATATTAGTTGGATGCGAAACATGGACTCTTATTTTATGGGAGGAGAAAATTATACTAGTATTTGAGAATAATGTCCTTAGGAAAGTTTTTGGACGAAAGAGAGACGAAAACAGACAGGTGAATGGAGAAGACTAAATAACAGTGAGCTCCGCCTAAATAACAGTGAGCTACAGGACCTAATGTAAGAGAAGTCAGATGTAATAAGAACAGTTCAATCTCGTAGTCTGCGATTGGCAGGACATGTGGTTCGAACGGGAATTTAAAGGGAGGCATGGTCATTTTTATAAGAGGACTAGAGGGAAAGCGCTCTGCTGGTATACCAAGAATTAGGTGGGAAAATAAATTAACCATAATTTGAGTGAAGTAGATTATACAGAGGATGATTGGAATATTTTAGCACAGGATAGAATATATTTTATTTAGAATAGAATAGGTTGTATTTAGCCTGGTGGAGTTATGGCCATGTGACCTTCTCTTCCACTCACCAGGACAAACATATGTTACATTTAAGTACAACAAAATACAATAATAGTATTTACTACACAATTATCTGTAAAATTAAATATTAATGAAAATAATGTCTAATAATACAATAAAATTATAATATAAAATTGAAATTAAACTAATGATAGAATGTATACAGAAAGGAATAACAGCTCGAATCTACTATACATAAAATAAGAAGAAAAAATACAAAGAAAGTAATAAACTAAAATGAATTAATCTATCGCTTATTATACAAGGTATTCAGTAAATATATTGACAAATGTTAAAACTATTTTTATTAAATAATGAAAAAACAAATTATTAATTATTAAAAAGTAATATTAGTGAGTTGTTTCTGTTAATAATTTTATTTTCAATTTGTTTCTGAAAGATGGTAAAGTTTGGCAGTCTCTGACATAGGGTGGAAGGGAATTCCGTGTTCTAGCAAGAGAAACTGTAAAATATTTCGAATAATAGGCAGTGTGATGAGGAGGGATAGGGATGTATGGAAAGTTTATATCCGAGTGTCATGAACCTACGGGTTCGATAGTGCCAGTCACTTAGTTATTATAATTCAAACAATAAAAGCAGTCTCCTCTGTTACGTGATTTGGCATATATAACAGGAGCACATTGCTTGAAGTCTTGGTATTTACTCCGCATACCCTAGCATACTGAGGAACATATATTAAAATCGTAGGAGCATGATTTACTCACGGTGATACATACTGGTGATTTGTGAAGCGTTTAGCAGACTGTATATTGTAAGAGGGGACTCCCCACCGTGGCCCCCGCAACATAATCGTATAATTATGATCGAGATAGTAACCAATAAATTAACTTAGTTATTTCTCGTGGAATCTTATCTCAGCACGTTCTGCCCACCTCCAGCAGAGCGCGCGTTTTAATTTTATAGCACACAACTGCTATAATCACACGGTATATCAACTTCACCCTCTTGTATGGTAAATAACACGTAATGAGTTAGGGGTTTTCTTGCCATCACGTATATGACTGTTTACTCCATTTATAAAACACGACAATTATTACTGGGGTTGAAGCCAATTTTAAAAACGTTATCTGAATTTTAATACATGGGAGTTTTTTTTTTCTGCAATGTAAGCGGACGAGAGTAATAGTTGTTTCCAATAATGGCGCTGGGAGGGTGAACGTCCGCACCCTCAGGGAGTGCAGGGGATTTTTTTTTTCAGAGAGAAAATTTAGCCAGTTTCACGTTCGCTACCTCCCTTATATCACGATAGTTTATATGTTCACCTCTTTTTTTTTCCCCGCTTCATAAAAAAGTAGAGTTAATCCTCGAAATTCGTTATTTGTTTTGTTGGTAGTCCTGAATGTGAGGTATAATGTTACGCAACGGCTTCCCTGACGTCATCAAATGACACTTCTGCGAACTTTGTCGTTGCTATAAATTTACTAGGTTTATCTTTCCCTCTTTATCTCGTTTGATCTCTGTCTTTGTATATATGTGTCGCGCCGTGGCCGATTGGTTAAGGCACGATGCTTAGACCCAGAGCTATGGGACTGCGCTGGTTCGAGTCTCCATGGGAGAAGACAATTTCTTGTGGAATTTCAGCCAGTATGGGACCGGTGCCCACCCAGTATTGTGAGGAATTTGGGTAGCTACAATAAGTAGCGGCTTTAGGTTGAGAAAACCAGCTATAACGACTGGTGGAGCCGATATGCTGACAACATGTGAATGTGGCCCCTACACTGTGATTAACACATGTGGATGCGAGGCCAGCAGCCAGCTGGTAGGAAAGGACTTTGTAGACCTGTCGCGTCATGGAGCTAGTTTGTACATGTTTACATGCCCCTATCCAACCAGGCCTCATAGGGACTCGAGCTGACAGGAGGTTATTTTAACATATTTAATCACATACAGACTTTTCAGTACCAGCACATTTCATGGTGGAATTCAGTTAAGTTGTTAGAATATATAAAAACAATTATACTCTAGAATTATAAAATTACTAGGCAATGCCTCTTGTGCTCTATTGTGATAGGGCTTAACTTGATAAATCACGGGTTTAACCGGATTAATCTTACATCGTTTATTTAAATAATTGACATATTAAATCTTAAATCATCCTGTAGCTTCTACTGAACAAACAAATTTTAGCAACTCATTTAGAAAGATTTAGAAATATGTTTATATAATAGCGAAAGTTTTTCCAGAAATAATATGTTTATTGCGACAAGAGACAGGAAATTTTCAAAATAACTCAAGAGAATATACTAGAAGAATACTATAAAACCTGAACCAGAGGGGGGCTAGTGAGTGAGGTCCCGTGGTGTGCCCCGACGACACGTCAGCTGTCCTGCGGGGCAGTCTACGTAAGTAGAGTTTTGTTTCACTTTCAGGAATGTTAAATTAGGAATATTTAATTATAATAAACTTAAGATCTAAAAAGTAATACTTATACAAAAATCTGAGTTTTATCTCTCTTTCTTCAACTAAAATTATTAGTGAATGTTGCATTTAAATTCAATATTAATATTGACATATTCTATCTTATACATTTTGATATTTATCTAATACTATGTTAAAATGAGTAGTAATGGTTGATATGTTCTCATATTCGTATTTCGTCTTGCTAATATTGTATTCCTAGTTTTATAAAACTGTTTGTAACCCGTGTCATTGACTTTCCTTTATGTAGAGTATAAGCAACCTGAATTCTTACTAGAAGTCCTGACTTCACCTCATGAATCCCTATATATGTAGAGTGTATCCCTCGACCCGCTACCTGTCAAGAGATACTATCAAGATACCGATTTATTTAGAGTGCCCTTCGGAGAGTCCCGCTAAATGCGACATGCTCTGCTACGCCTAAATAAATGAAGTATGATTTTTAAATTTTCGTTTAAGTTGAACTTCTACACCTAATGGTTTTAGAGTATAATTGCGACTGAACATTCGCCGTATTTGAAAATCTTGATTTTTAATTTCAGGAGCAAAAATATTAAAAAAAAATAGAAAATTACAAATATATCAATCCATAATTCAGAGCATTTTAACATATGGTGCTGAGATCTGACAAATTCCTGCTAGAGAAACGAAAATAATTTTAAATACAGAAATTGATGTTTTAAGAAGATCAGCTGGAAAATCTAAAAAGGATAGAATACTAAATAAAGAAATAAGGGAAATTATGAGTGTAGTAGAGGAGCCGGACACCATAGACATTATAGAAAAGAAAATATTACAGTGGTATGGCCATGTCAAAAGAATGCCAGAGCAAAGATTGCCTAAAATTGTTATGGAATGGATCCCAATGGAAAGGAGGAAGACCGAAGAAAACTTGGATAGAAGGGGTACAAACAGCTATGAATATCAGAGGATTGGAGGAAGATCAGTGGATGGACAGAGAAGAATAGCGTTTGGGTTCCGGAAGACGGCGGCAGCTGCCATGTACCGGATGATGATGATGATGATGAATTTCAGGTAAACCCCTACATCTAATGATCGGATTTCTCTGATTTTTCGATAATACCTCTTGTTATTTTAATAGAAAATACTGAGTTTCGTTGTAAAACATCGAAAATTGCGACCGCGAGATCTCTTTAAATTTTCGTTACGGTTGAACTGCTATACATAATTGCTTTAGAGCATAATGGATAGCAGCTAAACACTCACCATTAACTAACAGCTTATTAATATCATTCTCTAAAGTTTTGATTGCATGCTCTAGTACAAAATTGAATAGTAGAAAATATAATGTATCTTCTTGTTTTTAATTCGGTATACGTGAATGACTATAATCAGAAACGGAAAATCTGTGAAAAACAAGTTGTTCAAATTCGATTTCTTACTAGGGAAATGTTAACCGTTCCATGCCGAAACCTACCTTGTAATTTCTCCCATAAATGCGTTGTCATGAACCAAGAACATGATCAAAAAATTATCTGCCGTTTAAAGTCCAAGGCACAGAAATCGACACCAGAATTCAGCAATGACAGCCCACTGTACGGAGCAGATGTACATCCCTGCATGAGTTTAACATACAGTGGACGGCGGGTAGTGGGGGTTTTCCAGTCAAGTGTTGTATTATTTCCCTATAGTTTAAATGAGATATTTGTTGCTTGATATTAGATTCCTGCAGTTAAATAGACATAAGGCTTTTGTGTATCACAACGCTTCTCTGGGAGAAATTTCAAGGTAGTTTCTACATGGGATTGTTGACAGTTCCCATGTTAGTATAAAAAGTAGAATATACAATTCACGTCTTTGATTAATATATATTTGCAACTCGCGCTGTTTTTTTGAATCTCGTTAGAGGAGCCCGCCGCAGGCAGCCGTGCTTTATTTAATTTAATTTTTTTAAACCACGTAGGGGCCTATAAAATATTACCTCATAAAGGATGCTGAAAATCTCCTCCCCCTTGCAATCCACATACGATAATGGTAAAACACGTTACAGTGGACACGTGCGTGTACACTTGGAAGTTTCGAAATTTAATTATTATTTCTAGCTCCTTGCTCAAAACCCACAGTAATATTAATTTTGTTAAATTCAAGAAAAATTGTCCTAACCAACCCGCTAAGATTCAAATTTGAATTATTAACCCTTAAATTCGTAATGTATCCTTTTAGATACATCAGTTAGTTTAATTGATTTAATATTTTAAATAAATCAGAAGAAAACGAACAAAAATAAACCACTTAAATGTGTGTCTAATTTTACAATATACCTAATAATAACAGTTATACAAGATTCCGTTTTCCTTGCGGTCCGCCACATTCAAATATCTAACAGAAGACATTTGTTTTGCCAATTTAAGGGTTAACTAAATGACTCACTGGCACTATCGAGCTCGTACGTTCATGGCCGCGCGGAAGTTGTCCATACATTCCTATGTTGAGCTAATGTTTTCCAATCACCTCTTGTACATCTACTTCCCTCATCATGGTTAATGTTATTCTCCCACCTCATTCTTGGTCAACCAACTGGGCATTTTCCCTCTGGTTTTTCTACAAGAAAATTCCACTCACCTTTATCATTCCCAAATTCATGCCACATGTCCTGATATTCGCATTCTACGAGATTTAACAGATCTTATTATACCTGGCTTCCTATAAAGACTAGGTGGCTCACTATGACCTATATAATATTCACCATTCACGTGTCTGTTCATCTTTCTTTGGTCCAAAATTTTTTCCTAAGAACTTTATTCTCAAGTAGTTGTAATCTCCTTTCCTCCCTTAAAGTAAGAGCCAATGTTTCGCATACATATGATATAACTGGTAGAATAACAGTTTTATATATTTTCAGTTTAACGTTTTTTGAAAGGAGTTGAGACGACAAGAGCCCCTGTTACACATAATAGCATGTATTATCAGAATTGAGCCTATGTTTAATTTCATTGTTCATCTCATTCCTAGTTGTAATTACTGCTACAAGGTATTTGAATTCAGCCCCTTCTTCAAAATTTCCCTCATTTTTCGTTAGCAGTCCATTTTCATATAGGCCTAATATATTTCTATGTGTGAACATATATTGAGTTTTATTAATATTTACTTCCCGTCCAGATTTCTTAATGTTACTCAATGGAGTGTGCGTGTTGGTCCTTAATATTCCTCGCTATCGTCCAATAAGACTGCATCATTAGCATAATCTAACATTGATATTCGGTTGTAGCCACCTTCATCCTCCTTAGAGATTTGGAAGTAATTATCTTATAAGAATTTTCACTTTATGTACAAAATTTGATTCATTTGAACACATTTTTGTGTTTTTAAGGTTTAAAATAAATATGAATATTTAGTCCCAATGGTTACCATCACCTGAAACTGAATTATATTTACTGTAATAACTGCTAAAACTTAACGTATTTTTAAAATTTTATTAAACAGTAGACCTAATAATTTATATCATAATAATTTCCCTTCCATGGTGTTTGGCCAATTGGTGACTTGTTCTGGTCTCCCTTTAGGCTTTAGATTGCGTAAGTAGCACAATTTATAAGTATGCCATCGCGTAATATTGGAGAACTTGGGTTCAAATCCCGGTTTAGGCTGGAATTTTTCTCTTTATTTGTAATACCGCTTCACTAAACTCTCTGATACACATAACTTAGATACCCGATCCCCTTGAGCACAGTGTCCTTTATATCCCTCCTCATCATACTACCTATTATTCGAAATCTTTCACAGTTTCTCTTGCTAGAACATGGAATTCACTTCCACCCTATGTCAGAGACTGCCAAACTTTACCATCTTTCAGAAATAAATTGAAAATAAAATCACTAACAGAAACAACTCACTAATATTACTTTTTAAGAATTAATAATGCGTTTTTGCATTATTTAATAAAATAGACTTAGGATTTGTTAATATATTTACCTAATGCCTTGTATAAAAAGCATAGATTAATTCATTGTAGTTTATTACTTTCTTTGTATTTTTTTTCTTTTCTTTTTATGTATAGTAGATTCGAGCTGTTATCCCTTTTTGTATTCATTGTATCATTAATTTTATTTTAATTGTATTTAGTTTCATTGTATTATTAGACATTATTTTTATTATTATTCAATATGACAGATAATTAATTGTTCAATGACTATTATTGTAACTTTTTTTTGTATTCATATGTAACATATGTTTGTCCTGTTTAATATGACTATTATTGTAATTTTTTTGTATTCATATGTAACATATGCTTGTTGTGGTGAGTGGAAGAGAAGGCCACATGGCCTTAACTCCACCAGGCTAAATAAATCTATTCTATTCTATCTATTCTAATAATTTCATGCGTACATCAAGCCTGAGTACATTAATCTCTATATTAAACTACGGTGGAGAAGACGAAGAAGAAGAAGATGATGAAGTTGAAGAAGAAGAAGAAGAAGTAGTTCGATCTAATACACGCTGGATATCAAAGAGCTTATCATCTAAATTATTATTGATTTCCGTTTTGACCTCAATTCGAGAGCAAAGTTATCACAATCTAAGTGAAGAAGTATAATGGTTAATTTTGGTTAACATATACGTAAGATAAACAGAGAAGTTAGATTTTAGGCTATTTAACCAAACATAATAATTTACATAAACATTTGTACGTTGGTGGTTGGATGGTAATATGAAAGTTTGAAACTTTGAACTTTGATGTTTGTGTTGAGTGATTTTATAACATCCCACAATGGGTGAGCGTATTTTGATTAGTTTACAGAAGCTTGAAGGATGCTCTGGAAAACTGTAAAGTGTGTGAATCGAGACGGCAATTATATAAACTTAAGTTCCAGAACTGCCTACTAGGCCTACTGTTGCTAATAATAATAGCAAAAATAATAACAATAATGATAATAATAATAATAATAATTTTATTTATATACAGATTTTAAATGTTTACACGTCTTTCCGCGCTCGAAGTTTCATTTGCCTTGTCCCGTCCTCTCTATCCATCCACTCCATGTCCTCCAGTCCTCTTGTTCTCATTCCACTTTTTATTTCTTGTAACCACGAGTTGTCCCGCGTCGTAGCCGAGCGGTTAAGGCAGGAAGCCTTGGCGCAGAGCTACGAAACTTGCGCTGGTTCGAGTCTCCATGGGGGAAGAAATTTTCTCATGGTATTTCGGCCAGTATGGGACCGGTGCCCACCCAGCATCGTGAGGCAATTGGGTAGCTACAATAAGTAGCGGTTCCAGGTTGAGGAACCAGTTATAACGGCTGGGGGACTCGACATGCTAACCACATGTCACCCCTACACTGGCTGTTGATCATCTACCTCTGTGATTGACACATGTGGATGTGAAGGGCCAGCAGTCGGCTGGTAAAAGGGCAACCGCTGCAAAGTGGAAAGACCCTCAATCGAAATCGGTAACCACGAGTTTCGAGGTCTTCCTTTCCTCGTTCTTCCGGGTGGACACCATTCCATTGTTAATAATAATAATAATATTAATGATGATGATGATGACGACGATGATTATTCTGATGATGATGATAAAAACTAAACTATGTCACGCAGGAACTGCGTAAACTAAGCGAATTCCTCAGCAAGTCTAATTTATGATTCGAATTTCTGATTCACAGAATATCTTAATTTTATTAATTACATTGTATGGTCGCTACATCGTATCTTTAACTTAACGTGGAGGAGTGGCTTGTGTGCTTAAGTGACCCCGAAGAGCTATGCCGGCGGTAGCATTGCTGCCAGAAAGGCAAAAGGCGATAAGCCACAAGAAAAACGTACCTTGGTCTAAAGACTAACGATCTTTCTCCGTAAATATACAACTGTGAAAAACGCTTACATGGGTTCCACTGAGGTAAAACACTCTCCCATTCGGTTCTCCGGGTGGGGACCACTTCAGGGAATCGTCAAGGCTCAAATACAGATATATTCTTAGGACATGGAATGTTAGGACAATGTATGATATAAACTAGCCTAAACCATCTGGCGACTACATGACCCTCGTGTCGACCCTGCCTCTAATGGAAATGAGTACTGAACTTTTATTCTGGATGTGGCCGTCGCGCATGGACGGCAACCCGACTGACATCTTTTGTCGATTGTCTTAACTTCCTGCTATCTCACTGGACTCTTAAGATTGTAGTGGGATAATTTTACAAAGCAAACATGGCGGCTGGTAAAGTGATCTTTTTTATTTTGACTTCAGATAAACCCGATACAGTAAAACTTGCTCAAAGCGGAATCGCATGGGACCAATTTTTGTTTCCACATTAGACAAAATTCCGCATTATAAAAAACTAAAACTTATTGAAAATCTTAGGTTATACAGTACCGTATATGTCTTTTTATGTACCTCGGATTAATTGTAGTTCCGCTGCCTTTGAAAAGTGAAGTATAGTTTGTATGAGCGACTTCGACGGTAACGCGCGAAAAAACAGTCCCGTTTTCGTCAGCATTAATAATGTCTCTTAGGCGCGTATCCTGAAATTAAAGTATGCAGTTTCGGTTTCCGCTTATTAATTACACTTTTGTCCACATCCTTTGATTCCCCGCAAATTTCATTCCACACTACGTTGTGTTGTCTTTTAAAACTGTCTAGCCAACCTGAATATGTCTTGAAGACCGTTTCTTCTCCTGCAGGGATTTAGCAATAACTAAAAGGCTTGACTTTTCGAGCACGCGAACCGGACTATTCGCAGATATTATTGCGTTCAGGTCCACTTTCGCTTTTTCGTTTAAAAATGACAATGATACATACGTTTTACAGGTCATCATTAATTTCGTAAATTCAGAACGCTACCCGTGAAAGAATCGGTCTCAGAACTTAAAGTCATTTAAGATTTTACACTGTGCAAGTTATTTATTTAATAAGACAAGGTTATCGGTATTTGCGCAGTCACTGGTGTGTCAAGTGAGCGCGCGGCCGTGAAATAAAATGTCAGGTACAGGTAGATCATCTATTATTCATCCGCGGCAGGAATCATTCCTTATTTGGTTTATTGGAACTAACGGAAATTCAATGAAATGGAAACTAGTTTATGTCTCCTGTTTTTCCGCGAGTACGATGAACAGTGTGCAGGTTGGAATGGAGACACTAGATTACATCACAATGCCACTCTAGGGCCTCTATAGGAAGCCAGATATAATAAGTTCCAGTTAAGTCTCGATAGACTGCAGATGGGCAGGACAAAACATCGTTCTGTGCCGTATGGGGAATGAAAGACGTGCATGTAGGCTTCTTGTAGGAAAGCCAGAGGGAAAACGCCCAGTTGGTAGACCAAGAATGAGGTGGGAGAATAACATTAACTATGATTTGAGGGAAGTAGATTATAAAGGGAATGATTGGAAATAATTAGCTCTGTATATGGATATATGGAAAGCTTATGTCCGCGCGGTCATGAACCTACGGGTTCGATAGCGCCAGTGAGTAAGTAAGTCTTTCCGCTTTATAAACATTTTTTTCGTGAATTGTGTAAAAATATCATTCCGTTTCCGCGTTGGACAGATTCCGTTTTATGCTAAATAAATAACACGTCAAATTACTATTATTTCGCCGGGACCAATACATTTGTTCACATTGTACAGATTTCCACATTATTGGCGTTCCGGTTTAAAAAAAGTTTTACTGTACAAGATTTTTCGAACGAGTTGTTTGTTTTTGCTCAAAAGTGGCTATTAACTGGCAGCTCCTGATTTTATACTGGTAGCGAATTCCAATAACAGGTTGTCTTACATATGAGGCAAAACCCGAAAAATAATGCTTACCCAGGAAACATATCCCGACATATCACCTATGATCGAAGTCGGGCCTTAAGTATCTGATGAAACGACATTTCCCCCCGACACCAAAGCGTGTGGACATTATTTTTACTGAGCTGTATAAACGATTCGTTTGGTTTAGGGACAACTTTATTTAGGCTATGAAAATATCTCTGAAATATTTAGTGGCCTTAAACCCAGCACTAAATAATATTCTCCACATATTTCTCTCGTCAGCCTGTTCGGATATTGCGTTATTGACCATTCTCCTTCTTGCACCCTCCATCTGACAGTCTCCAGGGTTTTCCCCCGTTGTCAGTTACTGTAATCTTACAAATCCAACATCTTCAGTTGACTTTCACTTGTCAACCTTTCCACATGTCCAAGTAATCTTCTTCCTGCAATAATCTCAAGAAGAACTTCCCTAAGATTTTGAACTCAATGCTTTCTTCTTCCTTCCTTCCTATAGCCCCTTACAGACTTTGGGCTCCCTCAGAAAAATCTTCTATGTTGGTCTATTCATCCCCTCATTTCCTAAATCTCTGATGTGTCCCTTTTTATGACATCTTCCCATCATGCTTTTTGGTGTCTCTACTACTATCTTGTTATACAATTGACCATTTCAACATCCTACTCCTAAATCATTCTTGTCACGCAGCGGGCCCGGGTTCGATTCCCGTCTGGACAGGCTCCTGGGTGAGGTTTTCTCGGGGTTTTTCCTCGCCTGTTAGACAAATGTCAGGATGCTTAGGGTCCAACGGTCCCCGAAAATCATCCGGCCATCATTATCCATATCATCATCATCATTCTTCACGGTGTGGAAAGCAACGGGAAGCTACCACACATATAGAGCTAATTCCCTAGTAATGCTGCAAAGCATATAATGATAATGCTATGATTGCAGTGAAAGATCTGAGAGAATTACTATGGGTGGATGGACATGTAATAATTAAATTTTTGACATTGAGCAATGCAAATAGATGTTCGTATTATATTTACCCGGTAAATGGTGTAATGGATAGCACGCTGAAGTACCAATCCAGAGGTCCCGGTTCAAATCCGGTCCACGCATTTATTTTTCTTATGATGTCATATATATATATATATATATATATATATATATACCGTGTTCCAAAATGATGGACGGGGTTTTAAGCAATTGGTATAGCTTTACATTGTTCTGGGACAATTAATTATTACGGTAAGTGTTCTGGGACAATTAACGTATATAGCATATTATCGTATGTTCTGTAGACCGGAGCTAAAAAAAAAAGCATCGGTACATTAAAAAAAGTCGCTTTGGGCTGTTAAATGACTTACGCTGCCTAAACTGTAATAAATACACCAGATTAATGTACACAGAATTGAATGCGTGATTATTTGCTATAATGAAAGAAAAACTGTTGAAGTTTACTGTGTTTTGCAATTTGTGAGGTCTGGTTCCATTGTTGCAGTGCAGCGAGCTTTCGGACGGCAATTTGGAATTGATCCTCCGACAGATAAAATTATCCGTCGATGGTATTAACAGTAACAACTAGATGTATCTGTAAAAGGAAAAGTTCAGGACGTCCACGAACACCAAATGACGCGTCGGTCCGGATGACATGATTCATTCCCATACTCTCCATGGTCTCCCGATCTCACACCTTACGATTTCTTCATTTGGGGGTATATGAAGGAACATGTGTACATACCACCACATCCGGTCGACCTTCCAGACTTTAGAAGAAGAATTGTTGCTGCTGTTGAATCCGTTACTCCAGATATGCTGATCAAGGTTTGGGAGGAATTCGACTATCTGCTAGATGTGTGCCTCGTGACGAAAGGTGCTCACATCGAACACATATAAAGTATGTTATGAAAACTCGAAGAGTTTCTCTTTAATCCCATGTAACTTGTGTTCTTATATATAATCATGTAGGAAATTAAATAACTATGAAACCCCCGTCCATCATTTTGGAACACTCTGTATATGTCTTCAACTATGTTTTCATCTATAAGGTTGTCTGTTATTAATAATAATAATAATAATAATAATAATAATAATAATAATAATAATAATAATAATAATACTAATATTTTATTTCAGATTTGTTTCTGTAATTTACACAGGTATCCTCAACCAAAATAGACAATTTTTTTCTTCCACACTTCCCGGTCTTGAGTGTTTGCTTCTGTCATATTTCTCTTCTTCATGTTGTCTTGAATTCCCTTCATCCACGTTGGCTACGATCTACCACGTTTCCCTTTTCCAGAACAGTAGATAGATCATCGGTTGATTAATGTCTTTGACATTGTCCGATTCCTAATAGCCAGTTTTGTCGGTCCATCCAATCACCTGGTTGTAGATGTTTCTCCTTCATGAATAAACATATTCCTTGACTCCAGGAGGTTTTAGGTCTTCCTCTGCCTCGTCTTCCCTCAGGTTTCCATTCCAAAACAGATTTTGGTAGTTGATCCTCTTCAATTCGCTGGACATGTCCGTATCATCTTAATTGCTGAGTTTTAATATAATCTAAAATAGTGTCTTCAATCTTCATTTTCTCCCTTATAACTGAGCTGCTAATTGTTTCCCTTCTTGAAATTCTTACTACCCCTCGTATAAAATCCATTTCCGTTGCCAAAATATACTTATTTGTTTTTGTTGTTAATGGCCAGAATAATAGTAGCTTTATTTTTCCTGGCAGAGTTAAGGCATTAAGGCCACGTTTACCACTCAATCAGGAAGAAAAAAATACAGAAATTACTCTTACATCTAAATTACAATAAACAAAATTATCATATGATAAATCTACAATATAATTATTATTTACAATATATTTTGATTTATTATATATTTAATGAATGTCTGTTTTTAAAGTAATGTAGTGTGTCTGATGGAATTTTGATAGTGTAATTCACTGGGAGTTTGTTATAAATGGGCGCGCAATCAATGAATATCTTCGTCGACATCTGGAACGAGTTTATTAATTGTTTTAGAATTGCGGGTTCACACCCGACTGGGCACCATACAGCACGAAAAACATGACAAAAATTCAGCAATTGAGATGAATCGAACCACTTTTCTGTTCTCTGCACGTGCCACTATAAGAGCAGGGTGAAGTGAGGATTGTAAAAATGCCTATGAGATGAGAAGTTAAAATACAATGAAGGATATAAAGAGGAGCAAGTATGAGAAGGTATACTTGATTGCAGTTAAAGTTTTGTGCAGTGATTTCTACTGTACATTGTCACGCCTGACGTACATAATTACGTAAGCAGTAGTTGTCACAGTGTAACATTAGGTAGAACATCTTAGCAGTGTTGAACAGGGTGGTGTGTTTGCTCTTATCAAGTGACCCAATTTGTGTTGCTAGCGAAGACGCTTAGAAAGTAAATCACGATAATCCTACCAGAGGATACCTTGATCCCCTCCTTGAACTCTCACAGCTCAGGGTAATTCGATCAGAGCTTGTAAAACTATTAGGGTGTAATTATGATCCCATTATTAAACCATAGCACATAAACCGCATTTCTCAAGTATACACTCTAAACTCACTCATAAGGATTTTTTTTATTTTGAAAAAAAAATTCCACCACGCAGGAATATCGTAAACTAAGAGAATTATTCAGGAAGTAGAATTTAAGGTCCGATTTTATTGGTTTAGCGGATACTAGCTAATACCTGGCGTGCGCTGCTACGCCTAAATAAATTAAACGTGTTTTTTATGTTTAGTTAACTAAATAAAGATAAAAAAATATATAATTATATCGTAATTATTTTTATATACCCCGTCATTATTATTTGTCGTTGCCCGGGAATCTGTTTATCCCGATTTTATTGGCATCAATGCCTTGACCTGAAAGTCAAAATTATCTGCGATATATATATGCATGCTGTCGCGGACGTTTTTTTATACATTTTTTATATATTCAATTCTGTGTACATTAACCTGGTGTATTTATTATAGTTTACGCAGCGTAAGTCATTTAAGCGTCCAAAAAGCGAA
Source organism: Diploptera punctata (assembly GCA_030220185.1). Classification (NCBI taxonomy): domain Eukaryota; kingdom Metazoa; phylum Arthropoda; class Insecta; order Blattodea; family Blaberidae; genus Diploptera; species Diploptera punctata. The sequence goes on along the minus strand of JASPKZ010008381.1, from coordinate 1,202,659 downwards.
TTTTGTTTAGTGCACCGATGTTTTTTTTTTTAGCTCCTGGTCTATTGTACTTAATGTAATATGTTATATACGTTAATTGTCCCAGAAAAAGGCTCTAAATTATGGCAAAAACCCCGTTCAAATCGGTCAAGTAGTTTATGAGTCCATAAAGTTTAGTTTACTAAATAAAAATAAAAAATAATTCCTAATTTATATCGTAATTATCTTTTATATACCCCGCGATGATTATTGTCGTCCGGGAATATATTTATCCCGATCTTCTTGGATTCAATGACCTGAAAGACAAAATCGTTATTGTGAGTTATCATAAGTAAAGCCACGAGTGATTTCCAAATTATCGATAAATTCACGACTCACGAAGTGAGGAGTGAATTTATCTAGAGAATTTGGAAATCAAGAGTGGCATTTGTTAGGACTATTTAACGAATAAAATTAAGCTGTTTACTCACAAATCATTATTTAACTATAGTTATTTTAAAATATTTATATATTTAATGTAAACGGCGATGTTTGAAAACAAATGAGAAACGATAGGTACGCTTCTACTGCTTCTTTTGTTTATCACTGCAACCAGATCATACTATTTATTGCCAAAGGAACGCAATATTGTAAGGAGGAGCTTTCTTTAATATGGTAATTATAACACTGATAAATATTTGGTGAAACACGACTCTGATTGGTTGTAAAACAGAAATCATTGAAACGTGATTGGTCATTGACTCCCATTTGGGGCATGAGTTAAATAGTCCGCAAGATATATTTGTGCTGCCTCGGACTTTATTTATATGTATATATATATTTTTTAGATATTCCATTCTGTACGCATTAATCTGCTGTATTTATTATAGTCTAGGTTGCTTAAGGCATATAAGCGTCCAAAAAATGACTTTTTTTAGTGCACGATGCTTTTTTTTTAGCTCTTCGTCTATAGTACTTAATGAAATATCTTATATATGTTAATTATCCCAGAAAACGTCTCTAATTGATGGCAAAAACCCCGTTCAAATCGATTATGCAGTTTCTGAATCCATAAAGGACAGACTCACAGACACTCATATATCTTCTTCTAGTTAACTCTTAAATTGGAGAAACTCAATTTCATATTCCTGCTTGTTAAATGTGTCGTATTTCAGTGAAAACAAATCATGAGTAAACAAACGTTATTAATTATTTCATATTGTTGTATAATTTGACACAAATTTAAATAATTTCTACTTATTCATTTTTCCATTCCTTTATTAAAAAAATATATTCTTTGCATCTTTTATATTTCCAATGTCTTGAAGGTTGTTCATTTTATAGTGTTTGTTCTCTCCGTGTAAGATGGGTATGGTATTATTGATTATGATAAACCGATGACCTATTTTTAGTATATGCATAGCGAAGCTTAATTTTCCTCGTAATTAATAAACCCTTTAAATTTTTCATTGAATCTTGTGTTAAAATTCCTTTGCTTCTGTCGATGGTGGTAAAAATTGTCCAAACTACTGTATTTGAGTTTACGTTCATACTTAATAGTTTCGTCTACTTTGTTTGAGATTATGTTTAGTTTATTGTTAGTTTAAAATATATTTTTATATTTTTATCGTATTTCCTAATTGAATTAGCCAATATCACTGCTTTATTTCTTGTATAAGTGAGTGAAATCTAGTTATTTGTATTTACATTACCTTCTGTTTGTCATTTCGTTATATTTGTTAAACTGTTCTTTTGTTTTTGACCAGAAACTGAAATGAACAATTCGATAAACTATCTAGATCTAACAATCTCTAAAAATTCAAAATAGCAGTAATTTAATATACGAATAGACAGAAAACCAACAACTAACACAATAGCTATAACGTTCACCAAAAATCAAGACACTCCATAAAATAGAAAATGAGGACTTTTATCTGCCTAATAAATACGATCATAAAACTACTATTAAAACAATTACATTAAAAAAAATAATTTTTTAAACATTCTGTCAGTAGAAAATGGCTACAAACAAGATCAATGAAGATATGTTGTATGTTGTAAGCCCATGTTTCCCTTAACAGAGATTTAGGCGCTCTCCCCCTACAGGGAAGAATTTGAACCATAAAAACTTATAATTATGTATTACAGTAATTGTTTTCACTGCAATACGACAATATTAAATAAGCTATCAGAAATGTAGTTTCTCCATCTTAACAGTAGTCACACACATTATATATATATATATATATATATCGGCCGCGGTGGACTAGTGGTTATGCTCCTTGCCTCTGGTTCCGAGGGTCGCGGGTTCAAACCCGGCCGGGGTCAATGGATTTTTTAGGATGGAAAAATCCAAGGAGGAAGTCCTCTGGGAGGGACTTTAAGCCGTGGGTCCCGAGTCTGAAGATTTTCCGGCTCGTAAAAGATCCTTAAGCCTGAATGAAAAGACCTCTAAGCAAAATTTACCTAATTTTCCCGTCCTAGTACTACCTTGTTTTCCTAGATGTCAGTATGAGGCGGAACGCTGATATCTATACGAAAACAAGTGTAACTAAGTTAGTATGGTTCAAATTCTTCCCTGTAGGAGGAGAGCGCCTAAATCTCTGTTAAGGGAAACATGGGCTTACAAGATACAAGAATATATATATATATATATATATATATATATATATATATATATATATGTGATATAAACCAACAAAAAAAGACACCATCAATTTTAGTAGCTGAAGAATTCGCTTAGTTTAGGCAGATCCTGCATGAGAGATTCTGTACAATCACTTATGTAGTTCAGTCCTAAATAAAAACAAAACAGTAGAAATATTCCACCTTCACTGTGCTATGTGCAGTCATGCCTCCATTGCCCGTTCTCTGGGGGAAAGTCTAGCAGAAGAGAATTTACTGCTTCAGTTCTGAATGCAAAATCTCCAGCCTCTTCTCTTTACGTAAGAAGATACACAAACACGGTATTTTCCTTATATACGTGGAATTATGGATTAAGGGTTTTAGGGCAACTCTCTGACGGGCTTTAAAACTTTAACCTGTGTTAATTAAAAACAACACAATTGTTTATTTTGTTGCTTTAAACCGCTTTACTTTGGAAAACAATGTTTTTTTTGTAGTTTATGGGCCAACCTCTAGTGAATTAAGTTTATAAAGTTATACTCTTATGCAGTAAGCCTGAACAACGTAAATATCTCAGTTAATGAAACTTATACGATAACTTAGCTCATAAGACTATAATCAAGTTATACTATTAGTGATGGATTGTCGAACAACAAACTACAGAATTTTCATAAATATTTCCTAAATTATTAAATATATTTCCCCGAAGAGATTGCGATAATACCCATCTTGATAGAAAACGGTTTAGATGTTGCCAATCTATGAAAATTGAAACAATGCATTTCGAGGGAATAGAGACCCCATTATTTTTCTTTTTTTGAATATGGACAGCGTATTTCACCAATTTACGAGTATTTAAACTTTTCCATTGGAGTTGTGTATCGGCCGCGGTGGACAAGTGGTTATGCCCCTTGCCTCTGGTTCCGAGGGTCCCGGGTTCAAACTCGTCCGGGGTCGATGTATTTTTTAGGAAGGAAAAATCCAAGGAGCAAGTCCTCCGGGAGGAACGTTATGCCGTGGGTCCCGAGTCTGAAGATTTTGAGGCTCGTAGAAGATCCTTAAGCCTGAATAAAGAGGCTGCTAAGCGAACTTTACCAACGTAGACGTCCTAGTAATACCTTAATTGCTTATTAAATGTCTTATTGGGTCGGTGTGTTGACAGCATGCCATCCATGACATCAACGAGCAAATAAGGTAACTAAAAATTAACTTTGTCTAGTAACTCCTTACAAAGGAGAGGCTATGGCTCAACAATGGGCTACGCCATTATATATAGATAGAGCTGTGTAATTCTAAACAGAGTTGAACAGAAGTTGAAATGCATAGATCTATTAAAACATTTCATCAGGAGAGGAGCTTGTATCATGCGACAGAGTTATTTGGGGTACCTCGTCCATGTATTCACCGTCACTGAAACTATGGAGTTGAGGATCCGCTGAATAAAAGCCGTTGGTATTATCGCCTCACTATGATGGTTGTCTGTTTATATAAAAGCGAGTGCCGCGCGACAATACTTGACAATGGTTAACATGCGGAATTATTATAGTGGCGGTTGTCGGCATCGTTGTATTTAACTATATGTAAACACAAATTTATCATCAGAATCTGAATACGAAGTAGAAAAATGATGATGATACTGAAGAGGCGAAAAATAATAAAATACAGTTATCCCATTTCATCACACTGGGAGAATGCATCCGGTGTCATGGTAAAGGACGTGAATAGTATTATGAGAAGTGTGTTGGAGCTGAGGGAAGGAAAAAAAAGTTTGTAGGCCTAATACAAAGAAATAAATCTTATTCTATGATAGTGTATAGATGAAATTATGTTGTAAAAGTGTATTTAAAATGTCTAGGAAATAAATATTTTACCGAAAGAAGTCATTTAAAAATTGTCCCAATTCACTCAAAACATTGTCCCTATTCACCCTAACAAATCAGGTTGAATATGGACATGCAGTAGCCTACTGGAATATCCATCCGAAGTAATTCTGCCCGAAGACAGGTCCTTCACTGCAATCATAGCATTTTCATGCTATGCTTGCAGCTTTACTAGGGAATTGTAGGTGTGGTAGCTTCCCGTTGCTTTCCACACCGGTGAAGGATGATGATGATTATAGTGATAAGGATGATGGTGATGGCCATATGATTTTGGGGGACCGTTTAGGCCTTAAAGTTTTCCTGACATTTGTCTTACAGGTGAGGAAAAAACCCGATAAAAAACCTCACCCAGAAAAACTGCCCCGACCGGGGTTCGAACCCGGGCCCGCTGCGTTACAAGGCAGCACGCTACCTCGAGACCACAGTGGTGGACTACTGGAATATAAATGTCAATAATCCCTTATGTATTTTATCCATAAAACTATAATTGGTACAAATTCTTGATCAATGATTATATTAAATCATGAAGTACGAAACCGATAATGAGACCGAAATTAGGCCTATAGATTTTCTTACTTTTGTACAGATTCAGCCGCGCTTACCCTATCAATGGTATTAATCACTTGATGGCATATGTCTGATGATGTAGTATTAGGCGATATTGAGGAGATACTAAGGGTTTACATGCATATTAATTTGAGAAATAGTAAGAAATTGGGGCTGGAAGTAAACTAAAATCAAACTAAATATACGGCAATACTTAGAAATGCATTATAAACAATGGAAATAGACAGTTAATGGGAAATAAGGGACATTTTGAAGAACTCACTGATTTCATTATAGAGGGACAGTAATTACAAAGACGAATGAAGAGAAATAAATTGAACATAGGTTCCGTTCTGGAAGTGCATATTAGGCCTACGCATTATACGGACTTACTGCCGCAGCTTCACTAAAAAAAGTTAAACTGAAAATATATAACATTGTTATTCTCCCAGATATATTATTTGGATGTGAAACATGGACTTTTATTCTAAGAGAGGACAAAAGATTATGAGTATTAAAAAAAAAAGAGTTTTTAAGTAAATTCTTTGGACCAAAGAGAGGCGAATATATATGAGGATGTATAACACTACTTAAGAATGAGCTATATGTTCTTTATAGAAAACTAAATGTAGGCCTAACTAGAAAAGTTACTCGTCGTAGACTGCGAAGGGCAAGCACGCAAGACGAATGGGAATGCAAGAGAGGCTTGGGAGCTCCTTTCAGGAAAACTAAAGAGAATACAACCATTAAATAGGCCAAAGTGAGGTGGGAAAATAACGTTAATCTGATTTGAGGGATGTCAATAGTATACACTTTTTTTTTTGTCTCAGAAAGAAAAATAAGTGATTCTGATAGTATTTGTTCTCCTGAATTCAAATATGATATCGGTTTTTCTCCATCACGCAATGTTTCTAAGCGATTCCATCCTTTTAGCCGGGAATCAAGCATTTCAGACTGGTTTTTGGATAACTTTAAATCTCGTATGAGATCGTTAAGATCTTCTTGAGTCAATAAATGAGGCTCAGATGAACAGCTTTCTTCAAAAGTTGTATCACCAAAATCTTTTTTTCTTCTTCCTTACTTCCATCAGAATCTGAGCTCTCTTCATCTAATGTCACATGTTCTGCAGGCTTTGGTATGGGCAATTCTTCGCAGTGTGGAACTAGTCTCATTGCAGATTGCAAGTCAGGGTACACCACTTAATTTTGACGTAATACCTTTATTGTTTGTTAAGCAGAAATAAAAAAATAATTATATAAATCCATTAATTGAAATTGAAATAAAAAAAAACTGTGGGTGTTGGAGAAACTCCGAATACATATTTGAAAACACGACAAAAAAACTGCATTAAGTACAACTATTGGTACTCATGAGACAAAAATCATGTTGACCAGTGTTATCAGTGAATGATAGGAAAACATTTGGTCAGGATGTTGATATCGATCCATCCATAGTAATTCTGCCCGAGGGCAGGTCTTTCACTGCATTCCTAACATATTCATACTATACTTTGCAGCTTTACTAGGGAATTGTAGGTGTGGTAGCTTCCCATTGCTTTTCACACCAGTGAAAAATTATGATGATGATAATGATGATGATGATAATGATGAGGGTGATATGATGTCCGGATGATTTTCGGGGACCGTTGGACCGTACGTTTCCTGACATTTGTCTTATAGGTGAGGAAAAACCCTGAAAAAAACTTCACCGAGGAGCCTGTCCCGACCGGGAATCGAACTCGGGCCCACTGCGTGATAAGGCAGTACGCTACCTCGAGACCACGGCGGTGACGATAGGAATATATGGAGAGCTTATTTTCGCTCGGTTATGAACCTACGTATTTGTTAGTATTGTATTGTATTGTAAGCCCATGTTTTCCCTTTACAGAGATTTAGGCGTTCTCCCCCTACAGGGAAGAATTTGAACCATACTAATTTAGTTACACTTGTTTTCGTATAGATGTCATTTTGAGTGGTCCGTGGTCAGCGCACCGCCTCATACTGACATCTGGAAACCAAGGTAGTATTAGGACGGGAAAATTGGGTAAATTTTGCTTAGAGGCCTTTTCATTCAGGCTTAAGGACTTTTTACGAGCCTGAAAATCTTCAGACTCGGGACCCACGGCTTAAGTCCCTCCCGGAGGACTTGCTCCTTGGATTTTTCCGTCCTAAAAAAATCCGTCGACCCCGGCCGGGTTTGAACCCGCGATCCTCGGGATCAGAGGCAAGGAGCATAACCACTAGTACACCGCGGCGAGTGTAATATTTGATGCTAGTTTTCGAGATAGGATATATGAATATTTTTATAAATTCTTCAGAAATCATTTCAAGATACATTCTTAATAGCTTCAAGTCATCTGAATTCACAAAAAAAGTAGCTTTGTGCAATTTCGCTCATCCTAGTGCCACATGCTAAAAAGTAATTACTTGTATTTTTTAGCTGATAGTTGCTTCGTGGAAGTCGTTTGTCTAAAAGGGATCTAAACTAGAACGTAGCATAATATTAGTGCATCTCCCGTGACCCCTATGTCACATTAAACTCAGACAATGGAGGCTGTCTGAATTCACACGGACCTCTGCCTTGTCAAGACTTGAACCACGTCAGTGAAACCGGATTGTCTAGGAATCTATTCAACATCAATGTTTACTTAAAGCTGAGAGTTCGATGCGAGATACATCGTCACTGTATACGGTACGAATATAGTTTCACTGAATTAGAGTTGGTAATACATTAGGTAAGTTAACATAAATAAAATTCATGGTAAAATTTCGTTCAGTATATTAGTCATAAAATTATAATATAAAATTGTTCTAATATTCCATATTCCTAGGAACATGTCCCTATGTTTTAGTCTTTGGCATGGATTCCCTAAAAACATGTACTCTTACTTTAAGGGAGGAAACGAGATTACGAGTTTTTGAGAATAAATTTCTTAGGAAAATTGTTGGACCAAAAAGTGATGAAGAGACAGGTGAATAGAGAAGACTACTTAACAGTGAACTACATGGTCTTTATAGGAAGCCAGATATAATAAGAACAGTTAAGTCACGTAGACTGTGATGGGCAGGATATGTGGCACGAATGGGGAATGAAAGATGTGTATGGAAGCTTGTTGTAGGAAAACCAGGGGGAAACGCCCAATTGGTAGACCAATAATGAGATGGGAGAATAACATTAATATTTATTTGAGGGAAGTATATTATACAGGGAATTATTGGAAAAAATAGCTTAGGACAACTTATGCCCGTGCGGCCATGAACCGAAGGGTTCGATAGTGCCAGTGATTTAGTTAGTTAATATAAATTTGTTACTTTGTAGGTCCGACCCCTCAACTTAATTAATTTTAGGCTGGTGTCCAAAAAAGTCGAAAAAAATTAGTTTTAACGCATACCCTCTTAACTTATTTATATGATATTAAAACAAATGTAAGTACAATTTGATTACGTAGGCTCACGGCAACCCTTTCCGAATTGCTTGAAACATATCAGTACTTGCTAACTAACTAACTCACTGGCACTATCGAACCCGTAGGTTCATGGCCGCGCGGGCATAAGGTCTCCATACATGCCTATCCTAAAGCTAATGTTTTCCAATCATCCCCTGTATAATTTACTTTCCTCAAATCCATCTTGACGTTTCCTCCCACCTCATTCTTGGCATACCTACTGGGCGTTTTCCCTCTGGTTTTCCTGCAAGAAGCTTCCATGTATGTCTTTCATTCACCATTAGTGCCACAGGTCCTGCCCATCGCAGTCTATGAGTCATAACTGTTCTTATTATATCTGGCTTCCTATAAAGACCATGAAGTCCATTGTTAAGTAGTCTTCTCCATTCACCTGTCTGTTCACCTCTCTTTGGTCCAAAAGTTTTCCTAAGAACTTTATTTTCAGATACTCGTAATCTCCGTTTCTCCCTTAAACTTGCTAAATCGAAAGAAATTTGAACAATAATATTATTTTATTGTAAATAGTAAATAGTACTAATAATCTTCAGGCATATTTGAAGTTCTATTTACTAAATAAACTTGTAGATATAGGCTAGAATCATTCTATACTAACCGACTACAAATGTTTGTGTGTTGTGTTTGTCATGAAGTCGGCACGGGTTGTCATGATCCAATCACAATAATATTTATTATTTGAGTTAAAAAATTCAAACAGAAAAAATAGAACGTATGCGTATTTGATTTTGAGAAAAAAACTCCTTTATATCTTGGGACACCCTAACTGTAGGCCTTTCCGGACTAGTCCTATCATCAGCAGAAGTATTTGTTCCATCAGAATACTCATTCAGTATTGCATTAAAGATCAGTAGATACATGCTGATGATAGGACTAGTCCCGAAAGGCCTTACAGACAGTTAATATTTTACAAAGTTGAGGAGACGGTCCTAGAAGGTAACAATTTTACGATTTTATATTCCAATTTTATTTTAGTATCTTAGATTGGATTATATATTAGAGATGGGTTCATGTTTATTTTTTTCAAGACCATAACAAGGAAACCTTATTTTAGGATCCTTCCATTTACCCATCCTTACATTATGGAATAAACGAGATGATATCTACTCTTCTGTGATATGTAGTCTGTTATGGCGTTCCTTATTCAACACACATCTTGAGAATAAAGACAAGGAAATAACCACTAGACCACCTCATCTTACTTACTAACTTAAATATTCACTGGCACTACCGAACCCGTAGGTTCATGACCGCGCGGACATAAGGTATCCATACATCCAATCCTGAGCTAATGCATTCCAATCATTCACTGTTTAATCTACTTCCTTAAATCATAGTTAATGTTATTCTTCCACCTCATTCTTGGTCTACCAACTGGGCGTTTTCCCTCTGGTTATCCTACAAGAAGCTTCCATGCATGTCTTTCTTTCCCCATATGTACCAAATATCCTGCCCGTCGCAGTCTACGAGACTTACACGTTCTTATTATATCTGGCTTCCTATAAAGACCCTGTAGTTCATTGTTATATAGTCGTTGGTTCATCTCTCTTTGGTCCAAAAATTTTCCTAAGTACTTTATTCTCAAATACTCGTAATCTCCTTTCCTCCCTTAAAGTAAGAGTCCATGTTTCGCATCCATATAATATAACTGGTAGAATAGTAGTTTTATATATTCTCAGTTTAACGTTTTTTGAAAGACGTTGGGGCACCAAAAGTCTCTGTAATGCATAATAGCACGCATTTCCAGAATTGAGCCTATGTTTAATTTCTTTGTGCACCTCATTCCTGTTTTTGATTATTGTTCCTAGGTATTTGAATTCAGCCACTTCCTCAAAATTTTCCTCATTTGCGATTAGCTGTCCATTTCCATTATATAATGTACTTCTTCGAATGTATTTCTTCGTGTGACCATATATTTAGTTTTATTGATATTTACTTCCAGTCCTAATTTCTTAGTGCTACTCAACAGTGTGTGCGTGGTTGTCCTTTAGTTTCCCGTCGCTATCGGCCAATAGTAGTACATCATTAGCATGAACTATTTTTTATCAAGAATTATATTAGTGTTGACTATCCAAAATAACACTAACTTGCCCAGTTTCACACCCTAACGTGCCCACTAATGTAGGTGGATTCTTGCGATAGAATCCCCTAATATGTGAGCAAATATATTGGCAATTGGCCTTAGCGGGAATATGTGTTATCGCTTCGGAAAACACGACGCTGAAAGTCGCTTGTACGCCGATCGAATATTTACTGATGGTACGGAAGCTTAGAATAGCCCAATATAATGCGATAAGAAGCGCATACTAGATAGGCCAAGAACAGGTGTGACAATAACAGTAACCCCAATTTGAGAGATGAATTATACAGCAAGTTAGTGGAACCTATTGGCTCACGATAGTGACGTCAACTCAGCCATGAAACTCCAGGTTCGATATTAACATTAGTTAGTTATGGCATATGGTTTGTAAATAAATTGAGAGCTTATTTGTATGCGCGCATGATAGCACGTGGCGGTTTGAATAAAGGATCCATTATTTTGGTAGAAATACCTAAAAACGTGGGTCTTAAAGTGAATATGTTATGAGATTGTTGTTGTCAAAGTTACTACAGCCGGTTTTAGTTTGGATATTTATCAGTAGAAAGAGCAGAAATATGAAATGGCATTCTAAATTGAAGCGAGAACCAGGAATATTTACATAATCAGTTGATTTGATGTTTATTTGATGAAAATCCATGTGGATTAGTTTGGATTGTGACATGTGCGACAAGGTTTATTTAATAATAGCTTTATTTTACCTGGTAGAGTTAAGGCCTTAAGGCCTTGTCTACCACTCAACCAGGTTTAAAAAAAATACAAACAAAAAAAAATTGTCTTAAATCTAAATTACAACATATATATATATATATATATATATATATATATATAAACGATTACAAGTTATGAATACAATACAATTAATATTTATAATGTATTTTGATTTACTCTAAATTTAACGAATTAAATATATAATATGTACAATATATATAAAAAAACGAGGAAAAGATTAATGACATAGTATAAAATTATATAAATAGAGAAAAATTAATTATTAGACAACAGGTAACTGTATAAGCGTGACTTAAAGGTTCCAAGTGTGCGGCAACCCCTGATATCTTGAGGAAGGAGATTCCAGGAGCGGGCGGAGGCTACTGTGAAGGAAGTAGAATAGGAGGAAGTGCTATGAAGAGGAATTGTTAGCAGACTGCTATCATGTTCATATAGGCCAAACAGATAGACCGTTCAATTTTTGCATAAAAGAACATATACGAACATTATAATCTTCTTCTTCCAAACAATTTTAAGCCCCAAAGCTTGGTACGGTTTTAGTGAAGCATTCTCGGTCCATATTTTTCTAGGACATCCCAAAGATTTCTTCCCATGAGGACGGTATTGAAGAATGACTTGTTGGAAGTCCATTACGATTCATTCGTTGCACAGTTATTTTTCCACTTTAGCTGATATTTATCTATAAATTGGACTATTTAGCCCAAATGACCTATGGAGCAGAAACGTGGGCTATAAATTCCAAATTAAAGTCAAGGTAGCAATCCACAGAAATATATTTCTTTAAAAAGGTCTGCACTATGCTCTAAATTAGACAGGATCAGAAATAATATCCGAGAAACAATTAACGAAACAATTGACATATTGTGGGAAATGAACAATTACAATGGTTTGGACAATGAATGAAGATAGAATGCCAGTTAGGAGTGTGGAGTGGATTTCAAATCGGAGGGAAAGAAGAGGAGACCGAAGAAGACATCGATAGAGAGAATTATGAATTTGAATGAGGACAGTGGACTGCAGGATGGTTACTTGAAGGATAGAGGTGAACGGAGGAAGAGAATCATAACTTAATATTTTACACAGCAGAATGATGTATACATTAAAAACCTGTTAAATAAAATAGATATTTATAAATTGCGAGATTTGTTACAATTGAAGTGTACGATTTCTGCACTTCTTTGCGGTATATCTCATTTCACTAGCCATTATTCTGCTTATATCAATACTACTCATGGTTTATGCTTCGCTTCCGTAACATAGTACAGGTCTAGCTAAGGTTTTATATAAACGTATTCTTCTCTGTTCCGGTACTAGAGAAGGCTTCATGATTTTGTTAATCATTCCTATTGTTTTATTATATTTATACATTTTGGGAATAACAATTATATTATTGACAATAATTCAATGATGAGATATTGTACGTGAAGGAACCTGTCAAGGCCTCCATACCAAATTTGTTACAAAAGGGTTACGATGGGGAATAATCCTATTTATTATTTCAGAAGTATTCCTCTTTCTTTCATTTTTTGAGCCTTCTTCCATAGTGAAGCTATGTCTATTTCACCAACGTTAAAATATATCCAAGATATGTAAACTCATTGGTCCATTCTAGTAACCTATTTTTATGGAAATTTTACTTGTAATCGGGTATTTTCCACAAAATGCCTTGACTTTCGTTTTGTCAGTGTTGATTTCCATATTATTTTTGAACATATAAGAATATATAATAACAATCTAGATAATTGTAACTACGATAACCACATAATTGATATGTATGATTATATTAATTCATATTGTAAAGTTTTTCTACGTTTGTAGTAAAGGAAAAAAAAGCTAGATATCCTAGAAACTTTACAAAGAAAAAAGCATAGCTCGTGCACTCTAAACTGGCGGGTCTATGATGCACCTATTGTACTTGTAAAAACAAGAGGTGAATTGGTACTAGTAACTGACTTAAAAATATCGACTCTACTGTTATTAACAAAGAGGCATTTAAAGTGTGAATTTGTATTTAGAAGTGATACTAAGTTAAACTAAATTTATAACTTAATTTAAAATTATTGCGTGTAGCACACGACAGGAACTATCTCAATATTGATACAAACAACAGAGGCAGCGTTTTCTTTGAGGTCTGTACTAGGGCCTGGAATGTAGAGGAAGAGGTAGTCCTTAGGGTATAAGACGAAGATTAGGCAACGGTACACACCCGGCAGCAAACAGTGCGCAAAATATAAATAAATTGTTAATAAGTTACTATAGGAAGTAATATTATGAGGTTATTCTTAATAAATTAATGAATCCGGAGTCATGTTACCACTGTTGTGTTCTATTTGATCAGGTTTGTTTATGCTATGCATACCATATTATTATTATTATTATTATTATTATTATTATTATTATTATTATTATTATTATTATTATTATTATCATCAGCTATTCCAGATTCTATTTTCTTCTCATTTTCTACCGGTTTTGGGAAGGGCATCAGACGAAATGTTTATTTTTCAATATTATTTTTCACTTAACAGGTCCTCTATTTTACTGTGGATATATTATTTTACTAATATTACTATCTGGAAAAGCTGATGATCGTACGCATTACATATCGAAACATGTTGAAGTAGAACACAACAATTTATGAAGTAAGATGATTCCAGATTTTCCTCAGCTTTATATATAAACATTGTCTGTGAGTCTGTCTGTCCTTTAAGGACTCAAAAACTATTTAATTGATTTGAATGGATTTTTATTACTGTCGTTTAAAGATTTTTTTGGGTAATTAACGTATATAGCATATTTAACCATACATACTTCAGGCTGGGAGGATCTAAAAAAAATGCATCGTTGCACCAAAAAATCACTACTTTTGGGCGCTTAAAAATGGCTTACGGCTGTCCTTAAACCATAACAAAGACTGGGCCATGAATGTACACATAATTCAATATTTTTAAAATCTACAAACTGGAAAAACACGGTCTCGACAAAGCATATTTCTACTATCCTTTTACAGATAACTTACCATACGGCGGATTTTGTCTTTCAGCTCATTGATTCCAAGCAGATCGGGAGGTGTACATTAGCGGGCAACGCCGGATAATCCGCAGGGGGTATAAAAAATCACGATGTAAATTTTGATTATTTTTCCTTTTAGTTATTCAATTGAACATAAAAACATTTAATATATTTAGGCGTAGCAGTGCACCGCGATTATTAACTAGTTTATTATAAATAGTTTGTTCATAATCATCATCGACGTCAAGGTTTAGGCTTTTGCCCTGTTCCGGTTAAAATCTGGTCACGTCGAGTACTCCATCTTCATAAGTCGCGGGTCGGGCATATTTCTTTTTCCCATAGGATTATAATTAAGGACGGCTTTTGCTATTCTAGTTGTGGCATGCCTTGAACATAGTCTCTCCAATTAGTCCTATATTTTTTTCTTTTCATAGCGTAATTGGTTGCATATTCAGTTCATTCCTGACGTCTGTGATTCATCCGCGATCTAACAACGAACAACCTGCCCCAAGTAAAAGAAATTTCAATCTAAAGATTCTATTTGTTTTTACTAGTCTGCAGTTAGTGTCCAGTTCTCACTGTCATGTAGTATTAATGTAAATGCAAACATTTTATGGAAATTTGGTAATGTTTGTTTTTGCATTTTATACTTCAATGTTCTGTGTATTACTCAAAAATTAATTGTTTTAAATATTATTTCCTTATCTCAACATGAAACAGCTCAATTTTTTCGGATTTGATTAAAATTTTGGATTTGATTTTAGATAGCTCTGAGTATTTATAAATGTAATTAAGTAACAAAGTATTTGAGAATAAAGTACTTAGGAAAATGTTTGGACCAAAGAGAGATGAACAGACAGGTGAATGGAGAAGACTACATAACAATGAACTATATAGTCTTTATAGGAAACCAGATATAATAAGAACAGTTAAGTCTCGTAGACTGAGATGGGCAGGACATGTTGCACGTATGGGGAATGAAAGACTTGCATGGAAGCTTCTTGTAGGAAAGCCAGAGGGAAAACGCCCAGTTGGTAGACCAAGAATGAGGTGGGAGAATAACATTAACTATGATTTGAGGAAAGTAGATTATACAGGGAATGATTGGCTATTTGTGGAACCATAAAAAGAAACTTAGGTCGGAAAAAAAGGAAAGATACGAAACTTAAATTATATAAAACAATGGTTGTTCCTTTGTTGTTGTATGGAAGTGGAAATTGGATAATGAAATCAAGGGATAAAAGCAGGATACAGACTGCGGAAATGCCATTTTTACGTAATGTGAAAGGATGCACAAGAGCGGATAGAATAAGGAATGAAACTATACGAGAAGAATTAAATATATATAAAATTGAAGATAAAATCAGCGAAAGTAATAAGAAATGGACAGAACACTTAATGAGAATGAACAACGAAAGAATACCAAAAAGAACCTTCCTGTATAATCCCAGAGGAACAAGAGATGTTGGCCGACCACTTAGAAGATGGACTCCACTTTTAACTTCGCCGGAACAGGCTGCATAGCCTAAACCTTGTAGTAGAAGAAGGAGATGATTGGAAAGCATTAGCTCAGGATAGAGATGTATGGAGAGCTTATGTCTGCGCGGCCATGAACCTACGTGTTCGATAGTGCCAGTGAGTAAGCAGTTAATGTCCAGTTCTCACTGCCATTAGTGGTAGTGGCAATGCAATCAATCACTTTATAGAAATTTAATAATGTTTGTTTTTTTTTATTTTATACTTCAGTGTTCGCTGTATTACTAAAAAATTGTCTTAAATATTATTTGCTTATCTCAACATGAAAAGCTCAATTGCTTCGGATTTGGTTAAAATTTTGGATTTGATTTTAGATAGCTCTGTAGTATTTATATATATAATGGAGTAGCAAATCTGTGCCAGTATAGTCTATAACGTATTAACGAAACAGAAATTATGGATCACGTAGAATTCTGCGTCTGACTGAGGTGTTACAGCATTGCGGTTTTTTACGTTTTCTGTCCTCCTTGCTCCTTGTGTCTCTGTGGCCTCACCTACATCTCGGTGTGCGAATCGATATCGAAACCCGTGCGTATACTATGCGGTATATGCGTGCATGCATGTGTTAATATGCAAAGCTTAGATCTCACGTCTCCCTAAAATTGATGTATTGTAGTGTGAATGTGAATTGTGTATTGTAATTCCAAATCACACGCTGAGAATTCTTGTCGCAACAGTTTTGTATCTCTAATAACATACAAAATGCATTTAGCGCTATTTTGCTCACAGCTAAAGCATTATTAATCACAATGTTATAACGGTGTTATTCTAGCATTGTGAATTTGATACATCCCTATATCTCTCATCGTTAGAAGAACAGAACAAAATTAATCTATAATTTGGGTCAGGGGATTTCAAAGTATCACATTTCCAATATTTAGGATGTGATATAACTTATAGAGAAAATAAATATATAAAAGATATAGAAAATAAAGTAAATAAATTTCAGGCTATTTGTGGAACCATAAAAAGAACCTTAGGTCGGAAAACAAGGAAAGATACGAAACTTAAATTATATAAAACAATGGCTGTTCCTTTGTTGTTGTATGGAAGTGAAAATTGGATAATGAAATCAAGGGATAAAAGCAGGATACAGACTGCGGAAATGCTGTTTTTACATAATGTGAAAGGATGCACAAGAGCGGATAGAATAAGGAATGAAACTATACGAGCAGAATTAAATATATATAAAATTGAAGATAAAATCAGCGAAAATAATAAGAAAGGGACAGAACACTTAATGAGAATGAACAACGAAAGAATACCAAAAAGAACCTTCCTGTATAATCCCAGAGGAACAAGAGATGTTGGCCGATCACGTAGAAGATGGACTCCACTTGTAACTTCGCCGGAACAGGCCGCATAGCCTAAACCTTGTAGTAGAAGAAGATAAGAAAGATTTCAAACCTTTTGGTTTCAGGGTTTCTTTGAACTGCCAAAATCAAAACGCACATAAGTAACTCACTGACAGTCTCGAACCAGTTGGTTTATGCCGTGCGGACATAAGCTCTCCACACGTCTGTATCCTGAGCTAATGATTTCCAATCTTCCCCTTACTTACTTACTTACTCACTCTCTGGCACTATCGAACCCGTAGGTTCATGGCCGCGCGGACATAAGCTCTCCACACATCCGTATCCTGAGCTAATGCTTTCCAATCATTCCCTGTATAGTCTACTTCCCTCAAATCATAGTTAATTTTATTCTCCCACCTCATTCTTGGTCTACCAACTGGGCGTTTTCCCCTCTGGCTTTCCTACAAGAAGCTTCCATGCAAGTCCAATCTTCCCCTGTATATGCTAATTGCAAAGACATAAGTCTGACGAAAGTAAAAGACAAGAGTCCGCAAAAGCGTGTTGTTAACTTAAGAGTGTATCGTTATTGCATATAATCTAAAACTGCTTTCATAACGTGAAACAGCTCTGTGACAAAGAATAAACAAATAACGAAGTTTTGAAGCATAAAATCACGTTTATTTCTGAAACTCTCCGTAAATTTGCATTGTACTTTTAAAGTTAAATTCAAGGAATATGGATAATAACGCTGATTGGTTGAAAAAGGAGATTAGGGAGGATCTGGGTAGTGAATGAAGTGCAGTCAATGCAAGAATGAAGTAGTTATGCATTTTGTTCGCTACCAAGAAATTGTTTTATATGGATTTCTAACCAGAATTGAGTCAAGAATGGCATCGAACCCAATCCTCCAACTAATCCACTTGAACATATGTCCTGCATCGAACCCAAGTGTTCGAGAATCATCCCTGCAACGCTCTACACGTATATCTGATATGCACTGTAATTCTACTGTTGTTGATGATCAACTATTTTACACAACGAGTTTTGCATAAAATCTAAAACTCCTTTCAACAGCTCTGTTGACAAAGACTAAACAAATGACGAAGTTTTGAAGCTTAAAATCACATTTATTTCTGAAACTCTATAAAACGCTTTAGAACATTATGCTCCGTAGACTTGAATTGTACTTACAAAGTTTTATTCTTAAGGGGGTAGAATTTAAATTAGAATATATCTAAATTCAATGCAAGTCAGTGGATCCACTCTATATTTTATAAACTTATTCCCTATAACAAAGGGATGATTATAGATTGGTTATTCGTAGTGTTTGTGTGTATGCAACAGCTTGTGATATTTTATTGACATGTTGGTAGTGAATTGTCATACGGATAATTATCTTACTTCCAGCTGAGAGTTTTAATAGACAGGCGTGAAAACTATTTGATTGATTAGCATTATTATCGTCATAGTCCAATTTACATCTAATATCCCCTGGTTTGAAGATGTATAGCCACTTGCTACAATAATAGCATTCTCATATTTTATTCATACAACATAAATAATAAATATGTATTGATCGTATCTTTGTTTCTAGGCGCTCACTATAGCAAATAGTAAATAGCTATGGTCCACATATTTTCATTACATCAAAGTAACTGCCTAGCTGCAACATCGAATCCAGTGGTAAGTTGTTTGGTATGAGGAGTTTCATGGTTTCAGATTGTGTGGTATAGCTTCATAAACCATATACATGCCAAAACCACATTGAAATTTCTCAAGCGCAGTGATGTACCAAGACCTAGTCAAATAAATATTTGCCCCTTTTAACTGCACGAAACTAAAATACAGCTCCAAGTCTCTCATTTAAACTACAAGGACGTAATACAAATCCTGACTTGGTAGATTGGATAACCATAATAACCTGCCGCACACCCCGCGCCCCGCATCACTCCAGTTCCCTCTATTCAATTAGGGACGTCCATCAGCTTCGCATATTGGGTTGCCATTGCTGGATTCTGGCTTCGATTCCTGCCTTGCAGTTAAAAGTGGCAGATATTTTTTGTGAACACGACCTTCGTACATCACAACGATTCTCTGGGAGAAATTTGAAGGTAGGTTTCGGTATACAATGGTTGACAGTTTTAAGACATCAGGAGGAAGGGATTGACATTCAAAGTATGACCTTGAACTGACTAATAAAAAATGTGAATCATAAGTTTTAAGATTGGGTGAAGATAAATCTAGTAATCAGGCTAGAAACTAAAATAATCAGTTTAATTATTTCAAGGAAATCATAACCTTAATTAACCTATTCGCTTCATATTTAAATATCCGTATCTATCTATTAAAACGAAAAAGTATGGGTAAGAAGACTGATTTAAGACATTTATTTCTACACTACAATAGTTTTTTCTCTAAAATCTAAAAGCCCTCGGCCTTGAGGAAGGGCTATAGCTCGGAATCATCAGGAATTACATGAGTGTGTCCCTCATTATATCACCAAAACCACTTGTTTTAGGCCTACATACCTGGGTTTTCCTGTACCAGACTATTTTTTTACGTAAATGATATGGGGTGAAGGATGAAATGAAATGAATGACAGAAGAAGAATAAATAAAATGGCAGGGGAGCAAAGAGGACTGAAGAGAGTTGTTGGAGTGAAATTCGGGAAACGAGAGAATCCCCGGGAAAAATCCGAATAATCTGTCATAGCCCGCACAATTCACTCCGGATCTGTCAAAAATTCCTATTTTGCATATCTTATTCCGTCAATTTCATTCCGTTCATACTCCGCCAGATCACATCCATCCATTGTTCCTGTAGTTTTTCCTTCTCCTTCTCCTTCTCCATTCCATTCCATTGTAAAATGATTGTTCGTGTAGTTTCTCACGATTCCGAGTCTGTGTATGTATCAACTTATCAACATTTTTAAAATTCCAGGTACCAATTTTATATTTAACATGTTCTAAACTTATGTCAGAAGAGGGCTAAAGGGATGGTTATTAGCCCTTTCAAGAGGCACTGGACACAGCCCTAATAATATGGCTATATGAGTAATGTGTGAGTGTTTAATGATGTCGGAATCATCCGTCCATTCCATCGATGGGAAAAGCATAATAGATCTTTAATATATTACAATAGAACCTTCAACCGTTGGTTGCTGAATCCCAAATTGAATTTTTTCTCAGAGAAATATCATGATGTTACAGGGCGTGTCAACTGACCCTTTTAAATACAGGGGACAGAAAACGCAGCCAGAATCTAGCAATGGAAAACATTGTGGGAAGTAGATGAATATACCTGTTTGACCAGAGCAGAGTGGAGTTAAGTGGGGCGCGACGCGGACACCAAGTTGTTAGGGTTATCCAGTCCACCAAGTCAGGAGTTGTATTATTTTCCCTGAAGTATAAATGAGATATTTAGTGTTGTATTTTAATACCTTGAAGTTAAAAGCGGCAAATAGTTTTTGGTCACGGTGTTGATACATGACAACGATTCTCTGGCAGACATTCCAAGATAGGTTTCGGCATGCAATGGTTGAAAGTTCCCCTGTCAGTGTTAGGACAGTCACCCTCCCCCCCCCCAGTTTAAATAGAATAAAATATTCCCTTAAACATTAAATGCATATACAAATTTAGTTAGAATTCCTTCTTGGATAAACAAAGATCTACATTTAGCATCATAAGAAAGATGGTTTCGTATTCGCACTTGAGACTTCTGAGTGATATTTTTTTTACTTGGGTGGGTTACCAGCCCAACCGCAAAACCTCCTACCTGGAGGACCAGAGTTAAATTTCGAAGTTGTCTTTCTCCTAGACAGACTGCCTTACAAGGCTACAGAACTCTGTCTGCCCCGAGCATCTGATTTTATGGCGCCAGAAACTCGCCATTCACCCTCCATCTTTAGTAAAAACAGTCCCACAGAAGTCAGAGGATGATTTACAAAGACCCATTTACATGTTGAATCAATTAGGACTCTATTATAATCTCAACGTCTCAACTTCAAAAAAACAAAAATTATGGCTTTTCAGGGCAAGGTGCCAGTCAGAGCAAAAATAGTGATCAATAATGAAATAATAGAAACTATCTTGGTTCAGATATAACGTATTACTATGATTGGGATATACATAATAAATTAAACCGATATCAAATGATGTGTGACATCATAAGAAGAAACCTCCGAAAGACTCGAAGAGAAACTGAGCTCAGGTTTTATAAAATTATGGCTGTTCCTGTTCTTTTATATGGATCTGAATCTTGGGTACTTACAAAAAAATATATCTCACACAAGCCACTGAAATGAAATTTTTAAGATCCGTAAAAAGATGTACACGCATGGATAGATTACACAATGAATCAATAAGAAATGAACTGGAGATATTTTCAACAGTTGATAAACTAGAAGAGCACAAATACCAATGGAAAGAATATTTAGACAGAATGGTCAATACAAGATTACCCAAAAAGATCAACACCTACAAACCACATGGAAAGAGATCTTTGGGACGGCCAAGGAAACGATGGACTTGAGACTGGAACAGGTCACATTGACCTAATCCCGGAAAGGATGAAGAAGAATAGGAAGAAGAAAGATGGTAACCTTAACCCACTATCTCACTTTAACTATTTTTTTTCTTACAGAATTGTTAAAAAAAAAGAAGTGTTTACTTACATTTTGAACTGCGTGTACAATATAATTACACTGCAGAATACAGTTACATTCTTAGTTTAATACCATGTTGAGAGCTGTGCATACAATTCTATATTCAATTGCCTTTGATAAAACGATACGTATCTCTAAAATGAAAGCACTGTAGGGCAAAAGTGAATCACTGTAATTTGGAGTTTTGAAGTACCTATTTTAAAACTTCTTGTACGAGTGTCTAACTACTCTTCAATTTCGATTGAAATCAGAGACAGATTATTTGTAAATATGACTCCCATGCGGCGCCAAAAATAATTAATGGTACCATATTTATGCGATTTACAATGTTAAGAATGTACAAGACCTCATGACTTTAGAACTACAATAAAAAACTTCAAATTAGAATCCAAAAAAAATATAGAAACTTATTTATAATTTGAAGGTTCTATTTTTGTTCTATAGATGATCAAGAAGGCCTCTAACTCAATGATACTAATAATATGTTGTTTTATGCTGAGGATATATAATTAGGTGATAATGAGGAGATACTAAGGCTCAACTCGCATGATCTATTGAGTAACACTGGAAAATTGGGACTGGAAGTAAACACCAATAAAATTTATTATATGGTCTCTTGTAGACATATGTTCTTCTTCTTCTTAAACTTAATTTGTAGGATTTTCATCCTGTTTATTTCCAAAAACACTCCTCGGAGGAAGACGTATTGGATGTGCATTCACTGTCTATCCATCTCTTGGCTGGTCTTCCTCTTGTTCTTCTCCCGTCCATTGGTCTATCTTCCTTAGCTCTTTTTGCAAGCCAGTTTTCTTCCATTCTTTCTATATGACCCTTCCAATATTTTCGTCTATCTATAATAAATTTGGTAATGTCTTGAATATGGCATTTGTACCTAATTTCTGCGTTGTGTATTTTAGCAAATAATGTTTTCCCCTCAATTGTTCTTAAGATTTTCATTTCGCATGTGCTTATTATTTGTTTAGTTTTTGTTGTATCAGCCCTAGTTTCTGCTCCATATACGACAGGCATATATTACATATTGGAAATAGTTAATGACAAATGAGGGAAAATGTGAAGTAACTTAGTGACTGAATTCAAATACATACGAGTAGGACTATTAATTACAAACAGAAATGAAGTCAAAAAATAAATTAAACATAGGCTCAATTCTGAAAATGCACGCTCTTATGTAATACAGGGACTCCTGCGTCCAACTTCTCTCAAAAACGTTAAACTGAGAATATATAAAACTGTTATTCTCCCAGTTACATGAAATATGGAATCATACTATAAGGAAATAGAAACGATTAAGAATATTTGAGGACAAAATTCGGGGATTCGTCACTTTAACTTACCTGATATATTTTCAAAGTCATATAAAACAACAGTGAGCATGCGCCTGAGTTTATAGAGCCAGCGATAAGCCACAATCGAACCACATATCGATTATTATCCTTGCAACATATGGTTATTATCAATATCGTACTAAAGTTTATACGACTTATGCTAGATGGGAGCACGTCGCTATGAAATGTAAATGTCCAATCTTTGCAATAAATCCTCAAATCTATGTTAAAGAAATATATTAATAATATTAAAATTACCAGACTTTTATTAAAATGGGTGTACGCTTACTTATCACTTCCTAACTCCTTTCTAACCACCGATAACCCAAAACAACATTATAAAAATCATAGACCAAGTAATATACTCTGTGGAGAAAATAGCAGTCAGCATCACAATATTGTCTAACAGTGTCATATGTTATTATCTGCGTATTAAATAGATACTAAAAATTGCCAAATAATGTTATAAAAATTGTATGAAGAGGTTTAAAGCATTAAAAAATATTAATAAATACAGAAGAAAAGTAATAATTGACAACAATAAACTGAAAAATCAAGGCTAAGTCATTCTGGTGAGTAGCCCAAAATTATTATGAAAATGTTAAAACCAAAGAGAGATTAATAGAGCGGCGAATGGAGAAAACTTCATTACAGTAAACTAATTGGTCTTTATGGGAAAACATATATAAGTAGTATAGTTTACTATCGTAGACTGCGATGGTCAGGTCATAGGGCACGCATGGATAATGAAAGAGGGGCACGGAAACTCAACTTAGGAAAACCAGAGGAAAAGCGACTAGTTCATTGATGATTAATGGAGGTGGGAGAATAACATTAACCATGATTTGTAGAAAGTACATACATACATAAGGACTTTATTAGACTAAAATTAAGATACATACAATGTTATTTACAAATATGGGTCGCACGGGCAGTAAGCCGTAAGTGCTGTTGACAGTCCGTTACAATAAGTTGATGTTTGGTAATAATATACTTAAAACAAAAAAGAAAACAATATTACAATTAGATACAATACAATTACATTATACATTAACTTAGTTATGTAGAATTATTAAGAAGTAATGGTATTGCAATTTATTGCCATATTTATTTATTCGTGAATGAACGTTGTTCTTATTTTCCGCGTTTGTCCAGAAATCTACCCCAGTTTATCCAATTTTCTGGGCTTACCAATAACTCGTAGCATGCCAATCTTTCGCGATTTGAATTTAGAAATCTTTCCGGTAATAACTGACGCCTCCAATATTCAAAATCGTTATATTTTCCTAATATATGTATCTCGTCTTCAAAGCTCCCGCACATTGGACATATTCTCATATCGTGATCGTCGCTAATTTAAAAAAAAAATTCCATGCCCCTAACCTGAACCAAGCAAGCCCTGATCTCTCTTTAAATCCTAGATTGAGTATATAAGAGTTTTTTCCCAAACTTGTTTTAGGTCTCTTTGTAAAAACAGTGACCGCTTTCCTGCACATTCGGCCAAAATATTTTATCGGTTTTAAGTACCTCCTTCTTATTTTTCTCCACACATTCCTGCGATCTTCAGTCCCTTTTTCCCATAACCAACCCATCCCAATCTTTTGGAGTTCTCTCCTAACCTCGTCTGCCCAGATTTTCGTATAAAGTATATTATACAGGGAATGATTGGAAAATATTAGTTCAGGATAGGGATGTATGGAGAGCTTATGTCCGCGAATTCATGAACTCATGCCAGTGTGTTTGTTATTATTATGCAATTAGCAATTTCTATGGATACATTTTCTGAAGAAGCAATCGATTGTATTGCAGCTTTAGAGTCATAGTGTATTACGAGCCTGGTTGATTTTTTGTAGATGGTATGTTAGGTGTTTGAGTGCTACGCGTGTTCTAGCTCACCTTCATACGCGGCTGCCTTGTATTTTCCTACAACATTATACATAAGACATACTTTTTCAATGTTTTCCTACACCAATATTCACTTGACCTTCTATCTGGGAGCCATCTGCAATACATCTAACCAGTGTTGTGGGTAATTAATGTCGATAGTTTCCAGAACATGAAGTTTTATCTCCAAAGTGTTCATTGTTTTACCATAGGTTCTTGAAGGTCAAGGCTATATTCAACACATCCTCTAGACTAAAGTTTTGCAGTTTTTACAATTATGAACATTTTGACATTTTTGTTCAAAAACGCCTTCCAGCATTTGATCGGGAAATTATGGATTTAGACCGGATTTGTTGCATTAGAAATCCAGGACACGCCTTGTAGACTAATTTATGCAGTTTTTTTATAATTTCGAAAATGTTTACAATTTTGGTCAAAAACACGTAGCCTTGGAATACTCGAACATTAGGTTTTGAAATTAGATCGGATTATTTTTTAATCAGAAATTTCAGGCTCGCCCTTTAGACTATTTTTTTTGCAGTTTTTACAATTTCGAAAATTTTGACATTTTTGTTAAACACTAAGACTCCAGCCTTCGAGTATTGGAACGGAAAGTAATGGATTGAAACCGGATTTTTGCATTAGAAATCCCGGACACACCCTCATGAATATATATTTTTGTACTTTTTACAATTTCGAAAAAGTTTACATTTTTGGTCAAAAACCCAGTCTTAGCCTTGGGATATTCCATCGTAAACTTTTGGATTTAGACTGAATTTTTTTGCATTAGAAATCCCGGACACACCCTCTAGACTAATGTTTTGCAGTTTTTACAATTTCGAAAATTTTACATTTTTGATAAAAATTACGAAGAATACTCGATCGGGAAATAACTATATTAGCAGCAGATACAGTTGCATTTGTACATTTCTCGTAAATAATGTCGATTTTTAATGCAATTTTGCGTGTCTAATAGAATTATGATGGTGTTATTCACTGAGATTTTCTTCCAAACGGGCATGCAGTCGATGTAGATCTTTATTCTTAACAACAGTAACGAGATCATGAAATATTAAGGGTCCCGAGTTCAAATCTGACTGGAATCCATACTGCACGAACAGTGAAATTAATTCTGGAATTAGTAGGAACGATCAGTTACCATACCCTGCATGTTACCATGGTATTGCGCCTTTAAATGTCCATCTGTTTCGATCCAGGTCCATTTCATTCATGAAGTTTCGAATACATTGAAAACATTACAGCTGGGTAAGTGGGACTTACATTTTCGTTGTAGGAATATTAATATTTAATCATAAATGTATTATTTAAGGATTTAACAATCGCCAAAGGAATTGTTTGCTTAAAAAAACAGATCCTGTTATCTTTGCGGGATAATAAACCTCGCCGAAAGATGGTTCAGGTCCTAGAATCTGTTGATAATACCTACTTAGAAGAGCAGGTCAATTTATTGTCAGAAAACATACTAAATAAAAGTTTGTTTAAAAACTGACATTATTTATAAAATATTATCTATAGTTAGTGTTTTTATGAAGCTTCTTTGAATTACTTGTTCCTGAGATATTAAATTATGATCATCACATGTTTTATAGACTGAATCCTGTTTATTCCTACATAATGGTACGTAGAAAATGTTTCCATGTAGAAATCAATTTTGGATTAAAAATTAGGGTTAAATAATTGTTGACAGTTATTTAATTCCACTGGAAACAAATTATAAAAATGGTAACTGATTCTAACTTCACGTTTTTGCAGGACCTATTCATTTCCTTTGTGTTCCCACTACGAATAACTTTCTGATGATCTTGCAAACTTCAAACTTGGCAGCTTTGGTTATTGTAATAACCAATGCCACAATTCTTAGAATCGTAATGTTTTTCAGTCTCAGTTAAGTTTCATTGAAATTTTTAAATTATGGTAATTCATCCTTGTGTACTCCAGAAACAATAAAATGCATATGTATCTATATACTTCATACGCGTCTCGTGGGGACATGGATGCTCCGTAAGCAGGAGATTCTTAACCAGGTTAATTTATTACTTTTAAGAAACATTTTGTTCCGTTGAGATTATTGTTAAGTGTTTAAGGACATTAAATTTTGTACCTGTTGTGGCAGTCGCCCTCAACAAATTATATTTGTATAAAATATTCAGCTTAGCCTTTCGGAACAGGTTCCATTTTCAAAGCTGTCCATTGGGTTCTGGTTTTTGTTTGTGATTGACGAATATATTGTATAGTGGGATGAACGAGAACACGCAATGCCGGATCAACCCACTATACAGTATATTCGTTAAACAAAACCAGTACACAATGAACGACTTTGAAAATAGATCCGTCTTTTCCGAAAGGCCTACCTGAATACTTTATATATAAATGGATTGCGCACAAATGTGCAAAGGTGATAACACAGCTAACAATCACTAACAGTAACTTGGTCTTGCGTAATCACAAATTGTTTTTGTTCTTTGTGTACATGTTTCGATGTGATATATTTCGCATTTCTGTTCACACACTTCGCATATGCATGACATCTACGGGTCATGGAATGTTTTATTTCTACACATTAGGTGGTGGAATCCATGCACGCTTAATCTTGTGATGACGTGTCGTATCTGGAAATTTGCTCCTGTCCAGTTCCTGTCTATCATCGCTCCGGTCCTGAAGAATTCCGGCCATGCTTCCTCTCTTTTCCTGCGTAGTCTTTGTAGCGCATGTTCATAGGGTTCTGTGGTTGGTAGTAGGTAGGCTGTTTTCAAGTTCTCGATAAGGAAAGTCTCTTTTGCCACTAGACAGCTTCTTGTCGTTTTTGATACTCCTATTGTTATTTTTATGTATGTAGCTTGATTTTTCCAGTGTATTCAGATTAGTTTATGTAAGACCTGAATATTTTTTACAAATATAATTTGTTGAGGACGACTGCCACAACAGGTACAAATTTTATTGTTTTTAAATATTAGGGTAATTTACTTACACTTGTTTACCTACATATGTCAGAGCGACACGTGGTTAGCATATTGCCTCAATGAAACATATACTGGGTAACTAAAGTATTACTTGGACGGATAAAGATCGGTTAGATTTTGTACAGAGACCTTTCATTCGGGATTTAGGTTCTTTTACGCACCGGATACGCATAATAGTAACCCACAACTATGTCCACCGCTGTGGTGTCAAGGTAGCGTGCTGCCGTGTCACGCAGTGAGCCCTTGTTTGATCTCCGGTCGGGACAAGTTTCCTGGGTGAGTTTTTCCTCGGGTTTTTCTTCACTTGTAACATAAATCTAAGAAACCTGTAAGGCCCAGTCGGTCCTCGAACATCATATGACCATCATAATCATCATAATCATTCATTTCCCCTTTGATTAAGAACTCTCCTGGCGCACCATTATCATCATCATCATCAACCATCATATCATTGGGCAGCCGTAACCCCATCTTCCAGGCATCCTAACCTCAGAAGTGGGTTACAATTACACCAATGCCAGGAGAGAACATCAGAAATGTCGAAATGACAACCTGGGGCATTCAATTTAAAAACATGCCTCCTCTACGCCTGTTTATCAACCAGTTAACGTCAATTTCCGATCACATGAACTGGAGCAAATATCACCAGCAAAAGCAATGTTTACTGAATAACTAATAGCAACAATGAAGCAAATGAACGCCTCCCAAGGTTAATCACGTGATTGTAAAGCGAGTATTGCATCATAAAGCTGTAGCGCTACTGCATTTTGTTCGCTGTCAAACTATAGTCTTCTCATTTCACTTGTGTTTTCGTCTCTCTTTGGTCCAAATATTTTCCTAAGAACTTTAATATGAAGTATTCGTATTGTTTTCTCTTCCATTAAGTTTTTTTTTTAAATAAATGCCACCAGATTATCACAAAACATGTCTGGTATTCTCTCCGGGCATACTTGTAACGCACTTCTGAAGTTGGGACTCCTATAAGGGGGGGGGTTTACGCTGCCCCAATGATATGAACGGTGATAATGATAGTAATGATGCGCCAGGAGAGGCCTTAAACTAAATTTAATGAGGTGAGTACGGTAATGATGATCAGATGGCGTTCGGGGACATTTTGGGCCCTTAACTTTTCCTGATATTTGTCGAAGAAACCATATTCTGCATCCATACAACTGGAAGATTAACCGTTTTATATGTTTTTAGATTTTTAGAGTAGTTCGAATAGCAGGTGCCCCTGTAAATCATAATAGCATGTATTGACAGAGTTCAGCCTACTGGTGTTTACTTGGTGAAAATCCATATCTATTAATCAAATAAAAGTAAAACTTAGTTTTATTTGATTTTTATATTTATTAAGATATAATTATAACTAACTCACTGGCACTATCGAACCCGTAGGTTCATTGCCGCGCGGACATAAGCTCTCCATATATCCCTATCCTGAGCCAATTTTTTCCAATCATCCGCTGAATAATATACTCCTCTCAAATCATAGTTAATTTTATTCTCCCACCTCATTCTTGGTCTACCAACTGGACGCTTTCCCTCTGGTTTTCCTACAAGAAGCTTCCATGCACGTCTTTCATTCCCCATTCGTGCCACATGTCCTGTCCATCGCAATCTACGAGACTTAACTATTCTCATTATACCTGGCTTCCTATAAAGACCATGTAGAAGATATAATTATATCTGAATAAATATGAAAATCAAATAAAACTTGAGTTTTATTCTTATTTAATTAATTATTGCTGTATATTTGACTTTTATGCACGTCATTCTTATTTTTAATTACCATTCACAGCTATTTGAATTTCGCCATCTCTTCAAAATATTCTTTTGTTTTTTACTGTCCATTTCCTTTATTTATTGTATTGTTGATTGTATATTTAATTTTACTAAGTGATAATTTTGTTTCTTTGTTTACAGGTAAGTAAAAAGACGATAGACCAGAAAACACTTAGGACGTCTGATGAAGTTTGTACAAGAATTAATCAGGTATATTCTTTCTCAACGATAATTCTTTTATGTAAACATTCTAGTTTTATTCATTATAAATTATATCTGTTTTTAAAATGTATTTTCTTCACTGTTGCATGAGGTTTGTATTGTGTAAGTGAAGTAATTCTATTGTATTTGGAATCTGATGGAAAACTAGCGGTGCGCGCAGTAATACAAAACGCCTATTTGCATGCAGTTGCAGATGAATGAATATGATTGCAGTTGTGTTTAAATGTAGCATTGCTTGTAATCTGAGTGTGAATTTCACAGTTGTTCATATTCCGTAACATTAAAATATTCTTATTTTGTTTGCAGTTTGATAAGCTTATTTACAATTATTTATTCAGTACTTCGCTCTCATGGGAGAATACAAACATCAATTTATTTATTTCTCAGAAAATGAGCGTTAAAAGATTAAATCAGTTTCAGTATTAAAACATTAAATTTGTTTTTAATAATAATAATAATAATAATAATAATAATAATAATAATAATAATAATAATAATAATAATAATAATAATATTATTATTATTATTATTATGATTATTATTATTATTATTTTATTAAGAGCCTCACCACCACCCCCCTGGGTTTCCTTAATGCCCATATTCCCAGGTCTGCTCTTGTCCCTAATTAATCTCTGCTGTTTTTATTTTGTTCATTTTCTGGATACAAGTTTCGGGTGTCTGTTCTTAATACTACTTATATACATACAGTTATGTTTACATATTAATCCTTAACCTAAGTCTTAAATCTACCACCTAATCTAGTAATATTTACATGTTGTTGTTTAACCTAAGTGTTAAAACTAATGCTTAATTTACTAACTTACAACTAACTTATTGCTAGATTACATCTAATCCCTTCTTCTTTGTCTGCGGATGTCCTCCTCTTGGCGTTGAGTAAGGACCCATCCGATGAACTTTCTCACTGCTTGATATGGCTGTTTTTCTGTCCAAAACCGTAGAGGAGGCGGCAGTTCATATCACCGTTTAATGCAGCCTCACGGAAGTCCCTTCGTCTGGCCTCATATGTGATGCATTCGTTCAGGACATGTACAGTGTCCAGCAGCTCTGTTCCGAAGCAATCGCAATGGGGCATTCGTGTGAGGCCTCTTCAATGGAGTTTGGTTTTGAAAGAGCCGTGGCCTCTCAGGAGTTGCGTGATATGGTGACTTGTTTGGATCCAAGTTTTCTTTAGCCTTTCCTTGATGTTAGGCAGAAATTCGTATCCTATGCGTCCATGTTCTGCCGCTTCCCATCGTTCTTGCCATTCCTCGGAAATACCTTCCTGGACTATTTAACTCATGCCCCAAATGGGTCTCAATGGCCAATCACGTTTCAATGATTTCTGTTTTACAACCAATCAGAGTCGTGTTTCACGAAATATTTATCAGTGTTATAATTACCATATTAAAGAAAGCTCCTCCTTTTTAATATTCTGAACAAGTCTGACCATTATTTTGCAGTGACTGAGCCCACGAGAAATACGGCTACCAGATTGTATATATGGTGCATGAATGTCAACACATGCCGCATGCGGGAGTTAATATAAAAACATTTGTAGCAATTGATTATACCACCAAAAAAAGAAACCACTGTTTGCACTTTCTTAAATGTATTTTTTCCCAGGTAACAATCCAGAAAAATATAGTTGTCATATTTACATCATACGACATCAGAAATGATTTAATATACAGTTTGATGTGTTTCATTTTTTCTCCACTAGAGAGCATTCTTACAATATTGCGTTCCTTTGGCAATAAATAGTATGATCTGGTTGCAGTGAAAAACAAAAGAAGCAGATGAAGCGTACCTATAGCTTCTCATTTGTTTTCAAACATCGCCGTTTACATTAAATATATAAATATTTTAAAATAACTATAGTTAAATAATGATTTGTGAGTAAACAGCATAATTTTATTCGTTAAATAGTCCTAACAAATGCCACTCTTGATTTCCAAATTCTATAGATAAATTCACTCCTCACTTCGTGAGTCGTGAATTTATCGATAATTTGGAAATCACTCGTGGCATTACTTATGATAATCCATCTGATGGTGTCTCGTACATAATAATAATAATAATAATAATAATAATAATAATAATAATAATAATAATAATAATAATAATAATAATACATCATCGGTTGATTAATGTCCTTGACATCGTCCGATTACCCATAGCCAATTTTGTCGGTCCATCCATTCTCCTGGTTGTTGATGTTTCTCCTTCATGTATAAACATATTCCCTGACTCCAGAAGGTTTTAGGTCATCCTCTGCCTCGTCTTCCCTCAGGTTTCCATTCCAAAACAGATTTTGGTAGCCGATCCTCTTCCATTCGCTGGACAGGTCCGTACCATCTTAATTGCTGAGTTTTAACATAATCTAAAATAGTGTCTTCAATCTTCACTTTCTCCCTTATAACTGAATTCCTAATTTTTTCTCTTCTTGAAATTCTTGCTGCCCTTCGTATAAAATCCATTTCCGTTGCCAATAGATACTTATTTGTTTTTGCTGTTAATGGCCAAAGTTCTGCTCCATAAGTAATGATGCTTTTAACAATTGTATGATATATAGTCATTTTATTTTTATTACTTATATATTTATCCCACAATATTCCATTGTGGCAAGCAATTGCAAATTTTGCTTCATTATTTCTATTTCTTATTTCCTCTTCATAATTCCCATTTTTATTTATTTTTATTCCTAAATATGTGATCTCACCACAAGATTTTATTGTTTCTCCAGTCTCCATATTAAATGTTGTTCTGGTTCACCAATTGATAAATATTTTGTTTTTTTAAGTTCAAAATTAATCCCGATAATAATAATAATAATAATAATAATAATAATAATAATAATAATAATAATAATGTAGTATTATAACAATAGTAATAATAATAATATATTTTTTAATTAAGGATTTTCTCTACATTACAGAAATTATCCTTCAGCCCACATTTTTTATTATCTTTTGGACTTTAAGCATTGCCTGATTTTTATATAAGACATGGAGTTAGCCCATCGCTACAACCATCAATATGGAGGACCAGTTATTTGTTTTCGAGGTTTTCTTCCCCTAGCCTTTGACGAGCCAACGTCTACCTATAAGGCAGCAGTGTTTGTTCCCTAGATAGGAGTCCTTAGTTGGTACTATCAGCCGGGCGAGCTGAACCGTGGGGTTTTAACGAGATTGTTACTGCTCTCCTTCACCCTTTTTCAATTTGACTTAATGATAATAATAGTAATAAAAATAATAATAACAATAATGAGGTAGCGTGCTATGTCCGCACGGCCATGAACCTACGGGTTGGATAGTGCCAGTGAGTTAGTTAGTTAGTTAGTTACGGAAGGATCATTATGGTTAGAACTAGGGCGGTATCTGATCGCCTTCGAACCTCTAACTTTCGCACAGCGGGACCGGGTTCGATCCCCGGTCGGAACAAGTTCCCTGGGTGATGTATTTTTTCAGGTGTTTCCTTCACCTGCAAGACAAATGTCAGGAAACTTTAAGGCCCAAACTGTCCCCGAATATCATCTGGCCATCATTATCATGACTAACATATTAATTGAGTTTAGGATTAAGGCCTCTCCTGGCGCATATTTGCCATCCACCAATCATATATAATCGAGGCAGCCTAACTCCATCTTTCATGTGCCCCAACCTCAGAAGTGGGTTACAATAACGCCAAGAGAAGAATACCAGAATATCGAAATGACGTGTTGGCATTGATAAAAAAGTGAAAATAACAGCAATAATAATAAAGACAGTAATAATACTGCTACAATTACTACCACACTAATAACAACTGTCACCATCGAACCCGTTGATTCATGTCCGGGCGGACATATATTCTCCTTATATTCGTATCCTGAGGTAATATTTTCCAATTATTCATTGTATAATCTACATGATTCAAATCACAGTTACTGTTATTTTCCCACCTCATTATTGGCATATCATCTGGTCGTCATAACTCTGGTTTTACTACATTCCCCTCTTCTACATTCCCCTCTTGTATTCCCCATTTGTTCTACACGTACTGTCCATTGCAGTCTACGCGAGTTAATGCTCTTATTATAGTTTCCCATAAAGGTCATGTAGCACACTGTTATGCTGTCTTCTCCATTCACCTGTCTGTTCATCTCTCTTTGGTCCAGAAATTATATGAGAATTTTATTACATAATAATAATAAGAAGAAGAATAATTTATTTATATACAGATTTTTAATGTTTAAACATATTTTTGTGCCTAAAGTTTTATTTTTCTTCTCCATTCGCCTCTATCCATCCACTCCATGTCCCTCTGGTCCTCTTGTTCTCATTTCAGTTCTTATTTCTTGCATCCACGAGTTTCGAGGTCTTCCTTTCCATCTTCTACCAGGTGGACACCATTTCAATGTTTTCCTGGGTAACCTTTCTTCTTGCATTCGTCGTACATGCTCATACCAATTTGATTGCTTATATCTTATATAATCCGCTATTGAATATCTAATATTATTTTTTCTCATATGACAATAATAATAATAATAATAATAATAATAATAATAATAATAATAATAATATACAGTTCAGTAATTTTTATAATACTAATTATTCTATTTAATGATACTAATAACTCAAGAAGTAAGATATTAAAATAAATAAAACCTTGACAGGCAAAGTGAAAATAAGTAAATTTTTTCTTTATCAAAACTTCAGGCCTTTCAGAAACCAGCTCCCATCTTCAGCAGGAAAGTGTGCATTACTGAGTCAGTAAAATCTTCAGACTCGGACCCACGGCTTAAATACTTACCGGAGGCCTTGTTCCTTCGATTTTTCCATTTTAAGAAGTCCTTCGACCCCGGCCAGTCTTGAACCCGCGACCATCGGAACTAGAGGCAGGAAACATAACCATTAGAAAAATGTGGACAACCACATCAGATCTACTCCGATTTATTCAATCCATGAAAGCTGCTCCAGGAACTAAATAAAATACGGTTGAACTTACAATAAGTTTCTAAGCCTTCTTATAACGTTGATTTAATTTATGCTTAAACACACAATGACTCACATAGCTTGTTTGCTTAAACAAACTTTGCAACCGAAGCAGAATATTTTTTTCTACTTTTAATATTACAAATTGCGTTATGGAAGCTGTGCAAATACAATTTCTCACAGCGTTGCCAAGTTTGTAGGTGATTAATCGAATTTGTGATAAAATCAGCTTGTTTGGAGTTTGTTTTGTTTGTTTAAAGAAAGCGGATCTAATTACAATCGATTGGATACACAGAGAAATGCGGGTCAAATTGGGGTGGGGGTGGTTTCGCGTTGCTCAAAGATCACTGGACTTCTCTTGTCTATGTACTTTGTGTCCATTTCTACCTCAGCTTTTCTAATCCTCTGCACTGGAAATGCTCAGAGGCTTTTTTCTACTTTAAACAGAGAAAAGTACTTTCTCTTTCCCCTAATTTCACTTTCATAGCTTCCCATTTTAGCGAATTCAGAGCTAATGTAGCTGTTGAGTGTGTTTTCTCGGAAATAATTTGGAAACATTTTTACAAATATTTATGCGTACTCAGTTGACACCGAAAATTGCTATAGCTATATATATCAGGAATGTGCCGACATTGTAAAGAAAAGAAAGTTAGCAAAAATGAAATGCTTACGCGAGCCAAATGAGGTAAATTTACAGCAATTGAAAAGTATTAGACGGGAAACCACCAGATTACTCAATAATCAGAAGAAGGAATATTTGAGAGATATGATTAATGATGTTGATTTAATGTAAAAATAGGAACATTAGAGAATTATATCAGGGAATTAGGATAGGCTAGAACAAACATAATAATTAGAAATTAAAATGGGAATATGATTGCAGACTCCAGGAGTATATTAAATAGATGGAAAAGTTACTTTAATCATCTATTAAATGTACATGCAGTGCAGTATATTGAAGAGGATAATTTACAGACAGCAGAAATGCTATTCGCAGAACTAAGTGCATTAGAGGTTGAAATAGCGATAGAAAAATCGAAGTTGTATAAAGCATCAGGTTCAGATGAGATCCCAGCAGAACTGATTAATCAGGAGGAGAAAAACTGATTTACAAGATACGTAATTTGCTCAGTATGACTTGGGAAAAATAAGCTCTTCCAGATGAATGCAAATAATCGATTATGGTGCCAATCTTTTAGAATTGAGATAAAACTGATTGCAACAATGCAGGGACATTTCATTACTTTCAACTTCGTACAAAATTCTAATAAATGTATTAGTAAGCAGACATACTCCCAATAATGATGATATTCTGAGAGATCATCAATGTTGATTTAGAAGAAACAGGTCTACAACAGATCAGAGTTTTAGTATAAGACAGATTTTAGAAAGGAAATGGGAATACAATGGTACTGTACATCAACTGTATGGAGACTTCAGAAATATATAGGAATCAATTAAGAGAGAGAAAGTATGTAGTATCCTACTGGAATTCGAAATTCCTATAACATTAGACTTACACGAATGTGTCTAAATGGCACAAGTAGTAGAGTGCGGGTAGGCAAAAAGTTTTCGGGTACTTTTAATATTCACAATGGGTTGGAGTAAGGGATGCACTATCTCTTCTACTATTTAAATTTGTACTAGATCATGTCATCAAGAGGATGAAGAAGACATACAACTCAATGGCATAAGCTATTAGTTTATGCTGATATTGTAGTACTTTTGGGAGATAGCGAGGAGATACTAAGGGCTAACACTCACACACTTATTGAGCAATAGTAAGAAATTGGGACTGGAAGTAAATATCAGTAAAACTAAATACATGGTCACGCATAGAAATACAGTATGTAATGGAAATGGACAGCTGTTGAAAAATGAGGGAAATTTTGAGGAAGTAGCTGAATTCAAATACCTAGGAACAATAAACTCAAATCTAAATGAGATGCAGGAAGAAATTAAACATAGGGTAAATTCTTGAAATGCGTGCTAGTATACATTACAAGGACTCTTTACATCCCAACTCCGTTCAAAAAACTTGAACAAAAAATATATAAAACTATTATTCTGCCAGTTATATGGACGCAAAACATGGACTGTTACTCTAAGCGAAGAAAGAAAATTATGAGTATTTGAGAATAAAGTTCTTAGGAAAAATTTTGGACCAAAGAGAGATGAACAGACAGGTGAATGCAAAATACTATATAACAGTGAACTACATGGTCTTTATAGGAAGTCAGATATAATAAGAATGGTTAAGTCTCATAGGCTGCGATCGTCTGGACATGTGGCACGCATGGGGGGGGGGGGAAACGTGTATGGAAGCTTGTTGTAGGAAGATCAGAGGGAAAACGCCCAGTTAGTAGACCAAGAATGAGGAGGGAGAATAATATTAACCATGATTTGAGGGTAGTATATTATACAGGGAATGATTGGAAAAGTTGGCTTAGGATATGAATGTATGGAGGGCTTACATCCGCGCCGCCATGAACCTAAGTGTTCGGTAGCGCCGGATAGTTTTATATATATATATCTGAATATGTATAAGAAAAATGAATGTTTGTTCTGGATTCGCCTGGTAGCGTAAGTGGTAGCGCACTGAGATATCAACTCAGAGGTCCGGGTTCAAGTCCCGTCCGGGAATTTATTTTTCTAATCAATTGAGTTGGTGTTTACTTGATGAACATCCATATTTATTAAGTATACCCTCAGGGGTCCTCACCTAGGGGATATGTGGATGACGACCATAAGGTGCCCAAGCTGAGCAAAACATTTCTTCCACTTACTTGTGTTTTGCACTCTTTTAACTTTACTATCTAACCTCTCTTGGTTAACTCTTGTTTTTCGACCCCAACGCTATTAGGGCATCCGAGGGCTAGGGAGTCATTCCTTTCTTCCATTTCTTTTTTCCTTTATTTTCTTTTCTTCTCCAGAAAAGCCTGACCAGAGGCTATAAGATGGCAGACCCATCACTGGTCTTGCCTTCCTTTGGCCAGCAACCAATTGAAGGGACTATTATTATGCTTTTCCCAGAAATTTTCTATAGGATCGTAACAGGCCTTGGCCTAATACTTGGAAGGAAGAAAAAGAAGAAAAATAAAACATAGTTTTATTTGATTTTCATATTTATTATATAATTCAGTGTACCGAAACAGCTGTCACTGAATTATATAATAAATATGAAAATCAAATAAAACTATGTTTTATTTTTATTTAATTAATTTATTTATATATATATATATATATATATATATATATATACACACACACACAAACAATGCGTTTCACTCAGCCTATGACATGCTAATAGGAAAAGTGACTGCAGGCAGCGAGTCATTAACTCACATTCAACGAATGACAAACTCGAGATATCGAAAACGATAATCTTTATTACACAAAAATGAGTGTGAGTCTGTCTATATGTTTGTCTGTCCTTCATGAACTCTAAACCTGCTTGGTCGATTAGATGGGGTTTTTCCATCATTTAGTGGATTTTTCTTGAACCATTTACGTATGTAACGCATTACCCTACGTACTATTGGGCCAGAGCAAATATATGTATATATATCGATATACTAAAAAAATAGCTCTTTCGATGCTAATGGCTTACGCTGCGTAAACCATAACAAATACACCAAATTAATGTACACAGAAATGAATATCTTAAAAGAAATCTACAAAAAAAGTCAGCGGCAGAATATGTCTATCTTTTACATATAACTCACAATAACGATTTTTATCTTTCAAGTCATTGATGCCAAGGAGATCGGGATAAGTAGATTCCCGGGCAATGCTGGGTAATCAGCACGAGATATGTAAAAATAATTACGATATAAATTTAAAATTATTTTTGTTTTTACTTATTTAACTAGACATAAAATAAACACGTTTGATTTATTTATGCGCAGCAGCGCACAACGGGTATTGGGTAGTTGGAAAATAAATAGAGGGCGGGTTAATGAACAGATGGTGTGAACAACTGCAATTCCTTCGGAATTCTTGGGGAGTTCCCTATAACATACCTATCTATATATAAATAGGCTAAGACAAAACAGTTGAGTACCATTTCGACTTCTGTTTGTAAACTGAATCTCTTTCTTTGTTTAGTAGCTTTAATAATAATAATAATAATAATAATAATAATAATAATAATAATAATAATGTTAATTATACCCATATGATAAATTTTACGAGAAACACCAATTAATATATGTACCTTACACTGGATAATGATGAAGTCGAGGTTAGAACAAATATAGATTTAGATTACTTTTAAAAAATGCAGTGTTATCAATAAAAAGTTTGAAAACAGTTCTGCCGTTTTTAACTGCATGGAAAATTCCATGGTGCATAAGTTAAATTTCTTACAGAGAAGATTATGATGTACGAACGCCATGCCCTAAAATTATCTGTCGTTTTTAACTGCAAGGCACTAAAATCCAACGCCTAACCTCCCATTTGAACTATAGGATAGTGCCGTGTGTAAGTATTAATCACAGAGGTACACGAACATTTTGCCAATGTGGTCAGCATGTCAGGTTCACCAGCCGTTATAGCTTATTTTCTCAACGTGGATCTGCTATTTATTGTAGCTACCCAAATTCCTCACGATGCTGGGTGCTAATTTAGAATACTATCACCCACATAATTCCAACATAATATACACTCTGTATTTTTATAATTATGGTCTAATACAATTTAAATCTCACAATGTTTAATATAATATGAAGTGACCTGTTATTTATGGTCGCATTTCTACCACTTGGCGAACATTATTTATAATAGAATTCCCTCCCGATATTAAATGATGTACCAGACCGGAGACGGTATATTTTAAACATGAAATTTACCCAATTAAGTAATTGCATGATAATTAATACAGTTCCTGGGGACTACTTTGTTTTCACGTTAAATATAAGTAGATTTAGACATTTGAGTTGAGTTTATTTATAGGGTTATATTTGTGTCCCTCGGTTATTTGTTTGTAACGTAATATGGAGAGCCACGCAGTATGTGCTCTTGTTTGTCGCATTTCAATATCCATAGCCTGCAAACTTTATTAAACTGCATGTCCCTACGTTGCACATATTATCCCTCTCTGCATATTAATACGCTGTATGAATATCATAATACGCTGATAAAATATACACAAGGATTTCCTCACCTAACTATGTTAATATTAATTTAAAAGCTTAATTAATTAATTTAAGAATAATTTAATTATAAGGGGCATACCATAGCGTTTTATTAAGGCAATATGCTGCAAGTTAATAATTCTAAAATTCATTACTTAACACCGCTGAGGTCACGTTTAAAAATTAAAAATTATAAAATTGGTACCTGAGATCTCAGTCGTTCTCAGCTATTAAATGCTCTCAGTTATTCAGTAGACCTTTCGAAACGTATGTTTCATCTTCTTATTCTGGAACTAACTGTTGTTGGTCAGGATTTTGTATGGAGGGTTCGTATCATTGGGTGTGTTTTCATTATGTAATTATATGTTCTTGGTTTCTTTTATTTTGATTTCTTCAAAGAATATTTATTTTCGAGTTGTTGTTTTCTTTGTGAATAATCGATAACTCGTTGTTGATTGTATTAAATTGTGACATGATTCTATTACATGTTTAAAAAACTGGATGTAATGGACATTTTAAAGATTTTAAATATAACGAGGGTAAGTCCAGTTATGGCAAACATGTAATAGATTCAAGTCACCAATCTAATACAATCGACTTTTCTTTTTTGATTATCCGCAAAGAAAAGAACAATTCAAAAATCAATATCCTTGAAATAATCGATATAAAAAATAGCCAAGAGCATACAATTACTAAATAATAAAACACCAGTGACTTGAATCCTCTATATAAAATCCTGACCAGCAACAGTTAGTACCATTCTAGAAGCGGAAGATAAAACACGTTTTGAAAGGCCTCCTGTACATTTGACTGCACTTAGTAGGCCTAGTTGAGGACGACTGAGGTCTCAGGTACCAATTTTATATTTTTAACTTTTATACTACAAGTGGTAGGGTGGTCTAGTGGTTATGTTCCTTGGCTCTAGTCCCGAGTGTTCGGGTTCAAACCCGGCCAGAGTCG
The DNA here is from genome assembly GCA_030220185.1 of Diploptera punctata. Classification (NCBI taxonomy): domain Eukaryota; kingdom Metazoa; phylum Arthropoda; class Insecta; order Blattodea; family Blaberidae; genus Diploptera; species Diploptera punctata. Next base: position 1,161,568 of record JASPKZ010008381.1, on the reverse strand, counting down.
ATGTATTTTTATGAGGAAAAATCCATTCTGGAAAGTATTTTAAGCCGTAATTCCGAGCCTAAAGATTTTTAGACTCGTAAAAGAACCTCAAGCCTGATAAAATATGCGTCTGAGGAAACTAAAACCGATTTTCGTAGTTGCTCCTCTGACAGCGACTTTAAACTGTGCATCCTGAGTCTACAGATTTTCAGCTCGTAAAAGAATCTTAAGCCCGAAATAAGTGGCACCTATTCAAAATTACCGACTTCCTTCATCCAAGTAATACCTCAGTTGCCTACTTGATGTCAGATTGCGTCGATATGCTCACCACGTCATTCATGACATGTAGGGAAATAAGCGTAACTAAATTAATTTGGTCTAGAAATTCGTAGCAAAGGAGTGGCTACGGATAAACGTAAAAGGCCGTAAAACCATTCGTACATTCCTATCTGTGTTTATTTATTTATTTTTTCGATATTGACTGAGCTTATTTCATCAATGACAACTCCTGGGCCTGATAAGCCTAGAAGGCCCTTGGTCTACCAACCGGCTGCTGGCCTCATATCCACATGTGTTAATCACAGACATAGGCGTTTATCCAGGCAGTGTAGTGGTGAAATGTGGTCAGCATTTCGGGTTCTCCAGCCTTTACAGCTGGTTTTCATAACCTGGATATATTACTTATTGTAGCTACATTAATTCCTAACGATGCTGGGTGAGCACCGGTCCCATTTGGCCGAAATTGCATGACCAAATTTATTTCCCACGGAGATTCGAACCAGCGCACGTCCCGTAGCTCTTCTGGCATTAACCACTCGGCTACGTCGCTGGAAGAGCTTCTTCCGTCTTCTTATAAAAGTTATCCCAATTATTATAATTATTATTCATTGATATACTATAATTCATATATATATATATATATATATATATATATATATATATATATATATATTCGGGTTTTTACAGCTGCTGCCGTCTTCCCGTGCCAAACCTCCAAAGCCTACGGTCTTGGGCATCTTCGATGCTTAGCACTCTAGCTTGCATTACTGTCTTCATGTTTTCCTTCCATATTAACCTGGGTCTTCCTCTTTTCTTCTTTCTGTTCGGATGTCATTCATATAGTTGCTTCGGCCATCGCTCATCTTCCATTCTTAAAACATGTCCTAACCACTTTAATTTTTTCAATTATGCTTTTTCTGCTTCCATTATGTTTCTAATTTCCTTATTTGTGACATGTTCTAATTTAGACTTTCTGGCACTTCTTCGTAAATAATCCATTTCTAGAGCTATTTCTATTCTTTTAGTACTTATTGATTGTCCATACCTCACTTCCGTACATTGCAACAGATTCCACCAATGTTTTACCAATATATTTTTTTTGTGTCTTTCCAAATATGCTTATCCCACCATATGGAATTTAACAACGATATTATTTGGCTACTCAATTCAATTCTATGTTTTAGAGAAGAGAATATATATATATATATAATTCATTCAATGTACTATTACATGGTGCGGAAACATGGACATTAAGCAGAGAGCAAGCACATAAACTATTGGTTACAGAGATGGACTTATGGAGGAGGGCTTTTAGAAAGCAATAAGAGAGACAATTAGAAATGCTAAAATCAGATAAATAATGAATGTTGAAAAAATATGTTCTACAAGTTATTGAAGAAAGAAGACTGAAATGTTTTGGCCACGTAAAGAGGATGTCAGATGACAGGACACCTAAGATGATATTAAATTTTGAAGAGGAGGGAAACAGAAGAAATGGGAGATCAAAAGAAAAGTGCGTTCAAGGAGTGGCATTTAACGGTCGAGGGTATTAATAGAGAGTGATGCAGATATTAGGGATTTATGGAGGAGTAAATTTACAATCGGTTATAGGAAAACTACCGTATTATAGAGAAATTCCCAATAAAGATTATTATTTTTTTTATTATTATTATTTATTATTATTATTATTATTATTATTATTATTATTATCATCATCATTATTCTGTCCACCGCTGTGGTCTCGAGGTAGCGTGCTGCCTTGTCACGCAGCGGGCCCGGGTTCGATCCCCGGTCGGGGCAGTTTTCCTGGGTGAGGTTTTTATCGGGATTTTTCCTCACCTGTAAGACAAATGTCAGGAAAACTTATAGGCCCAAACAGTCCCCGATATCATATGGCTATCATCATGAACATCTTCTTCCTTCACTGGTGTGAAAAGCAACGGGAAGCTACCACACCTACAGTTCCCTAGTAAAACTGCAAGCATAGCATGGAAATGCTATGATTGCAGTGAAAGACCTGCCCTCGGGTAGAATTACTATGGATGGATCATTATAATTTGTTTATTAGGCGACTCTGTGGCGCAAGCGGTTGGTCGCTCGCCTCTCACCGCTGGGGTCCCGAGATCGTATCTCAGTCACTCCATGAGAGTTTCGTGGTTGACAAAACGGAGTTTGGGCAGGTTTTTCTTGGGGTTTCTCCCGTTTTTCCCTGCCACAAATTTCAATCTACCACTTCTCCATACTTATCTCATCTATTTCATTGCATTCTGTTCATCTGCCCTTGTGGTGGTGCGTCAGGCATGGTCAGCCGGCTCTCTTGTCATTCGCAGACCTCATTCTCATAATATATATGTCCTTCCGGTGTGGTCTCGAGGTAGCGTGCTGCCTTGTCACGCAGCGGGCCCTGGTTTCTTTTCCCGGTCGGGACAGGCTCCTGGGTGAGGGTTTTTTCGGGGGTTTTCCTCACCTATAAGACAAATGTCAGGAAGCTTAGGGCCAGCGGTCCTGGAAAATCATCCAGCCATCATCATCATCCTTCACCGATGTGGAAGACAACGGGAAGCTATCACACCTATAATAATTCCCATGTAAAGCTGCAAAGTATAGCATGGAAAGTGCTATGGTTGCAGTGAAAGACATGCCCTCGGGCAGAATTACTATGGATGAATATATATGCATATGTATATATGTATATATTTCCTTGTTTTTTTATATTTCCTAGCTGTTTTATATTTCCTCGTTTTTTATATATCTTGTACATATTATATATTTAATTCGTTAAATTTAGAGTAAATCAAAATACATTATAAATATTAATTGTATTGTATTCATAACATATAATCGTTTATGTATATTGTAATTTAGATGCAAGACTATTTTTTTTCTATTTTTTTAAACCTGGTTGAGTGGCAGATAAGGCCTTAAGGCCTTAACTCTACCAGGTAAAATAAAGCTATTATTATTATTATTATTATTATTATTATTATTATTATTATTATTTTTATTATTATTATTATATACTGGTTTATCTCATCTCATCCTTCGACCCGACCCCGAGTTAGGCACGAGTTGAGGATATTTATTATTATTATTATTATTACTATTATTATTATTATTATTATTATTATTATTATTATTATGATTATTGTCATCATCATCATTATCTAGGGATTAAGCCTATTGGCTCGTTCCGGTTTCATGAAAGCTAGAATTGTTAAAATTGTTTAGACCATCTTCTGTGTGAGCGTGCCACATTTCTCCTTCCGTGCGGTTTGTAATTTAGCAATAATTTTGGATTATTATTATTGTTATTATTATTATTATTATTATTATTGTTTTATTGTTACCGTGCCATTGTTCATAGGTTTTGTAATGTCACCGCTAGACAATTAACGTAATATCAAATAAAATGATGTATATTGTAAGAAGGATTTCAAATGTCTTACTTATTCATTTAAGGTAAACACCTCAGTGTATCCTTGAAAATTAATGTTGAATCCTTGTAAATAAATATTGGCGGTAAATGTGTTTTAAACAGGAGGAAATGAGAGAGTTGTATTAGACAACTACTAGCAAAGTCTCAGTGGTGAGAGGTAATTCTGTGGACCTGGATAGCAGTTCATGTTACGACTAGAGTTTATTACGTTAGCATGGTGCGGTGATGCAAATTTAATAAGAGGCTTAGCAGAATTCTGATGTTTCACTATCCGATATTGTGCCTTAATGACCTTACCAACAGCCAGTCTACTTTGTAAGCTCCTGATCCCAGTCAAATTTTACATCTATTTATGTACATATTTAGTTTTTACACTGTATCTGATATCTTCTTGGGCTCATTTTAAGTTTCTACGAGTATATAGTCGGGGCACGCCGTAGCGTAGTGGTTAAGGCACTGAGCTACAAGCCAGAGGGTCAAGGGTTCAAGTCCCGTTGGGGTCAGGATTTTTAAACTGACCCAAACCCTCTGGCGGCACTATGGCCCTGGGGTCGACTCAGCCTCTAACGGAAATGAGTACCAGACGCTTGTTCTGGGGGGTAAAGCCGGCCGTCACGCAGGGCTGACAACCCGGCTGACATAAAGTGCCGATTGTCTAGAAAAAGTGGGAGCCTTAACCTCCTACTACCCCAAGGGTCTCCGGACCTGTTGTGGGATCACTTTACTTTGGGGCACGCCGTAGCGTAGTGGTTAAGGCACTGAGCTACAAGCCGGAGGGTCGAGGGTTCAAGTCCCGTTGGGGTCAGGATTTTTAAACTGACCCAAACCCTCTGTCGGCACTATGGCCCTGGGGTCGACTCAGCCTCTAACGGAAATGAGTACCAGACGCTTGTTCTGGGGGGTAAAGCCGGCCGTCACGCAGGGCTGACAACCCGGCTGACATAAAGTGCCGATTGTCTAGAAAAAGTGGGAGCCTTAACCTCCTAATACCCCAAGGGCCTCCGGGCCTGTTGTGGGATCACTTTTACTTTACACTTTACGAGTATATAGTCTACGTCACTGTATATTAGGGTATCCAAAAAATATCGAAGTATTTTATTTTTAACGAATACCCTCTTAATTAATTTGTATAATGTTAAAAAAAATTGTAAGTACATTTATTTTAAAATACCTTTTCGGGATTGTTGGCCGTGTCTTGCAGTGTTGTTTTCTAAATGTTTCATCACCTACTTTGAGTGATATCTTCAGGAGATGTTGCTTGCTTAAATTCTCATAAGTAATGCCACGAGTGATTTCCAAATTATCGATAAATTCACGACTCACGAATTTATCTAGAGAATTTGGAAATCAAGAGTGGCATTTGTTAGGACTATTTAACGAATAAAATTAAGCTGTTTACTCACAAATCATTATTTAACTATAGTTATTTTAAAATATTTATATATTTAATGTAAACGGCAATGTTCGAAAACAAATGAGATACGATAGGTACGCTTCATCTGCTTCTTTTGTTTATCACTGCAACCAGATCATACTATGTATTGCCAAAGGAACGCAATATTGTAAGAATGCTCTCTAGTGGAGAAAAAATGAAACATCAAACTGTATATTAATTCATTTCTTATGTCGTATGATGTAAATGTGACAATTATATTTTTCTGGATTATTACCTGGGAAAAAATACATTTAAGAAAGTGCAATCAGTGGTTTCTTTTTTTGGTGGTATAATAAATTGCTACAAATGTTTTTATATTAACTCCTGCAAGCGCTATGTGTTGACATCTATGCACTATATATACAATCTGGTAGCCGTATTTCTTATAGGCTCACTCACTGCAAAATAATGGTCAGACCTGTTCAGAATATTAAAAAGGAGGAGCTTTCCTTAATATGGTAAATTTAACATTAATAAATATTTCGTGAAACACGACTGTGATTGGTTGTACAACAGAAATCATTGAAACGTGATTGGTCGTTGACTCCCATTTGGGGCATGAGTTAAATAGTCATAGTAAATTGCTGTTAACTTGTGTGATTTTATTGTTACCAATGTATCTGAGTAAATCTTAGTATATAATTAGGCATAATTGTAAGTACAATTTGGTGTAAGTAGGCCCATGGCAACCCGTGCCGACTTGCTTCCAAACATGTCTGTATTTGCAACTTTGGAAAGAAAATTTAAGCATTAATTTTTTTTCATTGTAAAATAGTAGATAGTTATACGTTTTGGGCATATTGATGTTTTATTTTACTAAATAAACTTTTAGTTATACTAACTTTTAGATATACTAACTCAGTACAAATATTCATGTCTTATGTTTTATTTGAGTTACTACGGTCAAAGAGAAAAAAAACATAGGGTATGCGAATTTGATTTTGTAAAAAAATACTCCTTTATGTCTTGGGATACCCTATTGTCTACTAGTAGTAGTAGGACTTTATTAGACAAAAACTAAGATATTTACAATATTATTTACAAATATGGGTCGCACGGGCAGTAAGCCGTACGTGCTGTTGACAGTCCGTTACAATAAAGTAATAATTGGTACTAGTGTAAAGAAAAATAAACAAAAACAGCAATAACATTACATTTACATAAAGAAAACACAATAAAAATATTACCATTAAATAATAACACAATAGTATTATACACTAAAAACATTAACATTACTATTACATAAAGAAAACACAATAATATTACAATTAAGTAATAACACAATAGCAATAACATTACAATTAAATAATAACACAATAGCAATAACATTACAATTAAATAATAACACAATAGCATTATACACTAAAAACATTAACCTTACAATTACATAAAGAAAACACAATAATATTACAATTAAATAATAACACAATAGCATTATACACTAAAAACATTAACATTACTATTACATAAAGAAAACACAATAATATTACAATTAAGTAATAACACAATAGCAATAACATTACAATTAAATAATAACACAATAGCAATAACATTACAATTAAATAATAACACAATAGCATTATACACTAAAAACATTAACCTTACAATTACATAAAGAAAACACAATAATATTACAATTAAATAATAACACAATAGCATTATACACTAAAAAAACATTAACATTACAATTACAAATATTGTCTACTATTACATGCACCTACTACAAGTGTCTTCTTCCGTTTTTTTCCCTATCGGTTGTGTCCATGTTAATTTCATGTTTCCTCTTTATCTTTCTGTACTATTCATTTCATAACACTTCGGTAATTTGTCTTGCGACATCTTTTCTTATATCCAAACCATCTTGATTTTGTTTTGATAATTTCTACTAGGTATCCATGTATTTTCGTATTTTAACTTTTAACTAATTCGCGGGCATTATCGAAGCCGTAGGTTCATGGGAATAGGTCTCCAAACATTCCTATCCTAACCTAATGTTTCAATCATCCTCTTATAACACACAGCAACAAAAAAAAAACTTTTTTTTTTCCTCAGAAAGAAAAATATGCGATTCTGATAGTATTTGTTCTCTGGAATTCAAATGTGATATCGGTTTTTCTCCATCGTGTAAGGTTTCCGAGAGACAGGTTTTTATAATTTAAAACACTTTAATATTTTCTACATTCGTAACTAAACAATATTCGAACATTCGGACTCACCTAGAAAGTAACAAATGACGTTTTTATGCTATATTTCGCCTGTGGAGCATCCCTCTTGATGGTCCAACAATAATCGGCCAGCATATTAGGATTCCATTTGCCTTGATATATCCTTTCCATAGCTGAAATCTCCTGATGAAAGTGTTCCCCGTGCTCATCGCTCAATGGACAAATGGACGAATGGACGAAAAACGTTTATTAAAAAATAATGATTTAAATCCCTTAATTGAAATTGAGATAAAAAAAACTGTGGCTGATGGAGAAATTCCGAATAGGCCTACATATTTGAAAATACGATAAAAAACTGCATTAAGTACAATTATTGGTACTCATGAGACACAAATCATGTTGACCAGTGTAATCTGATTCCCTCAAATCGTGGTTAATGTTATTTTACCACCTCATTTTGTCCTGCCAATTATTAATTTCATCTATTAAATAAAGTAGTCGTAATGAGGATTTTGCAATAAAGATTAAAATGATAGCTCGGGCAATTGTTCATGCAACTTCAATTAGTTTGACCTTGGAAGAGGAATCGATTGTTAAAGTTATTTATAATGAGTATAACTATTATGTAGGTTACAACTAAAATTATAAGAATTATCAAGGCGTGGTCTTGAAAATAAATCAACTATTACCGTAAAAGTATTTTAGATGCACCTCATTAATTCCCCTTTCGTGCCACATGCCCTGCCTATCGGATCTACGCCATTTAACTATTGTTATTGTATATTGTTTTCCATAAAGATCATGTACGTAGCTCACTTTTTTGCAGGTCTTGTTAATTCGCCTGTCCGATCATCTCTCTTTGGTACATTTTTTTCTAAGAACTTTTTTCTCAAATACTCGTAATATTTTCTCCTCTCTTAACCCTTAAATTCGTAATGTATCCTTTTAGATACATCAGTTGGCTTAGTTAATTTAATATTCTAAGTAAATCTGAAGAAAACGAACAAAAAGAAACCACTTAAATGTGTGTCTGATTATACAATATACCTAATAACAACGGTTATACAAGATTCCGTTTTCACTGCGGTCCGCCACATTCAAATATGTAACAGAAGAAATTTGTGTTTTGCCAATTTAAGGGTTAAAGTAAGACTTTCACATTGATATAATATAACAATGAGACTAACAGTTCTACTTACATTTTCAATTTAATGTTTTTTTTTTAGAGAAGTTCGGTAGACAAGAGTCCCTGTAATGCATAATAGCATGCATTATCCAGAATTAAGCATATGTTTGATTTTTTTATGGATCTCATTCCTGTTTGGAATAATTGTTTATAGATATTTGAATGTCGGCCGCGGTGGACTAGTGGTTATGCTCCTTGCCTCTGGTCGCGGGTTCAAACCCGGCCGGGATCGATGGATTTTTTTAGGACGGAAAAATCCAAGGAGCAAGTTCCTCGGGAGGGACTTGTAAAAAATCCTTAAGCCTGAATGAAAAGGCCTGTAAGCAAAGTTTACAGAATTTTCCTGTCCTAGTACTACCTTGGTTTCCTAGATGTCAGTATGAGGCGGAACGCTGACCACGGACCACTCAAAAATGGCATCTATACGAAAACAAGTGTAACTAATTTAGTATGGTTGAAATTCTTCCCTGTAGGGGGAGAGCGCCTAAATCTCTGTAAAGGGAAAACATGGGCTTACAATACAATACAAAAAGATATTTGAATTCAGGAACTTCTAAAAAATTTCCTTCATTTGTCACTAACTGTCCATTTATACTATATAATGTACTCCTATGTGTGTTCATGTATTTTGTTTAATTGATGTTTACTTCCAACCCCAATTTCTTGGTGTTACTCAGTAGAGTATGCTTTTCCCTCACAGTGCTATTTATAATTTTCCCTCTCCTCAAAATCGTCGCCTGAAATAAATTTCTTTTGAATGTAATTTGTCTATTGTTCTTGCTTTCAGATGTCATGTTTCTTTTCACAATTGCATTATAAATGTTCGTTTCTCTTTTTATTGTAATATCGTTTACAACTGTCCCCATTATACAGAATGTATTGATTCAATATTAAACAATGATCACGGTATGTAATTTATATGATTGCTAAAAACGTCTTGGGGCTCCGTGATTTATACGCTTGCCACTCATCGCTGGGGTATAAAGTTCGCATCTCGGTCACGTCATGTAAATTTCGTGGTGAACGTATAGGGTATAGTAGGGTTGACCTCCGGTTCCTCCCGTTTTCCCTGTTACAAATTTGATTCGACAATTTCTGCACACTCATCTCATTAATTTAGTTTAATTTAAATTAATTTTCACTTCTGACGGTGTGTCAGGTACGGTGGGCCGGCGCCCCTGAAAATCCCAGACCACCAATGAAAGGAGCTCATCCCTCAACCCAGTCCTGAGTCGGATATGAGTTGAGGAAGTAGAAGTATATTTTGCCTTACTCGGATGCATCAAGGGTGAATACTGGTGTAAGTCTACGATTCAGCTCCTTAGAAGCAGATTGTTCTAACTCCACTTAAAAGAAGAAAGTCTCCTTTTTGTATCTAATTTGTTTGTTAATTAATCAGATTAATGCTATCAGAGACTCCAAAGATTACAGACCATCAATGCATCTGTTACGAATACATAGATTATTTTACATAGGCATTTTAATTATTTCATAGATTATTTCAATTATTCCATATAAAACAGTTGGTGAAATATAAAACATTTAGACATATTATATTTCAGGACAGAATTTTGATTATGGAAGGAACATAGTTGCAAGGCTAACTGTAAATCTCTATATTTAGACTATAGGAATGTTTAGTACAGTTAGTTATAGGTGGGGGTGCAGAAGCTTAGTATATAAACCTTGCAAAATATGGGACTCGTGTCTGTCTGTTGAAGCATTGAGCTGATGGGTAAGTCTGCATACAATTTTTCTTAATAAAATTTGCCTAGGACAATTAGAAATGGTGTCAAGTATTTTAAATAGTTTAATACTATATTTAAAAGGGTAAGAGTTATTAGATAATTATTAGAATGTAAATTAGGGTATATTCGTAAACCCATATCTCCCTCTCTCGAAACCCAAAGTTAGAATGTAAGTTTTCTTAATATAAGCTTAGATTCGTTATTTAGGGTTAGAATTTAGGGTTATTGTAATCATTATACTCTAGAAGTTCACCGCTGTGGTCTCGAGGTAGCGTGCTGCCTTGTCACGCAGCGGGCCCAGGTTCGATCCCCGGTCGGGGCAGTTTTTCTGGGTGAGGTTTTTATCGGGGTTTTTCCTCACCTGTAAGACAAATGTCAGGAAAACTTTAAGGCCCAAACGGTCCCCGAAATCATATGGCCATCATCCTTATCATTATCATCCTTACCATTATCATCATCATCCTTCACCGGTGTGGAAAGCAACGGGAAGCTACCACACCTACACAATTCCCTAGTAAAGCTGCAAGCATAGCATGGAAATGCTATGATTGCAGTGAAGGACCTGCCTTCGAGCAGAATTACTATGGCTGGATACTCTAGAAATAAAATAGTTGAAATTAAGAATACATTTATTTATGTTCGAAAACACTTATGCCTTTATAACTACTGCATCCTCATACAGTTCATGTTCGAAAACACTTATGCCTTTATAACTACTGCATCCTCATACAGTTTATGTTCGAAAACACTTATGCCTTTATAACTACTGCATCCTCATACAGTTTATGTTCGAAAACACTTATGCCTTTATAACTACTGCATCCTCATACAGTTTATGTTCGAAAACACTTATGCCTTTATAACTACTGCATCCTCATACAGTTTATGTTCGAAAACACTTATGCCTTTATAACTACTGCATCCTCATACTAACACTCGGCTAGAACCTCATGCTACAAAAAATTCAAGCCCGAAGGCCCTTTATGCCCTAAAATAAGCTTCCGAGCCGTAACAGTATCTATGAAGATTCAAATAGGTTATTTTAGCAGATATATTGAAGACGTAATACCACTAATGAGAAGAATGCGTTTATTTTAGGAAAGATTGCAAACATAACTGTAAATAAATAAATAAATATAGTTTCCAAATAATGTGATCAATTTTTCAAACTGTACGACATAATTTATTTAGCAAGTTTGTAGCACAAAGATAGGGGTCGCTTTAATTTGATTTCTCAACCGTTCAAATGAAGGAACTTTTTCTATAGAGAAGGGAGATAATTCCCTGAAAGGATAGGAACACGCTCACAAAGGAAAGCAGTTCAGCGCAATCCTTGCACATAAAATTACTTGAAGCACTGTACATGATTTGGTTTATGCATATTTCGTTTGCAGTGAGGAATTAACTGTACTTCCATGTAATTCTGTTTTATTTTATTTTATATTTTGTTCTAACGTTCTGTTATCCTTTTAAATTTTAAAAGAAGATTGCGAAGAGGATAAAAAGTAGCTTAATATATACATATATATACCCACACAGTGTGAAAACTGTCTTAGCCGGTCCTCTATAAGAAGGAAACCTGTAGAGACGGAAAAAATCTCCAGAACAGTACGATTTAATATGTAAAATTGTCCTGTATAAGCCGGAAACCTTGATAACGCGGAAACGGAATGGTTTTTAAAGTACCAATAGTTAATGTTTACCTCAGTAAGACGGAAAATTATTCTTAAACACGTTCTAATTACAGTATTAATGACCACACGTGAAAATTCTGCATATGACGCTTTCTGCATTATATCGTTTTACCTCCTTGTGTTGCCATTATATTGTGGGAATACCCTTGCTTCTGTGTGACAGCGGGGAATCCCTCACTTTTCCTTGCCTGCTTACGTTACCTGCGAGGGAGTTGGGAAACTCTTCAGTCTTCCTATAGTTGATTTCCTTCCCACTTTTGTGTAATAAAATTGTTTTGTATTGCCGTGCAAACTGATGTGTTACATACACTATTTTGTCTGTATTTCAGTCAGTACGTTATGACTTTAAAGCGTGCATGTAACACACTTACACAGCGTGAGAAAATCCAAGCTTGTAATTTCGGAACCCTTTATATAAAGGAAAAATGCCAAGACGGAAATATATTTGAGGAACCGTTATGTTCCTTCGTAGACAGGTTTTACTGTATATATATCCGGGTTCGAATCCCGTCCAGGTATTTATTTTTCTTATCATACCATATATATATATATTCACAGGATCATTTCTGTAGTATGTAAAACAATATATATATATCATAAAACATAAATGCCTGAACTGGGATTTTAACCCGAGACCTGTAACTTCATACATTAGTGGCATGCCAACTGGTCCACTCAGGTGACTGAGCACAAACATTTACTTTATTTTTCTCTATTTTGAGAGGCATGGGACATCCGTCGTGGCTCTATAATAAGTATGGGCTATTCTTTACAATACGTGACGCGACGTCTTTAATTCGTTCATAAACTCCTACCAAATTATATTCTTAGGGTTCCAATTCTCAAATTATTTCTCACCATTTAGAAAGATTTTCACATTTTTTCTAACGATTATTTCAATCTTTTTGTCTATGTTATTTAACTACATACGTAGAATGAATACATGGTAGCCATATGAATATTCTAAACAAAAACAAAGTCATGTTCCAATTCAAGCAACATAGAGTATTAGTCTTTCAAAATATCTCTGCAGGCGGAAGAATTACGAAGCTCTGTTTGTTGCTACACGTGACGTCATATAAGGCAGTGTTTACTGTCAGCGTCCCACGTCCCATTCCCCTCTGCACTCATAGATAGCAGTGTCACGTGTTCTATTCCTGCATAAACACGACTGCAGTGCCCTCCGTCAACAACTGCACTTACTCCTTAAACGGGTTTTATGTACTAATTAACTGTAACATATACTTGCTAGGTTAGCTTTTAGGTTGGTCTTTCTCAGGTCAGAGTATTTATATTGTGTTAGGTAGCTTTTAGGTTCGTTAGATATCGTGTATATGTTGGCTGCATCCCGTGATTCCATAATGTAAACTCTTGGCGGTTTGTTGGCGCATGCATATGGTGTATGACTGGAACTTAGAAAAACATATTTTGCATCACATATTCTAAAGAATCCCCTAAGTAAGTATTTGAACAGAATACCTACATTATAATAATAACGCTACTTTATTTCGATGTTATAATTAAATTTTGAAATTGGGCAATGAAGGCCAAAAATGACATGGAAAGAAAAATAAATGCGTGATCCGAGATTTGAACCCGAGACCTATAAATTTATATGTTAGTGACATACAAACTAGCACGCTATAGGCCCCTATATATATATATATATATATATATATATATATATATATGTGTGTGTGTGTGTGTGTGTGTGTGTGTGTGTGTGTCCACCGCTGTGGTCTCGAGGTAGCGTTCTGCCTTGTTACGCAACGGGCCCGGGTTCGATCCCCGGCCGGGGCAGTTTTTCTGGGTGAGGTTTTTATCGGGGTTTTTCCTCACCTGTAAGACAAATTTCAGGAACACTTTAAGGCCCAAACGGTCCGCAAATCATATTTCCATCATCATCATCCTTATCATTATCATCATCATCCTTCACCGGTGTGGAAAGCAACGGGAAGCTACCACATCTACAATTCCCTAGTAAAGCTGCAAAGCATAACATGAAAATGCTATGATTGCAGTGAAAGACCTCCCTCGGGCAGAATTACTATGGATGGATATATATATATATATATATATATATATCCATCCATAGTAATTCCAGTATATATATATATATACTGGGTGTAACAGGACCTCACCGACAAAATAATAGAGCTGATAGGCTATGCAGAGAGGATTATTTTTTGTGAAGGAACATATAGTCGCAAACACGTCGTTTATGAGTTATGCGCATAAGAAGGCGTTCACCCGTAAGGGTCAGAATTGAATACAAACAATTGTACAATTATAATTTTATTGAAAAAGGCATGTTTTTACAATAAGTGTTCAAACTGTTGACCCTGTGCCTTATTGCGTGTTTGATTCGTCGCAGCAGCGATCGGCCAGCAGTTGCTGCTGTTTCCATCTTTTCTTTGGTCTTCCCAAACTTCATCTTCCTCGTGGTGAATAGCTGTATGTTGCTTTTGATATTCTATTCTGAATCATCCTTGCTAAGTGTTCTTTCCATTTTGTTCTGTATTTCACAATTGTGTTTAATTCCCCTACTTTTAATTGTCTTATTTCTGTGTTATATGTTTTGTCTCTTCTTTGATATCCTGCTATTAGTCTGTATTCTGGCAGATTGTTGTGTTGTCACTGTCCATGTTTCGAATCCGTAAGTAATAATAGGCACTCCCATTGTCTTGTATAATTTCATTATAGAGTCTTTCCTGGCTTTATTTTTCAAAGTTCTTTTTAGTATTCCTGTTAAATAATTAAACTTATTTAATTTGTTATTTAGATCTGTTTCCGCTGTGTATGATATTTCGCAACCTAGGAATTTATGTCTTACCACTTGTTCTATTGGTTTATTTTGTAATCTTATCTTTGTCCGAACTGGATGAGCGCCCTTCAAGGCCATTGTTTTTTATTTTTCTGATGATATTTTCATGTTGTATTTTTTTTTTATATTTCATTTAATTTATTTAGAGACCGGAGTTTTAAGGTGCCCTTCCGAGGGCTCGTTAATAACGAAAATCACGACATTTTAAAATATTGTACATGTTAAATAAGGGAAAGTTTATCTTTATATAGGCCTATGTTCACATGTGATATAAAAGGACAGTGTTGCAGCTTTTAGTTTCTGGTTTTAATTAATCATAAAAAGAGGAGAAGGCTAACTAAAAATGTGAATTTTCCATCTCGATAGCAAGATGCGTGGATACCACGGGATTTTTATATTTTACACGGGTTCTCCCGTTTCTCATCAACACTCCCCATTCTCTTTCCCTCTCCTTCATGTTATTACATTTCTCATTAATTTATTTTATATCACAACCATTTCATCTGATGTAGAGAAAAAAATAGTTTGGCTGATGATCCACAGGTTGTTGAAAAATGCTTGTACGGGGATCTAGTGGAGTTACAGGGTGCTGCCTAATGACTGCGAATATAATGAGAGCAAAAAAAAAACAAAAAAAACAAACGGCTAGGCCAATGAAAAAGTTGTAGTCCCCCCCTCGCGGCCAGATGCCCAACTAAAAAAATACATTCAGTCAAATAAGGTTATCACAATACTGTTTTGGTAATAGGGATAGAGCCCGGTGTGTCGGACCTAGAAGACGACCTACAACTTACCGAAGAGTACTTAAAATTTCAGATTCTTATTTATTACAAACCGTGATAAAACTGTATCTCAATTTACGTTTGAGATGGCTTAACTGAATGAACACACGTATATTACACGAAGAGTGAGGTGGGAAAATAACATTAACCATGATTTGAGGAATGTAAATTACACAGGAGATATGAGATATTTGGAAAACATGAACTCACGATAGGAATGTGTGAAGAGCTTATGTTCGCGCGGACAAGAACCTTCGGGTTCGATCGTGAGTTTTATATATATATATATATATATATATATATATATATATATTACACGGAAAGAGAAATTAACGCCTGAACCGGGAAATGAACTCGAGACCTCTAACTTTATACATTAGTGAGATATTATCATCACCATTCACCATTCAGGCTGTCAGTGGAAACAGTAATTGTTCTTACCTCATATGTAATTCTCAATTGAGGAAAGAAAAAAAAAATGTTTTCACTGGGAGCCTGAGTTATGAAGATGGTATCTCACTAATGTATTAAGGTTAAAGGTCTGAGATTCAAATCCTGGTTCAGGCGTTATTTTTTTGTTTTCGTGTAATATTTGGGCTTTGTTAAATGCCAACATTCAATTATAACATAAAAATATCACATCGTCATACGCCATTCATGAATATAGGCCAATGTTAACCTGTTTCGTTCTCAACTAGACAGGGTTTAAAAGTCGTTTTGTGGACGTCCAGGTCGTCGTCCTCGTGAGCGATACCGAAGAATTGCATTATGGATCCTAGTTGGTGACCTTCGGGATACATGTTGCAGCCATCTGTCTCTGTAGGTGGATATCTTTTCATCTAAATGTTGCATGTGGAGTTCCTTTAAAACATCTTGATTCCTCTGATGGTCATGTAGAGTATATCCAGCAGTTCGGCGCATGAATCAAATTTCTGCATCTCTTAATCTGGTGATGTCTTTTTTTTTTTTTTAGAACCTAGATTTCACTTCCTTACAGGGAAGTCGGGAGGGCAACATTCCTGAATGAAAGTAAAGTATATATATATATATATATATATATATATATCATCATGATCATCATCCGGAATCGTGTTACAGCTGCCGCCGTCTTCCGGAAAGCAATCTCCGTTCCTCTCTGTCCATCCATTGATCTTCCTCCAATCCTCTGATAATCATAGCCGCTTGCACACCTTCTATCCAGGTATTCTTTGGTCTTCCTTTCTTCCTCCTTTATATTGGGTTCCATTCCATAATCATTTTAGTCAATCCTTGCTCTGGCATTCTTTTGACGTGGCCATACCACTGTAATATTTTATTTTCTATAATGTCTATGACGCCCGGGTCCTCTTGTACACCCATAAGTTCCCTTACTTGTTTATTTCGTATTATATACATTCTAGATGTTCCAGCTAATCTACTTAAAATATTCGTTTCTGTACTTAAAATTCTTTTCATTTCACTGGTAGGAATTTGCGAAAATCTAGCACCATATGTTAAAGTGCTCTGAATTATGGTTTGATATATTTTTTAATATTCTATTTGTTGTAATATTTTTTGCTCCACCAAACAGAGTTCAAAGCATTTAATGCTTGTTTTGTTTGTGAGCTATATAAATAAGCTTACGAAAATGCGCCATGAATAAATTAAGGGAAGCTTTATGTGCAGTAACAATAAATAAATGTATCATCTAGGGAATACATAAGTTAAATGATGAATCTATTTCTACAGTAAAAATGGGTACAATATTACATCAAGTTTTTGAGTTTTGTTTGTTGTCGACTTTATTCAAAATATATGTACGAAAGTCTTAACACAGTGGGGGGGAAAAATAAAGTTCACCTATGGGAATAAAGGTAGAAGAAGATACAGTTTATTAGTTGCTCTTTGTTGATGTTCAGCTATTGATGGCAGAAGATTACGAAGATGTATAGTACATGGCAAGAAAACTAAAGGAGGACTACGAAAAATGGGGATTAAAAATAATTTTGGACGAAATGAATTATATGGTAATAAGAGATAAATCAAAAGATCTGATTTGTGAAGACGGACAGGGAACAATAAAAGCATGTGACGAATATGTATATTTGGGGACAAAAATTAGTGCAGATGGAAGCGATGATGCTGAAATTAACAAGAAGATAAATAAGGGTTAATCTGCATTATCAAAATTAAATAGTGTTTTGTTGGATCAGAATATTATTTCTAAAACAAAAAACAAATATTTTTAATACAAAAATGAGATTAATGAAATATGATGCAGAGGCATGTGGATTAAAATCTAGAACTCAACGTAAATTCTGCAAACACCAATTTTCAGAGGCGTTGAGCTGGAAATTCAAAATAGATAAAATAAGAAACAGTGTAATTAAACGAAATATGAATGATCAAACTTTAATTGTGGATTAAAAATGAACTAAAATAGTATGTTCGTGTAAAATAACAATAGAATACATATTCCAAAGAAGAATAATAGAATGGCAGCTATCTGGTAGAAGAGAAAAGGAGTCGGTCAAAAATAATGTAGATTGATGGAGTTTGGAGCAAGATGGGGGAAAAGGATTGTAAGATGGAGATTGGCATGTATATGAGCTAAATATACCCATTTTTAATACACAAAATGTCATCTTATTAGAAACAGGTATATAGTTTTTTTTATTATGATTTATTTTTTAACTTTCTTCTCTACTGTCTCCCCTAAATTTTCTCAGTGAATATACAAACATCAGTATGAATTAAAATTTTGTAACAAAGAAAAATACCAACTCATTGGCACTATAGTACTTGCAGGTTAATGGCCGCGCGGACATAATCTCTCCATAGATCCCCTCCCTAAGCAATATTTTTTCATACATATTCTGTAATATAACTGTCTTAAATAATTTTATTGTTGTTCTCCCACCTAATTGTTGACCTACCTACTCGATGCTCTCCCTAAAAGAAGATCCCTCTTCCTCTTTCATTCCCATTTCCTACCATATGTCCTGCATAACTCAAGTCTACGAGGCCCATTTGTTCTTAATATAACACAGAGATTTCATAAAGTTCATTTAACTTATTGTTTCGTTATTTCTCCATTCACCGGTCTGTTCACCTCACTTTGGCCCAATTGTTTTCCCTAAGAACGTTATTCTCAGATATTCGTAATATTTTCTCCTCCATTAAAGTAAGAGTCCATGTTCCGTATCCATATAATATAATTAGGGAGAATAACATTTTTATGTACTATTTTCAATTTAACATTTTTTTAGATAAGTTTGGACGTGACGAAGCCTTGTAATACTAAATTACATGTTTTTTTTCCAGAATTGATTACACTGAGCAACACATTTTTTTTTGGTCTCAGAAAGAAAAATATGTGAATGTGATAGCATTTTTCTCCTGAATTCAAATACGATATTGATTTTTCTTCATCACGCAAGGGATGCTCCACAGGCGAAATATAGCATTTATTATAATTTCAAACACTTTAATATTTTCTACATTCGTAACTCCAAAATATTCGAACATTCGAATTCATTTAGAAAGTTAGAAATTACGATTTTCTGCTATATTTCGCCTGTGGAGCATCCCTCTTGATGGTCCAACAAAAATCGGCAAGGATATTAGTATTCCATTTGCCTTGATATCACTTTTCCATAGTTGAAATCATTTGAGTTAGCTCATTTGGTTTTTATTTTACAATGGACAAATGGACGAAAAAACGTTTATTAAAAAATAATAATTTAAATCCATTAATTGAAATTGAAATAAAAAACTGTGGGTCATGGAGAATTTCCGAATACATATTTGAAAACACAATAAAACAAACTGCATTAAGTACAACTATTGGTACTCATGAGACAAAAATCATGTTGACTTGTGTTGACATGTTTAATTTCTTTGTGCACCTCATTCCTGTTTCTAGTTTTTGTTTTAGTTATTTGAATTCAGCCACTTCTTCAAAATTACCCTTATGACACATCACATAAGATACAAAATTAGCCTTGATATTTATTTTTTCCCGTTCAGTTCTACATCTGACAATATGTATGTCTCTCAATATCATACAAAATTGTGATATATACAAGTTATTAGAGGAAATGTATATTTATGCTAGGAACCAAGAGCTCAAAGTGCATTTTGCCATTACAAGAATGTGATTTACATTAGTCATATTGCAGGCATCAAAGAACTGTACCTTGTTTGTGGTGTCCAACATCTTTTATACGATTCTAGTCGAAAATGGAGTAATAAATTTACACTTTTATGCATTGACAGTAATGTAGGCCGAAATTGTTATTGCAATTCCCTCTTTACGACTTCTTTACATGATAGATGAAATTAACAGACCAATATTGCCTATAATAAGGGTCAATAATAAATGTCCTGCGATCATATTGGCTGCGATTCGGACCGCTAAAGTTCCTGGTCGAACTATTTCTAATTGTTTCAATACATACTATAAATACTTGCGGCCTCAGGTTCGATACCCGAATGGGTTAAAATGTTTAATTGTTACATCAGATTAATCCAATAAATTTAATCGCAAAATTTTCCATATCAGCGCAAGAAGAGGTGATGTGTACAATTTTTAGTCAGTAGATTGTGCACAAGATTCCTGTATTAAATTATAAACTTCTCCACAGAGCATATGTTGTGAAAAGTCATGTGATACTGTTGATAGCGATTCGTCCGTGGGATGGGTAGGTTAAACCTGGCTGTCTCCTTAGTGCTTTTCGATAGGCTCTATTAAGGTTAAAGTTGTCGTTACTATAAGTAGGATTATGAATCCAAAAGCATCTTTAATGGAAAAGTAAGGGTGGAATGGAATCTTATCAATATTTCTGTTTAATCCTAGGGTATTATTTGACTCTAGGTTTCAATTTATTATATGTTAAAATTGAAGATATTAATGACAAAATAAATAAATTTAATGTAATGTGTGGCACTATTAAAAGAACCCTTAAAAACACAAGAAAAGAAACAAAAATTAAATTTTATAAAGTAATGGGTGTTCCTGTATTGATGTATGGATTAGAATGTTGGACGATCACTAAAAGATAAGAACAAAGTTTGGAAGCAGCTGAGATGCGATTTTTAAGAAATATAGGAGGATATACTCTACTAGATAAGAAAAGAAATGAAGATGTAAGAAAGGAACTAAATATTTTAAAACTTACAGACCGAATAATTAAATATAGGAACGACTGGAAAGAACATATTGATAGAATGCCAGAAGGAAGATTTCCAAAATTATTGCTAAATTATAAACCGCACGGGAGGAGAAATGTTGGTCGCCCACACAGAAGATGGTGTGAACAATTTTAACAATTCTAGCTTTCATGAAACCGGAACGAGCCAACAGGCTTAATCCCTGGATGATGAAGATGGGATTATTTTACCCTGTTTGATGTAAAAATAATAAGTGAATGATAGGCTACGTACCGGCTCTAGATTCCAACGTATCCCTTCTCTTCATCAGAATATCTCATACTACATAAAACACAAGCATACACTCATCCTGCAGTCCTGTCTGTAACAATACAACAATACATCATCTGAGTAAAGTGGTCTGCCGAAGTGGTGCGTAAATTGAAACTATACCCGTTAATATCACCTATCCGCCGATCGTGGAACCCTAAATGCATGAAGTGAAATGGGTGGAAATAGAATATACACACATATAGGATGTAATATTAGTGCTCATAATTTGGTATAAACATCTTGTGGCAAATACAATTAAAATTTCGTATATTCTGATTCACAAATCTAGGCTATAGTTATCTCATATATATACTCTTTTTTCTTTTTTTTTCGTTCCATAGTGTTATAGTGTTATACCCGAGGGCAGATATTTCACTGAAATCATAGCATTTTCTTGCTATGCTTTGCAGCTTTACTAGGGAATTATAGGTGCGGTAGCTTCCCGTTACTTTCCACATCGGTGAAGGTTGATGATAATGGCCGGATGATTTTCGGGGACCGTTGGGCCCTACGCTTCCTGACATTTGTCTTACAGATGAGGAAAAACCCCGAAAAAACCTCACCCAGGAACCTGTCCCGACCGGGAGTTGTACCCCGGCCCGCTGCGTGAAAAGGCAGCACGGTACCTCGAGACCACAGCTGTGGACTTATTTTTTACATGCATTTATTAGTATATTCCTTTATATAGAAGGCAGATATTGAGTCTGATTTTCACACAGAACATAGTAATATCTAACTCACTGGCACTCTTGAACCCATAGGTTCATGGTCGAGAGTACATGAGCTCTTCATACATTCATATTCTGAGCTAATGTTATTCGATCATTTCCTATCTTATTTATAAAAATTAATGTTTGTTTGTTTGTATGTTTGTTTGTTTGTTCGTACTTTATGTGCGGCCATACCGTTGATCCGATTGTGATGGGGTTTTTTGCAAAATGTTCAGGATATTCCCGGGATCAACATAGGCTATAAGAGAGTTGTGATACTCAACTCATACACCCTTAAAAATCGCTCTTTGTAGTGGAAAACGTGAAAAAAGTAGCTCTTTGGACGCTTAAATGGCTTACGCTGCCTAAACCATAAGAAATACACAAAATTAATGTACTCAGAATTGAAAATCTCAAAACGCCCTACAAAAAAGTCCGCGACAGCATATGTTTATCTCTTACGGATAACTCACAAAAATCATTTTTGTCTTTCATTGATACCAAGAGTCCCTTATCTCTTACGGATAACTCACAATAACCATTTTTGTCTTTCATTGATACCTAGAGTCTAGCGCCTTAGCCGAGTAGTTACGGCAAGAAGTCTTGGCGCAGAACTACGGGACTTACGCTGGTTCGAGTCTCTACGGGGGAAGATATTTTTCTCATGGAATGTCGGCCAGTATGGGACCGGTGCACAGTGGGTCAGAAATGAAATCTAATATAATTGTTATATGACGGTTCTTTACTTATCTGCAAAGAAGGGTACAATTCTAATGTTCATGACTATGTGACGTCATCGTTCACACTTCTTGAGGTACAGCAGAAGTCTGTAAGAGGTTTTCTTGCGAACTTATTTAATAATATCTAATTATGTCCTAATTGCTGAAATTTATGGTAAAAAGTAACATATATTTATCGTCCACCCATGACATGAGAATTGAACGTTCGGGCAGGACAACGTCTGCAGGGTACGCTAGTATAATATAAATTCCTCAAATTATAGTTCATTCTTTCACTTAATTCTTGGCCTACCTACTGGGAGCTTTTCCTCTGTTATACCGGCATGAAGAGGAAATACCTGTCTTTCATTTCATGTTTGTATCACATGAACTGCGTATCGCAGACTTAACCCGTTTATCTTTATTTTTAATTTGAGGGTATCAGCCCGAGCGATTACAGTTTACTATAATGTAGTCTTCTCCATCCTCCTGTCTGTCCATGTCCCTTTGTTCCAAAAAAATTCCTAAGAATAACATCAATAATAATAATAATTTATTTTTGTATTGTAAGCCAATGTTTTCCCTTTACAGAGATTTAGGCGCTTCTCCCCTACAGGAAAGAAATTGAACCATATTAATTTAGTTACACTTGTTTTCGCATAGATGTTATTTTGAGTGGTACGTGGTCAGCGTTCCGCCTCATACTGACATCTAGGAAACCAAGGTAGTACTAGGACGGGAAAATTCGGTAAATTTTGCTTAGAGGCCTTTTCATTCAGGCTTAAGGATTTTTACGATCCTGAAAATCTTCAGACTAGGGGCCCATGGCTTAAAGTCCCTCCCGGAGGGCTTGCTCCTTGGATTTTTCCATCCTAAAAATCCATCGACCCCGGCCGGGTTTGAACCCGCGAACCTCAGGACCAGAGGCAAGGAGCATAACCACTAGTATATAATATAATAATAATAATAAAATAATTAATAATAATAATAATAATAATAATAATAATAATAATAATAATAATAATAATGGTTTACTTTAGCTGATGGAGTTAAGACAGTAAGAGTTTGTGTTTCACTCCACCAGGGTTAAATAATAGAAATATTAAAAGATTGGCATCAGATAAATTATTTAACTTATCTTTTAAATAAATGTTGTTTTAATCTTTCTTGACATCTTTATTTCTATCAGTTTCTTACGTATTGGACCCTAAAATTCCGAAACATTTATAGATGAATCTCGGCCAGAAGTAGATCCCGAATAAAATCGAACCTCAGGCCCATGCGTAAGAACCAACATCAACCATGTACGTAGACGACACCTGTGGGCTCTGTTAAATTTTGAAATCAAATCGCTGACATCGTGACTACATGTTTCTTCGCTTTAAAATATTTTAAATGTTTGCAGTTTAATAACATCATTAGTAAAAACCTGTTTGATGGGAACGAATACTTCATATCTCACCTTTTGTAAAAATAATTGACGCAACACGATAAGTTTCACGTTACTACTGGATTAACCATTATACTTTTATGAGTGTGTGTATTAGAACCATGGGCTTCATTTATGAGAGCAATGAACTATAGTTTGGATCTAACAGTGGCAGAAATAATTATTTAGACGACAGTTACTGAACCTAATTTTGTAACGTGTTATCTACAATATTTTTTCTACGTTCAGGTATTTTAGTGTACGGTGTATATGTAGTATATCTATCCTGCCAGGGAAACGAAAATAATTTTAAGTACAGAAATGGATGTTTTAAGAAGATCAGCTGGAAAATCTAGAATGGATAGAATACGGAATAAAGAAATAAGGGAAATTATGGGTGTAGAAGAGGAGCCGGACATCATAGACATTATAGAAAAGAAAAGATTACAGTGGTATGGCCATGTCAAAAGAATGCCAGAGCAAAGATTGCCTAAAATTGTTATGGGATGGATTCCAATGGAAAGGAGGAAGAGAGGAAGACGAAAGAAAACTGGATAGAAGGTCTACAAGCAGCTATGAATATCAGAGGATTGGAGGAAGATCAATGGATGGACAGAGAGGAATGGCGTTTAGTTTCCGGAAGACGGCGGCAGTTGCCATTAAAACCGGAATGATGATGTAGTATATTTAATGACATTTATTTATTGCGGAAACAATAATGTTTTGAAGAAAGAGTAATGTGTACTGAGGGAAAGGACACTATAAATCAACAAACATTGTGTGTTAGATTTTTGCAATTTAAAGTAAAAAATGAGCGGAGAAATTGAATTGATGAATTGCACGGTTCATCAGAAAGCATTTTTAAAAGCAGTCCAAGATACAACTATTAGTATACAACCCGTGTCCCATTCACCCCTCCCACATTTTAATTAATCATAACTCTCAAAGTATGCGGAATTATGAAATGAGGTTGGTATTAAAATAAAGAGAAACTCAAAGAATGTTTGTTTTCATTGTTGAGGTTAATTTATCTGTGGCCTGTTTGGATAATAAGGACATAACACAAAATGAACTCCTCAGCAACGAACACAAACTGTTTTCTGGTATGCAGAGACGAAGTCAATAATTACAGTGCAAAGAAATTACCGGAGAGAATATGGAGGAAATACACCTTATGGAAAGACCATTAAGGCATGGCTTGAGAAGGTTCTTGCGACTGGAAGCGTTAAAAAAAATCAGGAGTTGCTCGTACAATGTTTCAAAAGAAAAGATTGAAGAAATTAGAGCAGGATTTCAGAGATGTCCACAAAAATCTATTCGCCAAGCTTCCCGGCAGTTCAATGGATATGTTGGACAGAACGTGGCACGAAATCGAATACGCACTTGATATTATTCGTGCTACTAATGGTGCACATATAGAGGTGTTTTAGTGTGTGGCAATGCAAATTATTTGAGTTTCTGTTTCGTTTAATACCGGCCTCATTTCATAATTCCGCATACTTTGTTAGTTATGATTAACTAAAATATAGGAGGTTTGAATGGGACACCCTGTACTTCCAGAAAAGTCAAGGAAAGTTTATTTATTTAGTTATACGAAATCATTATTAAAGTGTATTTTATGTTTTGTTTGAAATTAATTTTTGTTTTAATAGCATGTTTTGTGTTTTGTTAAAATATAAAATATAGATTTGCGTCACTGATTGTTATAATAGTAGATAAAGGAAATTTAACTGTAAATATATATATATATATATATATATATATATATATATATAAGGAAACTGTCAACTATTAAATGGCGAATCCTACCTTACTTTTTCTCTCAGAGAAGCGTTGTGATGTACAAAGGCGTGTACGAAAATGTATCTGCCAGTTTTAACTGCAAAGCTTTAAAATACAGCGCCAAATATCTCATTTAAACTATAGAGAAGTGATACAAAACTTGAGTTGGTAGATTGGATATCCTAACTATCTGCCTTCCGCGTAGCGCCCCGCCTCACTTCACTCCGCTCTTTTGCGTGCAGTGAGTTGTTATTCTACGTGTAGTTTTAATTGCTTGATTCTGGCTTCATTTCTGTGTTTTTTAGTTAAAGACGGCAAATAAGTTTTTGGATCCGGCCTTGGTACTTCACAACGCTTCCCTGAGAGAAATTTTGAGGTAAATTTCGGCATGCAATGGTCGACAGTTCCCTTCTAGATTCTAATGTTTCAATGTCCTTATTGTTCTACGCATACCATAAAATCTGTATTTATTTATTTATTTATATGGCCATTTTCGATGAGAAAGGTAGTTGGAGATTTGTAAAAAGTCCATAACGCAGAAAGTAAGCGAATTTCTCGATATGTCGAATTTATGGTTAAATTTTGTTTGCTTATGGAATGTACATTTATTTCGTTAGATTGGAGGAACACAATTTCTTATGCCAGCTTAATTAAAAATGTAGGACCGCAGCGGAAACTGAGTGCGATTTTTTACTTTCGATTTCAGGTTAACCCACAGTTCTAATGGTCGGATTTCGCTGTTTTTTTTAGAAAATCTTCCTTGTATCATTTGAATAGGATATACTGAACTTCATTGCAAATCATTGTAAATTACGTCCGCTAGAGCGAATATTAAATTTTCGTTTGAGGTGAACTTCTACACCTAATGAACTGATTTTTCTGGTTAAAGAACTATAGCTTAGTTTTTTAATTTATTGTTATATACCAAGTTTGATTCTGATAAAAGAAATGGCCGCTAGATGTTAATTATATAATTTAAATTAGACTCCATGGGGCAACATGGCTAGAAGGCCATTGGCCTAACGGGCGGCTGCTGGTCTCACATATAAATGTGTTAATCATGGAGGTAGATAATCATACAGCAAGTATAGATGTGAAATATGGTCAGAATGTCGGTTCTCCCAACCGTAAGAGCTGATTATCCGCAACCTGGAAGCGCTACTCTTTACTGTCGCTACCACCAAAAATTCCTAATGCATGGCTGGGTGGGCACGGTCCCTCACTCACTGCCCTCCATGGAGACCTGGAAAATCAACGCAAGTCTTGTAATCTCTGTAGCCGAAGGTCCATTGCCTCAATCACTCGACTAACCGGCGCGGTATATATTATAGATCACGTATCGGACATGAAGAGAGGTGCATGAGAAGACATTCTTGTAGGAAAACCAGAGGTATAACGCTCAGCTTGTTAAATCAAGAATGAAGTGGGAGAATAGCAAGTACTAAAACTATGATTTGAGGGAAGTCAGATTTATTCAGAACGAATGAATTGGAAAAGACTTTAAGCTCAGGATAGGATGTATTGAGAGCTTATGTCCACACGCTGCCATGAACCATACTGGTGCGATATTGCCAAGTTAGCAAGTAAGTAAATATATCATATATATATATATTATATATATATAATATATATATATATAAACCGTTGTTAATGCTGTAGTCCCCTCGAGGTAGTAAGTGTCACTTCTGTCACGCAGGGGACCGATTCGGGTTAGATTCCCGGTCGGGATAAGCTTTCTCGGTGAGGATTTTTCTGGAATTTTTCCTCACCTGCAAGACAAATGTCAGGTAGGTTTGAGGCCCGAAAGGTCACTGAAAATCGTCTGGCCTTCATCATCATCATTATCATCCCTCGGTGTGGAAAGCAACGGGAAGCTACCACACCTACGATTCCCTAGCAAAACTGCAAGCATAGCATGAAAATGCAGTGAAAGACCTGCTATATATATTGGTCATGTTCATTCGGGTCTTCTAGATAGGACCGGTGAAAATCTGAATTTTTTTCAGAAATATTTTCATGAGGGCAACTTAAATAGCTTCATTCCTTTGGAAATTGCCAAAATCTTTAAAAAAAACTTGTCATTCCTTTGGAAATTGCCAAAATCTTTAAAAACTTGTCAATAGCTTTATTCCTTCTGTTATTGCTAAAACCTGTTTGACAACAACGAATGCATGAAACTCGTAAGATTATCAAGCTTTTAGTAAAATGAATGCTGCAACTCTAGACATGTAACCATTAAGCCCTGGAGCGTGGTCAACTTTTGTGTGTGTAAATTAGAAGGATGGTCTTCACTTATGAGAACAGTGACCTATAAGCGACCCCTATTAACAAAAAAGGGAAGACGAGGTAAGAAAACGACAGTTGAACATGCAATCTTGAACATGACTAGAGACCATATATTTTTTTGCAAGCTTTCCTCCTTATGCCATATCACCATTTAGGTTAAAATAGTTTAACACAAAGCTCTGGTGCTTGATTCCATTCTTCCTTATTACATGATAAGCACCAGTATCTCTAAATTTGCATAACGTTATTTAAATTGCCTATCTCATTCACATTTTGCACATTTTCTGAATTTAATAACCATTTTGGTTAAGACTTCCACGAGTATCATTATGTATTATAAAATAACTTTTCGGGATTCTTGGCCGTGTCTTGTAGCATTGTCTTCTCGACGTTTCGTCACCTTCTGTGGGTGACACCTTCAGGAGATTTTGATTTCGTAGTTAGGAGAATTTTGCTTTTGTAGATTTTCGTAGTTAGGAGAAATTTGCTTCTGTAGATTTTCTGCATGCTATTATGCATTGCAGATACTTTTGATGTCCCAACTCCTTTCAAAAAACGTTAAGCTGAAAATATATAAAACTATTATTCTACCAGTTATATTATATGGGTGCGAAACATGGACTCTTACTTTAAGGGACAAAAGAAGATTACGAGTATTTGAGAATAAAGCTCTTAGGAACATTTTTGGACCAAAGAGAGATGAACAGGCAGGTGAATGGAGAAGACTACATAACAATGAACTACATGGTATTTATAGGAAGCCAGATATAATAAGAACAGGTAAGTCTCGTAGACTGCGATGGGCAGGACATGTTGCGCGTATGGAGAATGAAAGACGTGTATGGAAACTTCTTCTAGGAAAGCCAGAGGGAAAACGCCCAGTTGGTAGACCAAGAATGAGGTGGGAGAACAACATTAACTATGATTTGAGGGAATTAGATTATACAGGGAATGATTGGAAAGCATTAGCTCAGGATAGGGATGTATGGAGAGCTTATGTCCGCACGGCCATGAACCTACGGGTTCGATAGTACCAGTGAGTAAGTAAGTAAGTAAGTAGATTTTCGTAGTAAAATATGAAAATCTACAAAAGCAAAATCTCCAGAAAATCTCCTGACATCTTCAGGAGATTTTGTAGATTTTCGTAGTTAGGAGAATTTTGCTTTTGTAGATTTTCGTAGTTAGGAGAATTTTGCTTTTGTAGATTTTTGTAGTAAAATACGAAAATCTACAAAAGCAAAATCTCCTGAAAATCTCCTGAGATGTTCAGGAGATTTTGATTTTGAGATTTTCGTAGTTAGGAGAATCTACAAAAGCAAAATCTCTTGAAAATCTCCTGAAGATATCACCCACAGAAGGTGATTAAACGTCGAGAAGACAATACGACAAGACACAGCCAAGTATCCCTAAAAAGTTATTTTAGAATACTTAATAACCATTGTTATTGATATAAGAACCCATTTTAATTGATGATATACAGTAACTAACTCACTGTAACTATCGAACATGTAGGTTCATGGCCGCGCGGATATAATGTCTCCACATATCCCTATCCTGATCTAATGTTTTTCAATGATCCCTTTCATAATCTACTTCGCTCAAATTATGGTTAATGTTATTCTCGCACCTCATTCTTGGTCTACCAACTGGGCATTCCATAAATGTTTTCTACAAGAAGCTTCCATGCGCCTCTTTGGTCCCCCAATCGTGAAACATGTCCTGTCCATCGCAGTCTATGAGACTTAACTTTTCTTATTATAGCTGGTTTCCTAAAATGACATGATCGTACGTATTCATTTTTTAATATTTGGACGATAAAGAAGGCGTACAACTAAATGTTATTAATCTTCTTCTTCTTCTTCTTTCTTCTTCCTTTCATGTGATACACCTAGTGTCTGTTACGGTCTCAATCCAACGTTTAAAGGGTCTTCCGAAAGATCTCTTGCCTGGTAATTTAAGATTTGACGTGGTATTCTTGTTCTGCTCATTCTTCTTACGTGAGATTTCCAGATGTTTCTGTATTTTTGTACGTATTCTATGTCTGATTCTGTTTGTAATTATTATTATTAATAAGTTATTAATTTGTTCTGATGATGTATTATTAGGTGATAGCGGAGAGATGCTAACAAAGAAATAGTTAACCATTGCTTGCTGAAACTACCTTGAAACTTCTTCCGCAGAAGCATTGTTATATAAAAAAGGCCGTGTCAAAAAATATCTGCGTTTTTAAATGCAAGGCATTAATATCCAACACCAAATCTCACATTTAAACACGTAATGCAACACCTGAATTGGTAAATTTGATAACTCTCACTACCTTCCGACCGCGCCGCGTCCCACCTGACTTCATTCCGCTCTTATTCACGCAGGGAGACCTGCTCCGTACCGTGGATTGACATTGCTGGATTTTGGCATAGATTGATGTTCCTTACAGTAAAAACGGCAGATTTTTTTACACGGCCTTGGTTCATCACGACATTTGTCTGGGAGAAATTGCAAGATAGGTTTCGGCATGCAATGGTTGATAATTCTCTTGTAAGATTCAACACGCACACTCTATTGAACAACACTAAGAAATTGGGACTAGAAGTAAACAACAATAAAACTAAACATATGTTCACACATAAAGAATCATTATATAATTGAAGCGGACAGTTAATTGCAGATGAGGGAACTTTTCAAGAAATAATAGCTTCATTTTAATAATAATAATGATGATAATAATAATATTAATAATAATAATAATAATAATAATAATAATAAAAACAATAGCTTTACTTTACCTGGCAGAGTTAAGGCCTTGATTGAGTTTAAATACTTGGGAACAATCGGCCCGAATGGGGAATGAAAGAGAAGCATGGAAACTTATTTTAAGGAAACCAGAAGTAAAGCGCCCAGTTGGCAGACCAAAAATGACGTGGGAGAGTAATTTTAACCATTAAGCAGATTATACATGAAATGATTGGAATATATTAGCTTAGGTTAGGGATGCATGGTGTGTTTATGTCCGCGAGGCCTTGAATCTATGTTCAATAAGAGAGTATAAGAAGTAGTAGTAGTAGTAGGACTTTATTAGACAAAAAGTAAGATATTTACAATATTATTTACAAATATGGGTCGCACGGGCAGTAAGCCGTACGTGCTGTTGACAGTCCGTTACAATAAAGTAATAATTGGTACTAGTGTAAAGAAAAATAAACAAAAACAGCAATAACATTACAATTACATAAAGAAAACAATAAGAAATAAGTTAGGAACAATAATTAAATACAGGAATTAGGCAAAGAGAGAAATTGAACATAGGCTTAATGGCAGAGGACTTGTTTCTTGAATATTTCCATCTTAAAAGTTAATCGATTCCGGCCGGGTGTGAACCCGCAATCCTCGGGTCCAGAAGCAAGGGACATTACTAGTGGAGCATTGAGGTTGATATTCTGTTTTTTTGACAGGAATTTTTAAAATGATCCATTATATGAAATAGAATGTGTGTAAACCATGCAACATATCTTTATAACATTTGTAGCTAGAGGTTTTCAGGAACGGGGTATCTATATTCTCTAAAACCGTTAGGTGTGGAGATCACCGGAAACGAAAATTTAAAAATCGCTCTGGATGTTGCAATTTTGATGTTTCACAACTAAACTCAGTATATTCTGTTAGAATAAACCGAGGCTGGTATTGTCCAAAAAATCAGCTAAATCCGATACCCAGAAGTGGGGTTTACCTGAAATTAGAAAATAAAAATTGACTCTAGCAATCGCTAACGCCATGTTTGTTTTGTTGCAATGTGTACCATACAATTTAATTAACCCGTAATTTTCATTAAGTTATACAACTAAAAATAAAAATGAATTTAATTTACTGAGGAGTGTATCAGCTTGTTTTGTTATATAGTATACGAAAATCCAATAATGTACTGTACTAAGTTTGTTATACGGTGGTCCGTTTTAGTATGCTTGTCAAGACATAGCCTGTGAGATACAAGTGCCAAGAATTCTATTGAGCATGATTAGGAAATGGAGCAAAATCGGATAGAGATTTGAGGATGAACTGTGTAGAATCCAGACAGATGTACATTCATCTTGATTACCATCACATAAATCTAGTTGGCCAATTAAACAATTATCTTAGAAAGCAGGAGTTTGGTTGCAGAGGAAGGGTAGGAACAGGCCTGCACTATCTCCATGCAACAGAATCGGAGCACCGAATTTGATCGGAAACTACAAGTTTCAGTTCCTTGTAAGTTCTTGCGATTTCATGTTCCTCATCAAGCAATTTAAAGCTGATCTTACAAGAATCGATGCACTCTGCATGTACTACAGTAAGATTAAAAATACGTAAAACATGTCATTTATTTTTCCAAACAAATATTAAGGAAAGTGAATACCGTTGTAATTTTACTATAAACACAAAAACTGAAAGAGACGTATATATATATATATATATATATATATATATATATATATATATATATATATGGTATGATAAGAAAAATAAATGCCTGGACGGGATTCGAACCCGGATCTCTGAGTCTGTACCTCAGCGTGATATCCATTACACTACCAGGCGAATCCAATTCAAACACTTATTTTTCTTATATATGTATTATACTCTCCATTATTACTAGATGTCGCGAGAACACTGTCTTCACTGAAAAAAAAAAAAGTGTTTGAATTGGATTCGCCTGGTAGTGTAATGGATATCACGCTGAGGTACAGATTCAGAGATCCGGGTTCGAATCCCGTCCAGGCATTTATTTTTCTTATCATACCATATTAAGCTTGCATTGCTCAATGTTAAAGATTTAATTATAACATCGATAAAGCGTCACTGCTATTAAAGTAAAATAAATATTCTCTTTAATTTGCTTACTTGATATAGTCAGCTTACTAGATGGCAGTGAAGACAGTGTTCTCGCGACATCTAGTAATAATGGAGAGTATAATACATATATAAGAAAAAT
This sequence comes from Diploptera punctata, assembly GCA_030220185.1. NCBI lineage: Eukaryota > Metazoa > Arthropoda > Insecta > Blattodea > Blaberidae > Diploptera > Diploptera punctata. The sequence continues at coordinate 1,128,688 of JASPKZ010008381.1, read as the reverse complement.
AAGTGTTTGAATTGGATTCGCCTGGTAGTGTAATGGATATCACGCTGAGGTACAGACTGAGAGATCCGGGTTCGAATCCCGTCCAGGCATTTATTTTTCTTATCATACCATATTAAGCTTGCATTGCTCAATGTTAAAGATTTAATTATAACATATATATATATATATATATATATATATATATATATATATATATATATATATATGAAACTGTCGAAATTTCAAATGATATCCGGAACTATACATAAAACTTTAAAGAATAAAACAAGAAGTGATACTAGATTGAAGTTTTATAAAACATTGGCAGTTCCTGCATTACTTTATGGGAGCGAAACATGGGTAATGACCAAAAAATTGCAAAGTAGAATATAAAGCGCAGAAATGAACTTCCTTAGAAGAACAAAAGGCTGCACAAGATTGGATCGGATAAGGAATGAAGATATAAGAACAGAGTTAAATATATATCCATTGGATGAGAAAATCAGAGAATGTAGAGAGAAATGGTTTACACACGTGGAAAGAATGAATGTATCAAGATTACCAAGAGCAGCATTCAACTACAAGCCAAGAGGTTCATGGAATGTGGGAAGGCCAGTGAAAAGATGGACAAAACAACTGTAAGGCGGAACAGGCTTTTTCCTAGCCCATGAAGTGAAGAAGAAGAAGTAAATACCATACGTACCCGAATGTAAGGCGGACTTTTAACCTAATTATTGGATCCTCAAAATAGGGATGCGCCTTATACTCGCGTGCCTTTACAATCGCATACTATTTATCTATAATGGCGTAGCCCATTGTTGAACCATAACCTCTCCTTTGAAGTTAGTAGACCAAGTAAATTTTTAGTTACCTTATTTCCTCATAGGATGTCATGGAAGTTGTCATGGATGACATGCGGTAAACAAACCGACTCAATGAGACATCTAACAGGCAACTATGGTATTGCTAGGATGTTGAAGTCGGTAAATTTTGTCTAGAGGCCTATTTATTCAGGCTTAAGATCTGAAGATGTTCACTCTCATAAAATAACCTTATGCCTGAAAAAATAGAGGCCTCTAAGCAAAATTTACTGATCTCATACATCCCAATTGTACCTCAGTTGTCTACTTGATGTCTTATTAGGTCGGTATACTGACAACACGCCATTGGTGAAATCTGTAGGAAAATAAGCGTAACTAAATTAGGTTGGCCTAGAAACTCCTAATAAAACAGAAGCTAAGGATGTACTCTAAGGGCCGCAAAGCGAAAGAATGAGTTTATTTGAATTCAAAATTTCCCTCGTTGGTTACTTTGTATTTTCATTATTTAATATTTTCTACGTGTGATCATATATTTAGTTTTGTTGATATTTACTTCTGTATCCAATCTAGTGTTACTTATAAGAAAACTGTCAACCATTGTGTGCTGTAATCTACCTTGCATTTTTCCCAGAGAACTGTTGTGATGTACCAAGGCCATGTCCAAAAAGAAATCTGTCACTTTTAACTGTAAGACACTAAAATTCAGCGACAAATGTCTCATTTAAACTACGTGGGAGTAATAAAAATCCTGAATTGGTACATTAGATAACCCTCATTACCTGCCGTCCGCGTCGCGTAACTCCTCACACCACTCCGATGTTACGCATGCAGGAGTCCATGTGCTCCGGACAGTGGGTTGCCACTGCTGGATTCGGCTTCGATATCTGTGCCTTGAAGTTAAAAACTGTAGATATTTTATTTGATCACGGCCTTGGTACTTAACAATTCTTCCCTCGGAGAAATTGCAAGATTGGTTTCGGCATGCAATTGTCAGTAGAACATGCATGTTGATGATAATAATAATAATACATTTTTTATTTAGGAATATTCCACAATACAGTGTTTCTCCTTCAACCCAAAGTGATTTGTTGCCAGAGGTTCCTGTCTAAAGCATCTTCTTCCCTCAAATCTCTAGCTTTCATACTTCTCTTCGCTCCATCCATCCAATGTTATCTAAGGCCTGCCTCTTCCACTTCTTCCATTAGCTTTCCAATATTAAGGATCTTCTTTGGTATTCTCTCTTCTTCCATTCTTATGAGGTGTCCATACCATTTCAAACGTTTTTCTTCTATTTTTCCTAATATTTTTTTTTTTCAACTTGCATAATTTCCCTTATTGTGCTCTTTCTGACCTTATCCCTTCTTGAAATTCATGTCGATCGCCTCCAAAAATCCATTTCTACTGCTAACAGCTTGTTGGCTTGTTTTCTACTTACTGTCCAGGTTTCGGACCCATATAATAAAATGCTTTGTAACAGAACTTGAAATATAGTTTTCTTCGTTCTGTATATTATATTTCTATTCCAAAGCACTGAGTTCAACATACCAATGATTCTTCTTCCATCAGTTATTCTTCTTTCAATTTCTGTAGTTGAATTCTCACTTTTATCTAAAATAGATCCTAAATATTTAAAATTTTTAACATTACGTATTCTTCCTGAATTACATTTTAGCTCATCTGTTGTATCCAATGAAAGATATTCTGTTTTATTATAATTTATCTGTAATCCCCATTTTTTGTATTCTATCTCTAATTTCCTTAACATGAAAGATGCATCATCTGGATCCTGAGAAATCACCACCTGATCATCTGCGAATAGTAAATGGTGGAGGTAATAATTATCTTCTATTTGAATTCCCATATATTTGCAGTGTCTTGACCAATTCTTCGTACAATTATCAATATATATTTTGAACAACGTTGGTGATAAGCAACATCCTTGTAGTAGACCTTTAGATGTTTGGATTTTTTCTGAAAATCTGTTTCCCATCTTAATTTGACATTTGTTCTCTGAGTATAATGATCTTATAATACTAATTGTTTTGTCATTTATATTCGCCTCTTCTAGGCTTTCCAGAGCAAGATTCTGGGTACACTATCATACGCCTTTAACAAATCAATAAAGATCAAATCTACTGGTTGCGATTTCTCTCGGCATTTCTCTAACACCTGTCTCAGTATGAATATATTATCAGTGCATGATTTGCCTGCAGTGAACCCACTTTGTTTTTCCATATCTTTATATTCTCAGTCTAATCTATGTTTCGTAATACGATTGAATATTTTCATAATTGAGTTATTCACACATATCCCTCTAAAATTACTGCAGTTTCTTTTCTCTCCCTTCTTATATATCGAGCTTATAAATCCCAATTTCATTTCTGTGGGTATTGTTCCTCCTGTAAGAATATTTGTATAAAATTTCATAAGCAATTTTATCACTTTTCGTCCTCCATATCTTAATAACTCTATATTAATTCCATCAGGTAATAATAATAATAATAATAATAATAATAATAATAATAATAATAATAATAATAATAATAATGTCCACCACTGTGGTCTCGGAGTACATAATAATCTTCATTCATATTTTCCTTAGATAAAGTTTAGGATTAAGTACTCTCCTGGCGCACCACATTCATCAACATCATCACCCATCATACCTTCGGGGTAGCGGGACTCCCGCATTCTAGGCGCTCGAACTTCAGAAATTAATTACAATTACGCCAATGTCAGGAGAGAATACCTGAAAATTCGAAAAGACAACATGGGTCATTGGATAAAATAATAATAATAAGATATGAATTAATCTTCATGTACACAATCAATGTGTTTAATCGTCTAAGTTTTAACTTGTAAGAAATGTGGAAATAAAAAAAAATCTTGATTGCAGTAAGAGTACATCATGCGAACAGCAAAAGTTGTAAAGTTTGATAGAAGTATTCTCGGAACAGACTGACAATGTTGGCAACACATTAATAAAGCAGATAGCTATACACAGTCACCAGGGTGGACAAGGTGACAGGTGGTGAGGAATTTGCAATGAGCTTTGTTCTTGCATCTTTAATGGGCAAATCGATTTCACCAAACTTGGCTGCTCTGGAATTAACGCCCCTTATCTGATTCCGGATCATCGGGACGCGAATGAATAATGCTAACTAACTCTCTCCGTCCGAGTTACTGAGTTATGTACGACAGTGACGTCAGTAATCAGTGTCCAGTATTTATTCACAATAACCTTGTGTGTACTTACACTCAGCATCGTAACCATGGAGCCTCGCTTCTGATATCGAAAGTTAGTAACAGCAAAATTCGGTACATGCCATTGGAATAAACCGAAATAGCTATATTCAGACAAATGCAACCATCAAATTGGGGGTTTATTTGAATGCCGAAAAAGAATTATCTGAAACTCAGGAAACATGTAAACTAAACTAATTCCTTCTTCTTCTTCTTCTTCTTCTTCTTCACCATCCAATGTAGAAAAGGTTATATTCCTCCTCAATGCATTGCCTCAATTGTATCTTTCCATCTTTTCTTCGGGCGTCCAATATTTCTTTTCCCAGTTTGAAATTTATTCCTAGCTATTTTAACTATTCTGTCGTTGCACGTTCTATTTATATGTTCATTCCATTCTTCGCTTCTTTGTTTATCGAATTTGAAATTTGTTCTATTTGTAAATTTTCTCTTATCCTATCACTTCTAATGTAATCTCTTAATTTCGTGTTTCTATTGTTTTCAGAACTTTTTTTACATGATTCCAGTAGGCGTCGAATATCACTTGTTTCCACAGTAATTCAAATTTATGCGCCCATTTTTTAGATTTACGGAATATATAGCCTATATCCTTTTGAATTAAATTGGAATTGCACATTGTATTACACACTAGTTAATACTATCCGGCGTGCACTGCTACGCCTAAATGAATGCAAATTAATGTGATTTTATGTTTAGTTGAATAAGTAAAAGGAAACATAATTATAAATGTATATTTTTCAGATACCCCGTGCTAATTAACCGGCATTGCGCGGGGATCTACTTATCCCGATCTTCTTGACATAAATGAGCTGAAATACGAAAATTAACGTGTTTTATGTTTAGTTAAATAAGTGAAGGGAAAAATTTATATCATTACTTTTACATACCCCGTGCTGTTTACCCAGCGTTGTCTGGGAATCTTCTTATCCTGATCTTCTTGGCATAAATGAGCTGAAACACAAAAGTTAATTTACTTCTTATGAGTAGTAGAATAATTAAAATGAAAAATAATTATAAATGTATATCGTAATTATCCACTTAACTCGATCTCCTTGGCATAAATAAGCTATAAGACACAATTCGTTATTGTGAGTTATCCGTAAAAGAATGCCCGTCATGTGCTTCTATGCTTGCACAAGAATCTAGGGTAGTTGTGTCGATGTTCTTGGCATCAATGAAAGACAAAAATGGTTATTGTGAGTTATCCATAAGAGATAAACATATGCTGTCCAGGATTTTTTTGTAGAGCTTTTTGAGATATTGAATTCTGTGTGCATTAATTTTGTGTATTTGTTATGGTTTAGGCAGCGTAAGTCATTTAAGCGTCCAAAGAACTACTTTATTCACGTTTTCCACTACAAATGGTGATGTTTAAGGGTGTAGGAGTTGAGTATCATAATTCATAACTCTTTGATCAAATTTATAATGTTATTGTAACTGCCCATGCCTTTATCATAATTTTCTTTATGGTAATACCAATTCTAATTGGAGGGTTTGGGAATTGATTAGTGCCGGAGATTTAAAAGGTAAGTTTTTAGGTGAAATTTAAATTTTAATTTATTTCTAATTATTTTTGATGAGGCTATATAGCCTATGTTCATCCCGAGAATCTTCTGAACATTTTGAAAAAACCCATTCACAATCGGATGAACGGTATGGCCGTACATAAAGTACGAACGAACAAACAAACAAACAAACATTCATTTTTACATATTAGATTATAATCTATTGATAATTTATTATGAATGAAACCCATATCACCAAACTAAAACATTAAAATACTCAATGCGTTTGCGTTTCGATAGCGAGGCTATCAATATCAAGTCTTGATATAGATAGCTCGCTATCCAAATGCGTTGACTATTTTAATGTTTTAGTTTGGTGGTTTGCGTTTAATAACTTAATTTTCGCCGATGAGTTAGTCTTACACTATGAGGATGATCTGTTACAATTGGCTGCTTACAAACTAAATGCAATATGTAGCGATTATAATTTTAAAATTTCAGTAAGTAAAACAAAAATAATGGCATTTTGTGGAAGTAACAAAAATAATAATTACAGACGAAATTATTGAACAAGTGCCCCACTTTAAATATTTAGTATGTGGTATCAGCTTTGGATATGATAAATATATTGAACATAAAACTCATCACTTTCAAGCTATTTGTGGCACAATAAATAGAACATTGAATAATAAAGCCCATAAACAAACAAAATTAAAATTTTATAAAACAGTGGCAGTTCCTGTCCTTTAGTATGAGAGTGAATCTTGGATTATCACTACCAAACAAGAAAGTTAAATCCAAGCAGCCGAGATGAAATTTTTAAGAAGAGTAAAAGGATGCACTAGAATTGGCCAGATACGAAACGAGGATATCCAGTGGAAAGAACATGTAGAAAGAATGGAAGAAAGTAGATTAGCAAATAAAACCTTACATTATTTTCCGAGAGGAAGAAGAGACATCGGTCGTCCTCGGAAGAGATGGTCTTTGATCTGTTAATTAAGACGGAACAGGCAACTAATGCCTAAACCAGGAAGTGAAGAAGAAGAGGAAGAAGATTTGTGTTTTATTGATAATGTGTAATACAATTGATAGAGTAATGTGTCTTGTAAGTTCATTTTGTCTCGAAGGTGGCCTTGATATTGAGGTGATCACTTATTCGGGAACCCCTCCTTGTTGCTGTGTGTAAAAAAAAGAGTACGTGTGTAATCCGAATATTGAAAATTCCTCTTCCGACAGGTTGTGACGTGGGGCACATAGAAGTACCTGTAAGTTGAGAGAGGTTAAGCTGCCATGAAGAGATGAGAGAGACTAATGTGGCATGAATTTTCTGGTTATATTCACAATTGTTATGAAATTACACCAACTCAATTAAGAAGATGATTCTGTGAGAGACAATAGAATGAATATCCAGTGTTATCTTTCATTCAATTTTGAAATAAGTGAGGGACTTAATTGAATTTCAGACATCGCCATGCCGCAGAGTATATGGAAGGTTAACACAAGCGAATGTGTCCAATTGTTCTCCCATTCATGTTAGAGTTTCTTGTCATCAAAGTAGTAGACCGCTTGGAGCTCTGTGATGCACACAAATACTCCATATTGTCTTGTGTTCTCGTACTGCAGAGTTTTATTGTATCCATTACCTTAATTAGCAATTTTCAAATTGCAACTATCAAATAGAGTTTCTTCCTCATGTATTTGTGGCCACATGTTCTATTTCTTGTACTGTTTTCTATTCTAATGACATTATGGGGAGAAGGTTGTACAGAGTGATAAAATAATAATAATAATAATAATAATAATAATAATAATAATAATCAGCACCATCAGCATCAAGGATTAGACCTGCTGCTCTGTTCCGATCTCACGTTAAAATAGGTCTGTCCATTTTTTACTGGATCTTCCAACATTTCTTTGTCCTAGTGGTTTGTAATGAAGAATCTGTTTCGGAATTCTCTTATTATCCATTTTATTGACTTGGCCTCATGGTAGAAAAATAATAGTAACATATAATAAATATGTTTATTTCAACTCTTTTCAACTTTGAAAAAAATACATATTAGACCAAAATAGAAGAAAATGTTTGAAATGGTATGGGCACCTCATATCAATCTTTGTTTTATGAATCTGTAATATTGAAATGGTAATATTTTGTGGATACATTCACTGTTTCTCACATTTATAAAGAGTGATACCGCCCTGAAAAGATTATCAGTATAATATGTTTATAAGGTGGAATTGGGAAGTACTAGAACATCCACCAAATTCACCAGGCAGGAGCTCTTGAGACTATAACTTGTTCTCAAAGATCAAAGAATCTCTACGAGATATTCGATTGCAATCAGAATTCTTTACATCGATCATATGAAAGATATATCCAGAAATGGTGCTGCAGATGGGTTGCGTCGTTTTCAAACGATTTAGCAATATAAGGTTGACTTGGCAAGATACTATAAATGAAGTTCGTAATGTCAAAAGTAACCTAAATCCAATTTTTGTGATGTTATAGCTGCATTGCCACTACTTATCGAAAGCCCTAGTATAAAACGGAAAATCACACAGTATATTTTTGCTAAATAGGATCATCGTCATCATCCGGTATCATGGCAGCTGCCGCCGTCTTCCGGAAACCAAACACCATTCCTCTCTGTCCATCCATTGATCTTCCTCCAATCTTCTGATATTCATAGCTGCTTGTACCCTTTCTATCCAAGTTTTCTTCGGTCTTCCTCCTTTCCATTGGGATCCATTCCATAACAATTTTAGGCAATCTTTGCTCTGGCATTCTTTTGACATGGCCATACCACTGTAATCTTTTCTTTTCTATAATATCTATGATGTCTGGCTCCTCTTTTACACCCATAATTTCCCTTATTTCTTTATTTCGTATTCTATCCAGGATATATTATGGGAAAACTGATAGGGGTATGTCAACTCGAGAATTACTTTCCCCCAATAATCTACGACAAATCTTAAATGCCCAAATACAGTTCCGATTCCACTTTAACACAATTTTTAATCGGACATGGAAAAGTTGTCATATTTATATAAGTTTAAAATAGCACGACAAAGTGATGCATTGTGTAAATGTGGAAATATATTCAAACATCAAACATGTTTTATTTAATTGTCCAATGTTGTGGTTTGAACGTTACAAACTTGAGTCATATTTGAACTTTAATGAAAAAGAATATTTCAGTTCTCTACATTATATTCTCATCAACGAAAAATATTTTAATTGCTCCTTCTTTTGTAAATAGAGTTCATTCACAACTATAAGTTAATTTTACTATGTTCATCTTGTTATACTATTCCTATGTAGGCCTAATTGTATTTTGCTCTCCTGTTTCATGTTGATTTACTTCACAATGTTACAGATTTATAAACATTACATACTGTAAAGTAAAAAAGATTTTTTAATGTATTGGACAATTAAAAAAGCTGTTCCTAAAAAGGGAGAGGTTAAACTATATTAAATATATAATTATAATCGGATACAAACTTTTTATTATGATTAAATTATGCTAGAGAACACTGTTCCCCCCTCTGTAACACTTTTCGCTACCTATACAAACAAAGTCATATGTTATATTTGAAGGGACTGTTTAACTCATGCCCCAAATGGGAGTCAATGACCAATCACATTTCAATGATTTTTTATTTACAACTAATCACAGTCGTGTTTCGCCAAGAATTTACCAACTAAAGTTTATTATAATAAAGAAAGCACCTCCTTTTTAACATTCTGAATAGGTCATAGCATTATTTTGCAGTGACTGGCTCTCTAAGAAATACGGCTACCAGATTGTATATATAGTGCATGAATGTCAACAAATAGCGCAAGCGAGAGATAATATAAAAACATTTGTAACAATTGATTATACCACAAAAAAGAAACCACTGTTTGCACTTTCTTAAACGAATTATTTTCCAGGAAATGACGTTGTAGAAAAAATATAATTGACATATTTACATCATAGGACATCAGAAATTAATTAATACCTATAACATTGGTTATAAATTTCTCCACTAGGGTGCATTCCTACAACATTGCGATCCTTTGGCAATAAATAATATTATGATCTGGTTGCAGTGATGAACAAATGAAATATACCAATCGTTTCTCATTTGTTTTCAAACATCGCCGTTTACATTAAATATATAAATATTTTAAAATAACTATAGTTAAATAATGATTTGTGAGTAAACAGCCTAATTTTATTCGTTAAATAGTCCTAACAAATGCCGTTCTTGATTTCCAAATTCTCTAGATAAATTCACTCCTCACTTCGTGAGTCGTGAATTTATCGATAATTTGGAAATCACTTGTGGCATTACTTATGAAAAATTAGCTCTTCAAATATGATTTATCCATAATTGAGATGTATGAAATGAATAATAAAAACATCGAAAGTAATATGTTGTTGGAAGCAAAAGTATCCATTTGGAAATAGTATATCAGAAATGGATTGATCACATGGATGGAATGAGTAAGGAGAGATATCCATTGTTAGCAAGAAATTATCAAGCAAGAGGAAGGCGTGATGTTGGAAGACCTAGAAGACGTTGGGCTGATGCCTAATCCCTGGAGTGATGATGGTGATGATATATCAGAATATCCCCTCCAGGATGGCATTGGATTAGAACCCACAGAGCAACAGGGTTATTGGCACAACCAAGATAACATGGAAACCAACTGTTATCACAGAAGATAAAGAGATGGGTAATACTTGGAATGAGATGAAGGAGCTGGCCAAGAACAGAGTCAGATTGAGACGTTTTCTGAGAGTCTTATGTTCCACGCAGGAACGATGGGAGTTTTGATTGATTCATATCAGAATCTGGAAAATTAAACATCTTATTGTTTGCAGATGACCTAATAATAATAGTTGAAAAATAAGACATATAAATGTCTCATTTAGGTGATGGCCTAACCACATATCACTCGTTGACATCTATAGGTAAATAAGAGTAATTAATTATCTTGGTTAAGAAACCCCGCTAGAGAGGATGACGTCTACCTCTGTGTTTAACAACTGCTATGCTTTTAAGCTTTACTAGGGAATTATAGGTGTGGTAGCTTCCCGTTGCTTTCCACACCGATGAAGGAAGATGATAATGATCATGGCCGGATTAATTTCGGGGACTGTTGGGCTCTAAGCTTCCTGACATTTATCTTACAGGTGAGGAAAAAACCCGAAAAGAACCTCACCCAGGAGAATGTCTCGAACCCGGGCCTGCTGCGTGACAAGGCAGCACGCTACCTCGAGACCACAGCGGTGCACGTATATATAATCATATATGTATGTATACATATTCGTACATACATACATGTCATCCCTACATTGGCTCGATGATCGTCTTTCTCTGTGTTTAACACATGTGGATGTGAGGCCAGCAGCCGGGACGTAGGCCAAGGGCCTTCTAGGCCTTTCGCGCTTGGAGTTTAATAATAATAATAATAATAATAATAACAATAATAATCATAATAATAGCTTTATTTTACCTGGCAGAGTTAAGGGCTTGAGGCCTTGTCTGCCACTTAACGAGGTTTTAAAAAATACAAAAAAAATAGTCTTACATCTAAATTACAATATACATAAACGATTGCATGTTATAAATACAATACAATTAATATTTATAATGTATTTTGATTTACTCTAAATTTAACGAATTAAATATATAATATGTACAAGACATATAAAAAAACGAGGACACGATTGTTAATGACATAGTATAACATTAAATAAATAGAGACAAATTAATTATTAGACAACAGGTAACTGTATAAAGCGTGACTTAAAGGTGCCAAGTGCGACATACATACATGAATGCATACGTTCATACATACATACATTCATGCATACATGTGCATTGACCATCTGCATACAATTTCACAATAGCGCACGTTTCTGAAAAACATCAAATGTAATTTTAGTTTTTTGGATTGTATGTTTTGTTCTATAATATAAAACAAGATTGCTTGATGAGTTATTTTTTTATTCATTGTTAGTTAGTGGTAATCACGATACGTGAAATATTAACCGCGATGTACTCAATGCTGAGTGACATGTATTACCTGGTGTCCACGTTTGTTGGAATTTAATTAGAAAAGAGCCGTGAAATGGATGGATATGAAGCGATGCTCACAATATCGCTCCAGTGCATTAGTCCTTTCACGATGAAACACCGTGGCTCATTATTTCAATACCCGTTGAAATACTGGCCTGAAAACATCTATTGTTGAGATTGCTAAAAAATAACATTCATTCGTATCTAACTAAAAAATTCCGTCTTATAAGCTGATTACCAGATTTTATCTGTCTGTCTGTTTCTCCCTCTCTCACCTTACTCACTATCTCTCTCCACCCCCTTTCTTCTTCCCCTCTATCTCTCTCTCTATCTCTATACTACTCTCCCTCTATCCCTCCATCTTAAACTATCTTTGTTTCTTTATGTCTCTATTATCTCCTTTTCACTCTTCCTCTCCCTTTATCTCTCTCTTTCTTTCTCTGTTTCTTATTCTACTTCTTTCTCATTAACTTTTTCTCTTTTCCTCTCACTTTCTCTGACACTCTCTTTCCCTATCTCAATTTCTCTCTCTCTTTCTCACTTCCCCCTTCTTATTTGTCTCTATTCTCTATCTCTTTCTCTCTCTCCTTTTCTCTTTCCCTTTCTCTCTCTCTTTCAATCTCTTTCTCACTCCTCCTTTCTCTATTTTTATCTCTCTATTACTCTCTCTCCTCCTTTCTTTCTTTTATTCTCTCTCTCTTTCTCTCACCCTTTCTCTCTCTCTCTCTCTCTTACTCTCTATATTTATCTTTCTCTTCTCTCTCACTCTTCTTCTCTCTTCCCCTCTCTCTCTTTATCTCTTTATTTATCTTACTCTTCCTCTCTCTCTTTACTTCTCTTCTCTATCCCTTTTTCTCCCTTTCTCTCCTGTATCTCTCAACCCTCTTTATTTATCTTCTCTCTCTCGGTACCACCGGCTTTTAGCTATCGACACTCATATGTGTTAATCACAGAGATAAACGATCATGCAATCAGTATATGGTATCATGTTGTCAGCATGTCGGGTCCTCCAGCCATTAGAGAAGGCTCTCTCAATCTGGAGCCACTACTTATTTTAGTTACCCTAATTCCTCGTGATGCTACATGGGCATCAGTACCTAATTGCCGAATTTCTATGGGAAAATTTAATCCCAACGGTTATCGAACCAGCGCATGTCCTATCATAGCACCAAGGCAATTTGCAAAGTCGGTCGACTATTTAGTAATAATAATAATAATAATAACAATAATAATAGTAATAATGATAATAATGATACACGATTTAATCAGTTGAATTGGTACAAGCTGTACGACGAATGCAACAAGAAATATTTTACCCAGAAAAACATTAGAATGGTGTCTACCTTGAAGAAGACCTCGAACTAATGGAAGGAAAAGTAAGAACCGGAATGAGAACAAAAGGACTGAAAGACATGGATTGGATTGATAGGAACGATTGGAGAAGGGAATTAAACTTTAAGCATAAAAATATATATTTAAACATTGAAAATCTGAATATAATTAAAATTATATTTTTATAATAATAATATTTATTATTATTACTATTATTATCATTATTATTATTATTATTATTATTATTATTATTATTATTATTATTATTATTATTATTATTATTATTATTATTATTATTATTGTGTCAGAGATTGACATAGACATAGTAATAATAATATAATAATAATAATGATACTAATAATAATAGTAATAATGATAATGATAATAGTATTAATAAATATTATTATCATAAAAATATAATTTTAATTATATTCAGATTTTCAATGTTTAAATATATATATATATATATATTTAAATATATATTTTCATGCTTCTCCAATCGTCCCTATCCATCCAATCCATGTCTTTCAGTCCCTTTGTTCTCATTCCAGTCCTTATTTTTCCTTCCATTAGTTCGAGGTCTTCTTCAAGGTAGACACCATTCTAATGTTTTTCTGGGTAAAATATTTCTTCTTGCATTCGTCGTACAGCTTATACCAATTCAACTGATTAAATCGTGTGTTAACCCTTAAATTAAATATGTATCTTCTTGGATACATTGATTTCATTTATTTAATATTGTTTTTAGATCCATAGAAAAACAAACGAGTAAAAATTACTTAAATTTATGTCAAATTACGCAATAATGTATAATAATAACACAGTTTAACATGAATTTATTTTCCTTCCGGTCCGGAAAATTTAAATAACTGGTACGACAAAATATTGTACTAACAATTTAAGGGTTAACGCTGTAGAGCCCGTAATATTTGTTTTTTGGAACCAAAGAAATTAATTAAATAAATAGAAATTATATTTAATTAATGTTGCGAAGTAAACATTATGAGGTATAATCATTAAAATTCATCGGAGAACATATTGTTTAAACAACTCACCTCATAGGATTCATGCTTCCATGATATCGCGATTTCAAACATAATCATGTTCATCGTCAGTCGGAGTTATGGCTGACGATGAACATGATTATGTTTGAAATCGCGATATCATGGAAGCATGAATCCTATGAGGTGAGTTGTTTAAACAATATGTTCTCCGTTGAATTTTAAAAATAGAAATTATTTACAACATGTGACGCATTTTTTTTTCTGAATTTCAACCATATACACCATGCGCATTTGCCAACAGACGCGAAGCGGTTTTTACTATGAAATCACTAGATTCAGCCAACATATACATGATATTTGAAGGTTGCGAACGAACCTAAAGCTAACCTAACTATAACCTGCGAAAGACCAACCTAAAATCTAACCTAGCGCAATTTAAGTACTCCAATCTGTGAAAGAATGCACGCTGATTTTATTTAGTGTAAATTAAGTAGGGCCTACTACAGATTGCATGTTGGCTGCATCGGAACACAGAATATGAATTTGGCTGCCACGTGTCCATGTAGTTCAATATCATCGTTGTCATCAACCTTCACGGTTTAGACCATTTATGATCTGTTCCGGCTCCATATTATAGTTGCTCGCTCTATCCTTTAAATGGTCGTCCACGACTTGTATGTCCTTGTGGATTATAATTTAACATCCTGTAAGGTATTCTCTCTTCACTCATTCTACTAACATGTTCAAACCATTTATTTCTATATTCTTCTATTTTTGCTATCGCACTAGTTATTTGTAAGTAGTTCAATATCGTGAAAAATATTCAAACAATCGTTAGAAAAGATGTAAAAATTATTGTAAATGGTGGAAAATAATTTAAAAAATGAAACCGTAAGAATAAAATTTGAAGAAATTTAAAAAAAAAAGTCGGGTTACAGGTTGTAAAGTGTAGCAAAATGAATTAATATCTAGTTATTAATTAAATAAAAATAAAACGTAGTTTTATTTGATTTTCATATTCATTATATAATTCAGTGACAGCTGTTTCGGTACACTGTACCTTCTTCAGACATGTTAACAAATTATGAAATCCATAATTTGTTAACATGTCTGAAGAAGGTACAATGTACCGAAACAGCTTATGAAATCCATTTCATAATTTGTTAACATGTCTGAAGAAGGTACAGTGTACCGAAACAGCTGTCACCGAATTATATAATAAATATGAAAATCAAATAAAACTACATTTTGTTTTTATTTAATTAATGAATATGGATTTTCATCAAGTAAACACCAACTCAATTGATTATTTAATATCTAGTTGTCTGATCTTAGCAGTTCCTAAGAAGTATTAATGGTGTACGACGCCGGGATGTTTACGCCGAGTTTACAGAATTTCATCCTACTAACACCTGCCACTAACTCTTCCCTCCCCAACATGTCATTTCATCTGCATTCACCCATTTCATGTCACTTTTCACTTCAATTCATATTAGATAAAAAATAAAATAGTCTGGTTTAAAAAAACGCAAGTGTTTAAAATACATGGTTTTGGTGATATAATGTGAGGACGCTCGTGTTCTTCATCTTGACTCCGAAACTGTGTTCCAACTGCAGAATAGGATCAAAGGGAGAGTTGTAAAACCCATCCTAGAGTATTTGGTCCCAGACCAAATAAATGGCGGTTGATTCATGTGTTTGATTCCTTCATGTATTGTGGAACCAGGAACACCGTAACAAACTGTATAGCCTATCACCATACTGTATATTTCAACTTATTCATTTGTACCGAAAGTACATTTTTCGTCTGCAACTCTAGGTCATCTCTTCCATGGCTTACTTCAAGATTCGAGAACAGTACCATTCCTATCACATTTTTCCACTCTCCCCGCTTCCCCCTCCTCTGCGCCGTAGATATTGCGCGGCGCAACTTCTCCGCTTTCCACCCGGAACTCAAATACACGAAGCTGGAGAAGAAGGTGTCGTTTGGAGCTTGATCAGAGCAGTTCTACTTTAGTTTGCAGGTCCTGAAAGCCGGGGTACGGTATCCTGGGTGTGGACCCTAGCCCTCAGTTGGACTGTGTGTGGATGTACTTATGGTTGATCATCATCATTATTATAATTCCGGAGTGTCGGAATTATGGACTACCAATTCAGTTAATTTCTATAGTTGATATCGTTTATATTCTTTCTTTAATTTTATATTGTTCGAAAATTGTAAACATCCAGTTTATTTGTAATTATCATAAGTAATGCCACGAGTGATTTCCAAATTATCGATAAATTCACGACTCACGAAGTGAGGAGTGAATTTATTTAGAGAATTTGGAAATCAAGAGTGACATTTGTTAGGACTATTTAACGAATAAAATTAAGCTGTTTACTCACAGATCATTATTTAAATATAGTTATTTTAAAATATTTAGACATTTAATGTAAACGGCGATGTTTGAAACCATCGGTACGCTTCATTTGCTTCTTTTGTTCATCACTGGAACTAGATCATATTATTTATTGCCAAGGGAACACAGTATTGTAAGAATGCACTCTAGTGGAGAAAGAATAAAACACATCAAACTGTATATTAATTCATGTCTGAAGTCCTATGATGTAAATATGAAAATTATATTTTTCTGAGAAAAATACATTTAAGAAAGTGCAAACAGTGGTTTCGTTTTTTCGTTGTATAATCAATTGCTACAAATGTTTTTATATAAACTCCCGCATGCGGTATGTGATGAAATTCATGCACTATATATACAATCTGGTAGCCGTATTTATTCGTGAGTTAGTCACTACAAAATAATGCTATGACCTATTCAGAATGTTAAAAAGGAGGTGCTTTCTTTATTATGATAAACTTCAGTTGGTAAATTCTAGGCGAAACAAGACTGTGATTGGTTGTAAATAAAAAAATATTGTAACGTGATTGGTTATTGACTCCCATTTGGGGCATGAGTTAAATAGTCATTATTATTTAATATTTGACTCTATACATTAAATATCTTTTAGTACTAGTTCCTATGTTACAAGATTTCTCATGTTAAGTTTGCTCCCTTCCCTTTTTTTTTTTTTTTTTTTGATCTCGTGATTACGATATCGTTAGGATTTAGATACAGCTTTGTAAATTACTTAAATATAATTACTATTTGATGGTAATTAGTATACGTGTTACGTAAACAGCACATGTAAGATGAATCATCCTTTGCCTCTCATGGGCCCGGACAAAGTATTGTAGATTGCGATTGTTATTGTGAACCATTTAATATAATATCTATCCACGAGCATCCTACGCTGTGCACATTCAACGAAATAAATATGAGTAATGCAACGAATCCAAAGACCAGCCTCATGGGCTGGTGGTCAGCGTTTCTAACTCAGAATTTCTAACTACAATTTCTGAGATCACGGGTTCGATTCTCGGTCAGACCACATGAATTTTTCCTTAAAGGGAATTATTCCTGTGGTTGCCCATTCGTTCCTTGTATAGACATCTGTTACTAATTTCTTTTGGAGGATGAGTCGATCCAGGGTCATGGTACCGCCAGAAAATTTGGGCCAGTTTAAAAATCCTGACCTCAACTTGGCTCGAACCCTCGACTCTGTGAGTTGTAACTTATTGGCTTAATCAAATATGCTACGGCGTGCCCCAGTAATGATAATAATGATAATGATAATAATAATAATAATAATAATAATAAGTGTTGACTATTTGTACTTATCAAGTTGTCGATAGGTACATTTTGGTTTACAAGGTTTTTGTAAAGCGGTATGACGAACTTCCGGTTGCCATGTTGTATCAGCATTCTTTGAATAAACGTGTACTAGAGTGGTCGTGTTTTTTCACTGTCTCCGGGTAGAGGCTCGATATTTCCTCTTCAGAGCGGATCTTTTATGATCTAATCATCAGGTCCACGCGGGGGCCTTAAGCATATATTTGGTGCTTCTTAGAGACCAATATATTTAGGAAGTTTAGAGTAACTTCAAGTCAAGCCACGTGCTTCAACGCAACTTCGAGTGAGTGATTTGAATACGCCACGTTTCCATCTACATCGTGTGCACCAGGAAGTTCGTATTCTAGCTAATATTCACCACGTGTAAGAACTTGTAAGTACTGTAATAAAATTAGTGTTAACAAAATTGTGAGTCCGGCAAATTTCTTTATTATTTCTAAGTACCCCATCTTCAGGTCCGCTTAAGTGCTTGAGCGGCCGAACCTCTAACAGCGATTAGAAATTACCAACTGTGTATCTACAGTTGAGTGCAGCAAGCAAGGTGATGTTGTGTGCAACTATATAACATCGCCGACGAAACACATGGTCCTCCGGGCCGGATCTCGAGAAGCATTTGGGCTTAACTGTACGGATCTCATGAAACATTTGGTCCTAACGGTCAGTATTAACACTAGTGATCTATTATAGTGAATATAAAACATTACTGTGGTGATTATATTCAAAGAGAGCTGGAAGAACTGAAAATTACGAAAGTTGAGCACGTGGTGTTTAGTGCATATGTACTGAGGCGGTCACGTGATAGTAGGCAGCCATATTGAAATATTAGTAGACAATGCGAATAGCGCAGCTTCTATATTTAGGAACTTTGCGAATTAAATGAGCGACAAGAAGTCTTCATTAGTGTTCAAAAGTGAGAAGTTGAAAAAATACATCATTTAGACCTCAATTTCTTACTCCTTAAGTAAAAATAAGGGACGATCGTAATTTCCAAGATGGCGGCGAGAAATCACGTGATTCTTCTGCAGCATTTAACAAGGAAGGTTAAACAGCAAGAGTGACCTAAGGTGCTGCAGTTGTGCCAACATAAATCTGGTGTTTGGAACATTATATTTACATGCATTGTGTTCCATACCAACCGTCTTGGACATTTCAAGGAAGTATAATTAGTACATTAACACTAATGGCAATTATTAGTCAAATTAATTATTTTCTATGGTCTTTTGTTCAAAAAAGATAATTAAAACACTTCATGGGGGTTGTGTTTAAAGTAAAGATTGCTGAATATAAAAGTGTTAGTCACATTTTCAGTAAAGATAATTAATTTCAGTAGAAATAAATCATTATTGATTATTTATGGGAAACAATTGCCATTAGTATGTTACATGTTAAGAAAGGTGGAAATCTAAAGGTACGTTAATACAATTGTTATATATATTTTATTTATGTTTGCTGAAAACTATTTTGTGTTGGACACATATTTTGTTTAATTAGGGTTAAATATTAATTTATTTAACTATACTTGTAAGTGTTAGATTATCGAGTTTATGTAAGTAATTCAAATCCAGTAACAATGGCACTCGATAGTGAATCAAAAGCAGTTGCAAAGCGAAGCATGCTTAAGCGTTCACTTACACAGCTAGAAAAATATTTGCAAAGGGAAAATTTATCTATAGCTGAATTATCAATCAAACAAGATAGATTAACTGATGTAGGGATTCAGTTCACAGAAGTTAAGAACTATTTAGAGCTGGAAATAGGTTGTGAAAATTCTGAAGCTCATGCAGAGGAGCATGATAATTTTGAAGAAAGATTTGATAAACTTTCTATAAAATTTAGGGAACTCATGAATGTTTTTGAAAGACCAAGATCTCCTACAGGGTCTCATGTATCTGAAACATCAAATAGGAGCAATAGTTTAAAATTACCAGCTATAAACTTACCTAAATTTAAGGGTGAACTTACTAAGTATTTAAGTTTCCGAAATACTTTTATGAGTCTTGTTGCAAATAATGATAGTTTAGACAATGTGCAAAAGCTACATTACTTAATCTCTTCTCTTGAGGGAGAACCAAGGGGCTTATTAGACAACCTGCAAATATGTCCTCAGAACTACGAAGTAGCATGGTCGTTGATTGAATCACGCTACTATAATAATAGATTAATTTTAGGTCAGCACGTTAAGCAGCTGTTAGACTTAAATAGTTGTAATTCTGGTTCATTTGTAGATTATAGGAAATTAGTCAACGCTGTTAAGGGAAATGTAGCAGCTATTGAAAATTTAGAATCAAATGTGCCCTTGGGAGAATTACTTGTACAAGAAATTGTCTTGAATAAGATAAAATCAAACCATCGCAGTGAATGGGAAGGTAAATTCTCAGCTGGTGAGATACCAAAATTGGATGATTTGATAGACTACCTTGAAAGGAAATGTCAAACATTAGAATTATCAAATTGTAAGAAATTTTCAACAGCTGACAGTCATAGCAAACCTAAGCTGAAGTCGTTGCTTGCTGCCAGCAACAATAATTCTAATAAATGTCTTTATTGTAATGTACATAATCATGTCATTGATAATTGTAGAAAATTTAAGGGTTCATCATTTAAGGAAAGAAGGGAATTTGTTCAAAGGAACAACATGTGTTTTTTATGTCTGGCAAAAGGACATAGAAGTAGTGATTGTAAACAGAAGCCTTGCAGTAAATGTAATAAGAGGACTCATCAATTATTACACTATCACAACAGTAATATTGATGGCCCTAGTAATGCAGATTCAAATTATAAGGTAAATTCAAGGGAGAAAGAACTTACTATAGCTGAAGCTTCTCAATCAATTTCTACTGCCGCAATGAAAGTATTAAGCGGCCTAGGCAGCAATGTACTGTTGAGTACTGCTTGTGTTGGAGTGAGGACGAATGGTGGGGAAGTGATCCCAGTTCGTGTTCTTTTAGATTCTGCGAGTCAGCTCTCATTTGTTTCTGCTGAATTAGTTAAAAGGCTAGGTATTAAAACTAAAGCTTGTAGTCTTCCCGTAATAGGTATAGGGAATATTAATGCTTGTCCAGTAAATTCAATATGTGATTTACAACTTTTATCTAGGGTTTCTGACTTTGTATTAAATGTCAATTGTGCTGTGGTAAAATCCATAACCACACAACTGCCGGCTCAGAAAATTGAAATATCTGACTGGAGAATTCCAGATCATATTTGTCTTAGCGATGAAAGGTTTAATGAACCTTCTGAGGTTTCAATACTGCTAGGCGCAGATGTGTATTATGATGTTGTACTAACAAATGTGTTATCTAGGAAAGGATTTCCGACGTTGATTGAGAGCCGCTTTGGTTATATTCTTTCAGGGAAATTTCCTGATTCTTGCCTCGAGAGTAAGATAAAGAAACCTCGTAATGTTAATTTAGCAAAACTAGATTCTTTGCATTCCAAACTACAAGAATTTTGGACGTTGGAGGAGTTGAATAGTTCAGTGCTAACTCCTGAAGAAAAGGCATGTGAATTGCACTTTTCTGAGAACGTTGCCAGAAGTGAAACTGGAAAATTTATGGTAAAGCTTCCTATTAAAGAAGAAGCTCCTGTGGTGGCCTTGTCAAGGAACAATGCTATCAAAAGATTGAAGCACATGGAAGGGAAATTAAATAAAAACCCTAAACATAAAAGTGACTATGTAACTTTTATGAAAGAGTATATGAGTCTAGGTCATATGGAGTTGGTCCATATAGAAAATGAAAATGATCAATCATTAAAATATTACCTACCTCATCACTATGTAATAAAGGAAGACAGTACCACTACTAAGCTTCGAGTAGTATTCGACGCTAGTTGTCCTTCCTCTAATGGGGTCTCTTTGAACTCTATGTTAATGACAGGTCCAGTCTTACAACCTGACTTGTTATCTATTGTTCTTAGGTTTAGAACCTACTTTGTTGCATTGTCAGCTGACATTGCAAAAATGTATAGGTGTGTGGAAGTTCATCCTGCAGACAGGGATCTTCAAAGAATTGTCTGGAGTGATTCTCCTGATGATGAAATTAAGGATTATAGGTTGACGACTGTAACATATGGTTGTACTCCATCCTCGTATCTTGCTACAAGATGCCTTGTAGAACTTGCAAACGAATGTCAACGAACTCAGCCTCAAATGGCTGAAGTAATTCGTTCATGTTTTTATGTTGACGACTTGCTGACGGGGGAAAGTTCCATTGAAGGGGCTCAGAAACTCCAAGAGCAATTAAGTAGTACATTGGATGGTGCACATTTTCATTTGCGGAAGTGGTCATCCAATGAAATGAATGCTTTGTCTAATGTTCCGTCAGAGGATTTAGAACGTTCTTCTCTTTTGGAATTAACCAAAGAAGATTCCGTAAAAACATTGGGTATTGTATGGCATCCTGCTAGTGATGTTTTCAAAATAAATGTCAATCTCAAGGCAAACTTAGGAGTTGTCACAAAAAGAAGTATACTGTCTTGTGTAGCTTCTATATTAGATCCATTGGGACTACTTGCATGTGTGGTAATCAAATGTAAAATGTTGTTACAACAGTTTATGGCAATTAAATATGAATTGGGATGATCCATTGGATTCTTCTCTAACTGTCTATGAAATTTGGACTAATCTTCATAGAAATCTTCATGTTCTTAACGAAATAAAGGTGCCAAGAAAGGTATTACCCTTTCAGAATGCTTAAAAGGGTTGAAATTCATGGCTTTTCAGATGCTTCTGAAGGCGCTTATGGAGCTTGTGTTTATGTGAAATCCATTTCCATGGAAAATGAAGTTTACGTAGGTCTATTAACTGCTAAGTCAAGAGTAGCTCCTTTGAAAACGCAGTCTATTGCTAGGCTTGAGCTTTGTGCGGCTTTATTGTTGTCTAGACTAATGAGTAAGGTTTTGGAATCATTAAATCTGCTGTGTTTCAATTTTTGTAACATATTAAGTATTATTTTGTTTTGTTGTTCTTATGTATACATGTTCTATGCAATTGTAGTGTTGAGAGTACTCAAGGTGGGGAATAGTTGTGACTATTTTGTACTTATCAAGTTGTCGATAGGTACATTTTGGTTACAAGGTTTTTGTTAAAGCGGTATGACGAACTTCCGGTTGCCATGTTGTATCAGCATTCTTTGAATAAACGTGTACTAGAGTGCTCGTGTTTTTTCACTGTCTCCGGGTAGAGGCTCGTTATCTCCTCTTCATATGGGATCTTTTATGATCAATTCCATCAGGTCCACGCGGGGGCCTAAGCATATATATGGTGCTTCTTAGAGACCAATATATTTGGGCAGTTTAGAGTAACTTCAAGTCAAGCCACGTGCTTCAACGCAACTTCTTGTAAGTGATTTTGAATACGCCACGTTTCCATCTACAATCGTGTGCACCAGGAAGTTCGTATTCCAGCTAATATTCACCACGTGTTAAGAACTTGTAAGTACTATAATAAAATTAGTGTTAACCAAATTGTGAGTCCGGCAAAATTCTTTATTATTTCTAAGTACCCCATCTTCAGGTCCGCTTAAGTGCTTGAGCGGCCGAACTCTAACAGCGATTAGAACTTACCAACTGTGTAACTACAGTTGAGTGCAGCAAGCAAGGTGATGTTGTGTGCAACTATATAACATCGCCGAAGAAACACAATAAGGTTATGTTTAGTTTAAGGACTCTCCTGGCCCTTCAGTATCATGTTAAGAAATGGATTTTAATTCCATCAATGCCATGGGACAAAGCCAGAAATGTCATAAAAATCAACCTGGTGGCATTGAAAAAATTAAAATAAGATTGTCATGTTAGGGACTTACAACCCGAACCCATATCTACTAATCTAATCACATTCTAATCTAACCTAAGATGAAGGCCATTAATCAGAAAATCGGAGACAAGTAAGATGTATGAGTTCATAGGAAACAATTTTTTAAAATGGCTCTAACGGCAAAAATTTCCTTTTTTTTTTTTTGCAACGAAAATCGATACAAAATATTGAAAAAGAAACAAGATAAATGTAATTAAAACCCAATTAAATCCGACGAGTTGGAGTGGGGGGTTTACCTAAAAGTCATAATTTCAAATGATTCTAGCTTCCGCAGTATTGTTTTCTCGCAACGTAACTGGATACACGCGATTTAATTAACAAAATACACGGGTTGTTACTCAGGCTCTGAGTCATGTGTAAGCTTATAGGTGTCCCCAATAGAACCCCACAGTCACACATTTTCAACAATGGTTTTTGCAACCTTATTAGTTTCATGAGTCACTAGCTGATACCCGGCGTGCGCTACTACGCCTAAATAAATTAAATATTGAGGATTAATTAATGATATGGTATACACAACGAGGAACCAAACCTCAGGGTTACTAGAGTAAACTTTCTATTTAAAATTTCAGGTAACCCCCCATTTCTAACGGTCGGATGTCGCTGATTTTTTTTTTTGGATAATACATACCTCGGCTTATTTTGATAGGATATTCCGAATTTTGTTGTGAGGTATCGAACATTGCGATCGCTAGAGCAATTTTCAAATTTTTCGTTTCAAGTGAACTCTTACATCTAATGATTTTAGAACATAATAGGTAACAGCTAAACACTCGCAGCATTTGAAAACCTGTAAATGCAATTTTCACGAAGATTGGTTGAACGGTTTAGAAGTCTATAAAGGACAGACAGAAATACATTGTGTTTTTATATACGAGTATATAGACATGAGATGGGGTGAAGGGTGAAAAGAAATGAGTGACTGAGAGATGAAATATATGAAGGGAATGAGAAGGAACGGGAGTAGAGAGTATTGGAGGGATGGAATCCGGGAGACGGGATAACCCCGAAAAACCCGGCATGGCCCACTTCAGAACCTGAAGTTGGTATCCTAGTGTGGGCAGTTGCACGTGTTACCACGCACACACAGAGATGGCGTAAGTGTCCATTAAACCTCTTCCGAGCAAAGTTCCAGTTGTAATGCCAATAAATCAGATTTGTGACTGCATTTTCATTTGGTCGAATAAAGGTTTTACATTTATGCCTGTAAGAAAATATAGTTCGCTCTCTAACACTCGAAATGAAGGAAATAAAAATAATAAAAATTTATAAACCTAGCACATGTATATGGGAAAATCTTAAAATATATAATTAAAATATATTAAATAAGTGTTTTCCTGCGCCGTAGCCGAGCGGTTAAGGTAGGAAGCCTTGGCGCAGAGCTACGGGACTTGCGCTGGTTCGAGTCTCCATGGGGGAAGAAATTTTCTCATCGTATTTCGGCCAGTATGGGACCGGAGCCCACCCAGCATCGTGAGGCAATTGGGTAGCTACAATAAGTAGCGGCTCCAGGTTGAGGAACCAGCTATAACGGCTGGGGGACTCGACATGCTAACCACATGTCACCCCTACACTGGCTGTTGATCATCTACCTCTGTGATTGACACATGTGGATGTGAAGGGCCAGCAGCCGGCTGGTAAAAGGGCAACCGCTGAAAAGTGGAAAAGACCCTCAATCGGAAAATCGGAAATCGTTTTCTTAATTCTACGCATGCGCAATGCAGAATACGTTGTAATTTCAAGTATTTCAAAATGGCAAAATTTCTGTAGAATTCCTTAAACAAAGGATATGAAAGTATTTGAAAAGAGGAAGGGAACAAATTATTTCGAATATTAAAAAAAAACAAATAAAAATGATAATAATAATAATAATAATAATAATAATAATAATAATAATAATAATAATAGTGTTTTATTTATTCTGGCAGACTTAAGGCCATAAGGCCTTCTCTTCCACTTAACCAGCACACATACAAATAAATATTTGACAAATATAGATATACACTATACTAATTATAAACAGTTATTTTTAGATACATTAAATGTAGCAATGTAAAAAAAATTCCTACATTAGCCTTTGAGTATGTGGTGAAAATAACATCAAAATGTACATGTAGACCAGCATGGAGCATAAATTCTACTCATAATGAAATTGTATCGGTAAATGAAGTTTATCTATTTAGTTCATGGAAAAAAGAGTAAACGTCTACTTAGATAGGCCCATATGTAATTTTGTATATAACGTCTTTGTTGCAGGGTCAGTCAATGATTTTTGTCTCATGAGTACCATTAGTTGTACTTAATGCAGTTTTTATCGTGTTTTCAAATATGTATTCGGAATTTCTCCATCACGTACGGTTTTTTTTATTTCAATTTCAATTAATGGATTTAAATAATTTTTTTTAATAAACCCAGATTTCTTCACGGAAAATGTTGGCGCAGCGAGCGATGCGCACAAGGAACACTTTCATCAGGAGATTTGAGCTATGGAAAAGAGATATCAAGGCAATTGGAATCCTAATATGCTGGCCGATTATTGTTGGACCATCATGAAGGATGCCCCACAGGCTAAATATAGCAGAAAATTGTCATTTCTTACTTTCTAGGTGAGTCCGAATGTTCGAATATTGTGTAGTTACGAATGTAGAAAACATTAAAGTGTTTGAAATTATAAATGCCTGTCTCTCTGAAACCGTGCGCGATGGAGAAAACCCGATATCATGTATGAATTCAGGAGAAAAAATACTATCAGAATCACATATTTTTCTTTCTGAGACAAAAAAAAAAGTTATTTTTTGTTGCTCAGTGTTATTGGTACCATCTTATGCTGCACCGTATTTAGTCTTATTTCCAGTAAAATACGATGTTGCCTAAAATCAATGTTTTTGTCGTATTCAATATAGTCATACGGCGCTTAAAAATAGTACCACAGTTCTCACAATAAACAGAGTACGCGGAGTATCTTATGCAAGTTTGTTTATAGTACAACTGGAACTTAATTCAGAATAAGAATAGTATTAATAATTATTAATAATGAAATTATGGTATGTCACGATATAGTTTAAAATGTGTAATAAAAATTAATGCCGTTGTTATTTGGCATGGAGTGAAAATAACGGTGAGAAAAATTAGTTCTTTTTTTTCTGGTTTACCATTTTGCTGAAAATGGCATTGCTTAATATAATTCAATACTAGAGCTAGCAAACCAGAAGCGCAGCCGGTCCGGACGTATAACAAATAGGAAGCGTCGATGCAAATGTGTATAATTGTAGTTTATTTGTTGGTTTTATGACCCTTTTCCGACGTGTTATAGCCCTTACAAATTCTCCGAAAACCCGGATCATTATACTGACATACTAGTCTTGTTATGATTGGCTGCTCGGTTCAAAAAAAAAAGTCCGCAGATTTTCTTTGTAACTACCAAACAAGTAGATTCATATTTTTTTAAATATCAGATCGCAAGTGAAACCCATTTATAATGCTCGGATTTCATGTGATTTTTTGCGATTAGGCCTATTTGATAGACCAAGAATGAGGGAATAACATTTACTATGATTTGAGGGAAATAGATTATACAGGAAGGGATAGAGATGTATGGAGAGCTTATATCCGCGCGGTCATGAACGTACGAGTTCGATAGTGCCAGTAAGTAAGTGAGTAAGTAAGTTTAGGCCTATACCTTATGTGCTCTAATGTAAGGCGCACCCCAAATACAAGGTCTAAGAAAGTAAAAAAAAAAATAGGCCTTTATTATATATATATATATATATATATATATATATATATCCATCCATCCATCCATAGTAATTCTGCCCGAGGGCAGGTCTTTCATTGCAATCACAGCATTTTCATGCTATGCTTTGCAGCTCTACTAGGAAATTAATTATAGGTGTGGTAGCTTCCCGTTGCTTTCCGCAATATATATATATATATATATATATATATATATATATAATAGTAGTAGGACTTTATTAGACAAAAAGTAAGATATTTACAATATTATTTACAAATATGTGTCGCACGGGCAGTAAGCCGTACGCGCTGTTGACAGTCCGTATATATATACTAGAAGTCCCAGCCACGCGTTGCTGTGGCTAAGGTATACGTTAAAAATTTAAATTAAGTTGCTGTCTTTCAGCCAGATTACTTAAAACTAATACTTGCACACGATATTAATAATGTTGAAAATAAAATACACACTGAACACACTTAAATTATGGAATAATCAATATTTGTAATTCAATTGAAATTCGCGGTTGCAACAAAAAGCACAGCCCTCTGGATCTCTCTTTGTTAAATAATAAACCAGTTACCTTACCAAATTACCTTACACCGCCATCTGTTAGAATCGTATGGAACTCACAGATAATTATAACTCTTTGTTAAATAATAAACAAATAATTTGCAATAAAAAATAATGCGACTATTAATTTAGTTATAAACTACCCTAAGCCTCAAGTTGGATCAAACTGCACGTAGTGTGCAAAATTTTATTAAAATCGGTTCAGTAGTTTAGGATTCCATTGCGGACAAACAACGTGACACGAAATTTTTATATATTAAGATATATATATATATATATATATAAGATTAACCTCAAAATCAGAGATGAATTTCACAAAACCAAAAGTTACGATAAAATCACGATAATATGTTCCTTATATCATGACAGTTTAATGTTCTGGCTTCTGTTAAATATATATATATATATATATATATATATATATATATATATAGTTATTGGTTAGTTGTTAATGCTCCTGGAATTGGATTATCCTTCTGGCTTCACAGTAACGTCTAGGTAGTTTGGATGACAGTTCTCCAGTTGTCTTTGTAAGAGCATATCTGTTCATCACTGGGTTTCGATGTTCACGTAGTATGCAGGATAGGGATTCAAAAGTATTCATTTTATGCAAGTGTGGTGCCAGACAGTCATGTCCAATAGGCATCCTGAAAATAGCAACGGCTCTACTTCTTGGATAGTCAGGGATTTCAATATTATTTTTAAACGAACTTTTCAATTTTTTGTTAGAACTTTTTTTTTCAATTCTTCTTTCCAGAATAATTTTATTTTGTATGTTATGTCTGTTTTTGATGTGAAATTAAATTAATGTAAAGTAATCTGGCTCCCCGTGGTGCAGCCTAGATAACGCTAAATGGATTACAATAAAAGCTCATTATGACTGGTCTCAAAGAGAAATGAATAAATAAATAAATAAATAAATAAATAAATAAAAAAAAAATATATATATATATATAACCCTAAAACCTAGTATTAAATTCACTTATTTAGGAACAAAATTACACCATTCAGGCGATAACACAGTGGAAATTAAAAATGAATCGCACAAACAAAATAAGCAATAAATGCTTTAAACTCTGTTTGGTGGAGCAAAAATATTACAAAAAATAGAAAATTACAAATATATATGAAACCATATTTCAGAGCATTTTTACGTATGGTGCTGAAGTCTGGCAAATTCCTACCAGGGAAATGAAAAGAATTTTAAGTACAGAAATTGATGTTTTAAGAAGATCAGCTGGAAAATCTAGAATGGATACAATACGAAATAAAGAAATAAGGGAAATTATGGGTGTACAAGAGGAACCAGACATCATAGACATTATAGAAAAGAAAAGATTATAATGGTATGGCCATGTCAAATGAATTCCAGAGGAAAGATTGCCAAAAATTGTTATGGAATGGATACCAATAGAAAGAAGAAAGAGAGGAAGACCAAAGAAAACTTGGATAGAACGGGTACAAGCAGATATGAATATCAGAGGATTGGAGAAAGATCAGTGGATGGACAGAGAGGATGACGTTTGGTTTCCGGAAGACGGCGGCAGGTGCTATGATACCGGATGGTGATGGTGATATATCCATCCATAGTAGTTCTGCCCGAAGGCAGGTCCTTCACTGCAATCATAGCATTTTCATGCTATGCTTGCAGCTTTACTAGGGAATTGTAGGTGTGGTAGCTTCCCGTTGCTTTCCACACCGGTGAAGGATGATGATGATGATGTGATAATGATAAGGATGATGATGATGATGATGATGGCCATATGATTTCGGGGACCGTTTGGGCCTTAAAGTTTTCCTGACATTTGTCTTACAGGTGAGGAAAAACCCCGATAAAAACCTCACCCAGAAAAACTGCCCCGACCGGGGATGGATCCCGAGCCCGCTGCGTGACAAGGCAGCACGCTACCTCGAGACCACAGCGGTGGGCATGGTGATATATATATATATATATATATTAGTGTCTGTCAACCGTGCATTGTAGGAAGTACTTCTGAGTACAACTATGGGAATTATGTTACAGGTAGCTAAAAATAGAAAAGAAAAATTAGTAAGAAGCCAGAAGTGTGTACGTAACGTTACGTTTCTATTTGAGCTGCGTGTGATGGAGAGAATACTAACCAAGTGAATGTCTTTTCTAGGCGAGTTTAAAAAGAAAAGTTACCTTACATGGGCGAAATATGTAAACCGACTTGCTAGTCATATGTTCGGTGTTGTAGAAACAAAAAATGTCAGATGATGCAGACTTACCATAACCTAAAATTTTATCATTTGTTTGCAAATGTAAAGGCGCATCCCGATTTTGAGGACCCATTAATTCGGATAAAAGTGCACCTTAAATTTTTAAATATACGGTACTGAGTAAAATATGCGGTATTGCGAAATATAAAAAAAAATGCGCTCTTTCAGCGATTCTTAAATTTGCGTTTCAGATGAACTTCTACACCCAATGGTCTGATTTTGCTTGTTAACGAATTCGACCTTACTTTTTAACAAGTGTATATTCACATTTTTATGTTAATGTTCGGTGTCCTCTGGCATGTAGGTCTATAACTAAAAAAAAATATGAGAGCAACCCCAATAGCTTCCTTCTTTCGGAATTTGCTAAAAGCATGAAACTAATAACAGTGGTTTGATTTCGGTTATAAATAAAATAGCATCAACCGTCACGAATGAGGCCTTTGTAGGTCTGTTTCGTCCCCAACTAATAGTCTTTTAAGATGTCTACCTGGACGTCGATGTCTTTTGGGTTTATACTGCATCATCATTTTTGGGATTCTTGATTTTCTTTTTACATGGTTCTAGCCAGTTTAATTTATATATGTTGAGTATTTATACTACTGATTCTACTTCTAATTGTTCTAAAAAAAAGTAGTGTTCCCACAACAGACCCGGAGGCCCTTGGGGTAGTAGGAGGTTAAGGCTCCCACTTTTTCTAGACAATCGGCACTTCATGTCAGCCGGGTTGTCAGCCCTGCGTGACGGCCGCCTTTACCCCCAGAACAAGCGTCTGGTACTCATTTCCATTAGAGGCTGAGTCGACCCCAGGGCCATAGTGCCGCCAGAGGGTTTGGGTCAGTTTAAAAATCCTGACCCCAACGGGACTTGAACCCTCGACCCTCCGGCTTGTAGCTCAGTGCCTTAACCACTACGCTACGGCGTGCCCCCAATTGTTCTAAAAGTACTTCATTATTTTTTCTTTTGGTCTAAAAGAGTGTATCCTGCTGTCCTGAGAATTTTTATTTCCGTTGCTTTGATTCTGCTCCTGTCTCTCTTTCTTAATGTCCAAATCTCACTTCCGTATAAAAGGAAAGCTAATGCCGAAGTATCATACAATTTTATTCTTGTGGATTTTTTGTACTAATTTAGCTTTTAAAAATAAAAATAGCCTATTTCTTAATATATTTAATCTGAGAAAGTTTTACATCGGGGGGGCCGCTAGTATCCACAAACGAGCGAACTTGTCAGCAAAGTGTGTTGCAAAGTGTTTGGTAATAGGCAAGAGTTCGTGGGCTTACAACTACATGACCGCCGTGACCCTCTGTCACCCATTGCACAACTTCCTCCAACAACAAACCTCAGCCAGATTGTGATGATATCCTCCTCTTACATTAACTGGCATATGAGAATCTATGAAGTGGCTGTAAAATATAATGAAATAAATTTAGTCATACCAATAGCCATAATGTATCAGACATCTCTGATAAAGCGTTAATCTTTTGTCTCGTTTTAATAGTATATTGCTTTGCGAGGTTGGGAAGTGGTTTTTAGAGAATCGAGGAAAATATTCCGTGATTCTGTAAAACTCTTCACAAACGTGCGTTGTACTTTATTTTTTGCGCGATGGTGTTTTGAAAATAATAAATAGTAGTAAAATAATAACATGTTTGTTGAAAATACTTGCGTTCATTGTAAACAATTGACTAACGTTAACAGTGTGGACAATGTTTATTAGCTGAACAACATGAGACCAATTTAGTGATAACATGGCGGCAAGTATGTATCATTGTTTTATATTGTTTCAAATAAAGTTCAGTTAATTTAAAATGCAGTTATTTGTTTGGTATAATGTATATTATAGTCTCATCTGGTTTAACTTTACGAGAAATTTGTAGAATGAGACAACTGTACTTGCCTCCCTTACTCGCACCAGTGTTGTCGGATTTTCTTCACCAGATGTTATTAGGAGAAAGAGGGAAGAGGAAAACTGACAACAGGGTGGGTTGTTTGTATCTGACTAAAGTGATCAACGATCTACCCTTGAATCTCTCTCTCTCTCTCTGCCAAGTTAAGCCAGCTATACAATAACACTACCTTTGGGACATTTTTTGTATACACATTGTATGAAGTATACATAGTGGACTGAGCTTTACTTCCCACACGTGTGTTTGTAATATGTAATATTACAGTATAGTTATTTTTATTACAGTATAGTTATGTAAGTAGGCAACTCCGAAATGTAGGAAGTTGAACTTTCAATCATGGTCGCCATTGCTGTAAGTACGACAACGTGCATCATCGCGCAAAAAAAAATTACCGAATTAATAAAAATAAAAGTAATAATAATAAATATCAAAATAAAACAATAGAACATGTGAGTTATTTTAATTATCTCGGATACAGTGTGGCATATAGAAAAAGTGAAGAAATATCAAACAAAATAAATAATTTTAATTATATGTGTAACACCATGAAGCGAAGTCTCAAAGGTACTAGAAAGGAGACACTTTTAAAAGTTAAAAAAAAACCATGGCGGTTCCAACACTACTATATGGATCGGAATACCAAAAACCAGGAACGAAGAATAGAAACTTCAGAAATTAGATTTTTGAGGGGCGTTCCTGGCTATACATTAGCAGATCGGAAACAAGAAATGAAAATGTATGAAGAGAACTAAATATATTTCCTCAATAAGTTAGAGTCATTAAACCACCAATAACAATCCCTATATGAGCTACTGAAGAATAAGCAATTAAAGACTTTAAGCACTCAATAAAATAGATTAATTCATTCATAAGAAAATAAATACTTAAAAAAACTAGTCTAAGTCAAAGTTATTAGATAGGATTGCAAAATACAGAGACGAATGGATGGACCACTTCAATAGAATTGATAAAAAAGAACCCCGAAACAGATACTTAACTGCAGACCACTAGGACCAAGAAATGTAGGAAGACCCAGTTAAAGATGGCTAGACAATTCTAACATGAGATCAGACGATGAATATAAATAAAAGTCATTTTATATCTACAATAATTAGAATTACATTTTAAAATCGTATATATCTCGTTCTCGTGAAAAATATATTATTAACAGAGTAAATAGGAATCTGATCAGAAAAACAATAAAAAATACAAACGATAATAGAAAGTTTACTTACATATGGGTCAGAATGCTGGACAATAAATGAAAGGATGCAGAAAAGAGACTTGGCGCAGAAATGGATTACGGAGAAGTATGAGAATATCGAGGCTATAACATATTAGAAATACATATATTATACAAAACATGGATGCACAAGAGACTGTTATGGATAGGATAACAAATATAGCTTTACAGTGGAATTGCATGTACAAGGATGTCGGAAGAACAGTGGCATGAACGGGTGTTAAATTGGTTCATACCAGGCACATGGAAGAGGGGGTGTAGCAGAAGAACATAGTATGAGTTAATATATGATGCCATGATGAAGAGGGGTATGGAAGAAGGACAGTGGAAAGATAGGAATCTCTGGAAAGCAGGAATTTAGGGCGAACTGATGTAAAATGGAAAGCCTGTATGAAGTATTAAGTAAGTATTTTAAAATTGTAATTATTTCAAAATCAATTACCGAAGTGTTACAAGGAATTATTTTAATTATTTTGGCAATTTTTTTATGGCAGTGACGTAGTGATTTTGTTATCTCTTAAGATAATGAAAGTTTTTACATTCTCCGTGTGTTGAGTGTAACAGAGTATAGGAGACTGACAGCCTTTTAACCGGCTGGAAAGCGGTCAGAGCGCTCCGGGGTTGGGTCGTGGACACTAATTGCAATTAGTTGGGGGCTTTACTTTGTGTCATGGCAGAGAACCGCGTCCACACAATATATTATTAAATAATGATAACGATCAAATGCTGGACACTTCTCGGTCGCGTTTTTGGTAATTCGATTCATCCAACGGGTTTTTACTAGAAAATAACAGACTTTTCAGCACAACTGGGGTAAATGGGGGAGGGGTAGTGGAGGTTACATGCCACCAGCAATTCTCTTCCATTCACCTAAATTAAAAGCCTTTTTTAAAACTCACGCATAAAAATACACTTCCATAGTTAGAACGACGATTAAAGTCAAAATCAATGGAAACATAAAATCGAGTTGCTTGGCGTAGGACATATATTAAGTTACAATGTTAAATCATCATCATCATCAGCTTCCACGTTTGAGGTTATTAGATCGTTTTGTCTTCAAAGTACTGTCTCTGTTTTCCTTTGTCCCGCGTTGCTTTGGATTCCTATCTGTATTATTTTTGGAATTATTTCTGAAGCTATTACTTGAAGTGATGACAGATGAGGGACATTTTGAGAAAGTGGCTGATTTCAAATACCTAAAAAACAATAATTACAAATAGGAATGAGATGCACAAAGAAATTAGTAGTAGTAGTAGGACTTTATTAGACAAAAAGTAAGATATTTACAGTATTATTTACAAATATGGGTCGCACGGGTAGTAAGCCGTACGTGCTGTTGACAGTCCGTTACAATAAAGTAATAATTGCTACTAGTGTGAAGAAAAATAAACAACAAAAAAAGCAATAACATTACAAATACATAAAGAAAACGCAATAATATTACAATTAAATAATAACACAATAGCATTATACACAAAAAAAACAATAACATTACAATTACATAAAGAAAACACAGTCTTCTTCTTCTTCTTCTGCTTCATGAAATTAGGCCTTTTGACCTGTTTTTCACATCAAGTGGGATTTAATGAATCCTCCCATCTAGGAAAACACAGTAATATTACAATTAAATTAAACATAGACTCAATTCTGGAAATGCATTATAGGGATTCTTGTCCCAATTTGTCACAAAAAAGTTAAACTGAAAATATATAAAATTATTAATATCCCAGTTATATACATGTGAACCACCGATTATTGCTTTTAGGAAGGAGAAAAGATTACGACTATTTGAAAATAAACTTCTTAGGAAACTTTTTTGACCAATCAGAGATGAACAGACAGGCGAATGAAGGAGATTACTTAACGGCGAGCTACATGATCTTTATAGGGTTAACCGGATATAATAAGAATCAAGTCTCGTAGACTGCGATGGGCAGGACATGTGGCACGAATGGGGAATGAAAGAGAGACATAAAAACTTATTGTAGGAAAACCAGAGGAAAAACGCGAAGTTGGTAAACCAAGAATGGAGTAGGAGAATGCCATTAGCCATAATTTGAGGGAAGTAGGTTATACAGAGAATGTTTGAAAAACATTAGCTCATGATAGGGTTAAGTGGAGAGCTTTTATGTCCTTGCAGCCATGAACCTACGGGTCCGATAGTGCCAGTGAGTTAGTTAACTCTTCTTTAAATATATTAGAACCAGTTATATTTTCTTTCCCTTGACCAGTCTCATGGGCTAGTGATCAACGTTCCTGACTACTGTTCATGAGGTCCCGGTTTCGATTCCCGGTCAAACCATAGGAATTTTTCCTTAAAGGGAATTATTCCTGTGGTTGGCCATGGTCTGGAATGTAGATTAAAGTTTAGGTCAAGAACTCTCCGGGCCTTCATTATCATTTATCACCCATCACACCATCGGTGTAACGTAACTCCGCTTTTCAGGTGCCCCAACCTAAGAAATGAATTACAATTCCGCCAATGCCAGCGGAGAAAGCCAGAAATGTCATAACAGACAACTTGATGGCATTAGACAAAAAAAAAATATTTCCCTTACATATTCATGTCGGACGCGGTACACTAGTGCTTATGTTTTTTCTTCTAGTCCCTTGGGTCGCGAGTTCAAACCCCGTCGGGGCCATGGACTTTTTGGATGGGAAGATCAAAGCGACAATTCCATCGGGAGGAGCTTTAAGTCGTGAATCCCGAATATGAAGATTTTGTGGTTCTTTAAAGAACTGCGAGCCTTAATAAAAATGGCAAAATTTAACCGACATCCATCCATCCAATTAATACCTTATAGGTGCTCTGGTTTTAATAAAAGTAGTTTAGAAATTGAGACAACTGTACTCACCTCTTATTACTCGACATCCAGTTGTCGTCGGATTTTCTTCACGAGATGTTAAGAGGGAGGAGGAAAAAGGGGGGGGAAGGGAAGTGGAAAACTGAAAACGGGTGGGTTCTTTCTTTTGGATCGCGACTAAAGTGGTCACAAGATCTACCCTATGTATCTCCATTCTCTTCATCACTGTGCTCAATTGTTAGTAAGTAAACGGTGTCATGTTTTTACACCCTTTATATTAGCTTATATTATCTATCTATTTATCTATCTAGGCCTATCTTATCTACCTCCATAGCATCGATGTAACGGAATCTTTCATACGAGGATTTTACCCACTTAACATCATTGGATTGCCTTGTTGCTGAAGCTTTTTGTATACAATAATTTCAATTTTGTTTATAAAATCCTGGCCCAGAATCATCATATGATAATCAAAAAAAGAACTTGTCTTTGTATTTCTGTAACGCGTACTTATTTTTGACCTACGGATTTTCACCACACTTAGAAGCAATTGGTTCGACTTGAAACTTTGTATACTTGTAAAGGACCCGTGACAATATAATAATTTCATATTTTATTTCTAAAATCCTGGCCAGAATCATCAGAAAAAAAAACGAAAACTGGTATAATAGCTTGCGGACTTGTCGACTTTTTAGTCAATCGTTGTAAGAACTCGGTTAGTAGAGCGGTGAACTGTAGTGGTATATAATTTCAGTAATCCATAGGTCGCTGGTTCAAATCCGGCTGGGAGTTTTTTTTTTAGAAGAGTATTACTTTTACCTCATACTACAATAATATCGAATTTAAAGATACTTAAATTTTTGTCTTATGCTGTAAAATATTAAAAACTAAAAAATAAAAAATAAATAATAGTTTTAAAAAAATAAAACAACACGCTTTATTAGAAAACCGAACTAAAAAAATGAAAAATAATTTTAATTCCAACACGCTTGGGATAAATAATTTTACCATCAAAAGCTTTTTATGATTTTTACATTTTCTTCTTAGAGACTTTACTTTTACTAATGTCTGTTTATTATCAAATATATTAATTGATGAAGAGCACACCACGCTTTTGATGGTAAAATTATTTGTCTCAAGCGTGTTGGAAATTAAAATTGATTTTCCTTTTTTTTTTAATTCGGTTTTCTAATAAAGCGTGCTGTTTTAGTTTTTTTTAATTATTATTTATTTTTATATCCTTGGAAGTGGGTGGGAATCTGCAGATCTGAGAACCTGCCCATCTATAACACGAAACATTATTTTATTACTTATAATTCACCGAGCTCCAGGCATTATATAACCTTGTGCACAAGTAATGGTGTGAGATTCCCCTTGACCTTTAGCAGTTATTATAATGTCATGTGAAGAATCCAAATCTAGTAACAAAAGATCCGGGTTCAATATGTGTATGGGTCATTTCTTTATTATGGATAAACGCCCTGTGATCTTGGGATGAAGTCGTCTCGTATGCAGCGGGCGGAACAAGTTTCTAGGATGCGTTTTTTTTTTTCGGGAATTTTCCTGAGCCGTAAGCAAATGTCAAAAACTTTAAGGTCTAACCATTCTCCGAATATTGTCTTGCCATCATAAACATAATTATTATATTCATGTTTAGTATGAATGTGTGTGTGAATGTGTGTTGTCTCGGAGGAGGCCCTGATATTAAGCTGATCTCTCATTCGTGCAGGCTCTCAATATCCGTCTATGGTAAAAAGAAAGTATGTATGTGATCCATAGTTAAAAATCTCTATTCCCTCAGGGCATGTCACTCTAAGGTCTTGGTGACGTTAACACGTAAACAAACTTACGTAAGATGTTACTCCGCTGACTATTAGGGAAGCCGTATTTATACTTTTAACCGCCATAATGAATTATGTACGGAATTGTCACTGATAGAAACATTGTTCTTAGAAAAAATGTTTTAGGGAAATGAGACAACATAAGATAAGATGGTACGATCTAATTAGATTGCTTCCTCCATTTCATATTTATTTATGACAGAAAATTATATATGGGCCTACCTAATCAGACGTTAACGCTTTTTCCATGATGTCGATAAATAGCTTTATTTATAATTCCATTACGGGCAGAAGTATGCTCCATGCTGACTCACTTGTAAATTTTTATGTTTTTTTACCACTTCCTCAACGCCTTATGTGGGACATTTTTCACTAAAATGTTTTATCACCATCTACCGGTATCATGGCAGCTGCCGCCGTCTTCCGGAAACCAAACGCCATTCCTCTCTGTCCATCCATTGATCGTCTTCCATTCCTCAGATATTCATGTTTTAAAACATTCAAAATAGTCTATCTCCTCTTTTCAAATACCTTTCTTTCTAATGTTTTAAGAAATTCTACAGAAAGCGGCCATTTTGAAACAGCTGAAATCCCAACGTTTTCTGCATTGCGTGTGCTTAAGAATAAAACAATGCTTACTTAATCTATTAAAATTGTAATTACACATTTTAAGATGATCTCATATAGCTTACGCAGACATGATAGATAATATATATTTTTAATTTTTATTTTTGCATCGTGTGTTAGAGAGTGAACTGCATTTTTTTCAGGCTTAAAGGTAAAACCATTATTCGACCAATTAAAATGCAGTTATATATATAGGTAGCGTGCTGCCTTGTCACGCAGCGGGCCCGGGTTCGATCCCCGGTCGGGGCAGTTTTTCTGGGTGAGGTTTTTATCGGGGTTTTTCCTCACCTGTAAGACAAATGTCAGGAAAACTTTAAGGCCCAAACGGTCCCCGAAATCATATGGCCATCATCGTCATCATCATCATCATCATCACCATCCTTCACCGGTGTGGAAAGCAACGGGAAGCTACCACGCCTACAATTCCCTAGTAAAGCTGCAAACATAGCATGAAAATGCTGTGACTGCAGTGAAAGACCTGCTTTCGGGCAGAATTACTATGGATGGATATATATATATATATATATATATATATGGTTTATATACATCACAACTAGGGAACTTAGCTCGGAATAGGTAGGCTATATATAGGAAATTACAACCATATGAATAACTGAATATAAATAAAATTCATACACTTTTCAGATCACATGCATTTATCTTTTTCTCTAATTTACTCTTTTTAAAAGCAGCGTCTTAGATTACAGGTAGAAAATCACTAAATTCCTTTATTTGGAGTGTTAGAGAGTGAACTTCATTTTCTCACATGCTTAAAAGTAAAACAATTATTCGACCAACGAAAATGCAGTCATGCATCTGGCTTCTTTACTTTAGAACTGGAACTCAGTTATACACAAAACATTACAGCAATATAAAGTAACTAAAATCAATATGAATAAAATATAACACTTTTCAGATTAAATGCCTCTCAGATTGTTTCCCTTTTCTTTCTTACTTTACTCTTCTTAAAGCAATGTCTTAGATTACAGGTAGAAAATAAAGATTTGCAGTTGGTAGGTGAAAGCTTGTAATGGTTTGTTATTCCAATATTTTTAAAACATAATGAAATGCGTCATATATTTCTAATAATAACGTGAAAAAAGTTCCTGTCTAATATTTCTAAGTTGGTTCTCGAATTCTGCGTTATTGTGCAACTTTTATTTCTCATTTAGGTAATGAGTTTCCACTATGCCTTTTATCTTATGCTTCTTTTCTTTATAAAACGTTTATTTAATTTCACAATTTCTTGCTCTGAAAATAACTCAATCTCTAGATACAATTTTCTTTATTTTGTCTAATCCCATTTTCTTGCCTTCAACCCTCATTTCTGTCTCTCGGCTCTTTATGCTTTCTCCAATTTCACTAATTTATCACCCTCATTTTCTTTGCAATGACTGTTTTATTTTCTCTCCTTTTGGATTTTCTGCTCCTTTATTGCCTCGGATGTTCGCTAGAATACTCAGCCATTATTTCTGCAAGATCTTAATCTCTATATCCCAGCAACTTTGTTCATATCCTCGGCCTCTTGTTACCTAGGGGACAAATTTCAAGGAATGAAGTTCTAGGTTCTCCTGATTATTAAAAGAATACTGTCTAGTAGAGAATTTTCTCATTAATGTTATGTATGCTTATTTATTTCCAATAAAATGTAAATTGATCCGACTACAGTCCTCA
Source organism: Diploptera punctata (assembly GCA_030220185.1). Lineage (NCBI taxonomy): Eukaryota > Metazoa > Arthropoda > Insecta > Blattodea > Blaberidae > Diploptera > Diploptera punctata. Next base: position 1,088,528 of record JASPKZ010008381.1, on the reverse strand, counting down.
GTAGGGCCTAGAGGTAGTGGGGGCGATTAAGTCTCTCAACGTTTAGACAGTCGACGTGTTGTCAGCCCTGCGTGATGGGCCCCTTTACCCTCAGAAAAAGCGTCTGATAGTTAATTTGCGACGGTGTTTACTTGATTCATTTCACCCCACGTTGCGGAGTCAAAATTTGTAACGGGGTTTAGTGATGAACTCATTTTATTAAATATTATATTCCATTCTCGTTTATTTATTTGTACCGACATATAGATCTTTTCAGGGGAGCTGTTGATTAACACAATATGGTGGATATGAAAATTTGTTATCAAATAAAACATACACTTCTTCTGTAGATGGTTATTTATTACACAATAAATAAGCCATAAAGATGAAACTTCGAATTATTTTTATTATTGATTTCGTACATCTCAATGATGGATAAATCATATTTGAAGATTCTTCAATCCTTCTTAATAAAGGAGCCGCCATTTGCAAGATAGAAGCATGGCTTCACAGCATTTGGTGGATGGGAATTACAACGTATATAGAGAAAGATTTGCGTTTAGATCGGTACTTGCTCAGGTAGCTCAGTTGGTAGAGCACTTTGTCTAGAGAACCAAGGGTCCCGGGTTCAAGTCCCGGTCTGAGCGTATAATTTTTCTCTTCAAATTCGAATTATTGTTTCTGTCCTATAATTTGATAACTATTGATTTAATAAATATACAACTAGGTTGTGTTCACTATTTTATTTTAATTATATTATTCTCACTTTAAATATTATTTTAATAATATGTAATTATTAATACGAATTATTTTAATAGTCGTATATTCACTTTTTATATGCTATTTGATTCATGTAAATAGCCTATTACGGCACTATTAAATTATTTCTGATATAATTTTTTTATTTCATTAGAATTGTGTAATTTTAATGTTTGTTTTTCTTCTATATTGAATTAATATAATTCAATAAGTACACTAGTTATTTAGACTTTTACATGGAGATCATTCAATGACGTCTATCTTTTTCACATTCTTGTAGCCATCTCCTTTTCTTCTCTGTTGAAAATTATAACGTTGTTAATTTCTGATTGGTAATGACATCATCAAGAAATAACACGATAATCCCGTCTTTATATCTCGATAACCAATCATATTTTTAATGTTCGGCCGACTTAAGACCACAATATTTGAATATTCTTTTGTTGTAAACTTCTGTCCGTGAATTCAGTATCTATTGTTTATCATAACAATACATCTGACATAATCATTGTTACATTTCACATCGATGTAACAAAAATCATCTATTATATTTAACATTACAAAATAAATAATATTTAGTTTCAAATTATTTAAATCATTTTTTAGTTTAAACATTAAATAAAAAGAATCCCCCAAATTATTATTATTATTACATAGGATAACTTTTCCGGTTATAAATAGGATATTAGGATGATTCGATCACAGGGCCATGATGTCGCCAGAATGTTATGGGGAACTTTTAAATGTTGACCCCAGCAGAACCCGACCTTCCTGCTCTTAGTATATTGCCTTAACCAACAACGGTACAGTATACACCATTTATTTCAAATACAACCAAATATTCCTTCCTCTTGTTTAACCCATTCGCTTCAGTTTTAAATGCTCAATGCATTTACTCAGAAAACGGATTTAAGTTACTGTAATGTTATTGTCTATTTTCAGACATTCAAAACAAACAACAGATAACGGTACTTGACATCACAATGAGGGTGAAGGTCAAAACACATTCATCTAATATTCATAAATGTTAACAAAAGATTACCATGCCAAGGGATGTACAAAATATTACAAAGCATATAATAGGCATAGTTAAGCGAGTGTGCCCCATCTTCTGAGTTGAAGACAATTTAACAGCTGGCGAGTCTACCTCGTCTTTTGAGGCGAATGGATTAATAGAATAAATAAACATTAATATAACTAAAAAGAAGCCAGATATAATAAGAACAGTTAAGTCCCGTAGACTGCGATGGGCAGGACATGTTGCGCGTATGGGGAATGAAAGACGTGCATGGAAACTTCTTGTAGGAAAGCCAGAGGGAAAACGCCCAGTTGGTAGACCAAGAATGAGGTGGGAGAACAACATTAACTATGATTTGAGGGAAGTAGATTATACAGGGAATGATTGGAAAGCATTAGCTCAGGATAGGGATGTATGGAGAGCTTATGTCCGTGCGGCCATGAACCTACGGGTTCGATAGTGCCAGTGAGTAAGTAAGTAAGTAAGTAAATATATGGTCACACAGAAATAAATTATATAATGAAAATAGACAGTGCATGAAAATGAGGGAAATTTTGAAGAAGTGGCTGAATTCAAATACCCAGGAGCAAATAATTGGACTATATTCTAAAAAAAAAAAAGAAACCAAGCCACAAGTTAACTCAACTGAGAAAAATGCAATTATGTTTAATTGCCAATTTAAAAAAATTAAAAATTAAAAATAAATATTTAATTACTATTTTAACTAACAGAATATCAAAGATTTTCTATTTTATGAGAAAGATGGTAATTTCAACTTTTTTTTTTTAATTTTGAGATTTTAACATTTTTGTTGTTTGGTACTATCTGTAGAAAGACAAATGTGGCATATTCTGTTATTGTTTTGAACTTGGTTCATGGATGGGATAAGAATTTTGATGGTGGGTTGAATCTTGTTTGCAGGACATGGGACAATACTTGATGAATAGTAATAAAACATTTACTCATATATTTCAGATTTGAGGGTTGGTTCATTTTACTGAATGTGATCGAATTACATACCGGAATGTGGTGCAGCAAGAAAATGAACAGCGGGCCAACTCTGGAAACGCATATTATTTTACTTTTCCGGAAATCTTGTTATACCAAACTAAAAAAAAAAAAAAACATTAAAACTGAAAATATATTTTTATTCATGTAATATTGTGTGTGTGGAATTTGTTTTCAAAACAACAACTGGAACGAGTTGATGGAATTATACGGGACGTGGGTTCAAACCCGACCGAATCCCATACTATAGAAACAACCTTGACAACAATTCAGGAATTGGGATGAATCGAATTGCAACCACAACCATAATGTGACCTTGATCTTCCACCTTCAGATTAACATCTATTTCGATCCATGACCAATTTCACCCATTTCGTGCGTGATATTTCGAAAACATTGAAACTGTGGATGTGTGTCTCAATGAATTCTTTCCATCAAAAACCTGAGACTGGGACCGTCGCGGGATAACAAACATTGCTGAAAGATGAATCAAGACCATGGAATCTGAGAGTATCTACTTTAAAGAGTAGTTACTTTTCTTCTCAGAAAGAAAAAAAATCAAAACGTTGTTTAAAAAATGAGACAACATATATATTTATTTATGAATCCGTAATTACGTTTGGTTGAAGATAAAATTACTGTAGTAAAGAAAAATAAATCTTATTAAAATATTATTTTTGTTATTATTATTGTTATTATTATTATTATTATTATTATTATTATTATTTATTCGGCTTTCCCCATTTATAGGTTTGCCGTCTTCAGTTTCCATTTATCTCTATAGTTCCAATCTCCATCTTCCAAATTCCTATCATCCATTATAGTTTTGACGTAGGTTTTCCATTTCCATCTTGGTCTGCCACGTTTATTTCTTCCAGGGCGTGACCAATGGTATATATTTTTGGCCATCATTCATTTTCCATTCTTTGTATATAGCCATACCATCTAAGCGTTTGATTTTCAATCCTCTTAACAACCGATGTAGTGACATTCATTTCTCTCCAAACGAATTTATTATTATTATTATTATTATTATTATTATTATTATTATTATTATTATTATCCATTCCATTGACGCAGTTTAACCTCTCGCCTCACAGGCATAGGTAGTTTTACATGCTACACGCCATCCTGGCCTTACAGTGACACGATCTGTCGGAAGAGGAATTTTAAAGTATGGAGCCCACACACATTTTTTGACCAAACAAGGACATGGAGATCCTCCCCGAAAGTGGGATCAGTACAATGTCTGCGTCTCCTCCGAGGCAACACAACATTAATAAGAAACACGCCATTCACAAACACACATTCATACTATACATGGCGAATATGATAATGATGGCCAGTTAATGTTCGGGATCGTTTGGGATTAAACATTTTCTGATATTTGTCTTATAGGTGAGGAAGAAAAAAATCTCCCATGAGTTTCCCGGGGATCGAACACGGGCCCGTTACATTACGAGGCAGCAACACTGCCCTAAGATCATAGTGAACATTATTATTATTATTATTATTATTATTTAATTTATTTTTTTTAAAATTGCGGATGAGCCCATGTAGGACTATGCAAAGTACTTAGAGGCGTTTCTTTGAGCCCAAATTTCTTTCATTATTTTGCTATGATCTTGTTTTCTCTCATCTGTCCAATTTGTTCCAGTTTTTTTCTTCGGTTTGTCCTCTTGGTCAACTTGCCACTTATTCACCTTAATTCTAAATATATCTCTGTTTGGGATATCTTCTTTAGTAATTCCTGCCAATTTTAAGTCCTTTTTGACTTCATCAATCCACTTCATAGTATCCACTGGAGCTTTACTTCTGTTTTCGTAGAATTTCATTATCTGTTTTGTAAGCCTATTTGAGTTCATTCGTTTAATATGGCCATACAATTTTAACCTTCGTTTTCTAATATCGCTATGAATGTCTGTATATATTTTATCTCCTTTTTACTTCTGAGTCTAAATGCTTCATCTATGACCTGTGGACCTAAAACTTTTCTTATGATTTTACATTATTTTTTCACTATATTTTCGATATTTTTTTTTCTGTTCAAAATTAATGTTTCTGCTCCATAGAGGCACTCTGGTTTAATTACAATGTTATATTATTATTATTATTATTTATTTATTTATTTATCAGGTTTCACAATGTTCCACAACATCTTACTGCGCCCAATAAATGTACTGTCATTTTCCTGCACATCTCTCTGTCATTCCAATCCCATCGTCCAATCTTTATTCCCTCATGCTTGTCAAAACACCACCAATCCAGGTTATTTTTGGTCAAGTGGCACCCATTCTAGTAATCTTCTTGGGAATCTGTCTTCTGTCATTCTTCTTCCACGACCTAACCATTTAATTGTTTGTTTTATATGAAATCCACAATACAAATTGAACATTCATATCTTTTTCATTTCAATCTTTCTTATTTTATCTTTTCTAGAAATTTCAGCTGAACCGCTCCAAAAATCCATTTCTGCAGAATTTAATTTACTTACTGTTCTAGATTTCAATCCCCATGTTTCTGCACCTTATGCCATTGTAGTCATTATTGCATTTAAATAGTATATTTTTGTTGTATGACTTATATTCTGATCCCATAAAACACCATTTAATTTCGATATTGCAGATTTGCTCTTATTTATCCTCTTACTAATTTCAGCATCATGACTTCCATCTTCACTAATTATTATTTATTATTTTATTATTATTATTATTATTATTATTATTATTATTATTATGGAAGAGTGCCATAGGCCGTCTATGCATGGAAAATTGAAAGATAGAACAGAAAAGGAAGACCAAGAACAACCTGGAAGAACAACATTCAAAATTCAGTGTGGAAATTTGGTGTAACAAATGAAGACACAGAGGACAGAGAACGATGGAGAACTTTAATGAAGGGAAATTTGTGAATGTTTGTTGCAGACTGATAGTCTAGAAGTCCATACTCATTTATATATATTTATTTTTTTTTAGTTCATGTTAATTACCAAGATTGGTTGGAAAAAACCCTCAATGATGAGGAAAATTCTCAAAATAAAAAAAAAATTAATATTATTATGTGGTCACTTTATTAACTTTCAAAAAATTATTTAATAGTGATCACTGGGTCTCAATTCAATTTCACGTTCTGCTTTAAAAAAAAGCCATAGCTCTAGTAGCCATTAATTTGAATTTAATGAGTGTACGTGTCAGATTACTGAAGCCGTTTTAGTAGATGCACTTTTACTGACTTACTCACTGGCACTATCGAACCCGTAGGTTCATGGCCGCACGGATATAAGCTCTCCATACATCCATATCCTGAGCTAATCCTTTCCAATCATTCCCTGTATAATCTACTTCCCTCAAATCATAGTTAATGTTATTCTCCCACCTCATTCTTGGTCTACCAACTGGGCGTTTTCCCTCTGGCTTTCCTACAAGAAGCTTCCATGCAAGTCTTTCATTCCCCATACGCGCAACATGTCCTGCCCATCGCAGTCTACGAGAGTTAACTTTTCTTATTATATCTGGCTTCCTATAAAGACCACGTAGTTCATTGTTATGTAGTCTTCTCCATTCACCTGTCTGTTCATCAGTTTAACGTTTTTTGAAAGGAGTTAGCAATCACCACGTATAATAAAACAAAGTTAACAGGCAATTATTTTATTTATTTAAAGCAATTATTTTAATTATGCATTATCTTCAAGTTTCCCTCATTAATCAAACATTTTTAATCAATAATGAAAATAAAATAAAATGAAAATTCTATTATTTTTATTTCTTCTTTAACATTCACAATTTATACACTTATTAAATCAAACAATTCGGCTAATGAAACAATTTGGGGGGACGGTTTACCCTATTAGTAAAAAAATTGCTTTTTCATAGCTATTGTCCTCACCTCAAACACGACCCTCTTGCTAAGAGAGGATTAAGCACAAAACATACATTCACATACACATTAACACACGTACACTAACAAACAAAACACACTTTATTTTTATTTTATGTAACAACTACACACTTTCAAATACCCAAATTGTATATTTATTATGTATTTCAATAAAGATTACATATAGGTAGCGACATAGAACAGACCCTGGGATAAGGGCATTATGCTCAATGTAACCCGGGGTGTGGTTGTGGGGCGACTCGAAATAAAAAAAAAATTAGAGAGGACTAGCAAGAAAATGACGATGCTTCCAAAACCTATAAACATAACTTACTTACTTACTTACTTACTCACTGGCACTATCGAACCCGTAGGTTCATGACCGCATGGACATAAGCTCTCCATACATCCCTATACTGATCTAATGCTTTCCAATCATTCCATGTATAATCTACTTCCCTTAAATCATAGTTAATGTTATTCTCCCACCTCATTCTTGGTCTACCAACTGGGCGTTTTCCCTCTGGCTTTCCTACAAGAAGCTTCCATGCAAGTCTCCCATTCCCCATGCGTGCAACATGTCCTGCCCATCGCAGTCTACGAGACTTAACTGTTCTTATTATATCTGGCTTCCTATAAAGACCATGTAGTTCATTATTATGTAGTCTTCTCCATTCACCTGTCTGTTCATCTCTCCTTGGTCCAAAAATTTTCCTAAGTACTTTATTCTCAAATACTTGTAATTTCGTTTCCTCACTTAAAATAAGAGTCCATGTTTCGCACCCATATAATATAACTGGTAGAATAATAGTTTTATATATTTTCAGTTTAACGTTTTTTGAAAGGAGTTGGACCATCAAGAGTCTCTGCAATGCATAATAGCATGCATTTCCAGAATTGAGCCTATGTTTAATTTCTTTGAGCATCTCATTCCTATTTGTGATTATTGTTCCTAGGTATTTGAATTCAGCCACCTCCTCAAAATTTCCCTCATTTATCATTAGCTGTCCATTTCCATTATTTAATGAATTTCTACGTGTGGCCATATATTTAGTTTTAATGATATTTACTTCCAGTCCTAATTTCTTAGTGTTACTCAGTAGTGTGTGCGTGTTGTCCTTTAGTATCTCCTCGCTATCGGCCAACAACACTACATCATCAGCATAAACTAACAGCTTATTAATACCATTGAGTTGTAAGCCTTCCTCATTCTCTAAAGATTTAATGGCATGCTCTAGTACAAAATTAAATATACATAACCAATAATACATTTGTAAAGAAAGTATGCTGAAAATAAACTCATTATTAACCAATTACAATAGTGTTTTCGCTACACTATGGGAAATTAAGAACAGTTTATTGCTTGTTAAAAACAAATAGCCCTACCAAGTTACATATACTTTAAAGAAAAATAAATACATGTAAAGTTAAGTTCCTTTGAAAAAGGTTAAACTGAAAATATATAAAACTGTTATTTTACCAGTTATCTGTTATTCTACCAGTTATATTATGTGGATGCGAAACATGGAATCCTACTTGAAGGGAGGAAAGGAGATTAGAGTATTTGAGAATAACGTACGTACTTAGGAATATTATTTGGACCAAAGAGATATGAACAGAGAGTTGAATGGAGAAGACTACATAACAATGAACTACATGGTCTTTATAGGAAGCCAGATATAATAACAGTTAAGTCTCGTAGACTGCGATGGGCAGGACATGTGGCACGATTGGGGAATGGGAGATTTGCATGGAAGCTTCTTGTAGGAAAGCCAGAGGGAAAACGCCCAGTTGGTAGACCAAGAATGAGGTGGGAGAATAACAATAACTATGATTTGAGGGAAGTAGATTATACAGGGAATGATTGGAAAGCATTCGCTCAGAATAGGGATGTATGGAGAGCTCGTGTCCGCGCGGCCATGAACGTACGGGTTCGATAGTGCCATTGAGTAAGTAAAATTAAGTTATAAGAAAATATATGCAGGCATGGACGATATAAGATCGTCAATTATTATTATTATTATTATTATTATTATTATTATTATTATTATGTAATATCGGTTATATGGAAGAATACACCCAAATTTTGGCTTAATTCAAACTTATCTTGTATGACAATCGATATAACCCATGGGGCGTGCCAATCATCATTCATTAAATGGTTTAGATGACATGACTTTTTCCAGTATTTTCCCACCAGTATAATAATGGTATATCAATGCTATTTTAGTCCTCCTGTGTTGTTTTGTTATACAAATCACAAGCAAACAATTTTAAACAAATTTGTATGATATATTTAAAACCTATATTTTATTGTGAAGTAAGTTTAATTAATTTTATTACTCAATAATTTCATTCATCATTAATGTTTCTTTTAAGTTCTCTCTCTCTCTCTCTCTCTCTCTCTCTCTCTCTCTTTCTTTCTTTCTTTCTTTCTTCTTATCTCTCTTAGTGTAACTTCTTCCTATATAGGAACACGGCCTCTGGGGAAGGATTTGTAATTCTAGATCACAAACATTTTCATTTGACCAGACAAGGACATAAAACGTTTCCCTGGATGAGTAATTAGCACCTCCGAGACAACACGAACATTATAAAATTGGTTCCTGAGAGCTTGGCTTTAGCCAGACTTAAAACAGAACTCTTAAAATAATGGATGGTAAGAATACATTCCCAATCTGCACAAAGAATAATACAAACGAATCATCACCACAACATATACTCCATTATAATCCTAAAGTCTCAACTTCAAAATCTAAAGTTATGGCTTTTCGGGGTAAATTGCCAGTCAGAGCAAAAATAGTAATCAATAACTAAATAATAGAAGAGATAGCACACTTTAACTGTGTTGGTTCTGATATAACATATAGCTATGATTGGGATGTGTGTGTATATATAATGGAAATGGATAGTTAATGACAAATGAGTGAAATTTTGAAGAAGTGGCTGAATTCAAATACTTAGGAACAATAATGAAAATAAGAATGAGGTGTACAAGAAAATTAAACATTTAGGCCCAATTCTGGAAATGCATGCTATTATACATTACAGGGACTCTTCTTATCCCAATTTCTCTCAAAAAACGTTAAACCGAAAATATATAGAACATATTTTTCTCCCGGTTATATTATGCGGATGTGAAACCTGGACTCTTACTAGAAGGGAAGATAAAAGTGTACCGAAATGGACATTTCGATACAGGAATTACGTCTTACTGCGCAAATTATATGTCATCGCGTCTCCATCTCGAGTGTCATCTTTATGAACAGTGCCAAATACTTTCCTATCTATCCCTTCCCTTTCCTAGTGCGCACCCTGTGCTATTGTGCATTCCCCCTCTCCCTGTGAACTTTCATAAATAGCTGTGTTTTGTAACATCGAATCATCATCTACTTAGTCACCGTTGGAGTCTGGTCAGAACAGCTCAGGAGAGCTGGTTTAGTTTGTTTAGTCCAGTAAGCCAGGGTGTGGACGCTAGGATAGTGCTAGAGTGAGTGATAATGTATGTATGTATGTTAATTTATATCATATTTTCTTTTTGTATAGATGATCTATTATCATTTCTTTTCTTTGTAAATCGAATATTTATTTATTTATCTTTATATCATATCTGACTAAATTTTGACTCGCATTAAAAGCTTTAGTTGTGTTTTTTACTTATGCCTATTCATTCAGTAGTTAGCATTAGTCAGATGTCTAAGTCAAATTCCAAAAGCTTACTCAAGCGTGTGTTAGTTCCTTTATTCCAAAGCTTCCACGATTGTATTTTATAACTCAGAAAACATTACGTATTGGGAGAATTGAGTAAAGAAAGTTGAATTCCTCTTTGCCTCTATGGGCCCGGGCAAAGATGTCACAATTTGAACAATCTATGCTTTCCAATCAAAATAGTTATCAACAATAACGGTTTGATCCAGCACCTATACGGTGCAAATTCTGGTAGCATTGAGCGTGGTTACGCCGGTGCAAAGGTTTACAAGTATTTGAGAAAAAAGTTCTTAGGAAAAATATTGAACTAAAGAGAGATGAACGGACATGCGAATGGTGAGCTTCACGATCTTTATGGGAAACCATTTTAAGAATAGTTAAGTCCCGTCGACTACGATGGACAGGACATGTGGCACGAATCGAGAATGAGAGAGGGTCATGGAAACTCCTTGTTGAAATCCAGAGATAGAGCGCCCAGTATGTAATCCAATAATGAAGTGGGAGAATAATATTAACAATCATTTGGGGTAAGTAGATTATTTATGAGATAATTGGAAAATATTAGATCCGTACAGGAACATGTGGAAAGCTTATGTCCACTGGCCATAAACCTACGAGTTTGATAGTGCCAGAAAGTTTTTGCTATTATTAACAAATAGAGGCTGTAAAAATGAAGATGTTGAGAGCAATAGCAGGATACCAAAGGTCCGATAAAAAGAAAAACGAAGATATAAGAACAAAACTTAATATATTTAATCCCTGTGAAAGAATAAAATACTATCAAAATACTTACCTTCAGCACGTATTACGAATGAATGAACAGCGCATACCAAGAAGAATGTATAATTATAAACCAAAAGGGAGAAGATTGTTGGGAAGACCATTGAAGAGATGGAAGGACCAATTCGACCATGTAATTTTTGTATAATTCTACTATTCGCTGGTTGAGTGGAAGAGAAGGCCTTATGGCCTTAACTCTGCCAGCTAAAATAAAGCATTATTATTATATAATCAATTGAGTTGGTGTTTACTTGATGAAAATCCATATTTATTAATTAAATAAAAATAAAACGTAGTTTTATTTGATTTTCATATTTATTATATAATTCAGTGACAGCTGTTTCGGTACACTGTACCTTCTTCAGACATGTTGGAACACAATTCATAATTTGTTAACATGTCTGAAGAAGGTACAGTGTACCGAATCAGCTGTCACTGAATTATATAATAAATATGAAAATCAAATAAAACTACGTTTTATTTTTATTTAATTAACATTATTATTATTATTATTATTATTATTATTATTATTATTATTATTATTATTATTATTATTATTATTATTATGAGATCGGAACAGACCATTGGGCTTAGTCCTTGTTGTTGTTGATAATGATCCTTATTATTAACACAATATTTAATTACGGCGAATAATATAAATTGCAGATATGTCACTTTTGCTCTCAATCTTATACGTACTTAAAATTATAAAATGTAAGATGTAAATTATTTTGTTTCCTTATTGCATCATATGTTGATTATAGTACAGCCAAAAGTGTATTGCAAATGTGTTTTTGTTTTATTTTAAATTGACGGAAAATTAAATTGCACCACATATCGGAAGTGGATATTGATTTTCGATATTATGACAATATGAAATAAATTCTTAAAAGAAATACCAATATCTTGAAACTGATATTAAAACATGATGCATCACGTCTGGAAGGATACAAGAAAGAATGTGATAAAAATGCGAGCTGCCATCACACTCTAATAACTTACAAAAGGGCCAAGTGCGTAGCTTTACACAGAATGTAATTTATACAGAAAAGCGCAGCAAACTTTCAAGTAACAAGGAATTTATTAAAAATATTATATAACGTACTATGATCTTCATAATTCATTATACAGTTAAAAATATAAAATAGTTAAATGATCTAGGATGAATATTGATTTGTATACAAGGGAAAGTCGAGGGGAGATTATTTCAATAACAACATTAACAATAATAATAATAATAATAATAATAATAATAATAATAATAATAATAATAATAGATAGATCATCGGTTGATTAATATCTTTGACATCGTCCGATTCCTAATAGCCAATTTTGTCGGTCCATCCAATCTCCTGGTTGTAGATGTTTATAATTCATATATAAAAATATTCCCTGACTCCAGGAGGTTTTAGGGCTTCCTCTGCTTCGTCTTCCCTCAGGTTTCCATTCCAAAACGATTTTGGTAGTCGATCCTCTTCCATTCGCTGGACATGTCCGTACCATCTTAATTGCTGAGTTTTGATATAATCTAAAATAGTGTATTCAATCTTCATTTTCTCCTTTATAACTGAGTTCCTAATTTTTTCTCTTCTTGAAATTCTTGCGGCCCTTCGTATAAAATCCATTTCCGTTGCCAAAAGGTACTTACTTGTTTTTATTGTTAATGAAAAAGTTCTGCTCCATAAGTAATGATGCTTTTAACAATTGTATGATATATATATATATATATATATATATATATTAATTTTATTTTCATTACTTAATAATATTATATAATAATAATAATAATAATGATAATAAAAATAATACTGACCTTTAGAGGATAAAAACGCTTATACTCACTGATTTTAATAAATTGTTTGCATATCCTGATTATGTAGGCGTAGCGAGGAGGTAATTTGTGGCAACACGTACACACATTATATAACACTAAGTAATTGACGCTACAACAATAAAACCAAGTATTTGATCGCACATATAAATACATTATATTATTGAAACGGACAGTTAAAATGACAAATGAGGAAACGTTTGAAGAAGTCGCTGATTTCAAATACGACGAATTAGGTGCGGAAATAAATAAAAAAAAAAAGAAAAGAAAACTGAAAGTCTATAAGATTGTTATTCTTACAGTTAAATGGAGGCGAAACATGGACTTTTACTTTAAGGGGGAAGGAAATATTAAGACTATTTGAGAATGAAGTTCTTTGAAAAATATTTGGGCCTAAGATAACCGATACTTATAAAAACACGACACAAAATAATTTCATATAGTACAAACAAAAAATTAAACAACATAATCTTAAAGAAAATAAAAGAAACAGACATTTATAAAAACAAAGGTGTTTACAAACTAAAATTCAATAACCGTAAACAATTATATTGGCTGAATAATAAGATAATGCATCTCAAGATTTAACGAACATTTTAAGGACTTCAAATACAATGAGGGTAAATCAAGGTTTGCTAAATATGTAATAGAAACATGTGAACAATTTAACACAATGAGCAACATGTTACCGCTAATCTACAAACAGAATAACATTTCGAAATGTAATACCCTTGAATAATTCGAAATACTAAAACGAATCGAGAATAGACACTTGCTTAATGAGAACACAGCCAGTGATGGTATCTCTTTATACAAAATTCTGACCAACAACAGTTAGTAACATTGCAGAAAAAGAAAATGAAACATTTTTTTTTTCCGAAAGACTTCCAGAATATTTTACTACATTTTATATAATTGAGGTCAACTGAGTTCTCTGTTACCAATTCTTTATCCTAACTTTTACAAACAGAGACGGACATACAGGTGAATGCAGAAGACTAAATAAAACTGAGGTACACAATATTTGCAGGAAACCTTATATAATAAGGTTTGTTTTCTCGTAGACTTCAATGAGCAAGCCATGTAACACGAATGGGGAATGAAATACGGGCAGGGAAACTTCTTGTTAGAGAAACCAGAGGGAAAGCGCCTAGTAGCAGACTAAGAATAAGATGGGAGATTAATATTAAACATGATTTGAGGGAGGTAAACTATATCTGGTGGTAGAAGGAAAGTCGCTATGCACAGAATAAGATGGTGTGATGATGTCAATGCTGATCATAACAAGGCAGGTATAAAAAAAGATGACTGAATACTTTGGATCGGAATGAATGGGCAGCTGTCATGAGGAAGACCAAGGCTAGATTTAAAGGGTCTTAATGCCAATAACGTTGATGAAATTATACATTAGCTCATGAAACGGATGTAAGAAAAGCTTATTTCCGCGTCGCATTAAACCTCCGGGTTGGATAGTGGCAGCGAATGAGTAAGTTTTTATTACTCGAACAAGCTAGATCTGTACGAGGAAAATATGCTAGGAATGTGCTATCGAATCTCTTTCTTTTCTTACTATGTTGCCTGTTGCCACTTCCTGCCCCCTGCATTGTTATTTGACTGGGAAGGAAGCGCTGGTAAATACTGTGCTTTTGATAATCCGTCACCTACAGTAGTCGTAATACTGTGCTTTTGACAATCCGTCACCTACAGTAGTCGTTGACCAAGTGAATAACTCGGAAACCACGTTACTACTGGGGAATGAGCTGTCCCCCCTTTGCTTTCATCATTACATGTTGCCAAATCCCGTCCGCTGTGTTGTGTTGTGAGGCTGATAATAGAGAGATGACAAACATTGAGATTTTAAATAAAACGAAACCTTCAGCAGTCGTCGACTAAATGATTAATTTGACAACCGTGTAATTATATTTCACATATGTTTAGGGATTATCACTTCCCTTCTTATCATGCACGCTTAACTAGTGGGAAAAAATGACTGAGGGCAGTGAGTCATCAACTCGCGCCGGCCGGGCATATCAACTGCACGGCACTTCTCACACTTTGTTGGTGCATGATAATTAATAGTGAAAATAAGTACGTATCTTACGACCAAAGATGTTGGAATTGCCCTCCTCCTACATTCACACATTTTCGGCACCGCGATAGGAAACACCCATTAGTTGCTGTTCTGGTATTAAGTTTATTTCTGTCCTGATATATCAGTTTGTATAACTTCTGGGGGTTTCTCGCATACACTTTATGTTTTAAGTAAGCCCACAAATGAAAATCACATCCCAAGATCACATGATCGAATTTCTTGCACTGTATGGTTTAATATGTTACAGCTTTATACCTCGCCATGTTGTGCTCTTCGAAATACCGGGTTCTTGGCCAAGTCACGTTAGATATTTTCTTGGCGTATATTCTAATATATCTATCCTATTCCGTCTTATTTATCCTCAGTCAGCATACGTTTTGTTACCTTTGGTTTTCTTATCGAGCACAAAACCCTTTTTTTCTAAATTTGTTTACAGGTCATCGAACGATTTCTCTATTTGAAGGATTTACACCTGGAAATTGTGTTCGGAATCGTCTGACAACTACTTTGTAAAATCTCTGTTTTCACATAATTATCGTACATAAATACCCTAAGCTCTACTGTGTCTATCACCGTGGTCACTCAGGAGGCCCGGGTTCGATTCCCGGTCGGGACAGGCGTCCTGGGTGAAGTTTTTTTTTCGGGATTTTACCTCAACTGTAAGGCAAATATCAGGTAGCTTAGGGCCTAGCGGTCCCGAAAATTATCCCCACCACCGTCATTATGTGTCCACCGCTGTGGTCTCGAGGTAGCGTGCTGCATTGTCACGCAGCGGGCCCGGGTTCGATCCACGGTCGAGGCAGTTTTTCTGGGTGAGGTTTTTATCGGGGTTTTTCCTCATGTGTAAGACAAATGTCAGGAAAACTTTAAGGCCCAAACGGTCCCCGAAATCATATGGCCATTAACATCATCATCATCCGTATCTTTATCATCATCATCCTTCACCGGTGTGGAAAGCAACGGGAAGCTACCACACCTACAATTCCCTAGTAAAGCTGCAACCATAGCATGAAAATGCAATGATTGCAGCGAAGGACCTGCCTTCCGGCAGAATTACTAGGATGGATCATTATCTGGAAAGCTACGGGAAGCTCCCACACCTATAATTCTCTAGTGTCACTTACCAAAACATGGAATTCCCTTCCGTCCTATGTCAGAGACTGTCAGACTATAACACCCTTCAAAAACAAACTAAATAATTATTTAATAACAAACTAACTTATACACCTCACTGATAGTATTCTTTTAGCAATATTAATATATTTAATTATTTATGAAAATAATATTAAGAATAACAAATATTTTTATTTGTTTTGTTTTTGAACCGAAAGTGCGTTTTTCGGCTCATTACTGCAGCGTCGTTATCCTCTCTAGACTGTAAGATTCATGAACTATGCCAATATTCCTTTCTCTATGCATCTACCCCCACTCTCCCTCTTTACCTCTCCTGGTGCGCTGTTCCTACGGCGCATCTCCCCTCTACCTCGGAACCTTCAAATACGTTATGCACAGCGAGAACGTTATCATTCATTCATTCATCTATCCATTCCGGGATGGGATCCGACTTTTAAGTGGACAAGGTCGTCTGGAGCCGCGAGTGGCGGAGTTTATGTTGGCCCTAAAGACCGGGGAAGAAGCCGCCCCTGGCTTGGACTCTAGCATGAATGTGGCATGTGGTATGATGTGGTTTTTTGTTATGTAAGAGTATTATTTATTTATTCACTTTTTCTTTTTGAATGATCAAATGTTTATCTTGGTTGTGTTTTTACTTCAGACTTCTTGTTTACATTAAATATCATTTTTTTAATGTTCAAAGTGATTTATGTGCATGTAGCTGTTTATATTCCTATACGGAAACTCACTCAGTTAGGAGATCATTCCAGCTCCCTTTATTCTTTCTGTCTAGCTTTCCTGATTGATAATTATAGTGAAAACACTCATTTTAAGTCACTCTGTTGTTTTGAGAACTATTATTGAGTTATGCTAAAACGCTTAGATAAGAAAGATGAATCAATCCTTGCCTCCTATGGGCCCGGGGCAAGTAGCTTTGTGATTAATAACCTTGGAGGTAATCAGATCTACGCTAATAGAAGCAACGGAAACAAAAGACGATCGCCGGCACAAAGGGTAGCGAGTAGCGAGGCGACAACCCGCACAAATGGTTGCGCAGAGCGTGGTTTATTAATAGTAGTTATTCGTCAACCCGCACAGTTTTAAATATTGTATAATCGTAAAATTAGTTTTCTATATCCATTATTTTCCTTTGCTTTTTATATACACTAGACAGGGGCAATTTAATATGCCTTACTTGTATACATTTCATTATTAGTTTTAGTCTTAAATTTTAACTAATATTTAACTGGTTGTATTATAGATCGTAATATATTAGATATTATCTTTTGATCAAATTTTTACTTAGTGTTTAATATTAGAGTTAATTAAGATTGTTATATTCTGATGTAATATATGTTTGTCCTGGTGAGTGGAAGAGAAGGCCACATGGCCTTAACTCCACCAGGCTAAATAAATCTAATAGCATGGATATGCTATGATTCCAGTGAAAGACCTGCCGCCGGGCAGAACACTATAGATAGATAGATGCTGTACTGTGAATACAGATCGAGGCATAATGATAACTACGATCTAAGAACTTAACCAAGAACTTAATTTTACTTTATAACACGTTATAATTCGAGAATACAGTATTGCAGCTTACAATCATTCAGCTCGACTGACTCACTCCAGCAGTTGCAGTGCGTGGGTAGCGCGAGTTGATGACTCACTGCCCACAGTCACATTTCCCGCTAGCGGTGCCACAGGTCGAGTGAGACGCATTGTATATCTATTCATAACCAATTTCCTTCAGTAAATAAATCTTCTTCTTCTTCTTCTTCCTTTCAAGGATTAGGTCAGTGCAACCTGTTCCGGCCTCAAGTCCATCGTTTCCTTGGCCGTCCCAAAGATATTTTTCCATGTGGTTTGTAGGTGTTAATCTTTTTGGGTAATCTTGTATTGTCCATTCTGTCTAAATGTTCTTTCCATTGGCATTTGTGCTCTTCTAGTTTATCGACTATTGAAAATGTCTCCAGTTCATTTCTTATTGATTCATTGTGTAATCTGTCCATGCGTGTACATCCTTTTACGGATCTTAAAAATTTCATTTCAGTGGCTTGAATGTATGAGATTTTTTTTGTAAGTACCCAAGATTCAGATCCATATAATAGAACAGGAACAGCCTAATTTTATAAAACCTGAGCTGAGTTTCTCTTCGAGTCTTTCGGAGGATTCTTCTTATGGTGCCACACATCATTTGATATAGGTTTAATTTATTATGTATATCCCAATCGTAGCTATATGTTATATCTGAACCAAGATAGTTAAAGTGTGCTATCTGTTCTATTATTTCATTATTGATTACTATTTTTGCTCTGACTGGCACTTTGTCCTGAAAAGCCATAGTTTTAATTTTTGAAGTTGAGACTTTGAGATTATAATATTCCTAATTGTTTCAACATGTAAATGGCTCTTTGTAAATCATCCTCTGACTTCTGTATAATTACCAGATCGTCTGCATACATTAAAATATTCATATACATTTCCGTATTAATTTGTATTCCAGTAAATAAATAAAAGGTATCTGTATGTACCTGGATTTCGCTAGCAGTTAAACAGATATTCTGGCAGAATTGAACTGGCGCTACAAGCAGAAGTTGAGCCGATGTTGAATGAAGTAATCATAGAATTACATCTTAAATTAATTAGTAGAGAACGAATAATATGCGAGTTGAATTAACTCGGTAGCGCATCTCACAAACTATTTCTTCCTGTGAAGAGTCAAAGGCTTGGAAGTTAGGCAACTTGTATACAAGTCACTTCCACTAGAAACTTTCAATTAAATAAATTACTCTCTCTCTTCCCTCTGTAAGCTTCCATTACATTATGAAAGCCAGGACTCCGCGTTACGTTGACCGTAAGGCATGGTTTTAAAATCATAAAGCGTAAATATGGTTCACAACTGGGACTTGAAATTTCATTCACTCATCCAACAGAGCAAGTTTTGGGAATCTGTATCCGGTTCTACAAGTTGTTATGTAATAAAAGTCTAATATACAATATTCAAATCCCAGGTTTATAGTGTACATGACTTAATTTGCCGTTTATTATGCAATTAGGTAGGTAAGGGCAATTTTTCAATTATCGAAAGAAGATAACTTTATTCATACTGTCTTATCCCTGTACAAAATAAATAACTAACTCATAGGTTCATGGCCGCGCAGACAAGCTCTCCATACATCCCTATCCTGAGCTAATGTTTTCCAATTATTCCCTGTATAATGAACTTCCCTCAAAAATCATAGTTAATGTTATTCTTCCACCTCATTCTTGGTCTATCAACTGGGCGTTTTCCCTCCGGTTTTCCTACTAGAAGCTTCCATGCAAATCTCTCATTCCCCATTCGTGCCACATTTCCTGGCCATCGCAGTCTACGATACTTAATTGCTCTTATTGTATCTGGCTTCTTATAAAAACCATGTAGTTCACTGTAATGAAGTTTTCTCCATTCACCTGTCTGTTTATCTCTCTTTGGTCCAAAATATTTCTTAAAAACTTTATTCTAAAATACTAGTAGTCTCCTTTCCTCCCTTAAAGTAAGAGTCCATGTTTTGCATCCATATAATATTACTGGGAGAATTACTGTTTTATATGTTTTCTCTCTACAAACGCGACAGGCTTAGAAGGCCCTTGGCTGACCAACCAGCTGCTGGCATCAAATCCACATGTGTTAATCACAGAGGTAGACGATCATCTAGCCAGTGTAGGGGTGACATGTGGTCATCATGTCGGTCCCCAGCCGTTATAGCTGGTATTCTCAACCTGGAGTCGCTACTTATTGTAGCTACCCAAATGCCTCACGATACTGGGTGGGCACCGGTCCCATACTGGCTGAAATTCCATGAGAAACATTTATTCCCCCATGGAGACTCGAACCAGCGCAAGTCCCTTAGCTCTGCGCCAAGGCTTCTTGCCTTAACCACTCGGCTACGGCGCGGGACATATGTTTTCAGTTTAATGTTTTTTTGAAAGGAGTTGGGATGTCAAGAGTCTCTGTAATGCATAATAGCACGCATTTCCAATTCAATTTCTTTGTGCATCTCATTTCTATTTGTGATTATTGTTCCTAGGTATTTAAATTCATCCACTTCCTCATTTGTCATTAGCTGTCCATTTCCATTATATAATGTATTTCTATGTGTGACCATATATTTAGTTTTATTGATAAAAAGTATATTAATTAAAAAGCGGATTTATTACATTTAGTTTTACTTATAAGTAGTGTTATAGGTATATATTTTTTTGATTCCACTACTGTAATGTCGGGGTAGCGTCGCTGCCTCGAACACAGCGAGCTCAGTTTCGATCCCGGTTGGGACAAGTTTCTTGAATGATTTTTTTCAGAGTTTTTACTCACTGATAAGACGAATGTTAGGAAACTTCAAGCCCCAATCGGTCCCCGAACATCATCTGGCCATCGTAGTCATCATTGTATTAGCTATATTTAGTATGAATGGGTATGTCAATGGCGTGTTTCGTTTTCAAGTTGTATTGTCTCGGAGAAGGGCCTGATATTGAGCTGATCACTCATTCGGGGAGGCCCTCCTTGTCCTTGTGTGATCAAAAAAATATACATGTGATCTATAGTTTAAAATTCCTCTCCCCACTGAGAAGCCCTGGTGGCCTGTTGCATGTAAAAAGTAGGCCTACCTATTATGTGAGAGGTTAGTTAAACTAAGTTAATGGAATGTTAAATATATTTTTTATTTTGCACTTTCGTTATAAATCCAATAACGGTTCATAAATCACCTCGAGGCGACATCTAGTAAGAATCATCATCATCACTCCAGGGATTAGGCAATTGCCCGTTCCGACTTCATAATGCATCAGCCCAACGTCTTCTAGGTCTTCCAACATCACGTCTTCCTCGTGCTTGATAATTTCTTGCTAACAATGGATATCTCTCCTTACTCATTCCCTCCATATGATCAATCCATTTCTGTCTGTAATTCGTGACCTTATCCAATAAAGGCTGTACTTTCAATTCTTCTCTTATATCCTCATTTCTTATTCTATCGAGTCTTGTACATCCTTTTACTTGCCTTAGGAACCTCATCTCCGCCGTCTGTATTCTATCCTTCTGTTTTTTCACTGGAGCCCAAGTTTCACATCCATACAATATCGTGGGAACCGCCATAACATTATACATTTTTATCTTGGAATAGCACAGCTAAACTTGTAGGGCTTGAAGAGCGGAAGAAGCAGCCCTCTCTTGGGGGGTGGATACCCAGAGGAGCATGTTTGGAGGCTCAGAGGAAGCCCTTCCACCATCCTTGTCCTGCGAAGCGCTCGTAAGGCTTCCAGGAGACATTCATCTTACTGAGAAGCTTCAGGGAAATCAGCCGGATTGTCATCTAGTAAGAAACTAAAGTATTATTCGGATGGATGAATCTTAAATTTTGAATAGAGGCATTTTTATTCAAGCTTGCGGTTCTTTTACAAGCCTGAAAATCTTAAGACTTGGACCCACGGCTTAAAGTTCCTCCCGGAGACTTATTCCTTGGAATTTTTCATTCTATGGAATCCATCGAGTCCGACAAGCTAAGGAATAACGCACATTTTTTCGCCCTTCAGTTTTAGTATTGCTATTGTGAATTTAACATTATCAGTTAAGAAATAAAGAAACAAAAATTTAGTATTCAGCGAAATTTGGACTGCATTATGCAGTTTTTTTATGGGAAAGTTACTTTCCACATGGGTACTCTGACATAGTCTTAACTATATCAGGTAAATAAATTATTATTATTATTATTATTATTATTATTATTATTATTATTATTATTATTATTATTATTATTATTATTATTATTATTATTATTATTATTATTATTATTATTATTATTATTATTATTATTATTGTTACATATCGCATAGCGACGTTTGAATTGCGCAGGCGTGTCGCCCATGCCGAACTAGATTACCCGCACGGCCGCCAAATTGTCTGGAGTGTATTGCCAGATGGTTCTACCGGTGTCCCTCTCATCTTTGGAGAAAATCTATGCTAGACGATTCTGGGCACGGAATTGCCTAGAAGCTGTTTCTGGATATTTCCTCGTGCTTATATAAGGGCAGAGGCAGGAGACCGCAGTCGGTCTCTGATAGCGAGTCGTGTGGTGAACAGTGGACGATAAGTTGTGTCGAATTTATTTATCAGTGAGTGTAAAATTGTTCTGACTGAGGTAACAATTAAAATATTATTATTTCGGGAATTCTAATTATGAATAGAATTTTGTTGACTATTTAACTCATGCCCCAAGTGGGAGTCAATGACCAATTACGTTTCAATTATTTTTTATTTACAACCAATCACAGTCTTGTTTCGCCTAGAATTTACCAACTAAAGTTTATCATAATAAAGAAAGCACCTCCTTTTTTAACATTCTGAATACGTCATAGCATTATTTTGCAGTGACGAACAAATACGGCTACTAGATTGTATATATAGTGCATGCATGTCAACACATAGCGCATGCGGAAGTTAATATAAAAACATTCGTGTAGATCTATGAATCTTGCATGAAACGTGAAACAATCAGTTAAAATAATAAAATTATTACCCGAGATATCAGTCGTCCTCAATACTAAAATTAATTACAATTGTGAAAGCCTTTCAGAACTACTTGTTCCATCTTCAGCAGCTGGATTTTACCTCAACGATAGTTCATAATGACTTTTAAAAATACTATTAAAACAATAAATAAGTATATTCAACTGCTTGTCTATCATTATAAGTATTATTGGAACGTACGTAGTGTGTTCAGATGCAGGCCGAAATTTATTGTAATTAATTTCACTGGTGTTTACGAAATTTTAAAAAAAAGTTTTTCATTTCACAGAATTTCACTGATTTTATTTACAAATAATTTGCTGCTAAAAATGTGTATTCCTTCACAATTTATTTTATCACTTAGTTCTTTATACTCGCTGACAGTTTCACTTTGAACATATTATTGTCTTCGCACTTAGGTGACGATTACTCGTCCAAATTTGGACAAGGCTGACTTGTCCGATCCTCGCAATATCTGATATATGCGAGACAGGAAACATTCTGGACACCAGTTTCGAATTTCCTCGTACAGGAAGCCCGAGAGATGCTAATTGCAGAATCGATGTATCTGGAAAATGACTTTTCCAGAAAGTACGTATTAAGAGATCGTTTGATGTTAGAACACAATCCGAATCAAACTCTTATTGGTTCGTAAGGATTCCTGTTGACGCCCGCGAAATTCAAAAATGGCAATTTGAGCAATGGATCACTGAATCACAATATTAACATTTGTTGATGTCATTAACACTGATATCATTCCGGTATCTTTTTTAATCTTCGCGGATTCTAAGCCACCATGCCACCTACATGAATTAAAATAAAAAATAGAATAAAACGCAATCTATTTTGGCATATCTATTTTTGTGAATAATAACCTGCGAGAAATATATGTGTTGATTTTTTGTTAAAAATATGAGAAATACCTTCAAATGAAGTGAGTAGTTGAGCGCAAACTAATATAAAATCACCATATTCAGTGCTCAGAGATTGTAGCAAACTTGTCACAAAAACCCGGAAACAATTAAGTGAACGCTGAATTAATCTGGTGTAATTACTCGGCCATTTTCTCAATCTAATTTGCCCAAAGTAACACTAACTTACCCATCTAACACTATTTTTTCACTTTCTCACCCTAACTTGCTTACTAATGTAGATGGACTCTTGGGATAAAACCCCCTTGTATGTTAGTGAGCTCCGTGGCGCTAGCGGTTAGACGGTCGTCTGTCACCGCTGGGGTCCCTAGGTCAAGTCTGAGTCACTCAATGTGGGTTTCGTGGTGGACGAAACGGAGCTTGGGTAGATTTTTTCTCGGAGTTTCTCCCGTTTTCCCCTGTCACAAATTTCATCCCACCATTTCTCCACACTCGCCTCATCCGTTTCATTTCATTCAACCGCTCCTGAGAGAGTGCGACAGGTATGGTCGGTCAGCACCTTTGAAGTTCACAGACCTGTATAAATGTAAGATCTTCATCTCATCTCATTCCTCGACCCCGACCCTAAGTTGGACACGAGTTGAGGATATTTATATGTGAGTAAACATGTTGGCCATTGACTCTAGATAGAACATATGTCACTTGTTCTCCGATCGGATATCAACAGGTGGAACCGTGAAGCAAAATCTTCATAAGGTATTATGATTCAGAACTGGTTTGAGTCTGAGTATCGAAGTTTCTTTCAGATAATCAACAGAGCAAGTTGTGCGATTGTGTATCCGGTTCTACAAGATGTTATGTAATAAAATACCAATACAATGCTAATCCCACGTTACACAGTGTTTGTGGATTCATTTGCATATGTTATACAATACTTTATATTACGCCCGTAGGTAAGTTAAGGCAATTATCGAAAGAAAATAACATTTTATTCTATTATATGTCTTACTTTGCGCCCTCGCGATCCTACCTCTTTAATTACAGTGAGTTTGAAAGTTTTGAGTGACTATATCCACATTCCTTTGCCCGGGCCCATAGAAGGCAGAGATTAATCCACCTTTCCTTTGTAAATTATTTAACATATAGGACTGAATGCTAAACAGTATTATTATAATCGTGGAAGCAAGAAGGAAAAGGGGGATTAATTTGGATTGAGAAAGCTTTCGAATATATATATCAATACCAAACATAACTAGCTGCGCAATTAGTAAACATACGTTAACTAAAAAAAGGTACATTTAATGAGAATCATAAGTCAGATAATACAAATAGTTTAACAGAAAAATGCATCTTCTTCACCGTCAAAAGATATGAATAAATTAACAAACTCGGTCATCAATAATTAAAAAAAGTCAATAACAATAATAATATTCATACATACATACACACACACAATCCAGTCCAGCCGAGGGCTAGGGTTCACAGTCCTGGTTGCCCTACCCTGGCTTGTCGGACTGATGAAACCAAAAAGCTCCCTCCAGCTACAGTTGACCTGACCACGACGATCCCAAAGTTGATGATGACCCTGATACTAACTTGCAAGGCTTATTAGAAGCTTTCGACAACGAGGGAAAGATGCGTAGTCACATGCAGCGCATAAAGAAGGAAGGGGGATGTACGTAGGAGAGAGGACAACGTATACAGGAATTTGGCACTGTTCTATAACATCACTGTAGAGGGAAGACACGATGACGTAGTTGTTACGTAGTTTTCACGTACCGAAAAAGTGATTTCGGTACAACTTAAAATACTTTATGATTTTACGAAAAATACTTTTCTCAGTAATTGCTTAAATTAAGCGAAACTCTCTTCTCTTACTTCTTCTTTATATCGGTTTAACTTATAGTTACTTTTTACATACCACACGTCATCCGGATCTTACTATGGCCCAACTTTTTGGGAGAGAGATTTTTAACTCTGGATCACACATATACTTTTTTACCACATAAGGATAAGAAGGACTTCCCAAATGTGATCAACTAGATATCAGGACCTACCCTCGAAACAGCACAACACTAAGAAAGCGAAATTTTCAGCTAGTCGAATTTGTTGATATACGACTTATATATTTGTTTCGTCAATTAAATCGTATGAATACAGTTACATTGCAAAAGAAACAAAATTACGACAGCTAGAGCGATTTTTAAATTTGGGCTTTCAGGTAAACTCCCTTTTCTAATGGTCGTATTCCGCTTATTGTGGGGAATACATGTTTAATTGAATTACAAGAAAATGAGTTTCGTTGCGAAAAATAAAACATTGCGGTCGCTGGAGTGATTTTTATATTTCCCTTAAGACGAACTCTCAATCCTAGTGGTACGGTTTTGTTGTTTATCACATTTTTCATAATTGGTTTTCTTGATAGAAATGGGGGGAGGTGCAACTGACGCACAGGCGAATTGATTAGACAAGCAATACGTAAAGGCCGAATATATAAAGACGTCACTCAATTATGTAGTTAAACTATTTTGGCATACTCAGAGGAAAACTACGTCGGCTGCGGTGGACTGGTTCCGGGAGTCGTGGCTATAAATCTGGGTCCTTCGGGAGGGACTTAATCCGCGGGTTTCGTGTCTGAAGATTTCCAGGCTCGTAAAAAACCTTAAACCTGAATAAAGACGCCTCTAAGCAAAATTTAATGACTTTAATAATCTTATTAATACCTTGGTTTCCTACTAGTTATCTCATTGGGTCAGTATTTTGACTGCATACCATTCAAGATGTAAGTAACTAAATTAATTTGGTCTTTAACTCCGAAAAAAGGAGAGCCTAAGTATCATTGTTGGACTATGACGACATTGTAGGTAGATATTTAATATTTTTAATATTTTTTCTAATAATGAGATCGGAACAGGCCATTGGGCTTAATTCTTGTTGTTGATGATGATTAATATTTACTTATTTATTTTACCTGATGTAGTTAAGACCGCAAGGTCTTCTCTTCCACTTCACCAGGATTAAATTATACATACAATAAGAATTATGATTGATACATAATAGATATAGACTACACAATATAAATTTGACAAGGCTAAGAAATAAAAATAGTAATATTAATAATATTAATAATAATAATAATAATAATAATAATAATAATAATAATAATAATAATAATAATCAGATAGACAGGAAACTTCCCCTCTGGTTTTCCTACAGGAAATTTTTGAGTCCCTGTTTCATTCCCTATTGGTATCATATGCAGTCTACGGGACTTAACTCTTCCTATTATATCTGATTTCCAAAAAAAAAAAAAAAAAAAAAAAAAAACTGTCACATTGTTAAGTTGTCTCTTCCATTCGCCTGTTTATTCATCTCTCTTTCTTTAAAAAAATCCTAAGAACTTTCATATAGTCCTATCCTAAATCTTTACTGCTCCCTTAGAGTAAGAATCCATGTTTCGCGTCCATATAACTGGAAGAATAACCGTTACATATATATCTTTATGTTAATTTTTTTTAGATAAATGGGAATTTCATGTATCCCTGTAGTGCGTAATAGCGTGCGTTTCCAGAGTTGAGACTATGATTAATTTATTTCTGTACCTGATTCCTCTTTGTGTTCATAGTTCCAAGCTTTAAATTTAGCCGCTTCTTCAATTTCCCTCGTTTATCAATAACTAGCAAGTATTTAGATATTAAATACAGAATTGGTACCTGGTAAATCAGTCATCAACTAAATTGTTAAACTTCATCAAGTAATTCCAATATTCTTCTAACAAAAGCGAAGAATACAGACCTACTCAACGAGAACACACCGCAGACCTTAAACCCGTTGTACAACTAATACAACAGAATCAGTACCAGTTAAAATGCAGAAGATGAAACATTGTTTTTGAAAGGCTGCATATTGTAACTACTTGATGAAGTTAAATAATTTACTTAAGGACATTTGATTTACCAGGTACTAATTATGTATTTCATATATTATTACCTAAGTTCAACGGTGCTTTAAAATCAATTTTAAAAGTGTTGATAGCAAGTATTATAAATTGTGAAATTAATAAAACACCAGTATAAGTCAGTATAATACTTTTCTGATATAATTATGTGGGAGGTACTGATTTACTGACATGACATGACATGACATGACTTGGCCTGGCCTGGCCTTGTATGGTCATATAATTTCATTTCACCTTTGGTGGTCGTGACTTTATATTCTTCATAAGTAATTCCACGAGTGATTTCCAATTTATCTAGACTATTTAACTCATGTCGCTAATGGTAGTCAATGACCAATCACGTTTCAATTAATTCTGTTTTACACCAATAACAGTCGTTTTTAACCTCGCTCTTTATCGATTTCTCTTTATCAGCTCCTGATTTTGTGATAAAGAAAGCTCCTCCTTTTTTAATATTCTGAACAGGTTAGACCATTATTTTTCTCCGACAAATTCATTGAATATAACAAATAATGAATAGATTCAGTGATTTTACTGAGTTGTTTATTCTAAGTATAAATGATTAACCTATAATGTTGATTATAATAGTTTGATGTGTTTCATTATTTCTCCACTACAGTGCATTCTTACAATATTGCGATCCTATTTGACAATAAATAATATGATCGAGTTGCAGTGAATATACATAACCTCACATTTCTAACTTGTTTTCGAACATCGCCGTTTACATTAATTATATAAATATTTTAAAATACCGGTAACTATATTCAAATAATTATTTTTTAGTAAAGAGCTTAATTTTATTCGTTAAATAGTCCTAACAAATGCCACTCTTGATTTCCAAATTCTGTAGATAAATTGGAAATCACTCGTGGCATTACTTATGAGAACTTGGAAATCAAGAGTGGCATTTGTTAGGACTATTTAACGAATAAAATTAAGCTGTTTACTCACAAATCATTATTTAAATATAGTAATTTTAAAATATTTATATACTCGTATTTAATGTAAACGGCTTCTTTTGTTCATCACTGCAATCAGATCATATTATTTATTGCCAAAGGAACACAATATTGTAAGAATGCACTCTAGTGGAGAAAATATGAAACACATAAACTGTATATTAATTCATTTCTGATATCCTATGATGTAAATATGTCAATTATATTTTTCTGGAATGTTATTACCTGGGAAAAAATACGTTTAAGAAAGTACAAACAGTGGTTACTTTTTTTGGTGGTATAATCAATTGCTACAAATGTTTTATATTAACTCCCGCATGCGCTATGTGTTGCCATTCATGCATTATATATACAATCTGATAGCCGTATTTCTTGGAGAGTCAGTCACTGCAAAATAATGTTATGACCTATTCAGAATGTTAAAAAGGATGTGCTTTCTTTATTATGATAAACTTTAGTTGATAAATTCTAGGCGAAACATGACTGTGATTGGTTGTAAATAAAAAAATCGTTGAAACGTGATTGGTCATTGACTCCCATTTGGGGCATGAGTTAAATAGTCACTATAAATTATCCAATTGCAAAAGACCTCTTAAGTGTCCATCACGAAACTTAAAACAGCGTATTTCGTACGTAACCATTTGACCTGCACCGAATCCTGTATAACAGGGGTCACCAATTGGCGAACCGTGGTCACCAATTGGCGGACCGCGGTCCGCATCCGAACCCTAGGTATTTTTCCGGACCGGTTAAATATCGAAACAATATCAATTTTTAAAACCGGTTAAACATGGAATAAAACCAGTTGTACTAAATTTCATGCCTTGATAGTAATATTGGTTGGCTCTGTTGGCTGCACTGCTTTTTGTCAGAGATTTGACTCAAGGTGAAAGGAATTCCGTTTGAAATCTGGTATCGCGGAAAACACGAAATATGTGAGGTGAGATATTTAAATATTGCTCTGTCCATATATTAAGTTTATCATAAACTTATTAATTAATTATTAGAATTAATAATTGTGTGCTATTGTGCTGTATCATTTTAATATTAATTATGTGTTTTGTTTAATTTGTGCAATATATACCCATCACATAATTTAAATACTTCCAATCTAGGATTTAAAGAGAGGTCAGGGCTTGCTTGGTTCAGGTTAGGGGCTTGGAATTTTTTTAAAATTAGCGACAATCACGATAGGCGAATATGTCCAATGTGCGGGATCTTTAAAGACGAGATACATATATTAGGAAAATGTAACGATTTAGAATATTGGCGGCATCATTTATTACCGGAAAGATTTCTAAATTCAAATCGTGAAAGATTGGCATGCTACGAGTTACTGGTAAACCTAGAAAACTGGATTCATTTGGGTAGATTTCTGAACAAAATGCGGAAAATAAGAACAACACTTATTCAGGAATAAATAAATATGTCAACAAATTCCAATACCATTAATTCTTAATAATTCCACATAACTAAGTTAATGTATAATGTAATTATATTGATATCTAATTGTAATATTATTGATCTCTTTTTTTTTTTGTTTTAAATATATTATTACCAAACATCAACTTATTGTAACTGACTGTCAACAGCACGTACGGCTTACTGCCCGTGCGATCCATATTTGTAAATAGCATTGTATGGTTCTTACTTTTAGTTTTAATAAAGTCCTTATGTATGTATGTACTTTCCGTACAGTATTAATCACTAAATAAAAACTTCGTATGTTTAATCAACTGTGTTTCCG
The DNA here is from genome assembly GCA_030220185.1 of Diploptera punctata. Taxonomy (NCBI): domain Eukaryota; kingdom Metazoa; phylum Arthropoda; class Insecta; order Blattodea; family Blaberidae; genus Diploptera; species Diploptera punctata. The sequence goes on along the minus strand of JASPKZ010008381.1, from coordinate 1,058,278 downwards.
GACCTCAACTGAATTTAGTACTTTCAAAATGGACGTCCATGAAATCTAATTGGTGACCCCTGCTACATAATATTAGCTATATATATATATATATATATATATATATATATATAAACATAAATATTCATGTTAAGAACTTAAAACTTTAGATGTGTAAATTTGTTTAACGGAGGGGGGGGGGGCAAAAAAATGGATTGTAGCACAAATGACCATCTACAGTAACAGCAGTAAATCAACAGCACCAGTACCAGTTAAAATGCAGAAGATGAAACTTTGTTTTTGAAAGGCCTCCATATTCGAACTACTTAATGAAGTTTAATAATTGAGTTGAGGACGACTGATTTACCAGGTACCAATTCTGTTTTTCATATCTTATTACATAACTTCAACGGTACTTTGAAATCAATTTTAAAAGTTTTGAAAGCAAGTTTTATAAATTGTGAAATTAATAATACACCATTAGAAGACAGTATATTATTTTTCTGACAATTATGTGGGAGGTCCTCATTTACTGACATGATATGACTTGTCATGGCCTGGCCTGGCCCTGGCCTTGTATGGACATTTTACCTTTGGCGGTCATGACTTTATATTCTCCACTATAAATTATCCAATTGCAATATTCTCATACGTGTCCATCACAAACTTTAAAACAGCGTATTTCGTACGTAACCTTTTGACCTGCACCTCTTCTTCCTTCCAAGTATTAGGCCAAGGCCTGTTACGATCCTATAGAAAATTTTCCCTCCAGCGTTTCATAGGACAGCCCAGTGATCTTCGTCCTCTTGGTATATAATTATAAACAGCTTTGGGGATCCGATTTGAAATCATTCTTTCAAGATGGTGTTTCCAATTTAGTTGGTACTGTTTAATATATTCCAAAATTGGCGTAGTCTTCAATTCTTTTAAGATATCGGTGTTCCTTTTCCGATCCCATCTGGTGTAACCCGCTGTTCTGCGCATGAATCTCATTTCACAAGCCGTTATTCTGCTTTCATGTTGTTTTTTTAGTGTCCATGCTTCACTACCATAGGTCAACACTGGTCTAGCCAAAGTGTTATATAAACGTAATCTGGTGTTTTTTGGTACAAGGGATGGTTTCATAACTTGATTAATAATTCCTAAACTTTTATTATAACTAGTAACTTTTTCAGGGATATCCTTTTCATCCCAGATAGAGAGATAATATCCAAGACTATTTAACTCATGCACCAAATGGGAGTCAATGACCAATCACGTTTCAATGATTTCTGTTTTACAACCAATCAGAGTCGTGTTTCACCAAATATTTATCAGTGTTATAATTACCATATTAAAGAAAGCTCCTCCTTACAATATTGCGTTCCTTTGACAATAAATAGTATGATCTGGTTGCAGTGATAAACAAAAGAAGCAGTAGAAGCGTACCTATCGTTTCTCATTTGTTTTCAAACATCGCCGTTTACATTAAATATATAAATATTCTAAAATAACTATAGTTAGATAATGATTTGTGAGTAAACAGCTTAATTTTATTCGTTAAATAGTCCTAACAAATGCCACTCTTGATTTCCAAATTCTCTAGATAAATTCACTCCTCACTTCGTGAGTCATGAATTTATCGATAATTTGGAAATCACTCGTGGCATTACTTATGATAATCCTGTACATTAGCTATACATAAGAAAAACACAAATATTCATGTTAAAAAGTCAGTAGATGTGTAAATTTGTCCTGGGGGGGATAAAAATGGATTGCAGCACAAATGATTGTCTACAGTAAATAAACGTCCGTCACGCAGTAAATGACTAAAGTAAGCGAATTTCTCAGCTAGTCGAATTTATGGTCCGATTTTGATGATTTTCGGAATGTATTAACTTACTTGTGTTAATTAAATTGTATGATATATAATTACATTACAAAAAAAGAAAACATGGCGACTGCTTTAGCAGTTTTTTACATTTTGGGATTTAAGTAAATATCCTATCCTAATGCTCGGATTTCGCTTATTTGTAGGCATAACAATCGGAGCTTTATTTCAATAGCATGTACTGAGTTTCACAGAAAAAAATTCTTATCGCTACAGCAATTTTTGGATTTTTGTTTTAGACGAACGCATACCCCTGAAGGTCCTATTTGCTGGTTAACGAACTTTACCTTTTTTTTCTTTTAATTGTTTGCAAAGTTGTTTCCGAAGAAAACGAGTATAATATAACATAATATAATAATATAATGTAATATAATATAATATAATATAATATAATATAATATAATTAATATAATATAATATAATAATATATAATATAATATAATATAATATAAGATAATATAATATAATATAATATAATATATAATATAATATAATAATAATATAATTCGAATATAATATAATATAATATAATATAATATAATATAATATAATATAATATAATATAATATAATATAATATAATATCCATCCATCCATAGTAATTCTGCCCGAAGGCAGGTCCTTCACTGCAATCATAGCATTTTCATGCTATGTTTGCAGCTTTACTAGGGAATTGTAGGTGTGGTAGCTTCCCGTTGCTTTCCACACCGGTGAATGATGATGATAAGGGTGATGATGATAAGTATGATGATGATGGCCATATGATTTCGGGGACCGTTTGGGCCTTAACGTTTTCCTGACATTTGTCTTACAGGTGAGGAAAAACCCCGATAAAAACCTCACCCAGTAAATAGGAGCATGGAAACTCCTTTAGAAAAACCAGACCGAAAGCTCTCAGTAGGTTGGCAAAAAAGTTGAGAAGGGAGAATAAAATTGACCATGATTTGAGCACGAAATGGGACTTAAAGAGAGGCTTGAAATCCTTAAAAATAAACCAGATGGAAAGCGATTACAAGTCGCGAGATTGGGGAATGAAAAAGGGGCATTGAAACTCCTTTACACACACCATAAGATAATGCCTTATAAATGGAAAAAGAAAGACAGGCATGGAAATTCCTTTAAAACACCCAGATAGATAGCGTTCAGTAGATAGACCAAGAATGAGGTGTGAGAAGATCATGAACCATTATTTGAGGGAGGTAAATTGAACAGGGGATAATAAGAAAACATTAGCTCAGTATAGGGATGTATGGATATCTCATGTCCGCGCGGCCATGAACCTACGGATTCAGTAGTGCCTGTGAGTTAATGCTAGGCCTGCATAATCGATCTGGTGCGTGTTCGGGAATCAATAAGTAGAGTAAATATGTAATAAATAAACAAATACTTAATTTACATGAATATGAACAGCACTACATAATCAGCCGTGTTACCACATTACAGTCAATAATTCTTGCAAATTAATTTCGAATTTAAATTAGTTTATTATTGATCTAATAAAATTTCCAACGCAGGCAGAATTCATAAGTTGTACAGCAAAGCGTTACATGTAGCCTATCAAGTAGAGAATACTTTGCATTTATTTTATTTTAATTGCAAAGAAATAAACGTTATCACAGTCAAAACCTAAAATTATCTCACACAAGGAGATTGAAACGTCGACTTAATAAATCTACGTTTTGACTGAGATAATGCTTATTTTTTTGTAATTATGATTATTAATTAATCTCAGTGAAAAGCAATTTAAAAAAAAGTATTATATAATTTTATATTGTTAGATGAGAAAATGAGCAAGTTGTTTACACCAGATTCCATCCATTGTAATTCTGCCCGAGGGCAGGTCTTTCACTGCAATCATAGCATTTTCATGCTATGCTTTGCAGCTTTACTAGGTAATTGCAGGTGTGGAAGCTTCACGTTGTTTTCCACACCGGTGAAGGATGATGATGATAATGTTAAGGAAGATGATGATGGCCATATGATTTCGGGAACCGTTTGGGCCGAAAAGTTTCCTGACATTTGTCTTACAGGTGAGGCAAAACCCCGATAAAAACCTCACCCAGAAAAACTGTCCCGACCGGGGATCGAACCCGGGCCCGCTGCGTGGCAAGGCAGCACGCTACCTCGAATCCACAGCGGTGGACTACACCAGATTATAGTTTATTGGATAATCTGATGCACCATAAGGAAAAATTGACAATTCTGTTTGAATAATGATTAATGCATGTTTTCTACCGTAAATATGGTGATTTTGGATTAAAATTATTTCAACCTCTCATTAAATTTTAAAGCATGTCTTAAGAATTTTGGGAGAAAAAATTCAAAATATATATTTTCTTCAGGTATTTATTCATATACTAACTATCTAACCAACTTATAGACACTATCCAATCCATAGGTTCATGGCCGCTCAGACATAATATCTCCATATATCGCTATTCTGAGCTAATGCTTTTCAATCAACCACTGTATCATCTACATCTACAGTGACGCAACAGTTAAATGTTGGACCTTAGCCTCTCCTTTGTTTGGAGTACCTAGACCAATAGATATCAAAGTCTGCTGTAATCTCAACAATTATTTTCAGCATTTAGCATATATATATATATATATATATATATATATATATATATTGGCCAAACTGCTAACGTCAGTCAATTGTTTATAATGAACGCAAATGTTTCCAACAAAGATATTATTTTACTATTATTATTATTTTCAAAACAGCATAGCGCAAACAATAATGTTCAACTCACATTTGTGAAGTGTTTTACAGAATCTCGGAAATTAAAAACCTCGCTATCTTCAGTTTTTAAATATTTTTCTCGATTCTGTAAAAACCACTTCGCAACCTCGTGTTGTAATATACTAATGCCTTTGAAATGGTAATTTTTTATCGTGTGTTAAACAATGGTATTGGCAACATATGCTAGGTGTCTCGTTAATACATATGGTAGACATAACAAGTGAAACGATGTTCAGTTGTACCGCAGAGGGTTGAAATATCGAATATTCTTAATCACTTGGAAATTTATTGGCTGACCCCGAAACAACTGTAATTCGCGAAGAAAGGAAGCTATAAATTCAGCCATGACTCGAATCGATTGCCATTAACATCAGTTCGCACGCTTCGCAGCATCGTTCTGTGTAAAAATAACAATAATCCATTCCAAATCGAAATTAAATAGCAGCAAATGTGACCTGAAATTGTAACTTTGAATTTATATAGGAGACACACAAATTAATTCAATATCTTTTGATTATTTTGCAATCTAGCCATTACAAATTTCAATAAAACGAAGTATATGGTTACACATATAAAGAAATATATATTAGAAATGGAATTAGAAGTTATTTTAGGAGTAACTGAATATAAATGCCTAGAACTATAAGTAGTAGTAGTAGTAGTAGTATGGCTTTATTAGACAAAAAGTAAGATATTTACAATATTATTTACAAATATGGGTCGCACGGGCAGTAAGCCGTACGTTCTGTTGACAGTCCGTTACAATAAGTAATAATTGGTAATAGTATAAAGAAAAACAGAAAGAAAACAATAACATTACAATTACATAAAGAAAACACAATAATGTTACAATTACATAATAATACAATAACATTATACATTAATAAAGTTATGTATAATTATTATATTAAGAGTTAATGGTATTGCATATTGATAACATGTATTTATTCGTGAATGAGTGTTCCTATTTTCCGCGTTTTGTCCAGAAATTTACCCAAAAGAATAAGTACTAACATGAGTGAGTTGCAGAAAGAGATTTAGCATAGGGCTCAATGCATGTTATTAAGTACTAAAGGGTCTCTTGTCACAACTTCTCTAAAAAAATCAATTTAACTGAACATTTTATAAAACTGTTATTCTCCCAGTTATATTATATGGATGCGAAAAAAAAACATGAATCATACTTTGAGGGAGGGAGAATAAAGCCGTTAGGAAAATGTTGGACCAGAGAAAGATGAACAAACAGGTGAATTGAGAGCACTTACATAGCATTGAACTAAATCATCATTATGGGAAACCAAATGTAATATATGAACAATTAAGTCGTGTAGACTGCGACGGGCAGGACATGTGACACGAATGGGAAATGAAGGGGGTGTAGAAACTCCCTCTGGCAAAACCGGAGAGATAACGCCCAGTAGATAAGCCAATAATAAGGTGGGAGAATAACAGGTTTTGTGGAAGTAGATCATACAGGAGATGATGGGAAAAGTTAGCTGTTGACAGGGGTGAATGGAAAGCTTCTGTGCGCTCGGCCGTGAACCTGGGATTTGTATAATGCCAGTGAGTTAGCTAGTTAGCGATTAGAGACTGTAAACATTTGAATAACTCTGATGTTACATAGATTGATCTAGTTTTAAGCTGAACAATTAAGACAATATGCTTGCTTAGAGGAAAATTAGCTTTCGAAAGTACACATTTATTTTATATTGAACTAACTCGCTGGCAATATAAAACCCGGAGGTTCATAGCCGTGTGGATGTATGCAGGTACAGTTTTGATAAGACATCCATGTCCGAAAGGTACAATTTCATGTGAAATAAGTTTGAAGATTGAAACATAAAGGGCTGATACCGTGTGTCATATATTTCAGAATAAGTCAACGGGTTGTACTAAACCTGTAGAGTCGGAGGAAGATCTTCTTATACGAATTCTGCGGCAACAGAAATTATTGAGCACACACTAGGTCTTATGAAACGTGTGTATGAAAACATGCGTCGCAGGTACACTTTAAGCAACGAACAACAGGGTCGCCACATGGAACTACACTTGTACTACAACCCCTTACTTACTTACTTACTTACTCACTGGCACTATCGAACCCGAAGGTTCATGGCCGCGCGGACATAAGCTCTCCATACATCCCTATCCTGAGCTAATGCTTTCCAATCATTCCCTGTATAATCTACTTCCCTCAAATCATACTTAATGTTGTTCTCCCACCTCATTCTTGGCCTACCAACTGGGCGTTTTCCCTCTGGCTTTACTACAAGAAGCTTCCATGCACGTCTTTCATTCCCCATACGTGCAACATGTCCTGCCCATCGCAGTCTACGAGACTTAACTGTTCTTACTATATCTGGCTTCCTATAAAGACCATGTAGTTCATTGTTATGTAGTATTCTCCATTCACCTGTCTGTTCATCTCTCTTTGGTCCAAAAATTTTCCTAAGAACTTTATTCTCAAATACTCGTAATCTCCTTTCCTCCCTTAAAGTAAGAGTCCATGTTTCGCACCCATATAATATAACTGGTAGAATAATAGTTTTATATATTTTCAGCTTAACGTTTTTTGAAAGGAGTTGGGACATCAAAAGTCTCTGCAATGCATAATAGCAAGCATTTCCAGAATTGAGCCTATGTTTAATTTCTTTGTGCATCTCATTCCTATTCGTGATTATTGTTCCTAGGTATTTGAATTCAGCCACTTCCTCAAAATTTCCCTCATTTGTCATTAGCTGTCCATTTCCATTATATACTGAATTTCTACGTGTGACCATATATTTAGTTTTACTGATATTTACTTCCAGTCCCAATTTCTTAGTGTTACTCAATAGTGTGTGCGTATTGGCCTTTAGTATCTCCTCGCTATCGGCCAGTAGTACTACATCATCAGCATAAACTAACAGCTTATTAATACCATTCAGTTGTAAGCCTTCCTCATTCTCTAAAGATTTAATGGCATACTCTAGTACAAAATTAAATAGTAGAGGAGATAGTGCATCTCCTTGCTTCAACCCATTCTGGATTTCAAAAGTGTCTGAAAACTGTTTGCCTACACGCACCCTACTCTTTGAGCCATTTAGACACATTCGTATAAGTCTAACCAACTTTTTAGGAATTCCGAACTCCAGCAGGATACTATAATAACTTCTCCCTCTTAATTGAATCATATGCTTTTTTGAAGTCTACATATAGCTGATGTACAGTACCATTATATTCCCATTTCTTCTCTAAAATCTGTCTTATACTGAAAATCTGATCTGTTGTAGACCTGTTTCTTCTAAATGCACATTGATGATCTCCTAGAATGTCATCAATATAGGGAGTAAGTCTGCTTACTAATATATTTGTTAGAATTTTGTACGAAGTTGAAAGTAATGAGATGCCCCTGTAGTTGTTGCAATCAGTTTTATCTCCTTTCTTATAAATTGGTAAGATAATTGATTCCTTCCATTCATCTGGAAGAGCTTCTTTTTCCCAAATCATACTAAGCAACCAGCGTATCTTGTCCATCAATTTTTCTCCCCCTGATTTTATCAGTTCTGCTGGGATCTCATCTGAACCTGATGCTTTATACATCTTCAATTTTTCAATCGCCATTTCAACCTCTAATGCACTTGGCTCTGCGACTAGCATTTCTGCTGTCTGTAACTTATCCTCTTCAATGTCCTGTTCTGTATGTAGATTTAATAGCTGATTAAAGTAACCTTTCCATCTATTTAATATACTCCTAGAATCTGCAATCATATCCCCATTTTCATTCCGAATTATGTTTGTTCTAGCCTGAAACCCCTTCTTCTCTATCCTAATTCCCTGATATAATTCTCTAATGTTCCTATTTTTTGCATTCATTTCAAGATCATTAATCTTCTCTCTCAAATATTCCCTCTTTTTACTCTTTAGTAACTTGGTGGTTTCCCTTCTAACACTACCCAATTGCTCTAAATTTACCTCATTTGGCTCGTGTAACCATTTCATTTTTGCTAGCTTTCTTTTCTTTACAATGTCGGCACATTCCTCATCAAACCATTTCTTGTTTTGCCTCTTTTTTAAACAACCAATGCTTTCTGATGCTGACAATTTAATAGTATCTCTTATAGCCTCCCATTCTTTATTTATATCAGTTTCTTCTTCGTTTGCCACATTGTCATCTGAAGATTTCAGTACTTCAAATCTATTAGCAATTTTGATTTGGTATTCTTGCCGCATTTCATCATTTTTCAAGTTTTTTAATTCATATTTTACAGAATCATCTTTAGCGTTCGTTCCTCTCATAAGCGATAGCCGTTGTCTGATTTTCACTCTGACCAGATGATGATCCGAATTGCAGTCTGTCCCTCTAACGTATATAACATCAATGATGCTACTGTGCCAGCGTTTATCCACTAATACATGATCTATCTGGTTCCGAGTTTCTCCATCTGGGGACGTCCAGGTGTATTTATGAATATCCTTATGCTGAAATGTTGTGCTCTTAACAATGAGATTCTTTGATGTGGCAAATGTGACTAATCTAACCCCGTTGTCGTTACTATCTTCATGAAGACTGAATTTGCCTATTGTTGGTTTGAATATATCTTCCCGCCCCACTTTTGCATTAAAATCTCCTAAGACAATTTTCATATGATATCGTGAAAGGGTATCAAATAAGCATTCTAATTCTTCATAGAACTCATCCTTGATCTTGTCATCTTTATCTTCTGTGGGGGCATGTACATTTACAATTATAAAATCATGTCGTTTACCCTTTAGAATTATGTATGATATCCTATCACTAACAAACTTAATATCTCGGATAGCGGATAGGATCCTCCTTCTGACTAAAAAACCCGTTCCAAATGCAGGTCTTTCTGCACCCCCATAGTATAATGTAAAGCTTCCTGATTCCTGACTACCTTCTCCTGGCCACCTAACTTCCTGTAAAGCGACTATATCCAAGGGCGATTTATCCAATTCCCGCGTTAATATCTCTAGTGCCCCGCTATTGTATAAAGTCCTAACATTCCATGTTCCTAGGAACATGTCCCTGTGTTTGAGCCTTTGACATGGGTTCCCTGAAGTAGTCCCCGCCCGGAGAACCGAATGGGGGACTATTTGACCTAGAAGTCTCTAATCCTTATTCTGAATTTCAAGACACATTGTCTTTCGATATTTAAACCTTTTTTACATGGAAATGCTACCTTTTCGGACATGGGTTCCTTATCAAAACTTTATCTGCTACGTCCCTTCTACAGCCCCTAGAATTCTGTAATTATCTAATACTTATTCTGAAACACTCTGTATAAAAAGTATTACATATAATCTTATCTTATAACATTTATGTTGAAAGTGTATCTGGAAAACACATTATGGCTGACAAGAGTGAGTCCTGAAGGTGGAACTTGAGCAGGAAATGTCTGCATAAATCCATCACATACCCGTCGAACTGACATATTTAATTTTTGGCATGAAAATACGATGCACAATCGAAATCGGTCTCACCATCTTGATAACTTAAATCTATCTGCATCCACATGCCGTAAAGTTCTAACCAGATGCGCGCGCCACCCGCTGAAGCAAGTCTCATAGCCCACTTAAAATAACCCCCACTAGAGGTTGCAACTTTTAATGTAGGACTGTATTTCTGCATGACTCAAATATACCTTTGACCATCCAATCTCAGTTTTAAGATTTTTAAAATCTAGCGATTTTTATCTCCACCCGGTTTAAATAAATATTTTATTCCAATTCTTTATAATCTTCGACTGTTTAGCATGTTAAATGATGCTAATAAGAATAAACTTACTTGATTACAGTAGATATATACAGAAACCTGTTTTATCTGCCTGATCAATTAATTTAAATATAAGTTAATAATGGTTCTACGGTTACAAAGTGGTAATTAATACGACTTTCCTGAGGGATTCATAATGTATTTAGTTAATGCAGGAAGTCGTAGGATATGCATGACTTTGAAACGGGGCGTCAACTGCAAAAGTTTTGGAATTACAACATTAGAGGATGCACGCATATGCCTCCATTAAAAGTTATGTTAACTAAAGTTGGAAGACACATGAATAAGGTAGCAATGGGTTATAGTTAAATGTTTGTGAAAATTGCCAGTTTTAGACAAATATCAATGCATGAATATCATTGCACATCAGATAATAATAATAATAATAATAATAATAATAATAATAATAATGATAATAATGATGATAATAATAATAATAATAATCTGCTCACAGATTAAACTGCAAAAAGTTAGTAAGAGCAATAAATTACTGAAATCCAAATTGGATTCAAATGAATTACCTCTTTTAAATTTATATACATATTTTTTTTCGACGGCCTACAGATTTTTAATGCTTACACATCTTTCTGTGCCTAAAGTTTTATTTTCCTTTTCCACTCGTGTCTATCCATCCACTCCATTTCCTCCAGCTCTCTTGTTCTCATTCCAGTTCTTATTTCTTGCATACACGAGTTTAGAGGTCTTCCTTTCCTTTTTCTTCCAGGTGGACACCATTCCAATGTTTTTCTGGGTAACCTTTCTTCTTGTATTCGACGTACGTGCCCATACCAATTTAATTGTTTATATCTTATATATCCCCGGTCGGGGCAGTTTTTCTGGGTGAGGTTTTTATCGGGGTTTTTCCTCACCTGTAAGACAAATGTCAGGAAAACTTTAAGGCCCAAACGGTCCCCGAAATCATATGGCCATCATCATCATCCTTATCATTATCACCATCATCATCATCATCACCCATCATCCTTCATCGGTGTGGAAAGCAACGGGAAGCTACAACACCTCACAATTCCCTAGTAAAGCTGCAAGCATAGCGTGAAAATGGATATCTTATATAATCTACTATTGCATATCTAATATCCATTTTCTTCTCGTATGACAGTATTTCTTATTTTTTTCTAATTTTGAATATTTTATTAAAAAATATATTTTATATATTGCTATTTTTTTAATTTTTGAAGTGTTGCCTACTGACATTTGTTTATATAAATGACAAAATTTATTTGTATATGTGGCATGCATCTGACGAAGATATGTATAGAAACAAATGTTAGGAATATTGAATAAAATAGATATTTATGAAAATCAATAAAACTTCGATATTTTTATTTAGTAAATAATTGAAAAGTGTGTATTTTATTCAAAGTTTAAAAAAAATTCTCTACCTACAGGTCATGGCACTGTAATTCCCGGTATGAGCGTGGCATATTAATATATGTATGGGCTAAGAGGTTAAACTTCGATGGAGAAGAAAGAACAAGTTATGTTAAGTAGCAATAACTCATTGAATGATATAACAATAATTGTGACTTGTAAGGACTGTTGAACAAATTGAAGTTAGGCAGATAAACCTTTCATAATTCACTGAAGTAATAATTTATCTTTCGTGGTAGTTACGTAAGATTATTAAAATAGCAGACTTTTGCGAATGTCGCCATACTAACGTGATTAATATATTTGTCGTGTAAAAATGTAATATCTCATTTATATTGCCATTTAAACTTACATTGATTTATTATTTATAAGGTATAAAGTCTGCATAAATAAATCCTTTGCTGAAAATAGATTACTTTCTTATTCATGTATTCTCTGCATTATCTTTAAAATAGACTCGCAGGTTTTTAATGTAACATAACTTTTAATAAAGTCTAGAATATTGTTTCCACTTCACATTCAGATAGGAATATGCATATTTACTTATATTTACTTTTAATCTTTATTCTCGTTGAAATGTACGTTGTTTTGAATTCTAGGAAAACTATTTCTGAATTTGACTAGTATCGATTTATTTCTGAATATATGATGATCTTCTAGAACATCGTTTCCCACCCTGCGGTTCGTGAACAGCCAGGGGGTTCGCCAAATATTTCAAGGGGTTCGCCAAAACGTTTCCGTAATGGCGGGTTTCGAGCTTAGATCTATTATTGTTTCCTTCATTTCTGCAGCAAGTAAAAGGATGAACAAGGCTTGATATAATAAGAAATGAGGATATAAGAGAAGAATTGAAAGTACAGCCTTTATTGGATAAAGTCACGAATTACAAACAGAAATGGTTTGATCATATGGATGGATTGAGTAAGGAGAGATATCCATTGTTAGCAAGAAATTATTATTATTATTATTATTATTATTATTATTATTATTATTATTATTATTATTATTATTATTATTATTATTATTATTATTATGACAATCCGGCTGATTTCCATGAAGCTTCTCAGTAAGATGAATGTCTCCTGGAAGCGTTACGAACGCTTCGCAGGACAAGGATGGTGGAAGGGCTGCTTCCTCTGAGCCTACAAACATGCTCCTCTGGGTATCCACCCCCCAAGAGAGGGCTGCTTCTTCCGCTCTTCAAGCTCTACAAGTATAGCTGTGCTATTCCTTGGGCTGTGATGTTGGCTACAATGTGGAAAGAGATAAAATAAATAAATTTCAGACTGTGTGTGGAACAATACAGAGAACATTCAAAAATAAAATTAGAAAAGAAACCAAGATAAAAATTTATAATGTTATGGCGGTTCCCACAATATTGTATGGATGTGAAACTTGGGCTCCAATGAAAAAAACAGGATAGAATACAGACGGCGGGGATGAGGTTCCTAAGACAAGTAAAAGGATGTTCAAGACTTGATAGAATAAGAAATGAGGATATAAGAGAAGAATTGAAAGTACACCCTTTATTGGATAAAGTCACGAATTACAGACAGAAATGGATTGATCATATGGATGGAATGAGTAAGGAGAGATATCCATTGTTAGCAAGAAATTATCAAGCAAGAGGAAGACGTGATGTTGGAAGACCTAGAAGACGTTGGGCTGATGCATTATGAAGTCGGAATGGGCTATTGCCTAATCCCTGGAGTGATGATTATTATTATTTGTTATTATTATTGTTATTATTATTATTATAAAATTAAATTAACCCTCTAATGCTCCTTGTTACATATGTCTAATACTGGGATTTTATCGCATTATTTCCACAATAAATTAATATTTACCGGGAATGCCTGATTTACAGTTATGTAATAACGTTAGGAATGTATTTGATTTCGCTATAACTAGGCCTACACGTTGTGTAACGTTTAAGCCGTAACTAGAGTAACTTTAGGTTTTAGCCGTTAAGGGTTAAGTTAATTTAAGGTTATTAAACCTTTTGCTTGGAATTAAATTTTATGTATGTCTACTGTATGTATATTTAAAAGTCAGTGGTTCACCCAACTCAGATCGTCGTGGAAGGGGTTCGCGAGTCGAAAAAAGGTTGGAAACCGCTGTTCTAGAAGATTTCCGGGCTGCTGGCCGTAGTCTTGAGGCATCTAGTTCCCTGATGTTTCGCCAGAGACTGCATCCGGCATCCTCAAAATTGCCAGTCTCAAGACTACTCTTGAGGATGCCGGACGCAGTGTCTGGTGAAACGTTGGTGAATTACAAGTCTCAAGACCACGGCCAACAGCCCGGAAGTCCTCTACAAGATCATCATATTAACTCCGACCTTGAAAGCCTAAGTCAATGTTTCTGTATATGTTTTGTTCATGCCCGTCAGTCCATCTTCGGGACGTGGTGCTCCCCTAGTTGGAAGTTTCTTAACCGGACTAATTTAATTTCGCTTATTTCCTTGTAGATTTCATTGAGTGATAAATGCTTTCTTCGTCGTCTCGCGGAGATACCTAGTAGGAAACCAAGGCATTACTTGGATGAATGAAGATCGATTCAATTTTGCTCAGAGGTTTTTCTTTCAGGCTTGAGGTTCTTTTACGAGCCCGAAAATCATCATTCTTGGGACCCACGGCTTAAAGTCCTTACCGGTGGACTTGCCACTTGGTTTTTTCCGCCCTAAAATACATATCGACTCCGGCCATGTATGAATCCGCGACCCTCGGTACTAGAAGCAAAGAACATAATCACTAGACCACCGTGGAACTAGGAACTGCGTAAGGTAAGCGAATTCCTCATCAAGTCATCAATGGCCCGATTTTGTTTTTGTCGGAATTTAAAGGGTGTACTAAATTCCCATTACAGACTTTGAGGACGTGTAGTGGGGATCAAGGCGATTCCATTTAGCATAGGAACTCATGTCCGGAAACGTACTGGTTTCCCGCTACATGCGAGCAAAATATTACAATACACATTTAAACTCTTCCGCATTTTCGGCGCCAAATCCTTGGACGTCCTTCCGACTTGACCCCGCTAGATTACTACCTCTAGGGTCGCACGAAATCAGATTTATGAGACCCCTGTGGTATCGTTGGAAGATGTACTGGCGTGCGTTGTGGTTGCGGCGGATGATGCATGATAGAGGATTGGTGAACGTGTGTACCAGAACATGGTACGGAGGTATTACTCTACAACGTTAATTTTCAATGCGGAAAACCTGCGAACTAAAAGAATATGGTATGGGTGAGTAGGGGTTGGAGGTACACTCTGGTCACACTATCTGCTGCTCTGAAGTTTAGGTTGAATGAGGGGCGAGGGGAGAAACTTGCCCTCTACTGCCAATAAAAAAATAGTTGAGTGTGAGTGAGCGTCTACTACAACCAATCACTGCTCTTGACGCCGCTAGTATATTTTGAGATTGCTGCGATGTTGTCGGCTGTATTTCTGCTAACCACGAGGCTTCAGTTGCTCTTTGTTGCAGTACAGTGTGTGTTTGTTTGCTGTTTCACTCTTGTGATTAACTGTTAACAATACAGCTTCAGTCCGTTATTGTTTTAATATGGCGAGTGGCTCATCTCAATCAAAAATGAAAAAAGGCTCTTATACGTGTCAAAGCCGAGAATTTATTTATCGGTTGTGATGAGGCAAAAAATGATATAGCCTAGGCCTAGTATACGAAGGTTGTGGCATCTTTCCTCTTGATTAACAACGATAAAGGTATGATTTCTATTTTAACGATAGATGAGGAGGATTTTTTTAAGTAAAAATTATGTTCTTTATGCATTTAACGTAGTTTTGAAGTGATGTATGGAATATTGTTTTTTCGTGAATTTATAAGAATTGTGAATATATTCGACAATAGTGTGTTCGTAGCATTAAATGAGAAATCTCATATTTTTGTTTCGTTTTCAATTTCGCGTAATAAAATGGGCATTTATTTCTAATATTTACGTTCTAGATAAACAGAAAGTGCTATAATTTAATATTCTGCCTGGTACATGAAGCGGCCCCTCCCACTGAATATCCATATCGACAACACTGTCGTCAAAGCTTCAGAGCCGTAGACTGGGTGGCTGCACTGTGTGGAACCTTGTCTTATGTTGCAGTGACAGTGTTTGTTTTCCGTTAGTCGTGTATAGTCAGTTGTTAGACAATGTCAAATGCGAAAGTTGGACCCTTTATTCACAGTATATTTATTGTATTGTATTATAAGCCTATATTTTCCCTTTACAGAGATTTAGGCGCTCTCCCCTATAGCGAAGAATTTGAACCATACTAATTTAGTTACACTTGTTTTCGTATAGATGTCATTTTGAGTGGTCCGTGGTCAGCGTTTCGCCTCATATTGACACCTAGGAAACCAAGGTAGTACTAGGACGGGAAAATTTCTTCATTCAGCTTAAGGATCTTTTACGAGCCTGAAAATCTTCAGACTTGGGACCCACGGCTTGAAGTCCCTCCCGGAGGACTTGCTCCTTGGATTTTTCTATTCACAGTATATCAAGATTTAATTCTGCCAGACAGTAGCTCGAAATGAGTGCTGATTCACTTTCTCTCTACGTCACAATATCCGCAGGCATAAAAACTCCGACGATCTTTATTAACTTCATCTCCTATTTCAAGTAGGTCTACCACCATATTTTGCCACTGATTATACCACTTGCCCTGTCATTCACTTGTGCTAAGGGTGGAAGGAGACACTTTCTCCAACCTCACCACTATCGCCTTTCCTTTCCCTCACCGGCTAAAAAGTTAACGTGGTCGAGTAATACCGTATCTGTATTGTCGGATGTGGTCATCACATCGAGCCCTTCATGTGGATGCAGAACATACGCAGCAGACGTCAGAGAACGCAATATACTTTGTGGTATTTTGCGTTTAGCGGCAAAATGGCTCGTTTCCGGACGTGAGTTCTTATGCTAAACGTAACCGTTTTAGTCCCCACTACACGTCCTCAAATTCTGTAATGGGAATTTAGTTTCAGCCTGTATATTACTTTTATTAACTCTTATATTGGCGAGACATAAATTTCTCGTTCCAGTTATTTGAATGCGTCGAACCGCAATGAAAACAAAGCTTTTTATTTCAATTTCGGATATCAGTTAAACGTCCCCTTCTAATTATCGGATTTCGCAGATTTGCGGAGAATACCCTTTCCCAGCATTATTTCATTGCTATATACTGAGTTTCGTTGCGAAAATTCCACAATTGAGGCAGCCAGATCGATTTTTGTATTTCAATTTCACGTAAAACCCTACTATTAATTTTGCTGCATAACGAACTCCAACTAATTTTAATCAATTGCTGTATGCCGAGTTTGATTCCGAAAACAAAAATAACGATCGCTAGACACAGGCATATTCACAAACATAACATATTTGTTAATTTTTGTGACATTCGTTTTCCGCGTCTCCTAAGTATGAACCATGAATTTTGTTTTATAATAAGTAATGCCACGAGTGATTTCCAAATTATCGATAAATTCTCGACTCACAAAGTGAGGAATGAATTTATCTAGAGAATTTGGATATCAAGAGTGGAATATGTTAGGACTATTTAACGAATAATATTAAGCTGTGTACTCAAAACATTATTTAAATAAAGCTATTTTAAAATATTTATAAAGACAGCCATGTTTGAAAACAAATGAGAAACGTTGTTTCACTTGTTAATCACTTCAACCAGATCATATTATTTATTGCTAAAGGATCGCAATATTGTACGAATTCAACCTAATGGAGGAAAAATGAAACGTCATTACAGGTTATTAATTAATTTCTGATATCCTATGATGTAAATAATTCAATTTTATTTTTCTGGAACGTTATTACCTGGGAAAAAATATATTTGAGAAAGTGCAAACAGTGTGTTTTTGTGGTTTAATCAATTGCTACAAATGTTTTTATATTATCTCCCGCAACCACGATAAGATTACATTCGTGCACTATATATGCAATCTGGTAGCCACAATGTTATTACTGCAAAATAATGCTATGACATATTCAGAATGTTAAAAAGGAGGAGCTTGATTTTACAGTGATAAAATTAAACTGATAAAATCGAGGTGAAAAAGACTGTGATTGGTTGTAAATAAAAAAATCATTGACTCCCATTTGGGGCATGAGTTAAATAGTGTCAAAACATGTCCTTGAGAATATGCTAAATAGCTCTCTTTCTTAGAAATTCGTTAAATCTGAGTTTTGGTAAAAGATAGATAAGAGACGTTCTGAAAATGAACTCATATTTTGTAAATCTTTATTTTACTGCGTATAAACTGACACAGAAGCCGACAGGAAATACTTTAAGAATGGGATTTAGATTAAAGTATTTATAGAGAATCCAAACTTCTTGTTGCTGTGAAATATAATAAAAAAAGAAAAAGAAATCTAATGTTTTCGTTTCATGGTGGCATATGGCATGCGTGTGCATGTATTTTTAATACACACATAGTGACATCTGTTGACTGCACGTGTTACTTTTATTCAAATCTCAATGGAATAGCAACACTGGAAGAATGTAGTCAATAATTGGTTAAAGTAACTGGTTTTAAATCTAAACAAAAAAAAATAGAAGTAGAAAAGTCCACCAAGCAGGAACTTCTTAAAATAAGCGAATTCCTCGGTGAGTAGAATTTATGGTCTGCTATTTCTAGTGTATGGAATATGGCTTTCTTTTGTTAATTAAATCGAATGTATTCTCTTTCGTGGGAGAAACGAACTTCGCGGAGTTACAGCGACTATTTAACCCATGCCGCAAATGCTAGTCAATGACCAACCACGTTTCAATGAATATTGTTTTACAACCAATGACAGTGGTGTTTCACCTCGTTCTTTATCGATTTCTCTTTATCAGTCCTGCTTTTGTGATAAAGAAAGCTCCTCCTTTTTAATGTTCTGAACAGGTCAAAGCATTATTTTTCTCCAACAAATACATTGAATATAGCGAATAATGAAAAGATTCCTTGATTTTACTGAGCTGTTTACTAAAAAATAAATGAATAACCCGTAATGTTGATTATGAAATATAGTTTGATGTGTTTCATTATTTCTCCACTTGGGTGCATTCTTACAATATTGCGATCTTATTTGGCAATAAATAATATGATCAAGCAGCTGTGATTGAACATACCTCACATTTCTGATTTGTTTTCAAACATCGCCGTTTACATTAAATACTTAAATATTTTAAAATAACTATAGTTAAACAATGATTTGTGAGAAAACAGCTTAATTTTATTCATTAAATAGTCCTAACAAATGCCACTCTTGATTTCCAAATTTTCTAGATAAATTTGGAAATCACTCGTGGCATTACTTATGATTATTATATATTGTTTTCTGGTAAAGTCCCTACCCTTATAGTAGGATTGTACTATTTGTTTTTGGGAAATACGTTTCTCGTTTTATTCAGTGGCGATTCGGAATGAGTAATGGAAGGGTTGCAGTTATTTAGGGCTAAGTTAAAAATCAAATAATTGAAACGAACAACTATACATATATATTTTTTGTAGCAAGAATTAATTGGTTCATATAATATACATAGGCCCAAAAGTAAAATGTATTGAAAATGTAATCAAATATGCTATAAGATAAACATGTGTTATATCAGTTTAATCACAAAATTACAGGGATTCAGAAAATCATATCAAAATTTTAATTAAATTAATTATTTAATAAATAATAAGAATATACCATCTTATAAGTATTGTTACAAAGACAAGTGTGCTGAGTTAGTCATACTGATTACATAGATTACAAGCAAATATATGAATAACAAAGGATATTGTTAAAATGCTAAAACTATCTGCTTGATTCCTATCTATCGCTATCTATCTTCGGGTTTTTACAGCTGCTACCGTCTTCCCGTGCTAAACCTCCAAGCCTACGATCTTGGACATCTTCAGTGCTTAGCCCTCTTGCTTGCATTACAATCTTCATGCTTTCCTTCCATGTTAAATTTGGTCTCCCTCTTTTCTTCTTTCTGTTTGGTCTTCTAGGATTATGTGTTTTTTTCTAATGTGTGGGGAGCTAGCCCATAGCATAAACCCTCAACTTGGAGGGCCGGGAAATTTTCTGTCTGGGATTATCTCCCATAGCCTTTGAAGAGCCCTCTTCACAGCAAGGTAGCGTTTCTGTATTTCCCTTAGAGGTAGGGTTGCCTCTTCCGACAGATTCGCCGTGTTGAAGGACTCCTTCGCCGATTCTGCCGTTGAGATCTTCACCGTAACCCTGGCTAGGGGCGCTTTCAGAGTACTATCAATCAGAGCTAACTGAACCCTGGTTTTTTAATGAAGTTGTTATTCCTCCCCATCCTCCTTTCTTATCCGGGCTTGGGACCAACCGTTTACCTCCCTTAAGAAAAATTTGCACGTTAAAAATATAAAGATAACATCGTATCTTGACAGTTTACAAATTTGAAAGAAACTGAAAACATTAACAGTATCAAAAAGCAATTATAACCCAAACGCCTCTGACTTGTAAAATACTAATAAATAAGGATGACATTCACACGTGAAAGAATCACACATGTAAAATTACCAAAATATTCGTAGATGTGTTGAACGAACTTACATTTCAGGAATTCCCAAGGGCGTAAACCCCCCTCTCGAGGATCATATGACAAACGAATGACATTACTTTAACATGTGTACTCAAATTGGTAAAAGTAGAGTGGATGATTTAGTAGGCGGGGCCAACGCCTTTTTAAGCGAAAACGCGTAACAAAATTTCCTACTCTGTATTATAATATACGCAGCTCTCCAGACCGCGATCTCCAATACAGCTTAATTCGGGATCTTCCACGACCTTGCAAAAGTTAAGATAATTTAGAACTTTGAAGAAATTAAGTCTTCTAAAATTCTGACTTTGATATATTTCGAATAACATGCACGTGGACTTAGAGAAGATTCATCGACTCCACTGCTAGATAAAAAAGAATAATTGTAATTTATTTAACAGGTTTCGCAATGTTTCACATCTTCTGAAACTGAAATAGGAAAATGAAAAATGGGGATTAAAGATGCATTTGGAGAAAACGAAGTATATGGTAATAGGAGATAAATCAAAAGATCTGATTTTAGAATACGGTATGAAAAATTAAAACCATATGACGAATATGTACATTTGGGAACAAAAATTAGTGCAGATAATAGACATGCTGAAATTAATAAGGTAAATGTGGTCAAATCTGCAATATCAAAATTAAATAATGTTTTATGGATCAGAATGTAAGTTATAAAACAAAAAACACACGTTTTCATTTTTATTATTATTATTATTATTATTATTAATATTATTATTATTATTATTATTGTTATTATTATTGTACCTTAGCAAAACGGACAGTCATCTAGTTACGTAAAACCAGAAATATCAGTTGGAAATATTCGTTCTGCAGTTGCACTCTATACATAATGTAACTGACTAGTTCAGTGGCACAAAAGTGTACATGCCCCTCTTTGAATCCCCATTCGTGATACATGTCTTGCTCATCGCAATCTAAGATGACTGCCCCAGGGTTTGAGCCTTTGGCATGGAATTCCTGAAGTAGTCCCCGCCCGAATAGCGGACAATTTTACCTCCGGAAGATTTTACCCCAGTTGAATCCACGTCCAGGTTTCTTCACGGTTGTAATTTTACACTGAACGATCGTTACTCTTTACACCAAGTTACTTTTTTCGTACGGCTTTTCGCCTTCGACCTGTCTCATGGATAATCTTCGGCATCAATGCTACCACCGGCACAGCTCTCTAACACGACAAGGTAAAGATTCTATGGAGGGATCATAGGCCTAATGTATAAATTGCATAATATTCAATACTATTGTAGATTGCTTCTGGAGTTCTCAGAAAGTGTGAATAATATGGTTAAATTTAGATAGAGTTCGAATCGATTGGTTCTTGGAACCGATAATCGTAATATTAATAATGGACAGAACATGCGGTTTTATCCAGCTACTATAGTTTCATGTCTCAAATTTCGTTGCACGAGATTCTATATCATTAAATGACGTGACGTGAAGACGATACAATCTAATAGATAATTAATTATAACTAAATTAATTTACTCATTCGGCCGCGGTGAACTAGTGGTCATGCTCCTTGCCTCAGGTTCCGGAGTTCGATGGATTATTTTTAGATTGGAAAATTCCAAGGAGCAAGTCTTCCTGGAAGGACTCTAAGCCGTGGATCCCAAGTCGTAAAATATCCTTACATCTGAATAAAAATGTCTCTAAGCAAAATTTACCTTCCTCTTCTTCCTAGTAAACATTAGGTGCCTACTAGAAGTCTCATTGGGTCGATATATTGACGTATAATATTATAATGATATTGTGAAAAGAAAACTTAATATCTGAATCAGGAATCGAACCGTGGACCTCTAGTATTTCGTACAAGCGTGCAAGACCACTACACTAAACGAGACATGGTACAAACATTAACAATTCTTTGCACATATACAAATCTATAATTCTCGTTTCGCCTGTTGCCAGGTAGGTGTCACTACCATCACCAACGGCCGGCTTCGTTTAGAAGTATCTATATTTTTCTTTTCACAATATCATTATAATAGTATAATATGATCCATTATTGGAACTGTGTTAAAATAACAGTATTGGAAAATGTTAGATATATTAACCGCATATCATTCATGACATCTGTGGGGAAATATGTGTAACTAAATTAACTTGGTCTAGTAACTCCTAACAAAGTGGAGGGTAAGGCTCAACATTTGGCTACGCCATTATAGAGTAGGCACAATCGGACCTGAGTTTCAAGGTCATGAGGAAACTAATAGTAGTAATAGGATTTTATTTGACTTAAAGTAAGATATTTACAAATATGGGTCGCACGGGCAGTAAGTCGTACGTGCTGTTGACAGTTCGTTACAATTAAGTAATATTTGATAATGGTATAAAGGTGAGGAAACTATATATCTATTGCAATATAATATCCTCAACTCATGTTCGGGTGGAGATTTGAGATGAAGCTCCTATATTTATAGAGGTCTGTGAACGATAAGGATGCCGACCGACCATGTCTGACGCACTGTTAGAGGGGTGGATGAACGAAATGGGATGAGATGAGTGTGGAAAAATGGTTGAATGAAATTTGTGACATGGGAAAAGAGAGAAGCTGCGAGAAAATCTGTCAAATATTCGTTTAGTGCGCCATTCAAACCAACATGGAGTAATTGACAAAGAAACTATCAAAGAACTGTCAACCATTTCATGCCGAAACCAACCTTAACATTTCTTCCATTCAAGTGTTTTGTTGTATCAAAGCCGTGTCCAAAAAAAAAAAAGAAATACCGGCCTTTTAAACGGGAGGACACAGAAATCGAAGCCACAATCCAGCAATGGCAACCCTCTGTTCGGAGCAGACGGATTTCCTGCTTCAGTAAGAGTGGAGTGGGGTGCTGTGGGATGCTACGTGTGACGGCAGGTAGTGATGGCTATCCAATCTACCAATTCCGGAGTTATAATACTTCCCTATAGTTTTGATGAGAGATTTGACGCTAAATGTTAGTGCCTTGCAGTTAAAAACGAGGTACTTTTATGGACACGGCCCTCGTAAATCACGACGCTTCTCTGGAAAAATATTCAAGGAAGGGTTCGGCATGCAATGGTTGACAGTTCCCTCGTGAGACTTGGCGATATGAAGCGAGGGTCAAACCGGCTGTACCACGGAGCCGTCCAAAACTCTATTCTGAACCAATATTTTCAGTCACCCCAGTATAATTCCATCTCTCAATCATGATTAATCTTAATTTGCCATCTCATTCTTGGCCTATAATTTATGCTAGGCAATTCTCTCTGTTATTTCCTACAAGAAAATTGCATGTCCCTATTTTATTCCCCAATGTGCCATAGGTTTTATGAATCTTTTTCTTATTCCATCTGGTTTCTCATAAAGATTATGCAAGTTAGTTCACTGTTTTGTAGTCTTCTCCATTCACTTGTCTGTTCATTTCACTTCGATCCAAAAATGTTATTTTCAAATTTTAGTAATCCTTTCTATTACGTTAAAGTAAAGGACCATATTTAGCATTCATATAACATAACTGAAAAAATAACAATTCTATATATATATATATATATTATTTTAACCAATTTTGAGAGAAGTTGCGGTAACAAAAATACGTGTAATGAAAAATAGCATACATTTTCAGAGTTGAGCCTATATTTAATTTCTATCTGCACTCATTCCTTTTTGTAATTATTGTTTCTAGATATTTTGAATTCAGTCACTTCATCAATATTTCCCTCGTTTGTAATTTCCTATCGACATCATCATCAGCAGCACAACAATTCTTGGTGTGACGAGGCTTCCTTCAAAATTATTCTCCAGGCTTCACCATCTCTGGCAACGTCCACCAATTCTTGAGTTTTAAATAACTGACATTTTGTAGTACTCCATCCATCCATCCATCCATCTCAAATTCGGTCTTCCAATTCTCCGTCTTCTTTATGGCTTACCATTTATCATCTAACTACTTCATTTTTGGTCAACCGCTGCGTGTGTCAAGCACATTTCAGTCTCTTTACTTTAATATCTGTAATGATATTTCAAGATTTAAATAACGCATGCAATGCCCTGTTATATATCATTCGCCGTTCTCTATTTTCCTTAATAGGTCCACATATCCTCTGAGTATCTTTCTTTCAAAAGTAGCCAATCGAGATTTGTTATGTTCAGTCAGAATCTAGGTTTCACTCCCGTCTAAGAAAAAACGTAAGATAGAACCCCATCATTCAGAACTCACTATATGCTATGTAAACAGCTAAAGATAAATATTTCTGCCTAATCCGAGATCTGCACCCAAGATCCCAAGTTTTACGCGCTGACACACTAATCACGTGTGCTACTTAGGCAATCCAGGAACGTACACATTTTTTTCTGTACTTGAATTTCCCTTGTACACCTGTTCGTGAACTTCAATTCACATTACAGCGATATCGCTTCTTCTTATAAGGGAATCGTAAAACATTGCATGCCAAAATCTACCTTGAAATTTCTTCCAGATAAGCGTTGTGATTTATCAAGGCCGTGTCCAAAAAAAATATCTGCCTTTTTAACTGCAAGACACTAGAATCCAGCGCTAAACCTCTTATTTAAATTATAGGGAAACAATATAATACCTGAATTGGTAGAATGGATAACTGTAAACTACCTGCAGTCCAATCTTGTTATTTGTAGTTATTTCAAAATTTATCACTGAAAGATATATTTCATTTTATAATTCTATACTTGGTAGAATTACTGGAGCTTCAGTACATTTACGTTTTTTTTTTTCACTCTACCTTGCAGATGTATATTTCACCGTGTCCCGCGTCACTCCACTCCGGTCTTACTCGTGCAGGAAGACCATTTGCTACGTACATTGTATTTCCGTTGCTGGATTCTAGCTTCGATTTTTGTACCTTCCAGTTAAAAAGGCAGATTTATTTTTTGGACACGGCCTTGA
Source organism: Diploptera punctata (assembly GCA_030220185.1). Lineage (NCBI taxonomy): Eukaryota > Metazoa > Arthropoda > Insecta > Blattodea > Blaberidae > Diploptera > Diploptera punctata. The sequence goes on along the minus strand of JASPKZ010008381.1, from coordinate 1,033,056 downwards.
TATATCACAACGCTTCTCGTTAGAAATTTCAAGGTAGGTTTCGGCATGTAACAGTTGACGGTTCCCTTGTAAGAAGGTATTTTGATGCGATTTATTGAATGCCATAGCATCTAATTATAAATATAACATTGAAATTAATGCACTGGTGCTTGCTGTTCGCTTACAGTAGATTATTCAACTAAGTATTCCTCAAAAGGTAAAGATTTTTTTAATGCTTGCATCTTAGAGACAATTTTAGGCAAATGGATGTGGTGTAATTGGCACTTAAGAGATAATTTGATTGGGCATGAGGGTTTTATTATTTTTTTTCGAAGCGATGACGTAGAAAGTTCACCCTGAGGGGTGCGAGATGGGGTTGTTAGGTAATCATATATCCTGTGACATAATTGAATTGCTGTAGGCGAGAATAGCTTATCTCTCGTTCTAGTTTCAAGTTGTAGCGTTTTACAAGCGCCTGTCTCCAGAGCTCTCGTCTTGTGAATTTTCAATGCATCTGCTCTTTCTCAAAACTTATTCCGGCAGTTGCTTATCGCTTTATTGATCATACACACTCAATGCATCAAGCTAGGCCTTAGTTTCACACATTTTCTTCAATTCCTTATTTACTTTCATTTCCATGGCATTTTCTGTTCTTTTTGGAGCTTTAGAAGTTACCAAAGAGCAGACATTATTAATTTAGAAATGAGATGGAGTCCGTCCGAGTTTCCATTGTGAAAAATTCGAGTAATATGTTTTCCTCTGATCGCGGTACCAACGCTATGCAGAGTATTAATAACTTACTTTTCGCCGATGATTTAGTCTTACTACACCATGATGAAGATCTGTTACAATTGGCTGCTTACAAACTAAATGCAATATGTAGCGATTATAATTTTAAAATTTCAATAAGTAAAACAAAAGTAATGGCATTTTGTGGAAGAAATACTCTGCGTGCAAAAATAGTACTTAGAGACGTAATTATTGAACAAGTATCCCACTTTAAATATTTAGGATGTGACATCAGCTATGGGTACGATAAAGATATTGAACACAAAACACATCAGTGTCAAGCTATTTGTGGTACATAAATAGAACATTGAATAATAAAGCCCATAAACAAACAAAATTAAAATTTTATAAAACAATGGCTGTCCCTGTCCTTTTGTATGGGAGTGAATCTTGGATTACCACTACCAAATAAGAAAGTAAAATCCAAGCAGCCGAGATGAAATTTTTAAGAAGAGTAAAAGGCTGCATTAGAATGGACCAGATAAGAAACGAGGATATCCGTGAAGAACTGCAGATGTACTCCATAAAAGAAAAGATATTTAACAACAAGATACAGTGGAAAGAACATGTAGAAAGAATGGAAAAACTAGATTACCAAATAAAATCTTCCATTATTTTCCAAGAGGAAGAAGAGATGTCGGACGTCCTCGGAAGAGATGGTCTTAGATCTATTAGTGAAGACGGAACAGGCAACTCTTGCCTAAACCAGGAAGTGAAGAAGAAGAAGAAGAAATGAGATGAACAAAACTGGATATTTACATTTGATTGTTACGAATACATAGATTATTTTACTTAGATATTTAATTGTTTCATAGGTTATTTTAATTATTCCAAATAAAAAACAGTTGTTGAGATATAAAGCATTTAGACATATTTCAGGACAGAATTTTGACTTATGGCAGGAACAAAGTTTTCAAGGCTAACTGTAAAATCTCTGTATTTAGAATGTAGGAATGTTTAGTACAGTAGCTGGGAGGAGAGAAGCTTAGTATATAAACCTTGCAAAATATGAGACTCGTGTCTGTTGAAGCAGTAGCTGATGGGGAAGTCTGCATACCATTTTTCTTAATACAATGTACCTAGAACATCTAGAAAGGGAATCAAGTAGTTTAAATAGTTTCATACTATATGTCTAAGTGTAAGAGTTATTAGATAATTATTAGAATGTAAAATAGGATACATTGATAAACCCACATCTCCCTCTCTCGAATCTCAAGAAAGTTGGAATGTAGGTTTTCTTAATATAAGCTTAGATTAGTTATTTAGGGTTAGAATACTTACGGTTATTGTAATCATTATAGTTACAGAAATAAAATAATTTAAATCAAGAATCCTTTTATTTATGTTCAAAAACACGTATGCCTTCATAACTAATACATCCACATACTAAAACTCGGCTAGAACCTCATGTTACCAAAAATCCAAGTCCCGAAGGTCCTTTAAGCCCTAAGAAAACCAACAGTTCGTATTATTGATCTATAGAAAAAGTATTGAAATTAACTTTCCTGCATACTTTTAATGGGGCTGCAAGTACATTTTAAAGAGGGATTCATTTTGTTTGCTAAGCCTGCATAATTTGTATATTGCTAATTGGATACTAATCAGCAGAAAGATGCAAAGTTCCAAATTTATAAATAGTAAGGTGTGACAAAAAGTTGTCTCTAAGAAACAATTTATATTTATTTTTTGATATTTAATCAAAGGTATAATTTACAACTTTTAACCAACCTTTGCCAGTATATTTACGATAGTGTAATAATAATTAACACAAAGAGAACCAAAATTATTTATTATGAAAGGTGCAAAGTCCTGCAAACATTTCAAAAGCGTTATGTTCCATTCAGTTTTCAACATATCTCTAAATAGTATTCTTTATAACAAAACTTTCTTCTGCGCAAACTGTTCTTAATCAAGAAAATATAGTTACAGTTATTTTCCTATAGACGTCGTTATCACATCGCCTGAAAGAGACATTCGAAATTTATTATATTAGGCCTACTTGGAGGAGAAACGCAGATTAAAATTTGTTCAGAGGGACTAATTTAGGCCTGAAGTACTTTCACGGGCATGAAAATCTTCCTAATCGGTAACCACATATCAAATCATTAAGGGAGGACTTGTCCTTCGAATTTTACATCCTAAAAAGTTAATCGACCCATGCGGATTTAAACTCGCGACCTGTTATGGAAATTCGCTGAACCTAACATTTCCAGAGGCTTCTCTAAAGGTATTCAGGCCAAGTAGAATTTGAGCGTCCTATGGGTGAAGTGCAAAGAAGGGTCGCCACTCCAATTGGGGAAATAAGTGAATGAATGTAAGTAATTGTTACAAAATATAAAAGTATAAAGTAAGATTGTTCTCATAGAAACATGTATAGACTATATTTTTCTTTCTTTTTTTTTCGTTGATCGTAATTAGCAGACGTCAAGAAGAATATAAACCTTCTGGCGGCCGAAAGTATTTATCGGAACCAAACTCTGAAAATTATTATATATATAGAACACTAAATTAATATATATATTAGGGTTATAAGTTTTTGGACTTTTGTGAAATAAAATATTTCCTGTGCAATGAATGGGTGAACTTTTGCTTACCTTTGAAAAAGGCCTTCATTTCACTGAACTTCAAGAAAAGGTCACCCCCAAATTAATATTAAATATTGATATATAAATATATTTGGGGTGAATGGAGAAGGCTGCATAACAGTGAATTACATGGTCTTTATATGAAGCCAGATATAATGAGAACAGTTAAGTCTCATAGACTGCGATGGGCAGGACATGTGGCACGAATGGGGAATGAAAGACGTGCATGGAGGCTTCTTGTAGGAAAACCAGAGGGAAGGCGCCCAGTTGGTACACCAAGAATGAGGTAGGAGAATAACATTAACTATTATTTGAGGGAAGTGGATTATACAGGGGATGATTGGAAAACATTAGCTCGGGTAGGGATATAAGGAGAGCTTGTGTCCGCGCGGCCATGAATTTAAGGGTTCGATAGTGCTAGTGAGTGAGTTAGAGTGAGTTGGTTAGTTAAATATATTTGGGGTGACCTTTTCTTGAAGCTCAGTGAAATGTAGTCCTTTTTCAATGGTTTTAAGTAAAAGTTCATCCATTTCACAGGAAATATTTATTTCATAAAAGTCCATAAAAGCTATAACCCTTATATATATATATATATATATATATAATGTCGAGTTTATTAACGAATAAAATCGGATCATTATTTAGCCTGACGTAAAAAAAACTCAATAATCGTATTTTCGGTAGTTATAATCGATTTTACTCAACGAAATTCTGTATAAACCATTAAAATAAATTGAGAAAAATATTCTCCGGAAAATGTTAATTCCTTCAACCAGAAGTGGGTGTTTATTTGAAAGGCGAAAATTAAATATCACTCTCCGCCTGCAATGTTTGTTTTCTCGAAACGGAACGCGATTCATACTATTATTTAATTAATAAAAAAAATGTATGTTCGTGAAACCGGAAAAAAAAAAACCATGAGTCGAGCTTCTGAGAAATCATCTTTGTTTACATATTCGCCGCATGACAGACTTTTGCCACATTTCCACCTACATAAATTCAAATAAAAATTTAAAAAATTAACAACCAAAATTATTATAAAAACTTTATGAACTTCGTAACAAACATTCATAACAATATGTAGTATTTTTCTAAGACACCTATAGACGATGTTTGTAATTCTTAACACTAATTCAAAACCATAAGATAATATTTTTGTTTTACTCTGTAGAGCATAATACTGTTATAGTAAGCTACAACCCTAATGTACCTTTTGTGGCGAAATAGGGTTTCAAAATATTTGGAGATTCAATAATAAAAATAATAATAAAAATTCAAATAAAAAACTGAAAAAAAAAATCATAGCTGCAGTTTGTGGATAATCATATGAGGAAAATATGTATGTTGATTTTTTGGGAGAAAAAAGCGAAAAATGCTTCAAAATTTAATGAAAATTTGAGGTACTTTAATCTAAAACCGCCATATTAACAATGAAATAATTAAACATTATTCAAACAGAATAGTCAAATTATTTTTATGGGACCTCAAATTATTCAATGAACTGCAAACTAATCTGGTACAGTACTACACTAAATTACCCATTTTCGAATCCTAACGAAAGAAAAATGAATAGGCCTATAAAATATAATTAGGTACAAGGTCTTAGTAATGTGTGAATATATATATATATATATATATATATATATGTGTGTATATCCATCCATCCATAGTAATTCTGCCCGAGTGCAGGTCTTTCACTGCAACCATAGCATTTTCATGCCATGCTTGGCAGCTTTGCTAGGGAATTATAGGTGTGGTAGCTTTCCGAAGGATGATGATGATAATGATAAGTATGATGGTGATGGCCGGGTGATTTTCGTGGACCGTTGGGCCCTAAGCTTCCTGACATTTGTATTACAAGTGAGGGGGAAAAAAAACCGAAAGAACCTCACCCAGGAGCCTGTCCCGACCGAGAATCGAACCCAGGTCCGCTGCATGACAAGGCAGCACGCTACCTCGAGACCACAGCGGTGGACTATATATATATAGTGTAGGTACTTTAGACGTAAACTCACATATATTCTTATTATTGATTTCGTACATCTCAATGATGGATAAATCATATTTGAAGAGAAAAATTATACGCTCAGACCGGGACTTGAACCCGGGACCCTTGGTTCTCTAGACCAAGTGCTCTACCAACTGAGCTACCTGAGCAAGTACCGATCTAAACGCAAATCTTTCTCTATATGCATTGTAATTCCCATCCACCAAATGTATATAGAGAAAGATTTGCGTTTAGATCGGTACTTGCTCAGGTAGCTCAGTTGGTAGAGCACTTGGTCTAGAGAACCAAGGGTCCCGGGTTCAAGTCCCGGTCTGAGCGTGTAATTTTTCTATTCAAATATGATTTATCCATCATTGAGATGTACGAAATCAATAATAAAAACTTGGAAAAAGCCGTACTGGCTGTAATGTATAATTCCCAAATATGTCTTCTTAATAAAAGGAGCCGCCATTTGCAAGATAGAAGCATGGCTTCACAGCATTTGGTGGATGGGAATTACAATGTATATAGAGAAAGATTTGCGTTTAGATCGGTACTTGCTCAGGTAGCTCAGTTGGTAGAGCACTTGGTCTAGAGAACCAAGGGTCCCAGGTTCAAGTCCCGGTGTGAGCGTATAATTTTTCTCTTCAAATACATATATTCATTGCTTATATGGTCTGTTTTATGCATGAGTGTAGGTGATGTGTAACCATGTATGTATTTGTTTATATATTAGTATTTTATTTTATTTATTTTTTCCATGGAACAGAATATGCACGTATGGCCAAAGAAGGCCGTACGTAATGTAAATAAAACGTGTTTAATTTATTTGAAAATTAGTATTATGATGTTGACTAACATGACATAAGTCTCCTGTTCTCTGTTAAAACATTCAAGGTGGAAACCTGGAAGTGGATTGCGAAGTTGGACCATAAATTGGATTTGTTGAAGAATTCGTGTACTGTATTCCCAGTGAAAGAAAGTCTCCGCCGCGCGGGGATAACGGTCTAGTGTGGAACAGGGGATGTTGTGTTTACATGCAGATGGACTCCTCGAATATCATTGGCTAATGATAAATGTTGTACGGCACATAAGAAATTACGGTAGATTAGTTGGTACATATGTTTGCTATCAAGCAAGGCCTATTGTGTTAATTTGACTATTACACACACATAGTTTTAAATGCTATGTTAGTTTTATATTAGGCCTATATGGATAAGAGACATGGACATTTAAAATGTACCAAGCCAACAAGTTATTAGCAACAGTGATTGATTAGTGTAGAAGAACATCGCTGAAGTACAGGTTAGGAAATAATTAAAAAGTTTGAAAATAAGAAAACATATGATAGTTGAAATAAATGCATTACAGTCAATTGACGATGTACGATTCAAATGGTATGGACATATCAAAAGGATGACGTCTGATAAAATCCTTAAGAAGATCATGGAGTTGGAAATAGATAGGAAAAGAAAAAAGGGAGAACCTAAAGAAAGTATGGTAGATGGCGCGATTTTTTTAGTATGTGTGAAGTAGGACTTACAGATGAGAATGTTCAAGACCGCTACAACTGGAGAAGACGACATTTCTTGAGGGTGACAGAAAATCACTGTATTGTGTATAAATTGCAATACAAAAACAATTTTGTGTATTATATTAGTTTATAATTGAATGAGTCAGTTGGAAAAGAGATCATCTACAGCTGATCAAATTTTACAGGAGAGGGGGAAAAACCTGATTCAACTTGTTTAGGATAAAGCATTGAATCTGAAATTGCTACTGAGTAAAGTCAGAAAGTGATAAAGGAATAGTCTAGCTGATCCGTTCTCACGCGGAAACGATGGAAGTTAGTATGTAAACATGGAATAACGAAAAAAGTGAATTTCAGAAAAAATAGTAGATGATCCCTTTCGAAATTACTCATTCAATTATAGTTACGACGCATTGCCAAACTATGTTTTCGAAGTGTACAATACTAACGTGGCGTTCGGCTCAGCCGCATTCCTTCTTGGCACTATCTTTCTTTGAGAGTACATTAGTTTGCACATTTCCTGCATGACATACTTTTTATAATATATCTGATTAATTATCCCAATATCTATGCATTAAAATAAATCATAAAGTTGTAATAACAAACTATAATGCCGTATACCCATGTTGGGCCTTAGCCTCTCCTTTGTAAGGAGTAACTAGTCCAAGTTAATTTAGTTATGCTTATTTGTCCATAGATGTCATGAATGGTATGCGGTATACATGCCGACTCAGTGAAGCATCTAGCTAGCAACTATGATGACGAAGTCGATAAATTTTGCTTAGAGGCATTTTTATTCTGGCGTAAATATCTTTTACGAGCCTGAAAATCGTCGGACTTGGAACCCACGGCTTAAAGTCCTTCCCGGCGGATTTGCTCCTTGTATTTTTCCATCCTAAAAAAATCCATCGACTCCGGCCGGATTTGAACCCACGACCCTCGCGAGCAGAGGAAAGGAGCATAACCACTAGTCCAAAGCGGTCATAAAGTTTTAATGTATCGATAACATTTAAAGTTTAAATAGAATTATTGTTTAATTTAACCAGACTATTTGACTTACAGAATTATCTTTTGAAGCAGATACTGACATTGTTATCTAGTCACGAAATGGTTAAGATACGTGCTTTTAATGGGATATACTCTCTACAGTAACAGATAACTCCATTTATCTCACAAAATTTATACATTACCAGAGATATACTAAATTTAATGTTTAATAAAAGCTTTGTAAACTTTTATCGTATGAATTCAGCTGTTATAATGTACAGAAGGGAGGGGAAATACCAGTCTTTGGCAGTTTTAAAAATATCAAAAGGCAAGTCTAATTTTCCGTTCCTCTTTTTTTAAACCAGCATCGCAGTGCAATTTGCTTCCTCTAGCTCCCACAGCAGACTTCATCATTTGTCTGTGTTAAGTCGGCTAGGATTGACCACAAAACCTTTGCGACAGCTGTGAACAGCTTCGCTAAACGCAAAATAACATCGGCTAACATATACCAGAGTACAACGACGCCTTCTGTCATAAACTTAGTGGGGAGGTGGGAAGGGGTTTTTACTGCACAAAACACTAAAATGTAACAAAACAGCTATGTTATATTCATAGACGTTGAGGTCGCAACCTAGCTTACGTAATTTTCAACCCGTATGTTGGCCTATAGGTTATAGTTCATTCTGTTCATTATTTTTTTCAAGGTGACCCTTATAATAATAATAATAATAATAATAATAATAATAATAATAATCAACAACAAGGATTAAGCCCTATGGCCTGTTCCGATCTCATTATAGGTCGAATTGGTCTTTCCATCTCTTCAATGATCTTCCCAACATTCTTCTCCCTTTTGGTTTATAATTATACATTCTTCTTGGTATGCGCTGCTCATTCATTCGAAATACGTGCTGCAGATAAGCATTTTGATATTTTATTCTTTCACAGAGATTAAATATATTAAATTCTGTTCTTATATCTTCGTTTTTCATTTTATCGGTCCTTTGGTATCCAGCTATTGCTCTCAACATCTTCATTTCAGCAGCCTCTATTTGTTTACTATCTGCCTTTGTTTATGTCCAGGTTTCACATCCATAGATAAGGGATGGAACTGCCAAGTCTTTGTAAAACTTTAATAATAATAATAATAATAATAATAATAAAATAATAATAATAATAATAATAATCACAGTAATATAATGTACGGTAAAAACTATAATATAGTTACCTTGTAGGTCCGTCTCCTCAACTTATGTTCTTTTAAAACTCTGTAGGCCTTTCGGGACTAGCCCCATCATCAGCAGAATGCATTAGGTCCGTTCTTGTTGACCCTTGTTGAAGCACTGACTTGGCTGTGAGAATTTTGTGCAGAGGATTGTGTGGATTATAATAATAATAATAATAATAATAATAATAATAATAATAATAATAATAATAATCATCATCATCATCGTCCTTTCAAGTATTAGGCCCAGTGGCCCGTTACGGTCTCCCGCCATCTCCGAAAAGGTCGACCCACAGATCTTCTGCCTCGAGGAATGTAGTGAAGAATTTGTTTTGGTATTCTGTGACGATCCATGCGCTGAATATGGGTTAGCCAATTGTTTCTATAATAATAATAATAATAATAATAATAATAATAATAATAATAATAATAATAATAATAATAATAATACATTTTGTGTAATAGCAGTTAAACGTATACATCTTCCTGTGCCCAATGTAAAGTTTTGATTATTTTCCTGCAGTCATCTCTATCCTTCCAGTCACCATCCTGCAGTCACCTGTCCCTCATCAAATCCACAATTCCCTCTATCCACGTCTTCTTAGGTGTCCCCCTACTTTCCCTCCGATTTGGGATCCACTCCAAACTCGTAATCTATATTCATTCTTCACGTGTCTAAACCATCGTAATTACTTATTTCCCACAAATTGTATAATTGTTTCGTTAAATTTCTTTTTATTTAAAAAAAATATACTAATATTAATAATAATATTGATAATAATATTAATAATAATAATAATAATAATAATAATAATAATAATAATAATAATAATAATAATAATAATAAACTCACTGGCACTATCGAACCCGTAAGTTCATGACCATATAGACATAATCTCTCCATACATTCCTATCCTCAGTTAATATTTACCAATCATCCCCAGTTTAATCTACTTCTCTCAAATCATGGTTAATGATAGTCTTCCACCTCCCACCAACTGGAAGTTTTCTCTCTGGTTTTCCTACAAGAAGCTTTCATGCCCATCTTTCTTTTCCCCATTCGTTCCACATGTCCTGCTAATCACAGTCTACGAAACTTAACTGTACTTGTTATATCTGGTTTCTTGCAAATATCATGTATCAAGCAATCTTCTCCATTCACAAGTCTGTTCATCAATCTTTGGTCCAAAAAATAATAAGTATTGTTATTATTTATTTACTTATTTAAACTGGCAGCGTTTACACAAAACCTTCTCTTCCACTCAACCAGTTAAAAATATTAAACGCACAGAAAATATATAAGATAGTAACATATAAAATTATAAGTAAATATTTATACAAATTAAACTAAAGTTAAAATGAATCAAGTCAATGTAATTACAGAAGCAAAAATCAGAAACTATCAATCAATCAATCCGTGAAAAGACCATTTTCAGATTAAACTATTTAAATTTCTTTTCAGGGAAGCTAATATCCGACAGTCCCTGATTTCTTGTACTAAGGAGTTTGAGTCTAGCAGTAGACAATGGATAAAGGAACTAGAATAATGGTAGGTTCTAAGCAAAGGATATCCGCTCTCAAAAGTGATACTCATCAAAACAGAAACATGTGACCTGCTCGCTTTGCATTAGTTATGGACACCGATTGTACGATGTAGAAGCAGTAAGTACGCGAAAAAGTAGTTTCCTTCTTTAAATTAAAATATGTCCTCTGAATGTACTTGTTAGTCTTCGTTAATGAAAATAATAATATTCAAAACATAGAAAATACCCTTAAATATACCTACTCTATAATTACAACTTAAAATAGTTTATTGCATATGGATGATGTATTTGGGTTACGCTTCAGTCGATTCTGATGCAAAAAAATGGCTGTAGGTGTCAAGTCTTCTGTTGCCGTGTCGCCATCTTAGTGGTTAAGACAGTACGCTACAAGCTGGAAAGTCGAGGGTTCGTGTCCTGGTAGGGTCAGAATTTTTTTAACTGACCCAAACCTTCTGACGGCACTATGGTCCTGGGGTCTACTCAAACTCTAATGGAAATGAATACCGGACGCTTGTTCTGGGGTGAAGGCGGCCGTCACTTAGGGCTGACAACCCGGCTGACATAATGTACCGATTGTTCAGAGAAAGTGGGAGCCTTAACCTCCTACTACCCCAAACGACTCCTGAGGCCTGTTGTGGGATAAATTTACTTACCAGACAGATGGTCTTACATTAAAATATTACCGAGAGATGGAAGGAGGTCACCTAGAAGACTAAATATCCTTTGTTTTTAGACTGAACAGGTCATATGTCGAGCATAACTATTAGAATTGAAGAAGAACATATTAATATTATTTTTATGATATTTATTACTATTGAGTTTAGATAGGAAATATTTTTTTATTAACGGTGTATTATTGTGGTATTTACAGTCATCCGCACTATGGAATTTTATTGTGAGGCAACCATAATTGTTCGATAAAGCACTTAATTCTACAGGAAATAGCTACTAAAATGATCAGTGGAGGTAGTAATAGAACTCAACGCTCAACGCAAACTATTTTTTTTATTAAGAATTCTCATTCCGGCATCCATCTATGTATTTATTTGCTTATTTATATAAAAATAATTTGCATATCATTCTCATTTACTTCATTCTTTGTGTTTGAAAATTTATTCTAAATTTGTTTTGTTTTATATTATTTCCTAATGTCTTTAATTGCCCTCTTGAGTCTGGTTATAATCTATTCTTTATTGTGTTGTCCATTTTATTTCCCCTTGTATTCGTTTTCTAAATTTTATGTGGCTGAATTTATTTAATGTATTGAAACTGGCTTCTAAATAAATAAATAAATAATATATATATATATATATATATATATATATGTACCGTTTCTGCTTAACTAAATCTTAGTAATGTGTGTATACACACACACATATATATATATATCCATCCATCCATAGTAATTCTGCCCGAAGGCAGGTCCTTCACTGCAATCATAGCATTTTCATGCTATGCTTACAGCTTTACTAGGGAATTGTGTAGGTGTGGTAGCTTCCTGTTGCTTTCCACACCGGTGAAGGATGATGATGATAATGATAATGGTAAGGATGATAATGATAAGGATGATGGGCATATGATTTCGGGAACCGTTTGGGCCTTAAAATTTTCCTGACATTTGTCTTACAGGTGAGGAAAAAACCCGATAAAAACCTCACCCAGAAAAACTTCCCCGACCGGGAATCGAATCCGGGCCCGCTGCGTGAAAAGGCAGCACGCTACCTCGAGACCACAGCGGTATATATATATATATATATACACACACATATAATATTTATGTAAACGGAACTGCACGTGAGCAAGGGGCTTGCTCTTTCGGGGGTCAATAATTTGTAGAACATTTATTTGTGAATAAAATGTATTCTTATACTTAAAATGTAATAATGTGTATGTAATTTTAAATTGAACAGTACTGTCACATTGTGTCAATCTTATCAATGTATATGTTTCCAACCATATAATTAAAAAAAATTATACCCGTTAAAAAAAACATTAGACTCGAGGATAGCAAACGCTTTCTTTTGCCGTCTTAGATCAACTTACTTGAAACAGATACCTGTACAGTATTTTAAAGAGCTGCCATTTACTCTTATTGGCTTCATCTAAGCTCATGATTAAATTGAGAGAGAAGAGAATTGGGGAACTGGTAAAATAAAGAATGTATTGAGAATTTCATTAAGGTTATTCGGTACGATACGGGAATCACAAAGTAGGTCTATTATTCGAAAGGAAGTTTAAAGTGAAAGAAGGAAAGAGAAGAATTTCTAAAGAAGAAGCGAGAGGAAAGGCAGTTAAGCTGCAGAGTAAATGAAAATAAAATGGATAATGTATAAACCTTCTTAAGAAGAAGATGAAGGATGTACGAATGATGGAAAGGAAAATCTTTAGCAACAGATATATTAGTACTGTTTCAAGAATTTATATCTCCAGCTCTTCTCCTAATTCTCAGACTTTACTCTGTAATAAAAGTCCCTTTTATTTATAACTTCAACTCAGTTTACAGAATTTCGAAGGAATGAAGCTATTGAGATTGCTCCCATGGACAAGTTTTTGAAAAGAAATTACAGATCTGTACCGATGGAAAATTGCAATGACCGATATATATAAATATATATATCCATCCATAGTAATTCTGCCCGAAGGCAGGTCCTTCACTGCAATCATAGCATTTTCATGCTATGCTTGCAGATTTACTAGGGAATTGTAGATGTGGTAACTTCCCGTTGCTTTCCACACCGGAGAAGAATAATGATAAGGATGATGATGATGGCCATATGATTTCGGGGCCCTTTGGGCCTTAAACGTTTCCTGACATTTGTCTTACAGGTGAGAAAAAAACCCCGATAGAAACCTCATCCAGAAAAACTGCCCCGATCGGTGATCGAACCCGAGCCTGCTGCGTGACAAGGCATATATATATAGGCCTATATAGTCCATCGCTGTGGTCTCGAGGTAGCGTGCTGCCTTGTCACGCAGCGGGTCCGGGTTCGATCCCCGGTCGGGCAGTTTCTCAGAAAAGATTTTTATCGGGGTTTTTCCTCATTTGTAAGACAAATGTCAGCAAACCTTTAAGGCCCAAACCGTCCCCGAAATCATATGACCATCATCATCATCATCATTCTTATCATTATCATCATCATAATCCTTCACCGGTGTGGAAATCAACGGGAAGCTACCACATCTACAATTCCCTAGTAAAGCTGCAAGCATAGCATGAAAAATGCTATGATTGCAGTGAAGGACCTGCCTTCGGGCAGAATTACTATGGATGCATATATATACATATACATACTATCTAATACCCGGCCTGCCCTTCTACGCCTAAATAATTGAATTGTGTTTTTGTTTAGTTGAATTAGTAACACTTGATGTGAAAACAGGTCAAAAGGCCTAATTTCATGAAGCAGAAGAAGAAGAAGAAGTAAAAGAAACATAATTATAAATTTATATCGTAATTGTTTTTAGATGCCTCGTCCTGATTACATGACATTGCCCGGGAATCTATTTATCCCTATGTTTAAGCTGAAAGATAAAAATGGCCGTTGTGAGTTATCCGTAAAAGATAGACATATGCTGTCCTGGACTTTTTGTAGACTTTTTTAGATATTAAATTTTGTGTACATTAATTTGTTATATTTGTTGTGGTTTAGGCAGCGTAATCCATTTAAGCGTCCAAACAAGCGATTTTTTTGTGCACCAATGCCCCTTTGTTACATATTTTTAGATCCGGTCTTATAGTATGTACGGTAATATGTAATACACATTAATTGTCCGAGAAAAATTATCTAAATGATGGTAAAAACACATCAAATCGGTCAAGTAGTTTTTGAGTTCATGAAGGACAAACATATATATATATATATATATATATATAGATATATATAGAGAGAGAGAGAGAGAGAGAGAGAGAGAGAGAGAGAGAGAGAGAGTAGGCCTAAGATGTGTTTGTGTGTGTATGTTTTTTTGTCAACGGTATGGTGGTTGCAATTGTTTAATCAGCAAAATCGGATCATTGGGAGTTCTAGTTCACCTGGTACGAACATTTGAAAATAGCTCTTCCGGCCCCAATTTTCGAGTTTTCATAATAAAACTCAGAGAATGTTATTTCAGTAAAACGACGAAGTTCTCCAAAAATCAGCGAAATCCAGTCATTAAAAGTGAGGAGTTTACCTGAAACCCGAAATTAAAAACAATAATAAGAATAAGAATTTGTTTTCACTACGGTCTGACAGGTTAAAATTATTGACTCCAGAATGTAGTGTTTCACCAATTTAAGGTTAACAAATTAAAGATATATTTCATTTATCAGCAAAATGGGTTCACTAATTCGAGTTACTGAGAAATTCGGTTAGTTGACGCACTTCCTGGGTCAATGAAAGCAATAAAAACCGGTAGAATGTAACATTGACTACAGATAAATGGAATCACATTTTAAATGAAGTCACAAGCAATAAATTATATACAGGGTGTCCACAAATGATGTATACAAATTACATACAACATTAAACCATACAGAACAAGACAAAACAAAATCTCGGGCATACACATACATATGAAAGTTCTGTTTAAAAATGTCAACAATATGCACAATATTTGTTGCTGGGAGGATTTTCAGACTATGTTCTACTTACCGCAATTTATTTTTTTAAATAAAATCGAAAACTTCAATAGAGTTCATTAATTTACTCTCACATTGTAAAACATGATGTCATTCGACAGTTACGTCAGTTACCTATATAAATCCTATATTTTAAGTATAACTATTAAATCAACATTTTTTTAAATTCAATGTAAATCATCGTTAAAGTCCATCCATCCATAGTAATTCATCCGAGGGCAGGTCTTTCACTGCAATCATAGCATTTTCATGCTATGCTTTGCAGCTTTACTAGGAAATTGTAGGTGTGGTAGCTTCCCGTTGCTTTCCACACCGTTGAAGGATGATGATAACGATAAGGATGATGATGATGTTGGCCATATGATTTCGGGGACCGTTTGGGCCTTAAAGTTATCCTGACATTTGTCTTACAGGTGAGGAAAAACCCGATAAAAACCTCACCGAGGAAAACTGCCTCAACCGGGGATCGAACCCGGGCCGCTGCGTGACAAGGCCGCACGCTACCTCGAGACCACAGCGGTGGACGTTATATAGTAAAATGTTAAAATATTGAAGTAAGTATCTGATATATCAGTCGTTATTTATTTATTTATTTATTTAAATGCAGTGGCTTTTGAATTTTTTTATTATCCAACAATGACTGGGGAAACAAACAATAACAAGAAGGATTATAAAATGTTCATCATCTTTTCCCTGTCCTCCCAATATCTGTCCACGAAACTGCTGGTTGTTAGGGATGGGCAAGTTCGGATGTGATCAGCATCCATATCTTCCATAGTGTTGCAGAGGATACATTGTTGAGTTGGTAGAATACCGAAGCGATGAAGGTGTTTACCTAGGCAGTCGTGTCCTGTTGCAGTACGGAATGATGCAATTTTGGTCACCCAGAAGGTTACATTTTAATTCTTCCTGCGTTTGGGATAATCTCCCATATGGCTACTCTTCTAGGCCAATCTGGGAGTGTAGTTTGGATGTATATTTTCCAAGGTGTGTCAGTCATTTGGAGCTCTAGGAAGGTTCTAAAGGCTTCTCTGACTCTGAACGGATGTACATAGCTACTCTAGAGTAAGATATAATGTATATATATATATATCAGTCGTTCTCAACTGAAATTAATTCCAGTTTAAAATCATCAAGTAGTTAAAATCATGTGTAGAACTTTTAGAAAAATCTTCCATTTTCGGCATGACATTTGGCACTGTTGTCAAATGGCATGCTGAAGATGGATCATGTTTCCGGTTTTAACTACTAGACGAAGTTTGTAAACCAGAAAATCACTTTAGTTGAGGATGGCTGATATATCAGGTACTTATTTCAATATGAATATTTATAAATGTACCCACTATAATAAATTATCCTTAGATCTTCTTGTAAGCCCATGTTTCCCTTAACAGAGATTTAGGCGCTCTTCCCCTATAGGGAAGAATTTTAACCATACTAATTTAGTTACACTTGTTTTCGTACATATGTCATTTGAGTGGTCCGTGGTTAGCGTTCCGCCTCATACTGACATCTAGGAAACCAAGGAACTACTAGGACGGGAAAATACGGTAAATTTTGCTTAGAGGCCTTTTCATTCAGGCTTAAGGATCTTTTACGAGCCTGAAAATCTTCAGACTCGGGACCCACGGCTTGGAGTCCCTCCCGGAGGACTTGCTCCTTGGATTTTTCCATCCTAAAAAAATCCATCGACCCCGGCCGGGTTTGAACCCGCGACCCTCGGGACCAGAGGCAAGGAGCATAACCACTAGTCCACCGCGAAAGAAAATCAACATTATAAAATTTTGAAAATAATTTTACTAAACTTGTCTCCAGATTAACTAAAGTTAAGCTATGTAACACAATAATAAGACCGGTTGTAACTTATGGCTGAAAAACATAGTTACTGAAAGAATCTGATAAAAACTATTAATCTTTGAAAGGAAAATCTTACGGAGTATTTTTGGGATATTTAGAGAAAGGGATGATACATGGCGAATATGAATGAACTTCGAACTTACTTACATACTCACTGGCACTATCGAACCCTTAGGTTCATGGCCGCGCGGACATAAGCTCTCCGTACATCCCTATCCTGAGCTAATGCTTTCCAATAATTCCCTGTATAATCTACTTCCTTCAAATCATAGTCAATGTTATTCTCCCGCCTCATTCTTGGTCTACTAACTGGGCGTTTTCCTCTGGTTTTCCTACAAGAGAGCTTCAATGCGCGTCTTTCATTCCCCATACGTGCCACATGTCCTGCCCATCGCAGTCTACGAGACTTAACTGTTCTTATTATATCTGACTTCCTATAAATACCATGTAGTTCATTGTTATGTAGTCTTCTCCATTCACCTGTCCATCTCTCTTTGGTCCAAACATTTTCCTAAGTACTTTATTCTCAAATACTCGTAATCTCCTTCCCTCCCTTAAAGTAAGAGTCCATGTTTCGCATCCATATAATATAACTGGTAGAATAATAGTTATATATATTTTCAGTTTAACGTTTTTTGAAAGGATTTTCGAACTAAATAATTTAATATTTTAACACTTTTTAATTATTAATGATAGAAACGCCATATTTTCTGTTAAGGAGATTAGAACCTATATAGAATAGTTTTGAAGAGGAAAAAGTAATGTCCTACTATCTTAAGAGTAAAAAATAAAACAAGATTTTATTCCAATTGTTACGTGAATACAATGTAATTCATCAACAGATGTAAGGATTTCTTTTTTCAGTTTTCGAATATTACCGTGATTTAAATCGTAATATGTCTATTTTTTGTTAATTTAAACATGTAATAACTTCAATTTTTTATTATAATTTAATGAACACCCTTTGAAGTAACATTATATTTATTATCTCATGTATAAAAACAATCTCATAAATTCCAACTTTGATACATTTTCTGTTATCATGTTTATTTTCTCGTCGGTCTATTTGTATTTGTTAAGCAAGATAATTAAAAAACGGCATTTCTACAAAGATTTAATTACGTCAAGACAACTCTTTGATATTTTGACCGCAAAAAATCTGTAGCCTTTGTATTTGTAGTATGTATTGACGTCACAATGAAATTGTCATTTGTTTACTAGTCTTTGTACAATTTATCATTGGTTTTCGGTTTTGTTTTGTGGAATTGTAATTTCAGAGAATTGCTTTCCATCAACTAAACTGTTTTAATAAACAAATTCACGTAAATATGTCACATTAAACATAGAAATTTGTTGAGTCACTGAATTCAAATTAAAGCTAAAAGTTAACAATGATTCACTGAATTCAAATGTGAAGGTAAAAATTACCAACTGAATTACATATATAGTACATATTTCACACACGGCAATTCTTACTGGAAAACGTTCAGTGTCCACATATGAGGCGTTCAGAATACAAGTGGTGTAAGTCCAAAAAAAATCTGTTTTTGTGCTATTGGGAGCTAAAGATATATGTGAATTAAAAAATCGTCATATATTTTAGAAATCAAAATTTAATTTATGTACGAAAAGAACATAGTACTTCATTTGTTCCATGCAAATTTGAGGACGTAGCATAAATATCTGAATTTATAATAATGTTTTAAATTAAAAATATGGACTTGCTTCAGTTGTTTACTGAAAATAATTATTGCACAACATTTAAATATTTCTTAAATCAAAAAAAAAGTTACTGTTTCCAAGACCAGTTCTAGAATAAATATATATATATATATATATATATGAAATGAGATACTTTCGGAAGACTAGACCACAAACAAAAATTGAAGACATCTTAGAAGAATTACACATGGAACCTTTAGAAAACACAATTTCTGATTATAAGTTAAGATGGATGCAACATATTCATCGAATGGAAAATCACAGGATACCCAAACAAATGTTAAGATATCAACCTGCAGGAAGAAGAATTCCAGGACGTCCACTGAAAAGACTTCTGGATGGCGTTTCTCTTAAGGCTTAAATTCGTGAATGTACTATGATGATGATATGTTTTATTTCCTTACACATTAAAGCATAGAATACTTCAATATTATAATCAGCTTCTACATCATTTTTAGCAAGCTGTTGTTGATGGATGTTTGAAATGCTGGGAAGACGCTTAAAGAACGTGTGGTGGATGGAGGAATGAAAGACAGCAAATCTAACATATCCTTCTTCTTGACGTCAGTTACTGCACGTTGCTGGGTGTAGAGATGATATTGTTCTGGTCTTCCTTTGCCTTTCTTTTCCAAATTCATTTCATAGAGCTCTGTGTCCGGATCGAGGCAGGTTTCTTATTTGAGTGAAAATACACTTCTTTTTCATACCTTAGCCATACCATTTCTAGCCAGTTAACGTTGTGGCCATCAATAGTTTTCTTTCGGTTCACTATAGCTTCTTCCAATTTCTTGGTTTTCAAAAGTCACTGCGTTTCATTTCAATTATTTTAGAAGGATTCTTCCTCTTGGATTCCTTCACACTGTCACCCATTCATCTGGTGAATAAATATGTGTAACGTTCCTACTCTTTGCTTCTATGAAGTCAAAATCTGCGTCATTAGGCAGGTATGAATGTCCTGACACTAAACGTCTATGGTTTATAACTTCAATGGCAATACCAGGCGTTTATAGTATATACTTCAATGCAAGTACCGTTTTTATATTCCGATTCTGACCAATGCAGCTGTCGGAATACAAGATCACATGCTTACAATGTTTTGCATGTTCTTTTAGATATTTCATTAGGCAAGATAAAAGATCCTGTGATCCACCTCCCCTTCAGTTTCATTCCAAATGTACATAAAACCATTACTTTCATTGAATGAATGTACTCCAAAGTTGTAAACATGCTAGCGATGTAGATAGTTTTGGAAATGGGAATGCCTTCTATAGATCGAATGTCAATACGTAACATTCATTTAAATATTAGCTGCATCCGATTTTAAATTCTCCCAAGCCTGATCAGCTCTGCTTAAGTGTTATTGCTTTTCCTGTTTCAGGGTCACAATTTTAGCTTTGCTCTCTTCCATTAAAATGATGTATCACAGAAACTGCAAGTGTCTTTTGATGGTAGCTTGAAATGGAGATTAAATTTGGTTGAGAAAAATTATAATAGAATTTCTCTTTCACTGGTGTCTTATTGTCTTATGTTCATCACATTTTTACACATACATTCTGTACATTTTGCAATAAACAACTCTGGACTTAAATATTGTCTTTCAGGATTTTTGTTTCCAGTATAATGACTCTGATATGCAGGACATGAGTTTATATGATTAATAATATCAGTGTCATTAATTTTATTGCCAGGTGTCTTCTTGCCACGCGAGTTAACTACTGAAAAAACTTCTGACTTTGATATACAACGGTACAGTCGTCCATCAGATATCTGAAATGTATTGAAGAAAAATAGCTTACACACTTGTATGGATTGGTTTTCCACCTCTAGAAAATACTTATATGAAGTTGACTTCTCATATGCACAACCATTTCGTGATCGTTTTCTTTGAACTGTTCCTCGAAGATAAACATTCTGTTGTGAATAGTCACCTAAGTTCCAGAAACAATCATGCAGTTTCCTATATTGTTCTTCTCCTATTCTTGATGAACATTTCAATCGACATGAACAGATTCTGTAGGTAAAATAGTATATTACGATGCGAGGTTGGGAAGTGGTTTTTACAGAATCGAGGAAGAATGTTTAAAAACAGAGCGATAGCGAGGTTTTAATTTCCGAGATTCTGTAAAACACTTCACAAACGTGCCTTGTACATTATTTTTTGCGCAATGGTGTTTTCAAAATAATAAATAATAGTAAAATAATATTTTTGTTGGAGATATTTGCGTTCATTATAAACAATTGACTAACGTTAACAGTGTGGGCAATGTTTATTAGTTGAAACAACAGGAGGCCTTGAGAACAATTATTGATAACATGGCCACAAGTACGTATTTATTGTTTTATATTGTTTCAAAGAAAGTTCAGTTCATTTAAAATGCAGTGATTTGTTTCGTATAATGTATATTAACACTATCTTTTGGATATTTCCCGTATATACATTTACGTAGTATACATAGAGGGCTTTACTTTCCGCACATGGTTGTAAATGTATTACAGTATAGTTATTTAGGTTGGCAACCCCAACTGTAGGAAGTTGAACTTTCAATCATGGTCGCCATGCTGGTAAGTACGACAAAACGCACTATCGCGCAAAAACTTTTCTTTTAACCATTTTTCCTTTCCTCGTTGAACAAACCTGTCCTCCATTTCGAAAACATTTCCTTATATTGATTGATATTCCAGCTCTCCATATTTATCATTATTTTTCTTCCTCTTTGCTTTAAAGGTGAATTACTCTTCTCTAGAACTTCCTCTCTCAGCCCTATAACAAATAAAATATAATAATAATAATAATAATAATAATAATAATAATAATAATAATAATAATAATAATAATAATAATAAAAACAGTTACAGGCACACAAAACAGTGAAGTATAAATAGCATATAAAATAGTATATTTTTATGAAATATTATTTCTCTATTCGTTAGGTATATGTTATTTTCAAGTCACAAGTATAAATTATGTAATTACTTTAAGAAAGATTTTAAAACATGTTATATTACCTTAATTTTCTTCTGAAGTCTTATTTCTATCTATAGTAACTATGAGCTCATGTAATAAAACATCAAGAACATGGAGTATGGACTTCCTGCACTTGTATTCTGAAATAATAAACAGCTGACTCAGTGGTCACGTAAAGTGCTGCCAATTTGAGATTTACGACTCAATTATGGACTTAATTCATTAGTTCTCTGAAAAAAGTACCACATTGGAGAGTATAACAAAACTCTAATCTACATTTTTTTGGACTTACGCCACTTGCATTCCGAGTGCCTCATATAATTCACTATTGTGACAATGTTGTTTCTTATTAACGTTGATTTCTACGTTATGTGAGTTTTTAATTATTTATATATATATATATATATATATATATATATATCAACGGGGCAACGTAACCCCGCCTTCCAGGCGCCCCAAACTCAGAAGTGGGTTACAAGTACGCCATGCCAGGAGAGAAACCAGGAATGTCGAAAGACAAACCTGGGGCATTAAAAAAAATAATATCTGATTGGTAAATTAATGACCTCAGGCTTCACCTAATATCCTAGATATCCTCAACCCGTGTTCAACTCAAGAGTCGGGTCGAGGAAGTAGATCAGATGAAGCTCCTATATTTATAGAGGTCTGTGAACTACAAGGGTGCCGGCCGGCCACTGCTGACGCACCGTCACAGGGGCAGATGAATGAAATGAAACGAAATGGATGAGATGAGTATGGGGAAATGGTGGAATGAAATTTGTGATAGGGGAAAACAGGAGAAACCCCGAGAAAAACCTGCCCAAGCTCCGTTTCGTCCATCTCGAAATCCACATAGAGTGACCGATATTCAATCTCGGGGCCCCAGCGGTGAGAAATGAGCGTCTAACCACTTGCGCCACGGAACCGCCGTCATGCTTCACCAATAAAGACAATTTTTAGTTTCTGAATTAAAGAATGAAATGATTAAAGTTGATTAGATTTTCTATTGTCTTCGTTCTAAGAGTAAAATCTTAACCCCATCTTGTTTTTATTGGTGCTTTTTAAAATTTCCTTTTATAGACCATAACCCTAAAGTTTTACTGTTGGTTTTGGTAATTGAGTGAATTGAGAGTTTGCAAGTGCGGTTAATGTGTTTGTCAGTTACAGCGGTCGCGAGTGGAATATAGATGCTACTCCCATCTACAGCCATTAAATCAACGTATTTATGCCTCTGACCTCATGGCAGGCAGTCTTCACAAAAACATGAATGGCAGCGCTGTACTGTATTATCTGGTTGTTGCAGTCTGTCAAATTGGAAACTTCACAAAGTGCACATAAAAACAAAATGTCACAGAATTGCAGCTACTGTAATAACTGGCTTATTTATTCATTATGGTGTCCATTGTTTGTAATAGTTGGCTATTCTCAAATGTTCAATGTCTGAAATTA
Organism: Diploptera punctata; assembly: GCA_030220185.1. NCBI lineage: Eukaryota > Metazoa > Arthropoda > Insecta > Blattodea > Blaberidae > Diploptera > Diploptera punctata. Next base: position 1,009,818 of record JASPKZ010008381.1, on the reverse strand, counting down.
TCCTCTACCTGCAGCAGTTCTGTACAACTAATTCACTGGGCTGTCGAACCCGTAGGTTCATGGTTAGAACTCACTGGCACTATCGAACCCGGAGGTTCATGGCCGCGCGGACATAAGCTCTCCAATCCTGAGCTGATGTTTTCCAATCACCCCCTGTATAATTTACTTCCCTCAAATCATAGTTAATGTAATTTTCCCACCCCATCCTTGGTCTACCAACTGGGCGTTTTCCCTCCGGTTTTCCTACAAGAAGCTTCCAAGCACCTCTTTCATTCCCCGTTCTGCCACATGTCCTGCCCATCGCAGTCTACGAGATTTAACTGTTCTCATTATATCTGGCTTCCTATAATGATCATGCAGTTCACTGTTATGTAGTCTTCTCCATTCACCTGTCTGTTCATCTCGCTTTGGTCCAAAAATCCTCCTAAGTACTTTATTCTCAAATACTTCCAATCTCCTTTCCTCCCTTAAAGTAAGAGTCCATGTTTCGCACCCATACAATATAACTGGTAGAATAATAGTTTTATATATTTTCAGTTTAACGTTTTTTGAAAGGAGTTGGGACATCAAGAGTCTCTGCAATGCATAATAGCACGCATTTCCAGAATTAAGCCTATGTTTAATTTCTTTGTGCATCTCATTGTTAGGCGGACAAATTCTCCGTACATCCCTATCCAGAAGTAATACTTTTCAGTCATCTCCTGTGTAATTTATTTCTTCAAATCATGGTAAATGATATTCTCCCACCTCATTCTTGGCCTATCTACTGGTTTTCCTACACGAAGCTTTCCCTCTGGTTTTCCTACAAGAAGCTTCCATGCACCTCTTTTATTCCCCATTCGCGCCACATGTTCAGTCCATCGCAGTCTACGACACTTACTGTTATTATTACATCTGGTTTCCCATAAAGATCATTTAGATGTTATGTAGTCTTCTCCATTCGCCTGTGCGTTCATCTCCTTTGGTTAAAAAATGTTCCTAAGAACTTCATTCTCAATTACTCGTAACCATCTCTCTTCGCTTAAACTAAGAGTAAATTTTCCACACCTAATGGTGTAACTGGGAGAATAACAAATTTAATTATTTTCAGTTGAATGTTTTTTTAGAGAAGTTGTAACAAGAGTCTTTTTAAAGCATAATAGCGAGTTTTTCAAGTATTGAGTCTATGTTAAATGTTGTTTGTGCACTAATTCCTGATTGTAATTATTGTTCTTAGATATTTGGATTCATACACATCTTCAGAATTTTCCTCATTTGATATTAACTTTCCTTTTCAAACATATAATGTATGTCTATGTGTCAAACATGTATTTAGTTTTATTGATGTTTATTTACAGTCCAAATTTCTTAGTGTTACTCAAAGGAGTGTGCTTTTTGGCCCTTACCGTTAGTATCTCCTCGCTATCTTCTAACAAATATTATATCATTAGCATAAACTAACAACTTATTGATACCATAGAGTTGGTAGATCTTCTTCATCCTCTAAAGATTTGATGGCATGCTTTAGTACAAAATTGAGCAGTAGAAGAGACAGTGCACCTCCTTGTTTTTAACCCGTTGTGAATTTCAAAAGTATCTAATAACTGTGTTGACCTAGGCTTTCACGGCCGGAGTTGCTATGATGATCTTGAAGAAGATTTCTGGGCTGTAGGCTGTGGTCTTTAGGCTTGAAGTTCCCCGACGTTTCGCCAGAGACTGCGTCTGGCGAATCGTTGGGGAACTTCAAGCCTCAAGACTACGGCCTACAGCCCGGAAATCTTCTTCAAGATCATCAGACTGTATCGTATAACTGTATCGTATAACTGTTTGCCTACATGCACCTTATTTTTTGTGTCATTTAGACACATTCGATTAAGTCTAACTAACTTTCTAGGAATTCCAAACTCCAGCAGGATAGTATAGATCTTTTACCTCTTAATTGAATCGTATGCCTTTTTAAAGTCTACATTTAGTTTTTTACGGTGACATTATAATCCCATTTATTTTTTAAAATATGTCTTATTAGATTAGATTAGATTAGATTAGATTTATTTAGCCTGGTGGAGTTAAGGCCATGTGGCCTTCTCTTCCACTCACCAGGACAAACATATATTACATAAGAATATAACAATCTTAATTAACTCTAATATTAAACACTAAGTAAAAATTTGATCAAAAGATAATATCTAATATACATATTACGATCTATAATACAACCAGTTAATATTAGTTAAAATTAAGACTAAAACTAATAATAAAATGTATACAAGCAAGACATATTAAATTGTCCCTGTCTAGTATATATAAAAAACAGGAAAATAATGAGATATAGAAAACTAATTTTACGATTATACAATATTTAAAACAAAACAAATAAAAGTATTTGTTATTCTTAATATTATTTACATAAATAATTAATATATTAATATTGCTAAAAGAATACTATCAGTGAGGTGTATAAGCTAGTTTGTTATTAAATAATTCTTTAGTTTGTTTTTGAAGGATGTTATAGTTTGACAGTCTCTGACATAGGGTGGAAGGGAATTCCATGTTTTGGTAAGTGACACCGTAAAAGATAATGAATAATATACACTAGCTATAGAAATGAAACAGAATATTGATGGAAAGAGTATGTTGATAAAATGTTGGAAGAGAGGATCCAAAGAAGAGTGTTGTATTATAGCCATAAGGAAGAATTCGTCGGGGAAGATTAAGAAAACAGTGGTTATACATGTTTTTATCCGGAACAGATAGTATTGACTATACCTTGGAATTTAGAATAATAATAAAAAAGTCTTTGGACTGACAATAGCTATGAAGATACAATTTTCCGAAATAATAATGAGACAGTTTCCATAATATCATTGGAAGAATTGAACAATAGTTTAAAGAAATTAAAAAATGGGAAGGCAACTGGCACAGATGGCTTGAATTCTGAATTGTACAAATATGCAGGCAAACAGTTCCATGAAAGACTGTTGTCCTTCTTTAATAATGTATTCAAAAATGCAGATATACCACAAGAATGGAAGACAAGCATTGTTATAACCCCTGTTCAAGAAAGAAAGGGACAGACAAAAATGGAACAACCTAATAGGGGAATCAGTTTGTTAAACACATGCTACCAAAATTATGCAGACATTTGAAATGGAAAATTGAAAATTTTCAGTGAAAAAATTCCTTATGGAATGTCAAAATGGATTTAGTAAAGGACGATCTTGTATTGATGCAGCATTTTCTGTTAAACTATTGCTTGAATAAAGAAGAGAATTCAACTTAGAAACACATTTTGCTTTCATAGATTTTGAAAAAGCATTCGACACAGTCAAGAGAATCAAAACTCTTAAATATATTGGAAGACAGAAATATACCAAATTTACTTCGGCAGAACATACAAAATATTTACAAAGACAACACCATAAAGATTAAATTAAATAACAGATTTTCTGAAGAAGGAATTATAAATCGTGGTGTGAGACAAGGCTGCCCCCTATCCCCAACACTCTTTGCAATTTATATCAATGAAGTAATATGTTGCTGGAACAAAACATATAAATTTGGAATAAGAATACCAGAAAATAGAAAATTAAACACCCTATTGTTTGCAGATGACCAAATAATAATAGCAAATTTCGAAGATAATCTACAGAAAGGTCTGTATGAACTTAACAAAATTAAAGAAGAATATGGATTAAAAATCATCTACAGAAAAACACAAAAATTATGGCAATTTCAAGGTGTAGATCCTGTCAGAAGTAAAATTGTACTGGACAATAAAATTTTGGAGCAGGTGAATAATTTTACATATCTAGGATGCAATATCTCATATGAAGAAGAAAAGGATGTAAATGCAAAAAAATCTAAATTTTTAAGAATTTTAGGGTTAATAAATTCTATCTTCAAGCCACAGTTAGTCCAAAAACATTCAAGACTATAAAAGTGTATAAAACACTGGCTCTTCCAACTCTTTTGTATGGTAGCGAAGTATGGACGTTTGAAACAGAAGGATATACAGAGACATAGATCTGCTGAAATGAGATATCTTCGGAGGACTGCAGGATACACACTACTAGATCACAAAAAAAATGAAGACATCTTAGAAGAATTACACATGGAATCTTTAGAAAACAAAATTTCTGATTATAAGTCAAGATGGATACATGTTCATCGAATGGAAGATCACAGAATACCCAAACTAATGTTAAGATATCAACCTGCAGGAAGAAGAAGACCAGGACGTCCACTCAAAAGACTTCTGGATGGTGTTTCTCTTGAGGCCGAAACAGGTCAACAAATGGCCTAAATTCGTGAATGTACTATGATGATGATGATGATAAATTATTATTATTATTATTATTATTATTATTATTATTATTATTATTATTATTGTCGGCCGCAGTGGACTAGTGGTTATGCTCCTTGCCTCTGGTCCCGATGATCGCGGGTTCAAACCCGGCGGGGTCGATGGATTTTTTAGGACGGAAAAATCCAAGGAGCAAGTCCTCCGGGAGGGACTTTAAGCCGTGGGTCCCGAGTCTGAAGATTTTCAGGCTCGTAAAAAATCCTTAAGCCTGAATGAAAAGGCCTCTAAGCAAAATTTACCGAATTTTCCCGTCCTAATACTACCTTGGTTTCCTAGATATCAGTATGAGGCGATGCGCTGACCACGTACCACTCAAAATGACATTTGTACGAAAACAAGTGTAACTAAATTCGTATGGTTCAAATTCTTTCCTGTAGGGGGAGAGCGCCTAAATCTCTGTAAAGGGAAACACATGGGCTTACAAAAAATATTATTATTATTAGACATTAACAAAGGCAGATAGTAAACAAATAGAGAAATGAAGATGTTGAGAACAATAGCAGGATACCAAAGGACCGATAAAAAGAAAAACGAAGAACGAAGATATAAGAATAGAACTTAATATATTTAATCTCTGTGAAAGAATAAAATGCTATCAAAATGCTTACCTTCAGCACGTATTACGAATGAAGAATGTATAATTATAAACCAAAAGGAAGAAGATTGTTGGGAAGACCATTGAAGAGATGGAAGGACCAATTCGACCTATAATGAGATCGGAACAGGCCATTGGGCTTAATCCTTCTTGTTGATGATGATGATGATGATTATTATTACTTATTATGTTTTAGTGTTATTAGATTATTATTATTATTATTATTATTATTATTATCATCATCACCATCGTCATCGTTGTAGAGTATAATGTACCTCTAGTTATTTGAAAATGTAACAGTATGAGTGGAGTAAATGGGACTTGTTGCGGATGATGACAGTAGGTATAGGACTGCACCACATTGAACTGATGGCATAATGTTCCTGGCAGGATAATTCCCAGTGTAAGGCAATCACGGACACGCGGCTCCTGGTTTGGAAAGGGGAATGGAGACGACTTTAAGTGTATGGGGGTGACATTGTACAACCAGGGGTGAGAAACTCATTCTCTGAGGCAAAGAGCTTCTTTAAACACTTCTGTTCTAGTATTTTGAATACAAATTTTTGAGCACAGTAAGGACATTGAAGGGTAGCAAAATTGGCGATCAGTGAAGAAATATGTATTATCAATAAGTGGAACTTTAATATGTTATTTGTTTCCGATCTTCCCTTGTATTATGTAATAAATAAGGAGAGGATTTTTAGATACTGAAAGATAATAATTCAACACATATTAGTACAATGATTATGAAAATATACTTGGTCTTGAAAATGACAACTTCGCTGTTGAAACATGTTGATTCTTTTAATTTTTAATTGGTGAAATGGGTAAATTGACTACATGTTTTACGATTTTATCACCAAGAAGATCATTAGTTTATTAAAATAAAAAGCTTATGTAAATTCAACATAATTTCTTTCCTAACTCAAAAGTAACATCTGTATATCAATATAATAATGCTAGATCCCACAAAAAATATTGAGAAAAAATAGAAGTTATGTTATAAAACTGTGAAAACGTTTTAAGTTCATTGGATGTAAATACTTGTTTATTTATTATACTATGTTGCAATCTTAACTTTAAGCGCTTAAAAATCCGCTTCCTAGTTTAATAAGTGATCTTAGTTGAATATCCTTCTAGTGAATTTTTTTCTGCGGGAGTGGGGGGTGTCCCGCGCCGTAGCCGAGTGGTTGAGGCAAGAAGTCTTGGTGCAGAGCTATGGGACTTGCGCTGGTTCGAGTCTCCAAGAGGGAAGACATTTTTCTGATGGAATTTCGGCCAGTATGGGACCGGTGCCCACCCAACATCGTAAGGCATTTGGGTATCTACAATAAGTAGCGACTCCAGGTTGAGAATACCAGCTATATCGGCTGGGAGATACGACATGCTGACTTGATGTGACCCCTACACTGGCTAGATGATCGTCTACCTCTGTGATTAACACATGTGGATGTGAGGCCAGCAGCCGAATGGTCAGCCAAGGGCCTTCTAGTCCTGCCGCGCTTGGAATTTTTGGGGGTGGGGGTGGTACATCTATGTGTGTGTGTACGTGTGTGTGTGGTGTGTTTGAGTTCTTTTTTTTTTTAATCTGTTCTGTATCAATTGTTTTATTTTTGTACAAAGTAAGAGTTTTTTATTTACTTTTTTATATATTTTTACACATGGTCTATTTATGTGTGAGTGCAGGTATGTATTGCTGTGTATGTACTGTAAACTTACATATATTCATTGGTTTTATGTATTTTTATATATTAGTGTATGTGTGTAGCCATGTATGCATTTGGTTACATATTAGTTTTTTTTTATTCGTGGAACAAAATATGCACGTACGGCCTAAGAGGCATTTACGCAATATAAATAAAAATGTATTTAATTTCTCTGGAAAAAAGTGAGTAAATTCCATTCGTACTAATACTGTATTTTGAAATATAATTAACTACACTACGCGACTCTCCTAGAATTTCTACAGCCTCCGAAAGATCTAACTTTTTACCCTTATCACAAATATGTAAAATTTCAAAATTTGGATCAAAAGAATGATTAAATTTAGAAATTAATAAATTTAAAAGTAGTAAAAAACTGTTAAATTCTCAACTTGGTTTGAATGAATTCCATTTGTTAAATTTAAAAATTTAAATAAATATTGTTGTATTGTTGTTTAGATCAGTTGGAACACAATTCATAATTTGTTAACATGTCTGAAGAAGGTACAGTGTACCGAAACAGCTGTCACTGAATTATATAATAAATATGAAAATCAAATAAAACTACGTTTTATTTTTATTTAATTAATCAATATGGATTTTCATCAAGTAAACACCAACTCAATTGATTAAAACCATCAATACCCCGCGATTTAACCCTTGGCGATACACGAGTTGTAGCATTTACGTTTAAGTAAAAACATTGATATTTTTTGGTTGCAAAAATCCCAAGTGACAAGCCATGTGGGACTGACTTTACCTTGGGATATTTGGACTGATAAAATAACCTCGAGCCTAAATTAGCGCATCTGGGTAAAATTTAATCAACATTTCGGATCGAAATAATACCTTAGTTTCGTACTAGAAAATCTAACTACTTTTTCACTCAATGAAAATTGCGTGAGCATTGCATTTTAGAAGATGAAATTTTATTTGATATGCACATTTACAAGGAATGAAAACCATAGAGAACAGCTAGACAGGCATGTGAATATAGACTTAGAGAACGCCGTGATATTGGACGTCCGAGAAGAAGATGGATAGATGATTTGTATCCTGTATGAACGGAAAGATTTGCCATCAGATGAAGAAGACATTTTATTTTTTATTTATATTGTAAATTGAATAGTTTAGAAATTGAATTGATTAGCTTATTGATTGTTTTAGCGGCAATAATCTGGAGGGAAGTAACCGTTACTGAATTTTCTTTGTTATGGCTGCACAAGTATTTGAGAATAAAGTTCTTAGGAAACTTTTTGGACCAAACACACAGATGAACAGACAGGTGAATGGGGAAGACTACTAACAGTGAACTACATGGTCTTTATAGGAAGCCATATATAATAACAGTTAAGTGTCGTAGACTGCAATGGGCAGGCCATGTGGCATGAATGGGGAACGAAATATCTGCTTGGAAGCTTCTTGCAGGAAAAACAGAGGGCAAGCGCCCAGTTGGTAAACCCAGAATGAGGTGGGAGAATAACATTATGATTTGAGGGAAGTAGATTATACAGGGAATGATTGTAAAACATTGGTTCAGATGGGGGTGTATGGAGAGTTTATGCCCGCGCGGCAATGAACCTACGGGATCGATTGTGCCTGTGAGTAAGTAAGTATTGATTGTTTTAGTGGCAATAATCTGGAGGGAAGTAACCGTAACTGAATTATCTCTGTTATCACTGCACGGTTATTAACAACTAGAAGGAGAACATTTTTTTAAATTTCTTTCATTTTGGGGGATTATATATGAATCAAATTTGTATTGGAGCACTTTTGCCCCAGCTGGTGATGTTGGGAATAGATAGACATAGGTACATATTTTTGAAGTGTCGCAGCGTGAAGTTTCAATAATGAAGCAAAGTTTTAATGTTTGTTATTTGATATATGGATAGTTACCCTGACGAATATCACTGAAACAGGAAACACCGAGACATGACAATTTGCCATTAAGAAGTCAACACGCACGCACATTGTTACCAGACCGAGGTTCTCCCACGATTACTACCAGCTGATGTATTCCACTTCGTCCATGTTCAAGTGTAGCGGTAATAGTATCGGCTACATAATAGTCCTACTGCTTCATCCACCTGTCCCCTTATTTCATTTATTACTATACCTCGAAGTTGAAGGCAAATATCTATTTAGTTCCGATCAGTGAATATAGGAACTAATTTCAGATGACTACCCTACATGAAATACGACTCGATGGAAGAGAGGCTAGCTCGCGCGACTGCCCCGACTGGGATACCAGGTTTGAATCCCTTCAATGGATTAATTGATGGTTTATGATTTTCTGCTTCTCTAATAATTTTGACTTCGTTCATCATAAATTTCGTTTAATTTGTATAATCAACACTTTTGAAATTCATATTAAGGCACCGTTGAGGTTATGTAATAAGATGTTGATTATAAAATTGGTACCTGGTAAGTCAGTCGTCCTCAACTAAATTATTAAACTTCAAGTTGGAGGTCTTTCAAAAACAATGTTTCATCTTACGCATTTTAACTAGAACAGAAATTTGTATAAGGCATCATCTGCAGCCTGATTCATATGCTTATTATTTTTTTTATAGCGTGAATTACAGTGAGCCTCCGACCAGGAAACGACACCTAGAAGTACTCGCCACTGAAGATACGCTCCGAAGTTGAGGGAGAAAATCTGGTAGGAACACCAATAACGGACCAAGGCCACATAGCGCGGAATCATTCAATATTATGATTACCAGCCTTGAAAACCTGCATTTAACTATTATATATATATCCGGTTTTAACAATGTTGACACATTTTTCCGGCCTTCAATTTCGTTTTATCTTTATCCTCCATTCGTCTCTATTATAACATAGTTCTTCCTCTATTGCCCAGCCCTTTAAAGTTTCTCTAATCACCTGGATCCCCGTGAGATTTGGTCGTCCTTTCCTTCTCGTTTCTGATGGTGTCCCTGCCATTACTTTTTTTTTTGGTAATCTTTTATCCTCCATTCCTCCATATACCCGTACCATTTTAGTTGTTTTTCTTGGATAAATTATAAAATCGAGTTTCGCACATTCATGTTCTCTTTCATAACATCATTTCTAATTTTCTCTCTTCTTGATATCCCAATAGATCTTCTCCAATTGTCCATTTCTGCTACCATTAGTTTTCTTTTCATCTGATAATTCATAGTCCAAACCTCTGAACCATAAGTCGTAATACTTCTAACTATTATTTTAAAAGTTTAACTTTAGTTTATTTTTTTGATATGGCCGGTCCCAAGCCCGGATGAGAAAGGAGGAGGGGGGGGAAAAGTCATTAAAAAACCAGGGTTCAGTTGGCTCCGACTGAGGGTATCCTGTAAGGGCCCCTAGTCATGGTTACGGTGAAGACCTCAACGGCAAAGTCGGCGCAGAAGGAATCTTTCCAGACGGCGGATCTGGCGGAAGAGGCAACCCTATCTCTAAAAGAAGTAGAGAAACGCTGCCTTGCGGTGAAAATGGATCTTCAAAGGCTATGGGAAGAAACCCCAAACAGAAAATTTCCTGGTCCTCCAGGTTGGGGGTTGATGCGATGGGCTAACTCCCGGTTCATTGGAAAAAAAAATGGAATGTTAAAAAACCCAATGATTTAAATTATTATTATTATTATTATTATTGATCCCTATTAGGTTCGTCTTCCGGGCATATAGGCCGTGGTCCAGTCGTTCTTCTACTCGACGTTTCGTCTACTGCTGCGGTAGACATCTTCAGGAGATACTGCGTGAAGATGTCTACCGCAGCAGTAGACGAAACGTCGAGTAGAAGAACGACTGGACCACGGCCTATATGCCCGGAAGACGAACCTAATAGGGATCAAGACGCCGGCCGTGAAAGCCTACAGTTATACATTATTATTATTATTATTATTATTATTATTATTGAAATACTGTCATAAGAGAAAAAATGAATATTGGTTATTCAATAGTAGATTATATACGGTATAAGCAATTAAATTGGTATGGACACGTACGACGAATGCAAGAAGAAAGATTACTCAGGAAAACATTGGAATGGTGTCCACCTGGAAGAAGGAGGAGAAGAAGACCTCGAAACTCGTGGATGCAGGAAATAAGAACTGGAATGAGAGCAAGAGGACTGGAGGACATGGATTGGATGGAGAGAGACGAGTGGAGAAAATAATAAAACTTTAGGCACAGAAAGATGTGTAAACATTAAAATTCTGTATGTGAATAAAATTATTATTATTATTATTATTATTATTATTATTATTATTATTAGTTTTATTATTATTACATTATTTAAAAAATGTCTCATATATCATCTTGAAAACATGTTTTTTTCTTCAATCTCCTTAACGTTAAGGTGTTTTTACTTGGCCGCGGAACTTATATATGTAAGTATGGTTGTTTTCTTTTCATTATCCTTAGTAAGAGGAATTTAAAATTGAAACGTCTGCTCTAGTAGACACGGTGTTTTACATCTTTGTTTAATGGATCGAATCCTCCCCAGAAAGTGTCTCCACCTTGTTGAAAGTGTCCTCTAGGGATGGGCGTGCACTCCAGACGATGTTCTTCTCAGGGGACCCTAATTCAAGGATGCAATTGTTTTTCTTGTTTGAATAGTGCAAGGTGTGCTCAAGATCTTGGAACTGATGTTTGTTAAAATCGTGCATGGTATGAATCTGCAGAATGGAAGTAATATTAGTGCTCAGATATAAAGTATGAATTCTTTGCGGGAAATATGGTAAAACGCTTACGGATAGAGTACGATTTCTTTTGGTATTAATCAGTTTTTGGTTATGTTTTTAATGCATATTATTTATTAGCCGGTTGAGGAAATAATACTTAAAACCAACACACAAGCATTGTATTAAAACACTAAGAAATTGGGTCTGGAAGTAAACACCAACGAAACTTAATAATGCATAGCCACACGTAGAAATGTATTATATATTTGAACTGGACAGTTGGCAACAAATGAGGACAATTTTGATTAAGTGGCAGCATTTAATTGTACAAGTATTATTTTTGGATCAAAGAGAGACGAACAGACAGGTAGATGGAGAAGATTACTTAACTGTGTGATGCATGTTCTTAACATGAAAACAGATTTAATAAGAACAATTCAGTCTCGTAGACTGTGATGGGCAGGACATATGGCACGAATGGAGAATGAAATAAGTGCATGGACTTTTTTTTGTAGGAAAACGAGAGGGAAATCTCCCAGTTAGTAGACCAAGAATGAGGTGGGAGAATAACATTAACTATTATTTGAGGGAAGTAAATTATACAGGGATGATTGGAAATCATTAGCTCACGATAGGGATGTGTATAGAGCTTATGTCTGCGAGGCCATGAACATACTGATTCTATAGTTCCAGTGAGTTAGTTAGTTATTGTATGCACCTCATACGTCACCACATAGATACATGAATGCTGACCAAGCAGCGAATTTCTTGACCTAACTTTATTTCGTCTATTTCCCTGTAGATGTCAGTGAGGGACATGTGGTCATATACCACCTGAAAGAAGCATCTAGTATGCAACTAAGGCATTACCTGGATTGTGAAGACCGGTTAAATTTTACTCAGACGTACTAAGTTTGTCTTCATGTTCTTTTACGAGCTCTTTAATCTACAGACTCGAAACCTACAGCTTAAAAGTCCCTCCCGGATTACTTGTCCCTTGAATTTTACCGACTTAAAAATCTATCGATTCCGGCCGGATTTGAACCTGTGGTCCCCAGGACTGGACTGAAAGAAAATAACCATTAGACCACCCCGATTGACAAATTGAATAAGAGCAATAATAATTACAAACAGGCATGGGGTGCAGAAAGAAATAGAACATAGGCTCAACTCGAGAAAAGCATGCTATTATGCATTACAGTGATTCTTTGTAATCACAATTTCCCTTAAAAGAAAAATAAAATGTTAAAAGTATATGAAACTACGATTCTTCCACTTATGATACATGGGTGCAGAACATGATTTCCTTCTATGTGAAGAGAAAGGATTACAATTATTTGGGAGCAAATGTCAGGACCGAAAAAAAAAAACTATTCACCTTCAGCTAAATCGAAAGGAGTTCGATTAGTCTCACTCAAACAAGAAGTAAATCATACAAAAGCTAATGGTATAGTTAAAAAGATAACTTACGAACAGGTGAAGGGGAAAAAACTGCATGGCAGTGTTCTTCTTGATCTTCAATAAAAAAAACTGATATAATAAGAACAGATAAATGTCTTAGATACCGATGGGTAGGATTTATGTCACTTTTGGGAAAAGATGTTGTAAAATATTGAAGGACAACCGGAGGAAAAACACCAAGTAAGTAGGCCAAGAATGAGGCAGAAGAATATTTGCTATTGAAATTGATGTTTAATGTATTATCATTAGAAACAGCATTTCAGCGTGATTCAAGCCTTGGCTTCCCTCAGAACCAACTTCCACGCATCTCTCTCTGTCTCTAGCAACCAGCCACCATACAGCACCTCGATTTATCAGCTTCCTCAGATTCTCCATTATTATTATTAACTTACAAACTAACTAACTTATACACCTCACTGATAGTATTCTTTTAACAATTAATAAATTTAATTATCTATGAAAATAATATTAAGATTAACAAATATTTTCTTTTGTTTTGTTTTATATATTGTACAAACGTAAAATTAGTTTTCAATATCTCATTATTTTCTTTGTTTTATATATACGTACGTTAGACAGGGACAATTTAATGTCTTGATTGTATACATTTTATTATTAGTTTTAGTCTTAATTTTAACTAACATTAACTATTTGCATTATAGATCATAATATAATAGATATTATCTTTTTGATCAAATTTTTATTTAGTATTTAATATTAGAGTTCATTGTGATTGTTATATTCTGATGTAATATATGTTTGCCCTGGTGAGTGGAAGAGAAGGCCACATGACCTTAACTCCACCAGGCTAAATAAATAAATCTAAATAAATCTAAATATTATTATTATTATCATTATTATTATTATTATTATTATTATCATTATTATTATTATTATCATTATTATTATGATCATTATTATTATTATCTTTATTATTATTATTATTATTATTAATTATTATTATTATTATTATTATTATTATTATTATTATTATTATTATTATTATTATTATTATTATTATTATTATTATTATTATTATTATTGTCCACCACTGTGATCTCGAGGTAGCGGACCCGGGTGAGGTTTTTTCAGGGTTTTCCTTACCTGTAAGACAAATGGCAGGAACCTTAGGGCCCAACGATCCCCGAAAATCATCCGGCCATCATCATCATCCTCATAATTATCATCATCCTTCATCAGTGTGGAAAGCAATGGGAAGTTACCACACCTATAATTCCCTTAGTAAAACTGCAAACATAGCATGAAAATGATATGATTGCAGTGAAAGATCGGGCAGAATTATTATGGATGATTATTATTATTTTATTATTTTCATTATTATTTATTCAATACCCCGGATTATTATTTCCACATTTTTTGTGTTCTCGCCTGGCAATGGCGTAATTGTAACACACTAATGCAGTTGGAGCGTCTGGAAGGCGGGGTAACGACTTTCCCGATGAGATGATGGATCATGATGATGATAGTAGTGCGTAGGGGGAGTCCTTAATCATAAACTTAATCTAAGGCGAATAAGAATGATGATGATTATGATGGCCATATGATGTTCTGAACCGTTTTGGCCTTAAAGTTCCCTGGCATTTGTCTTACAAGTAAGGAAAGACCCCGAAAGAAACCTCACCCAGGAAACTTGTTCCGACCGGGGACCGAAACCCGAGCCAGCTGCGTGACAAGGCAGCGGTGAAATTATTATTATTATTATTATTATTATTATTATTATTATTAACTAAATAACTCACTAGCACTATCGAATCCGTATGTACACAGCCGCGTGGACATAAGCTCTCCATACATCTCTATCCTGAGCTAGTGCTTTCAAATCATCCCCTGTATAATCTACATCCCTCAAATCATGATTAATGTTATTCTTCTACCTCATTCTTGGTCTACCAACTGGGCGTTTTCCCTCTGGTTTGCATACAAGAAGCTTCCATGCACCTCTTTCATCCCCAATACGTGTCACATGTCCTGCCCATAGCAGTCTACGAGACTTAACTGTACTTCCTATAAAGACCATGTAGCACAATGTTATGTAGTCTTCTCCAGTCACTTGTCGTTCATCTCTCTTTTGTGCAAAATAAATTCCTAAAAAAATATTCTCAAATACTCGTAATTTCCTTTACTCGCTTAAAGTAAGAATCCATGTTTCGCATACATATAATATAACCGGTAGAATAACAGTTTTATATATTTTCAGTTTAACGTTTTATAAAAGGAGTTAGAAAGAGAAGAGTCCCTGTAACGCATAACAGAATTCATTACCAAAATTGAGCCTATTTCAATTTCTTAGTGCATGTCTTACCTATTTGTGATTATTCTTTCTAGGTATTTGAATTCAACCACTTCTTCAAAATTTCCCTCATTTGTGATCACCTGCCCATTTTCATTATATAACATATTTATATATGCGACCATATATATATATATATATATATATATATATATTATTTTTATTATTCATAATAATATTATAGACATTAAAATGTATATATATATATATATATATATATATATATATAATGCAGGATGAAAGACTAGCAAAGGTCGTATATGCATTGAAAATTGATAGAAGGAAAAGAAAAGGAAGACCAAAAACAAACTGAAGGAACAACATTCTAAATTCAATGAAGAAATTTGGTGTAACAGATGAAGACAAAGAGGACAGAGAACGATGGAGAACTTTAATTAAGGGAAATTTCTGAATTTTGTTGCAAAATGATAGTCTATAAGTCCGTAGCCATTTATGCCTTGTCACGCAGCGGCCCCGGGTTCGATCTCCGGTCGGGGCAGTTTTTCTGGGTGAGGTTTTTATGGGGGTTTTTCCTCACCTGTAAGACAAATGTCAGGAAAACTTTAAGGCCCAAACGGTACCCGAAATCATATGGCCATCATCATCATCCTTATCATTATCATAAGTAATGCCACGAGTGATTTCCAAATTATCGATAAATTCACGACTCACGAAGTGAGGAGTGAATTTATCTAGAGAATTTGGAAATCAAGAGTGGCATTTGTTAGGACTATTTAACGAATAAAATAAAGCTGTTTACTCACAAATCATTATTTAACTACAGTTATTTAAAAATATTTTTATATTTAAAGTAAACGGTGATGTTTGAAAACTAATGAGAAACGATAGGTAGCCTACGCTTCTACTGCTTCTTTTGTTTATCACTGCAACCAGATCATACTATTTATTGCCAAAGGAACGCAATATTGTAAGAATGCTCTCTAGTGGAGAAAAAATGAAACACATCAATCTGTATATTAATTCATTTTTGATGTCGTATACATTTAAGAAAGTGCAAACAGTGGTTTCTTTTTTTGGTGGTATAATCAATTGCTACAAATGTTGACATGTAAGCACTATTATATACAATCTGGTAGCCGTATTTGTTATAGGCTCAGTCACTGCAAAATAACGGTCAGACCTGTTCAGAATATTAAAAAGGAGGAGCTTTGCTTAATATATGATAATCCTAACGTTGATAATTATTTCGTGAAACACGTCTCTGATTGGTTGTAATACAGAAATCATTGAAACGTGATTGGTCATTGACTCCCATTTGGGGCATGAGTTAAATAGTCATTATAATCCTTCACCGGTGTGGAAAACTATATATATATTATATATATATATATATATATATATATATATATATATATATATATTAAATTCATGTTAATTAATAAGATTCATTGGAAAAAAACCCTCAATGATGAGGAAAATTCTCGGAATGAAAAAACAAATATATATATACATACATACATATATTATTAGAGCTGAGAGTTACATCTTGCACTCCAATCTCCCTTGTTTATTGGGTCATACATTTCCTTGATATCAAGTTATATTAGTGTAAGCTCGAAACAATCTTTTAAACGCAAAATTAAAATTTTATAACTTTAGTTTTGAGATGGATATACATTAATGAATAGTTAAACATTATTAGAAACTTTAAGACTTCTCAGACATGGTTAGCAATTAGTTAATGAAAGAGAAAGTACTACAATCGTCCAGCTCGATTCAATAAGGAATCTTCAGTCCATTACTGGTAATGGATTGCCTTTCTAATGAAACATTATGGAAGGATGAAAAACTCTTTCTGACACATTTTTTACAGGACGTAAAAAAATCGTAAAATGCTAAGTAGATCTAAGAACAAGGGAGATAAAGTTTCCGCGTATCTTTTACTCTTTCTTCTGACAATAAATTAAAAATATAGACCTAGTTGTAAGGATGCAAATGACTCTTTTATAAATAAAATTGCTCTACCTTTGTGATCTCAGAATATCGTTGCTCCCTATTGCGCATAGCACCCAGGTTCGTTCCCCGGTTAGGACAAGTTTCCTTTTTTTCTGGGGTTTTCTTCACATGTAAATCAAATTTCAAGAAGTATTAAGGTCCATACATTCGCCGATGATATGATGATATCAGTAACATAATCAATATAAGATATTAATTATATAATTTTTATCTGGTAAGTTAGTCGTCCTCAACTATATTATTAAACTTCAAGTTATTCTAATATGGAGGCCTATCGAAAACAATGTTTCATCTTCTGCGTTTTAACTGGAACGGATACTGTTATATAGGTTGTATAACGGATTTATGTCTGCGGTTATGTTCTCGTTGAGTGGGTCTTCATTCCTTGCTTCTTTTAGAATCTCTGTGTCTTCAAGGATGCTGATTCTGTTGTTGTATTTTCTGTGTAGTATTGTCATAGAGTTATCGTTTTTTTTTCAAATTGATGACCTGTTTTTTTAGTATATGTTTGGCAAAACTTGATTTTTCTTCATCATTAATAACATTTTTTCAAATGTTCCGAATATTGTGTGTTAACGTTTCTTATTGTGTTGCCTACTATATGTAGAATTTTTCACAACTATTGCATTTTAGTTTATATACTTATTTGTTGTTTCTGTTTTGTTAGAAATCGTGTTATTGAGTTTATTATTAGTTTTAAAGGCGATTTTAATGTTTTTATCTTGTTTCTTGATCGAATTAGCTAATTTGGTCGTTTCATTTCCTTTATAAGTTAGTGTAAGTTAATCCATTTGTTTGCATTTGTGTTACATTATTTTTCTAGTTTTGTTATATTTGTTAAATGTATTATTCTTTTTTGCTTTCTGACTAATTTGTTGATCGTTTCTTCTTTGTATCCATTTTTATGTGCTAGGGATTTGATATAGTTCAGTTATTTTCTGTAGTTTGTTTTGTTTAGTGGTAGCTTTAACATTCTGTTGGTTAGGCTGATGAAGGTACTAATTTTCTGTTGTATTGGGATTCTTGATTTTTGATAATCAATATATTCGTCAAGTTTAGTATGAATGTGAGAGTGTTGCTGTGTTTCTATGTGAAAGTTCGTAATGTCTTGGTGGAGGTATTGGATTGTGCTGGTAACACATTCAGTGAGGCCCTACATGCCTTTGTGTGGTCGAAAAGGTATGTGTGTGATCCCAAGTTTGATGTCCTCTCCTGACAGCTTAGAAACAAAGGCTATTGAATCCTCGAGACTGAAGCCAAAATTATGGTTGAGATATGTTGATGATACTTTTGTAATCTGGTCCCATGATAGGCATTTTTGTTGTATTTAAAACAAAAAAAAATACATATTCTCAAAATCTGAGCACTTATATTACTTCCACAGAATAAATATGTATTTATGAACATATATTCGTCATGAATTTTAAAAGCATTGAGACTTTATGTGATCCCCAGAACTCTTTCGGGGGTAGCATTGCTGTCAACATGGTCACATGGGATCTGCCTACTGGAATCTACGACACTTAACTTTTTTTAATGTCTGAATCCAATCATATCATATTGCACACTGTTATGTAGTTTGCTCCATTCACCATTCTGTTCGTTTCTATTTAGTACAAACATTATTCTGAAGTTACATTAAATTAATTGAAATTAAAACTTTTTTTCATTGATGTTCTACAAATTAAGTGCAAATTTGAGAAGTTCAATGAGACTTAAACAAATGAAGGAGTTTTATGAGTTTCTGGTTTTGGTGTCATCCTAAATGCTTACCTATAAAAAAATGAGCACTTAAGGTATCTTTTCCGCACATTAATTCCATTTGCTGAAGAATGATAAGAGGAATTTAATATATTTAGGTGTGTGTACAATGCAATATACATGTGTGGTGTGTGTATTTTATAAAGCCGTTGTGTATCAGCTTGATGCTGGCTCATAATCGCTGAGCCTCTTTAAAAAGTAAAGCTATTCCAGTGCTATCGATCCAGCATATTCAGCAGGTTGGTTGGATAGGACGATCACATAATGAGACAGTATTCGATGGCTCTGAATTTCGGTGTTTGACCGTTGACCCGAGACAATGTCCTGGAATGTACATTCCCTGATCTAGATATTTTCTATATAGGATAATTGTTACCTAAGCGAACAATGGCTGGATTAGAAATGTTGCCTCAGCTAGTAAGGGATAATGAATAGCTTTAGAATGTAACTGATTCAAATTAATTGGTATTGATTATTCTTTGTGTTTATTATGGATACATATCGATTTAAATATTATTTATTTTGCATGTTTAGACATCTTAAAAGCATCGAGACCGAAATAATTTAAAAATAACGTCTCCCATCTCGAGGTCGCGGATTTAATCCCAGCCGAGGTCAATGGAGTTCTTTAGGATGGAAAAATAAAAAGACCAAGTCGTCCGGGAATAGCTTTATGCCGTGGGTCCCGAGTCTGAAGATTTTTAAGCTTATAAAATAACATTAAGCCTGAAAAAATCTCTATCCAAAATTTGCACGAGTGATATAAAGTAACTATTGTAATAAGTTAGAAAAAATCTCAACAGACACTAATAAAATATGAAGGAAAAAAGTTGACTATAGAACTTTTAACTTATCCAAGTATAAAAATATTATCAACAAGAAGAATGGATAGAGAAATGAATAAGTCACTGGAATTGGAAACCCGAAGAATTATACAATTATATAAAACATGCGTCTATTAAAATTGCAACAGAGGTACTTGAATAAAGGATGACTATGGAAAGAAACAATGATGGTGGTCAGAAGACATACAAGAAGCAATGCTGAGTAAAAGACAAGAAAGAAGCATTTAATAAATGGATTACTACAAAAACACAAGAAGATCATAAAAATATAGAGAGAAAAATCATGATGTAATACGAAAAATAAGAAAGCCAAAGAATGATGAATGGAAAAGGGTATGTTCAAATGTCAATAGTAAACTAGGGATCAGCAGATAAGAGAAGCATGGTTGGTACTGAAATCGCTGAGACAAGAAGAAACACAACATACAACAAAAACTCAACATTATAAAGATGAATGAATGGTTCGAATATTTTAAGGAATTATTAAAATGAATATAGACAAGAATTTCAGGAGATTAAAACAGGAAAGTTATTAGAAGGAATCCAAACAGAAATAACAAAAGAAGGAATGGAAGAACCCTTAATGGAAGGTAAATAGAAGACACCATAATGGAAGGGAAGAATGGCAAATCACCAGGACCGGGAGGAATGCATTTAGAAATATTGAAAAATGGAGGAAAAACTTTAATCAAACTCATAAGAAAACTATTCAATCTAATTTTAAGAGAAGGAAAAATACCGGGAAGAAATGACAATAGGACATATCATGACTATATTTAAGAAAGGAGATAGAAGGAATTGTGAAAATTACGTGGAATATATGTCATGAATTCCCTGATGAAAGATGTGTAACATTGAAAATATGTTTTTAATAAATAAAAATTATTATTATTATTATTATTATTATTATTATTATTATTATTATTATTTATTATTATCATTCTTATTACTTTATTTTTTTTTTGCTTTTATAAAATTACTATTTGGAGGCAAGCGATAGCGTAGTTGGTTAAGGAAATACGTTACAAGCCGGAGGTTAGGAGGTTCGAGTCCAAATGGAATCAGGAATTTTAAACTGTGCAAAACATTCTGGCGACACCATGGCCCTTGAGTGCACTCAGCCTCTGACTTAAATGAGTACCATCCACTTGTTCATGGGGTAAAGACGGCCGCCATGCAAGGTTAAAACCCCGGCAGGGGGAGCCCTAACCTCCTACTACCCTAAGGACCTCTTGAGGCCTGTAGTGGGATTACTTTACATTTTTCTCTATTGAGTAACACTAAGAAACTGGGACTGAAAGTAAACATAAATAAAACTAAATATATGTTCACACATACAACTATATTATATAGGAATTAAAATGGACAGTCAATAAAAAATAGGAACATTTTGAAGAAGTGGCTGAAATGAAATACCTAGGAACAATAATTATAAATACAAATGAGAGACACAAATAAATTAAACATAGGCTCAATTCTGGAAATCTATGCTTTTATGCCTCTTGTCGTCCCAACTTCTCTAAAAAAATACTTGAAACTGATAATATATAAAACTGTTATTCTCCCAGTTGTATTATATGGATGCGAAACATGGACTCTTACTTTAAGGTAGGAGGAAAAAAAATACAAATATTTGAAGTAAAATTCTTAGGAACATTTTTGGACCGAAGAGAGATGAACAGACTAAATAACAGTGTGCTACATGGTCTTTATAGGAATCCGGATATAATAAGAAGAGTTAAGTCTCATAGACTGCGATGGGCTGATATGTGGCACGAATGAGGAATGAAACAGGAGGATGGATGCTTATTGTTGGAAAACCAGAGGAAAATCGCCCAGTTGGTAGACCAAGAATGAGGTATGAAAATAACATTAACCATGATTTGAGTGAACGGGGAATGATTGGAAAACTTTAGCTCATGATAGATAAGCATGGAGAGCTAATGTCCATATAACATTGAACCTTTGTTTCATAGTGAAAGTGAGTTAGTTATTATTTTATTTATTTCACATTTGTAAGTGCATGTACCTAGTTATTAAAAAATTGTTAGAATTAAAATGCTGCAATATTGGCATTAAAATACAGTAACATAATTTATTTTTTGTCTGAAAATCACGCGACCTTCGTTAGGAAGGTTTTTTTTTTTTTTCATGCGACCTACTGTAAAGGGAAATAAACCAATATAGTACACGTTGGAATGACCACAGGAATTCCATCCGCAGTGTTCTTCTCTGCAGGACATGCCACGCATTCCTCACTGCTACGTCATGTTTTTTTTTCAATTATTTTAGCACACGTTTGTTAAGTACGGCATGTTGCCGTTTAATACAACAAGTTTTACCCGTCAGTTGCCTTATTCAGACTATCAGAGTAAAATCTGCTGCTATATGTACAGCCATTGAAATAATTAATGGCGCACAGATCATTTTCAAGTCCCAGAACGAAGCCATTGCGCATGAAGAGATGTCAGCTGTTTGGTTCACAAGTATACAACTTTTTGAGAAACTAAAATCCTTTCTATTCCGTTGTGTGTCGTGCAATGGAAAATAATTTCGCGTAAATAGGTAGTGCGGTAAATGATGTAAATAGAACAAAGCAAAAGAAAGAAAAATAATTGAAATAAGGACGAGACAGAGTGAAAATAATAATCATGAGAGCGGGATCGAACACCCTACTTCCCTGCATAGAAAATATAAATAGCACTAGACCACAAACCGTTTCCTGATAGAAAACTGTCTGTATGAATCGATGCAATATTCCAGGACTTATAAGTAAATTATATATTAAGGGGACCCGGAAGGCCAGATGTGATGAAAAAATGCATTTTCATTTTTTTTATTAATTAAAATACTAGAAAGATTCCTCTTTAATATGGTATAATTATCTTGCCTGTATCTTGTTTCTAAGTGTATTTATTATTTGTTTTAAATAGTCCCCGTCCCTTTAAAATATGGGCGTGAGCCGTCAACTCTCTCCCATAGTAGCATTCATTTTTTTCAATATATATATAAATAACATTTTCTTCTAAATTATTAAAGCTAGAGACCTGCAATTTTCAGGGCTTCAATATAGTGCTCATATACAATGTTTACCATATTGATGTTGTGATAGCTCAGTAATTAAAGAATTTAGGATGCAAAATACAGTGTAAAAAACTGAAAGAAAATATTTGTAAAGAAAAAAAATGTTATTTTTGATATAAATGCATACCTGTATAAATCCTCATAATAAAATACTCTAAATATATGAACCTTTCCGCTGTAATAATTTCACACTTGATAGGATTAATAGTTCAGGAGAATATGTTCCTTACATTTAACTTTATAAATATAGGACTATCCGGGTCCCCTTAAGTTGCTTAATTTAAATTAATCAGACGCGTTTTACATTAATACTTATTGCCTTGCGTTTTTAAATAAAGTAATGAGACCTTTACAATCGATAATAATTTTCTAAATATACGATTGACTAAAATTGTTATGGAATGGATCCCAATGGAAAAGAGGAAGAGAGGAACACCGAAGAAAACTTGGGATATAAGGGGTACAAGCGGCTATGAATATCAGAGGATTAGGAAGATCAATGGATGGACAGAGAGGAATGTCGTTTGGTTTCCGGAAGACGGCGGCAGCTGCCATGATATCGGATGATGAAGATATGTATAAGCTGTTTCCTTCAATTAATTAATTTCCCGATATATACAAATTTATTTATATAACGAAGTCTGGTAACGTGTAGGCATTATAAAAATTGACATCATTAAAAAAATCCTGACCAGGATCGAACCTGGGCCAGCGTCTTCGCAAGAAAGCATCTTACCGATTGCTCTACTGTAGCGAACGATACAAATATTGCACGAAGAAAGACTTATTCCGCCGGATTTGACCTCAAAGGAGACAGAACACGTAACAACTTGCTAGTGTAAATCGCTCTTCAAACTTTTATCTTTCCACCATCGAGGGTTGCGCCATGATTTTTTTTCAATAGCTGTACATAACATTTGTACCTGTTAAATTCCTGTTAAATTGCTTCAAATAAATCGGAGTGAATGAGAAAATTATTTTCTTATCTCCGGTAACATTTTTGACAATAAAACAAGATTAATATTATTATATCAAGTAAAATATATAACTCCGATATACCTACAATGAAAGAGTTCAACACGCAGGAACTGCGTAAACTAACCGAATTCCTCGTTAATTTGAATTTATGGTCCGATTTTGGTGGATTACTGAATAATAGGGGCATTCTATAAGTAATGGCAAACACTATTATAACATCACAAAAAATTATTTAGCTTATTTTTTCACATTACCAACTTAATTTATAGTGTATAGCCAAGTGAACTAACACGTTGCCAAATCATTGCAAGAAAGGCGAAACGTCCGCGGCAGTAACATTTCTGGATATATCTCTCATCTGATCGGTCGTCTAGAGCTTTCTGAGAAATCAACTCTTAATTGAAATAGAATGCCTTCTTATTTTAATCTTTGAGAATAAGTTATAGTCACAAGGGTTCCTATCTGGTAAATTTGGTGTATGTACGAGTATTTCCCAATTACACCTTCTAAACAAATTCTTTTGAACATATTTTTTTTATATTGGTTTTCTTACTAGGTGTGAGAAACAGTGAAAGTATTCACAAAATATTGCTATTTCGAGACTTTCAATGTTACAGATTTATACAACAAAGACTGATGATAACATACTACAAGATTACAATGGTCACTACAATAATTTCATTATTATTCCATATGACAGATAATTAATTGTTCAATGTCTATTATTGTATTTTTTTTGTATTCATATGTAACATATCTTTGTCCTGTTTAATATGACTATTATTGTAATTTTTTGTATTCATATGTAACATATGTTTGTCCTGTTTAATATGACTATTATTGTAATTTTTAACATATCTTTGTCCTGTTTAATATGACTATTATTGTAATTTTTTGTATTCATATGTAACATATGTTTGTCCTGTTTAATATGACTATTATTGTAATTTTTTTTTGTATTCATATGTAACATATGTTTGTTCTGGTGAGTGGAAGAGAAGGCCACATGGCCTTAACTCCACCAGGCTAAATAAATATATTCTATTCTACAAGGATCGCTGATTTACAACAGCTTTGCCATTAACTATCGAATACCCTAGTATATATTTATTTTATTAATCCTTAAATTGGAGAAACTCAATTACTTCTGTCAGCTTATTTAAATGAGTCGAACTTCAGTGAAACAAACCACCATGCCCGTATAATTTCTATTGATTCATTTGAAATTGATTTGTTTAAAATATTAAATAAACAAACCAGTGTATCTTATATGATACAGGGTGGACCGCTCGAATGGACCTAATTTCAATTGCTTGTTACTGGCAAACGGGTTGAAGATAGAAACTTAAAACACACGTTCATATTACAGAAAAACTCACCAAGTTTTGATATCCAGATCACCACATCTCTATATGAGCCCCAGCAGTCACTGTGACGATATCAAAGCGATGAACAATTTCTTGCCAAGTACGTTGGAGTATGTCTTCTGGAATGTTCTCAATAGCCTCTATGATGCGCTCACGAAGATCACGAAGGTCTTTGACTGGGGTGGTGTAAACTTTATCTTTGACATAGCCCCAGAGAAAGAAATCCAGTGGTGTTAAATCGGGAGATCTCGGGGGCCACGCGATTGGTCCTCCCCTACCAATCCAACGGCCAGGGAAAATGTTGTCCACAAGTCGTACGAACTTCATTGGACCAGTGGGGAGGAGCACCATCTTGCTGGAAAACGATGTTAGGCTGCAGTTGTTCAATTTGTGGAAAGAAGAACTGCTCCAGCATGTCAAGATATGTGGTACCACCGAACAGTTTTCTCGGCGAAGAAAAACGGTCCAATGACCTTATTATGTGACAAACTGCACCAAACATTCATCTTCGGACTATCACGAACATGCTCTTGAATAGCGTGAGGATTCTCCGATCCCCAGATCCGCACATTATGCCGGTTTTACCTTGCCTGACAAATGGAAAGTGGCTTCGTCCGAGAAGAAAATCTTGGTCATGAAGTCAGGATCAGCGCCGAGACGGTCCAGCATCGTATTGGCGAATTCCACTCGTTTCGGCTCCAGACGTTGCACTAACTGCACTTTATATGCGTGCAGTTTGAGGCGTTTGTGGACAATCCGTTGTAATGTCGATTTTGGTATTTGAAGTTCCCGCGAAGCTCTTCTTAATGACTTCCGGGGGCTTCGCTCAAATGCGGCTTGAACATTTGCTACCATTTCATCGGATGCTCTGCGACCACCACCATGCTTCTTCAACACAGATCCTGTAGCTAATAATGTATCACGCCACTTCTTTATGCTTCTAGCAGTTGGAGCATCACGGTTAAACACACGCCGGAACTCCCTTTGAACTCTAATGATTGATTTAAACTCCGCCATACCACAAAACAGCTTGCGCTTTCATCTGCGGAGTCGCCATTTTCACAAACAATTAAATCTAAGAACGAGAAACGTATCTTTGTGCCATCTACCGACAGGATTCGAAACTTGGTGAGTTTTTCTGTACTATGAACGTTGTTTTAAGTTTCTATCTTCAACCGTTTGCCAGTAACAAGCAATTGAAATTAGGTCCAGCTTGCGCTTTCATCTGCGGAGTCGCCATTTTCACAAACAATTAAATCTAAGAACGAGAAACGTATCTTTGTGCCATCTACCGACAGGATTCGAAACTTGGTGAGTTTTTCTGTACTATGAACGTTGTTTTAAGTTTCTATCTTCAACCGTTTGCCAGTAACAAGCAATTGAAATTAGGTCCAGCTTGCGCTTTCATCTGCGGAGTCGCCATTTTCACAAACAATTAAATCTAAGAACGAGAAACGTATCTTTGTGCCATCTACCGACAGGATTCGAAACTTGGTGAGTTTTTCTGTACTATGAACGTTGTTTTAAGTTTCTATCTTCAACCGTTTGCCAGTAACAAGCAATTGAAATTAGGTCCATTCGAGCGGTCCACCCTGTACATTCTCAACTTTAAGGTTATATGATATAGTCTATAGTTGCATTGCGACAAACCGAACATACAGGCTTGTAAAGTGAGTTTTTAATATGGGGTTTAAGGTAAAGCACCACTTTTAATGGCCAGATTTCGTTGATATTTGGATAGCATCTTTCTAGTTTTATTTTAGTAGCATATACTAAGTTCGTTACGAAAAATCGAGAATTGCGACCGCTAGAACAATTTTTAAATTTTAGTTTTATATCAATTCCTGTTCCTTTTAGTCCGATTTTGTTGGTTAACATACTCGTCCTTATGTCTAACTTAATGTATAATGTAATTGTATTGATATCTAATTGTAATATTATTGTGTTTTCTTTTCTTTTTTTTAAACATCAACTTATTGTAACGGACTGTCAACAGCACGTACGGCTTACTGCCCGTGCGATCCATATTTGTAAATAACATTGTACATATCTTACTTTTAGTTTTAATAAAGTCCTTATGTATGCATGTATGTTTATTGCTTTATGACGAGCTTGGTTTCGAAAAATATTCCGGCCGTTAGAGGAATAACACAGATATACAGGATATACTAAATTCCCTTTACAGACTTTGAGGATGTGTACTGGGGACCAAGACGGTTATGTTTAGCATAGCAACTCATGTCGGGAAACGTACCGTTTTCTCGCTACACGCAAGATACTACGTCAATCTCTCTGACGCCTGCTGCTTGTTGTCTGGGTCCACAAGAAGGGCCTGATGTGACGACTACCTACATCAACACTGGTACAGTAGCTCCGTACCATGTTCTGGTATATACGATCACAAATCCTTGGTCCTGCAATATCCACTGCAGCCGTAACTAGCACCAGTAAGTCTTCTTCTCAGTTGCCAAAGGTGTCTCGTAAATCAGGGATTTCATGTGACTCCACAGGTAGTAGTCTAGCGGGGTCAAGTCGGCAGAACGTACAGGGTGTTTTGTGCCGAAAAAGCGGGAGAGTTTGAACGTGTGTTATGATATTTTGCCTGCGTGTAGCTGGAAAACGGTACATTTCCGGATATGAGTTCCTGTGCCAAACGTAAAAATCTTGGTTCCCATGGCATGTCCTCAAAGTCAGTCATCGAATTTTAATTACACTCTGAATATTTCGTGATTAAGTTCATTGTTTACTAGATAGAATCATTGAAGATTAAATAAAAAGTTCCCGTGAACAGCATATTGCATCACTCATATGATATCTAGTATAAAAAAAAACCCATACGTCTCGCGTGGTGACATGGGTGTCCCTAGCGAGACTTTCTTGTCTAAGCTAATTTTAGTTACGCTTATTTACCTAGATATATCAGCGCGTGACATGTGGTTAGCGCATCGCTTCAATTAGACATCTAGTAGGCACATAAGGCATTACTTGGATGGATGAAGGTCATATAATTATTGCACAGAGGTCATTTTATTCAGGCTAGCGGTTCTTTTATTAGCCTAAAATATTCAGTCTCGGGACCCACGACTTAAAGCCCCTCCCGGAAATCTTGTTCTTTAGATATTTCCATTTTAAAAATAAATCTACCCCCTGCCGTGTTTGAACCCGCGACTCTCGGAAATAGAGGCAAGGAACTTAACCAGTAGAGAACCGAGGTCGACCTATATCATCACGGTAGAGGGTTTTATTCCATACGTCCTTGCATTAATTAAGCTTTGATTAATTGGTCAAACATGTTCTGTTTTTAATGCATTGGAGACTGAAAGAGTTTGCTGATGCTGGGCTATTTAATAACCAGATGAATAGAATTGTTGGTGTAGAATCATTTCCAGAAAGATTTTAGCTGGTTGACCCTGTTGAAAGTTAGTGTCAACATATCAGACTCTTTTTATCTTACTGAACTTTTCGTTTACTTTTGTTAGAAGTCGACAAAGTGATGTCATCGATAATCGATTGCATCTGTTTCTTCTCGAAGAACCATGTTAAAGTCCAACATCACACTATGTACTTATAGTTTTCACTAACTCATTGGCAACCCTAGATTCATGGCCACGTGGACTAAGCTCTCTATAAATTCCTATCCTGAGCTAATACGTTCCAATCATCCCCTGTAAAATCTACTTCCCTTAAAACATGGTTAATATTATTCTCCCACCTCATTCTTGGTCTATCAAATGGGCATTTTCCCTCTGATTTTCCTACAAAAAACTTTCATGCCCTCTTTCATTCCCCATTCGTACCACATGTCCTGTCCATCGCAGTCTACGAGACCTAACTGTTCTTATAACATCTGGTTTCTTATAAAAATCATAAAGCTCACTGTTATGCAATCTTCTCCATTCGCCTGCCTTTTTATCTCTCTTCGGTGCAGAAAAAAGCTTATGAAATTTATTCTCAAATACTTGTAATTTTTTCTCTCTCTTTAAAGTAAGAGTCCAAATTTCGCATCCATGTAATATCATCATCATCATCATCACTCCAGGGATTATGCAATTGCCCGTTCCGACTTCATAATGCATCAGCCCAACGTCTTCTAGGTCTTCCAACATCACGTCTTCCTCTTGCTTGATAATTTCTTGCTAACAATGGATATCTCTCCTTACTCATTCTATCCATATGATCAATCCATTTCTGTCTGTAATTCGTGACCTTATTCAATAAAGGCTATACTTTCAATACTTCTCTTATATCCTCATTTTTTATTCTATCAAGTCTTGTACATCCTTTAATTTGTCTTAGGAACCTCATCTCCGCCGTCTGTATTCTATCCTTCTATTTTTTCATTGGAGGCCAAGTTTCACATCCATACAATATTGTGGGAACCGCCATAACATTATACGTTTTTATCTTGGTTTCTTTTCTAATTTTATTTTTAAATGTTCTCTGTATTGTTCCACACACCGTCTGATATTTATTTATTTTGGAGTCAATATCTCTTTCCACATTGTAGCCAACATCACAGCCCAATTATTTGAAACTAGACACCTGTTCTATACTTTGATTTTCTAAAATAATTTTGGATCTCACTGGATCTCTTCCTCTAAAAGCTATGGTCTTCGTTTTCCTTACAGAAATCTTTAGTTCATATAATTTACATATTTCATTTGATGCATGCATTGATTTCTGTAAGTCGTCTTCATTTTTCTGTATTATGATTACATCGTCAGCAAATAGAAGATTATTTATGCACACTTTATTATCTATTCTTATTCCTGAATTCACTAAAACTTTCCATTTATTTAAAATATCGTCTATATATATATAATATATATATATATATTAAACAAAGTGGGTGATAAACTGCATCCTTGTCGTAATCCAGTAATCCGTCCATAGTAATTCCGCCCGAAGACAGGTCCTTCACTGCAATTATAGTATTTTCATGCTATGATTGCAGCTTTACTAAGGAATTGTGTAGGTGTGGTAGCTTCCCGTTGCTTTCCACACCTGTGAAGGATGATGATGATAATGATAAGGAAGATGATGATGATAAAGATGATAGCCATATGATTTTGGGGACCGTTTGGGCCTTAAAGTTTTCCTGACATTTGTCTAATCCAGTAATATAAATGTTAATAATTAATAGTTTTATAGCTTTTTTTTGAGATAAGATGGGATGACAAGAGTACCAGTAATACATAATATCGTATATTTCCAGAATTGAGCCTGTGTTTAAATACTTTGTGCATCTCATTCCTATTCGTAATTATTATTTCTGGTATTTGGATTCAGCAACTTCTTCAAAATTTCCTAATTTGTCATTAATTGTCCATTTCCAACATATAACGTATTTCTAAGCAAATGTCCTCATATTTAGTTTTATTTCTTAGTGTTATTCATTAGAGTATGCGTGTTGGCCGTTAAGTTGGTATCTCCTCACTATCGCCAAATAATACATCATGATGAGCACAAACTAACAGCTTATTAATACCATTAACTTTAGTTTGAACTGCATTATCCATTTTTCAACTATTATTTTCAATATTACTATTCTTTGAAAGAGCTTTCAAAACTGAGTAAAACCACGAAATAAACTGTAAAATTGGTCGGTGCCGGTAATTGAGCTCGAGATCACCGAAATAATAATAATAATAATAATAATAATAATAATAATAATAATAATAATCCATCCATCCATAGTAATTGTGCCCGAGGGCAGGTCTTTCACTGCAATCATATAATTTTCATGCTATGCTTTGCAGCTTTACTAGAGAATTATAGATGTGATAGCTTCCTGTTGATTTCCACACTGGTGAAGGATGATTATGATAATGATGGCCGGATGATTTTCGGGGACCGTTGGGCCCTAAGCTTCCTGACATTTGTCTTACAGGTGAGGAAAAACCCCGAAAGAAAACCTCACCCAGGAGCCTGCCCCGACCGGGAATCGAACTCGGGCCCTCTGCGTGACAAGGCAGCACGCTACCTCGAGACCACAGCGGTGGACTATAATAATAATAATAATAATAATAATAATAATAATAATAATAATAATAATAATAATAATAATAATAATAATAATAATAATAATAATAATAATAATAATAAATTTACTTTACCTTGCAGAGTTAAGGCCTTAAGACCCTGTCTACCACTCAACCAAGTTATAAAAAGTAAAAAAATTATTACATATAAACTAAATAAACAAATTTATTACATGATAGATCTACAATGTAATTATTATGTACAGTATATTTTGATATAATGTAGATTTATCGAATGAAATATAAAATGTACAAGCTAGATAAATTAGGAAAGGAAAACTATCTCTGACATAGAATAAATTTAGCTATCGAGAAAAATTAGTTATTTAATGTCAAGTAATTGTATAAGCGTGACTTAAAAGTGAAAAATGTGTGGCAGCGCCTGATATCTTGATGGAGGGAATTCCATGAATGGGCGGAGGCTACTGTGAAGGAAGTAGAATAAGAGGAAGTGCTGTGGAGAGAGATTGTTAGCAGATTGTTACATTGTGGCCTAGATCAATATTGTAGTAAGAAGATAACTTGTTAAATCCGGTAGCAAGAAATATGAGTCCGATTATTACAATCTGAGGTACCTCGTTCTGTGGAGATTTTGTTTCTTTTGAACCTCGAAAAAAAAACGCGATGATTTAGAATGGTTGAAAAACACAAAATCTACTTGATTATTACAAAGCCAATTTCAGTGCCTTTTCATGATATGGGGATATTTCATTTAGTGCTAACAAGAGCTCTAGATACGTGCATACTCAGCAGAAAATAGGAAATGAGATTTAGGATTATTTGCGAATGCAAATGTTTCTGTAATATTTATCATAGAACAGAGAAGCACACGAGAATCAAATGGACGATATTGTAGCTTATTAGTTTGCAGTTTTTCCATCATTGTTACATGTGTGAGTGTTTGATCACTGCCTTTGCTCTCAAATAGCCAATAATCCTTTACATTTTGCTTGAATGAGAATCGAAATTGGTTTTATTCTCTTTTGTTTGTGAGAATGATAACGCGTGATTTAAATCTGAGGCACAGTGCCTCAGAAAGGGTGTTTTTTTTACATGCCGCTTTGAGCAGCAAAGTAAAGAGTATCAAAGGATGAATCACTGTTGTATGCACACAGATTCTGGGGTCGCCACCGTCACAAATAGAACACACGGTTGGTGTTGGTTTTGTTTTTCTTTGCACAATTTGTTTTACGAAACGAAATCCGTTGCGTATTGTTAGAATATGACGTTAGATTGTGAAAACAGTATATTTTAATCTCTTCCGAGCTAAGTTCCAGTTGTAATATAAACAAACCAGATGTATGACTGCATTTTCATTGATCGAATATTTGTTTTACCTTTAAGCGTGTAAGAAAGTGTAGTTCGCCCACTAACACTCGAAATAAAGGAAATAAAAATAATAAAATAAATATCTTCAACTCGTGTCCAACTCAGGATCGGGTCGAGGGATGAGATGAGAAGAACTCCTATATATAGAGGTCTGTGAATGACAAGGCTGCCGGCCAACCACGCCTGACGCACCATCACAGGGGTAAGTGAATTGAAACGGATGAGATGAGAACGAAGAAATGATGGAATGAAATGATGGCAGGGAAAAACGGAACAAACTCCGAGAAAAACCTGCCAAAGCTCCGTTTCGTCCACCACGAAACCCACATGGTGTGACCGAGACTCAATCTCGGGATACCAGCGATGAGAGGCGAACGTGTAACCGCTTGCGCACGGAGCCGCAAATAATAATAATAATAATAATAATAATAATAATAATAATAATAATAATAATAATAATAATAATAATAATAATAATAATAATAATAATAATAATAATAATAATAATAATTGTCTTTATGATACTACATTGAACCAATACAGTAAAAGGAATGTTCAAGATCAGGTATGACATAGGATTGCCAAGGAATTGTCGGAATCTGGCAAGTAATGAATATTGTATTATTAAAAATAAAACTCATTAAAATTAACAATTGAATTTCCGAACATTTTTTAATGCCAAGATAATTTATTTTCTGTCAAGCCCACAATTCACAAATTAGATTACAATAACAGCTCAATTATGAAAATACTAAAGTATTTTTAACTTATGCCAAACTCTATTTATCTATTTTCTTATTTATTTGTTTTTTTTTTGTCTAATGCCGACAACCTGGTTGTGGCTTTCTTCCCTGGCTTTGGCAGAATTATAATCCATTTGTTAGGTTGGGGCACCTGGAAGGCGGAGTTACGTTACCCCGATGATATGATGGGTGATAAATGATAATGAAGCACCAGGAGAGTTCTAAACCTGAATTCTAGACCATGGGCAACCACAGGAATAATTCCCTTTAAGAAAAATTCCTAAGGCTTGACCGGGAATCGAACCCGGGACCTCATGAACTCTAGTCAGAAACGCTGACCACTAGCCCATGAAGCTGGTCATTTTCTTTATTTATTATTTTTTTTAATTCAAATAACTTCATAAATAAATTACTTTCTTTTTTTTTTCTGACATCTTATATTTCTTCCAATTGTTATTTAATACATGTTTTCTTTGAACACATTAAAAGCACCACTTTCTTCTACATTAGCAAGCCAAAAAGGATGTACCCAGAATCGCCTTTTACATCTTCTGTTGTAATAATTGATATTAGCTAAATAAACTAGATCGAGAACATCCTTGTCCTCCGACGACATGTTGTACTATGAATCAGTCCAGTGAGCGTCAGGTCACTTTGGTGTCATGGTCCGTGTTGTTTCAGTGTATTTGTTGTATCACTATCATATCACGATCATCTTAGTGGCCTTAGATATCCCCATAGTAAATAATTAAAGGGAGTCAGGTCAAATCCTGCATCATGACTTCGTACGTCGCCAGGCTCGTCCTTGCAGGAACTAATTGATGTAAATAAACAACACAGTATTTGTAAATTTGTACGCACGTTAGTGGGAAATCAGCTGGAAAACAGTAATGCTGGACAATGTGATAAACAAGTTTATTCCAATATGTCCGTAGCCTGGCATCTCGGACCCTAGGTTTCCTACTTCATATTGTTCAGAGGAGAATATCCTATGCCCTGTTTAATTTTTGCACGCTCTTGTAGAATCGCTATGTATTTGTGTGTTGTAGTCCATTTATACGCTTGTATACTTCATAGGTTTAGATTAAGCAGTTATTTTTTCCAATAGAGTGTTCCACCTTTTTTTATCGACAATATGATGTCAGTAAATGTATTTACCAGTATTGAATAGGCGTACAAAGCTTTAGCGTGTAATAATTGTATTGATTTTTCCATTACGTCTCTCCTTTCGTTCGGATTTCTCACTTATGAACCAAGTTTAATACTCGTATATCGATTTAGGAGGCTGATTGTTGGAATTTGGCCATTTTTGGTCAAAATTAATATAGTTTATATTAAAAATAAAACGCACCCTTAAATATATTTTTCTCTAAGAATCAAGCTAGGGAACTTACAATCTCAAATTACATTTCTTAACGCTCTAGCGGCCGCAAGATTTTGTTTTAATATCCTTGTGGTTTTTTCATTCTCAAAATACGACCCAACCATTCCAATCTACATATCTTCACAGTTGCTACTATATCTTACTTACTTAATACTTAATACAGGCTTCCACTTTACAGCAGTTTGCCTTTTATTCCTGCTTTTCAGAGATCCATATCTTCCCATTGTCCACCTTCCATACCCCTCTTCATCATGGCATCATATATTCCCTCATACCATGCTCTTCTACTTATCCCCCTCCTCCTTCTGCCTGGTACCATCCAATCCAACACTTGTTTAGGCCACTGGTCTTCCGGCATCCGTTGTACATGTCCATACCACTGTAGAGCTCTCTTTGTTATCCTATCGATAACAGTTTCTTGTGCACTATATCTAATAAATTAAATAATCTATATAACTAGTGGTTCATCTTAGTTCTACAAAGACCATTCTAACATGTTGGTTTATAGATTATCATCACCATCATCAATGGACAATCAGGGATTAGTCCATTGGCCTGTTCCGCTTCAGGATAGAAATTTGTCCCTCCATCGCTTCTTAGATCGTCCTAGGAGGTCTATTGTTTGGCATTCTAAGGATGTGTTCATGACAATTATTTTGGTACATTTCGATGGTTTCAGTTATTGCTGATGTGTTGAGAGCTTTGCGGATATCTTCATTTCACATGTGATCATATAGCGTATAACCCGCTAAAGGTCTTAATAACTTCATTTCTGCAGCTACTATCCTATTTAATTTGCCTGTAGTAAGAGTCCAGGTTTCAGAGCCAGGAAGTAGATTTGGAAGATATTTCTTAAAATTCTTCCACTCCTAATTCCGGAGAAGTCCTTCTGTTTTACTGGTTAACGTCCATGATTCAGATCCACACATTGGTATAGGCCTTATCATCTTCTTATAAAGTTGAATTTTGAAACGTTGTGAATTATAACTTTTCCTTAATATGTTTTGAAATGCATAATAGGAATTATTTACATAATTTATTCTTGATTTTTATTTTGAAAGGTCTACAGTTTAAAGATTTTAACCTAGTTGAGGATGACGGCACCTGCCAAGGCATTTTTTATTTTAATATTTTACTTCTTCTTCTTCTTCTTCTTCACTTCACGGGCTAGGCAAATTGCCTGTTTCGCCTCACAGTTGTTTGTCCATCTTTTCACTGGCCTTCCTACATTCCTTGAACCTCTTGGCCTGTAGTTGAATGCTGCTCTTGGTAATCTTGTTACATTCATTCTTTCCACATGTCTAAACCATTTCTCTCTATATTCTCTGATTTTCTCATCCAATGGATATATATTTAACTCTGTTCTTATATCTTCATTCCTTATCCGACCCAATCTTGTGCAGCCTTTTGTTCTTCTAAGGAAATTCATTTCTGCGCTTTGTATTCTACTTTGGAATTGTTTGGTCATTGCCCAAGTTTCGCTCCCATAATTAATATTTTACTTTATGACAATTCAACTCAATAAAATGTTATTATGAATTTTATTAATACTAATTCTAAAAGGTAGTCCTTCCCTTGGATAATGTAATGATATCTCAAACTCCATTTCTTTAAAATAAAGGTGACCCGACTGGTTATTTCCTTGGACCCATAAAATAACTTTGACTGCAAATCGTTGTGTAAATTATATACGGTAATTTAAGCTATAAAAGAGAAAGATGAGATACAGGTGTCATAATAACTGCCAGAAGAGGGAAGCAGGTGCTCTCTGGAGAAGATTACGTTCAATAATTGTTTCGCTAGAGAAGATTTCTTCTTGAAAGCGTTTAAACCCGACAAGTAACTCTCATCGTTAATTCTAGGGAATCTGTTTATGCGTCTTAGTAAATTGATGTAATTAATTTTGAAACCTCACTCGGTAAATTAAAGCAATTTTGCTTTAGCATCCCAAGGTATTTATTTGGCTATAGTTTATATAAAAAAATCAAATGAAACTATTTAATTGGTTTGGTATTTACGTCATGAAAATCCATGATGTATTTACTAAATAAAACTATCTAAGTTTTATATGATGTTCATAAATAGTACATCGCCTTGGCGTAGTCGGTAGAGCCCCTACCTTCCACTCTGGCGACCCGGGTTCGATTCTCGGCGGAGTAGGGGGTTTTTAATTTCCACCTTGGGTCTGGGTGTATGTCTTGTCCTTGTGTCTATATGTGAGAATAACAGAAAGTTAACAAAAAGGCAAAACAAGAAGGAAAACAGTGTAAACGAATAGAGGGGGCGAAAAAAAGATTCAGGGCTTGTCCGTCGCCGTGGCGTAGTCGGTAGAGTCCCTACCTTCCAATCCGGCGACCCGGGTTCGATTCCCGGCGGGGTAGGGGATCTTTAATCTCCACCTTGGGTCTGGGTGTGTGTCTTGTCCTTGTGTCTATATGTGAGAATAACAGAAACTTAACAAAAAAAGGTTAAACAAGAAGGAAAACAGTGTTTAACATAAAGGTAAAACAAGAAGGAATAATAAAAAAAAAGAAACGTTGCATTACCTTGTAAACAATGTATAACTTGAGTATAATTTAAAAAAAGGGAAAACAACTAGTCAACATTAATAAAAATAAATAAATATTTATTTTATTTAACAATATAGTACTATACCATAATTACAAATACATTTTCTGTTTATGAGTATAGTCTACTGTGAAATCAAATAGACCAAGAAATACAATGAGTGTTCTCAAAATTCTTCACTCTCTTAAGAGGTTTAAAAACTTCCTTCCCACGAAATTAAAACAAATAGGTATATTTGTAAAGACTCTTGAAATCCGCACGTCGATTATTGCGGCATATTACTGACTATCTAATCTGAGATCTGATCTATCTGACAGACTACAGCGTGCTCATAATGCGTGCATTCGATTTATATTCAATCTCCGTCGGAATGACCACGTGTCTCCTTCATTTCAGGCCTTTTCTTGGCTATGTCTATATGACAGAAGAACTTTACATTTACATGCTTTTAACATTTCCAAATTTTGCACACACATTCACCCAGTTATTTATCATCGTGTTTTCAAACTTTATCTGCTCATCATAATTTCGGAACAATCTGAAAGACTCATAATGCGTGCATTCGATTTGTATTCAATCTCCTTCGTTATGACTAGGTGTGCCCTTCATTTCAGGCCTTACCATGGCTACGTCTAAATGACAGAAGAACTTTACATTCACATGTTTTTTACAATTCCAAATTTTGCACAAATATTTACCAGTTATTTATGAACGCGTTTTAAAAATATATCCGCTCATCACAATTTAGGAACAAGATCACAAAACTCTGCTTTGCTTTCTATACCACAGCACAGGTCTATAGTCTGAATCTTACACAATATCTGTAACGAGAGCATGGAACTCACTTCTCAGCCATGTCAGAGACTGTCAATCACTATAATTATTTAAATCCAAATTAACTGATATTTTACGTTCCACAAGATTAAAATATTAACTGGACAACAGCTGTATTCAGCATTTTGTATATACCTATAAAATAATATTCATTTAGGTAACTTTACTTACTTAATTTTATTTTATATTCTAATTTTCTTTTATTCCATGATTCGTTAGTATTATCTAATATTAGACCATCTCCCCATTGTCTTTTGTTCAGTCTATATTTTAATAATATTTTAAAATTGTAATACGTATGTAATTTTTGTATAATTTTACTAATGGCCTTAACTCTGCCAGCTAAAGTATTATTATTATTATTATTATTATTATTATTATTGTTGTTGTTATTATTATTGTTGTTATTATTATTATTATGAAAAGAAGTAAGCAAATTATATTTTTCTTCTTCTTCTATAACTGGCATGCTGCTCTAATGGATTAGCTACTGCC
Source organism: Diploptera punctata (assembly GCA_030220185.1). Lineage (NCBI taxonomy): Eukaryota > Metazoa > Arthropoda > Insecta > Blattodea > Blaberidae > Diploptera > Diploptera punctata. The sequence goes on along the minus strand of JASPKZ010008381.1, from coordinate 971,340 downwards.
TTCTTGTCGATGGCAGCCCATTCTTCTCTATTTTCTGCCCTCTTCCTCCATCTTCTAACTCCCATTCTTCGCAGATCTTTCTCGGGATAGCCCAATCGCCTCAATCTCGGCTTTCCTCTGTATCTTGCCCCTCCTGGATTTCCATCAAAAATAGTTTTAATCCTTCTATCACCATCCATTCTGTTCACATGTCCAGCCCATTCTATTATTTTAGCTTTTATCTGTGTTACTATAATAGGTCTCTTATACACTTGATTTATCTCATTATTTGTCCTCATTCTCCATCTGTCATTATCTTTTATTGGTCCATAAATTCTCCTCAGTATCTTCCTTTCCCATAGCCTCTCCACTGTCGGGAGCTACTATACCAAGTTATATAGTTACCTTATTTGCTCATAGATGTCATGAATGGCATGCGGTCAACTCAACGACTCAATGATACATCAAAGAGGCAACTAAAGTATTAGTAGGAAGTTTTGTTCGGTATTTTTATTTGGGAGACCTTTTTATTCAGGCTTAAAGATCTTTTACGAACCTGAAGCTATTCAGACTCCGGATCCAAGGCTTAGAGTCCCTGCCGGAGAACTTCCTCCTTCGATTTTTCATTCATAAAATAATCAATTGACCCGGCCGGGCTTGAACCCGTGATCTTCGGCACCAGAGGCAAGGAATATAACCACTAATCAACCGCGGACGACATACTATAATAATGTATGAAATCATAAAATACATTTAAAAATATCCATCCATCCATCCATAATTATGCCCGAGGGCAGGTCTTTCGCTGCAATCATAGCATTTTCATGCTATGCTTTGCAGCTTTACTAGGGAATTATAGGTGTGGTAGCTTCCCGTTGCTTTCCACACCGATGAAGGAGGATGATGATAATGATAAGAATGATGATGATGGCCGGATGATTTTCGGGGACCGTTGGGCCCTAAACTTCCTGATATTTTTCTTACAGGTGAGGAAAATCCCCGAAAAAAAATCACCCACGAGTCTGTTCCGACCGGGAATCGAACTCTGGGCCGTTGCGTGACAAGGCAGCACGCTACCTCGAGACTATGTATAAAATATATATTTCTTACACGAGCAAATTCGGATCATAAATCTTGCTTGGTGACGAATACGGTTAGTTTACTCAATTCCTGCGCGACGGACCTTTTTCTACTCTTCCCTTACTTATAATTAATGAATTTGCTTTATAAGTGTCGTTTCCAGAATAAATATGTCGTTTGTATCCTTTAAATGTTTAAGACATTCTGAAGAAAGTGTTGTATTTGGGGTTGGTATCTTTCTGTGGGCGTCTGGGGAGTGCTTTCCTTCTTCTTGCAGTTTTGTTAGCAGGATAGCCCTTCTTTTCCATTGTTCTCTTTCCCCTAAGTTCCGGTGTTTCAGAACCACGAACATGGAGTACTTGGGATCAATTTACCACGATTAATTGTGTAATATCTTCACAAAAAAATTTAAAAACATAGTACTCCTTTTACGTAGTGCATTTTGTCACGCAATAGAGGTTTTATCTGTTTTACCTGAATCTCATAGTAACTGCTTAACAATTTCAACAATGTGGGTGTGTGTGTGTGTGTGTACTCTTACTTTAAGGCAGGAAAGGAGATTACGAGTATTTGAGAATAAAGTTCTTAGGAAAATTTTTCGACCAAAGAGAGGTGAACAGACAGGTGAATGGAGAGGACTGAATAACAGTGAACTACATGGTCTTTATAGGAAGCCAGATATAATAAGAACAGTTAAGGCTCGTTTAGTGAGATGAGTAGGACATGTGGCACGAATGGGAAATGAAAGACGTGCATGGAAGCTTCGTGTAGGAAACCCAGAGGGAAAAATTGGTAGACCAAGAATGAGGCGGTAGAATAACATTAACTATGATTTGAGGGAGATAGATTATACAGGGAATGATTGGAAAGCATTAGCTCAGGATAGAGATGTATGGAGAGCTTATGTCCGCTCGGCCATGAACCTACGGATTCGATAGTGCCAGTGAGTAAGTAAGCATATATATATTTATGTACTCTTACTTTAAGGAAAGAAAGCAGATTACGAGTATTTGAGAATGAAGTTCTTAAGAAAACTTTTGGACCAAAGAGAGATGAACAGACAGGTGAATGGAGAGGACTACATAACAGTGAACTCCATGGTCTTTATGGGAAGCCACATATAATAAGAACAATTAAGTCTCGTATACTGCGATGGGCAGGACATGTTGCACGTATGGGGAATGAAAGACGTGCATGGAAGCTTCTTGTAGGAAAACAGAGGGAAAACGCTCACTTGGTTGACCAATAATGAGGTGGGAGAATAACATTAACTATAATTTGAGGGAAGTGAATTATAAGGGAATTATTGGAAAACATTGGTTCAAGATAGGGTTATATGGATAGCTTGCGTCCGCGCGGCCGTGGATAGTACCAGTGAGTAAATAAATATATATATATATATATATATATATATTATAACTATATTTTTGACATTTGGCAATGAATGCAAATATGATAAAATGTGATAAAAAATTTAAATATCATCCATATATATTAGCCTTTAAATAGTAAGTCACTATGTTTACCCTTCAAAACACTTACATGTAGGTTTCAATCATTGTAACAGAACATATGGAGTTGCTATCTTTATAATTGAACTTTTTTTTTCGGTAACTGAAGTAACAATAAAATAACGTGTTTTATAGAGTGAAACTAAAATAATCTCTGTAAAGTTTTAAATTTTATTGCAACGAGCAATATTGTTAATGTATACATAGGAGAAGTTACAAAATTAATGTTTTGAGTTTTATGCTCTAATAAACGTAGTTATATTATTTATACAAATTAAAGGTAACTGAAGTAATAACTAAAGCTTTTACGTGATGTAAGGGTGTTAAACAACTATTGTTTGTTACATATGAGTTCGTTCATATTCTACAATATTTTGGGATATAAGAACTTAAATATATTTCAACAGAATTTAATTTACTTATTGTTTTAGATTTTAATTTCCATGTTTATGCACAGTATATCATTACTTACTTACTTACTAACTCACTGGCACTATCGAACCCGTAGGTTCATGGCCGCGCGGACATACGCTCTCCATGCATCCCTATCCTGAGCTAATGCTTTCCAATCATTCCCTGTATAATCTACTTCCCTCAAATCATAGTTAATGTTATTCTCCCACCTCATTCTTGGTCTACCAACTGACCGTTTTCCCTCTGGCTTTCCTACAAGAAGCTTCCATGCAAGTCTTTCATTCCCCATACGTGCAGCATGTCCTGCCCATCGCAGTCTATGAGACTTAACTGTTCTTATTATATCTGGTTTCCTATAAAGACCATGTAATTCATTGTTATGTAGTCTTCTCCATTCACCTGTTTGTTCATCTCTCTTTGGTCCAAAAATTTTCCTAAGTACTTTATTCTCAAATACTTGTAATCTCTTTTCCTCCCTTAAAGTAAGAGTCCATGTTTCGCACCCATATAATATAACTGGTAGAATAATAGTTTTATATATTTTCAGTTTAACGTTTTTTGAAAGGAGTTGGGATATCAAGAGTCTCTGCAATGCGTAATAGCACGCATTTGCAGAAGCACAGTATGTCATTGCACTCATTATTGTATTAAAATGTTTTTGTTTTAGAACTTGTATTCTGATCCCATAAAACACCATTTAATTTTAATATTGCAGATTTACCTCTATTTATTCTCTCATTCATTTCAGCATCATGACTTCCACCAGCACTAATATTTTCCCCAATACACACACACACACACACACACACACATATATATACATATATGAAGGGCTTAGGGCAATAACATGATAAGCCACATATTTTGAGACATAAGTATTTTTATGTTTCAAAAAGTTGTAAATACTAGTTGGGCAAGTTGTTAATATATTGTGTGTCTGTATGTTATACCTCATCACTGGCGCACTTAAAAATTATTTTATGGATATTTCAATACATTTATTTGCTTTTATTGTAATAAATGGATTTCTTAACAGAATACAGCATATCATGTTACAGCCCAAGCTCTTATATATATGCATACACACGCGTAGCCACATCGCAATTCTCTTGTGGGCATATTGATAGGGCCACCCCGAAGACAGCACTGAACATCGCGATGGAAACAACATAGAGACTAAGAATTCTAGACGATATATCATAGATTTTGGTATTCACATATGTATAAATTATACATAACACGAATATACGAGATCTTCTAAATATGTTACCTATAAATAAAACATTTTTTGGTCGTGGTTATTTTGGGTGTCTACTGGGTAGAAATTAAAAATAATATATTTTCAAGATATCAACCTCAATAGATTTCCCGAATTTCGCTAAAAGAAAACTAGTATGCCATGTGTTCTATCTAATGAGGTATTACATTTTGTCACGAAATAGAAGCTATTCCAGTTTTATTTTTATTTTTTATTTCTGTAATGAACTCTATATAGTGGCATTTAATTTCTAGATGGAGTAGGTAATACTTAAATTAGCTTGAGCTGCAATTAGCAGTAATGGACTTACTCTCTTAAACGACTCTCAACTGCATAATTTCTAACGTTTTGTTTTTCTATCTTTTTTTCCAGGTAAGTGCGTGTTCCATGAAAAACTCCGTAATTCCTACAGGTAAAGTAAATAACTTCTGCTATCTAGAGCTAGGAATTATACCATTGCTATTGGTATAACAGGGACTCTGGCAAGCCAACGTCTCTAAAAAAAATAATACAGGCGAATTCCATGTAAAATTTGACATAATACATTGAAATAAAGCTTCTTACCTGCTATCCAAAGTGGTATCAGGGCGATTAAACATACTGTAAAGTGGTTACATCCCAAAATGTTTGTACAATGTAAACAAACTCATTCTTAACAAAGTTTTGTTATTTATTTTAATTTAAACTCTTACATCATACGCGAGTTACATTTATTTTGTATAATATTAATTACTAATGTTTATAAAAACGTAAAACTCAAAACATGTATTTTTTGTAATTCCTCCTAATAGGATTAGAAACTAGAATCACAATTGCTTGTGGAAATAAAATTGAAAACTTCACAGAGACTATTTTACTCTCATTCTGTAAAACAAGATGTCATTGTACAGTTACGTCAGGTAAATATATAAAACCGTACATTTTACATCGGCCATGGTGGACTAGTGGTTATGCTCCTTGCTTCTGGTCCCGAGGGTCGCAGGTTCAAACCCGCCCGGGGTCGATGGATTTTTTAGGACGGAAAAATCCAAGGAGCAAGTCCTCCTGGGAAGAACTCTAAGCCGTGGGTCCCGAGTCTGAAGATTTTCAGGCTCGTAAAAAATCCTTAAGCCTGAATGTAAAGGCCTCTAAGCTAAATTTACCGAATTTTCCTGTCCTTGTACTACCTTGGTTTCCTAGATGTCAGTATGAGGCGGAACGCTGACCACGTACCACTCAAAAATGATATTCTATACGAAAACAAGTGTAACTAAATTAGTATGGTTCAAATTCTTCCCTGTAGGAGGAGAGCGCCTAAATCTCTGTAAAGGGAAAACATAGGCTTAGAATACAAATACATTTTAGGTGCAGTTATTGAAGACAGAAACTCACACTTCTGTTAAAGAGATTGAAACGTATGTATATATATATATATATATATAGTCCGCCGCTGTGGTGACGAGGTAGCGTGCTGCCTTGTCACGCAGCGGGCCCGGGTTCGATCCCCGGGCGGGGCAGTTTTTCTGGGTGAGGTTTTTATCGAGGTTTTTCCTCACCTGTAAGACAAATGTCAGGAAAACTTTAAGGCCCAATCGGTCCTCGAAATCATATGGGCATCATCATCATCTCATCCTTATCATCATCATCATCCTTCACCGGTGTGGAAAGCAACGGATAGCTACCACACCTACAATTTAGGTACACCGGAAGGTGTAGCTAGAATGTTTAAATAAATTGATTCCCTAGTAAAGCTGCAAACATAGCATGAAAATGCTATTATTGCAGTGAAGAATCTGCCTTAGGGCAGAATTACTATGGATATATATATATATATATATATATATGTGTGTGTGTGTGTGTGTGTGTGTGTGTGTGTGTGTGTGTGTGTGTGTGTGTGTGTGATGGTGCATTTTGAAGAGAAAAATGGGTATCCTACATTCTGAAGGCAAAACCAATTAATTTATTATTTTATTTAGTTGCAATTCTTACATCAGTTACCATGGAATTCATCTAAAGTGAAAATATATAAAACAGTTATTCTTCCATCCATATTACATGGATGCGAAACACGGACTCTTACTTTAAGGAAAGAGAATACATTACGAGTATTTGAGAATAAAGTTATAAGGAAACATTTTAGACCAAATAAATATGTCAGACAGGCGAATGGATAAGACACCATACCAGTGAGCTACGTGATCTTTATAGGAAACCAGATATAAAAAGAACACTAATGTCTCGTACACGCCGATTTTCAGGGCATGTTACACGAATGGGGGAAGATAGAGGAGCATGAACATTTCTTGTCGGAAAACTAGAATAAAGAGCCCAGTAGGCCTATATAGGCCAAGGATGTGGTGGGAGAATAATATTAACCATGATCTGAGTAAGTAGACTATACTGGGGATGATCGGAAAATATTAGCTCATAACAGGGATGTATGGAGTGCTTATGTCCCCGCGGCTATAAATTACGGGTTTGTTAGTGCCAGTGAATTAGTTAGTATTATAAAATACTATCTAATTTCCTGACGTTGCCGGCGAATTTACTTATTCCGATATTCTTGGGACCAGTGAACTGAAAGACAAAATGATTATTGTGAGTTATCTTGTAAAATACAGGCATACGACTAAAATATGAGATGCCCTAACTAAATAGTTAAATCTTAGAAAGTACTGTGTTTCGAAAGCACTAATTAGAGGTTAAGTTCCTCTTTTAACTTATTGACTACTTAAATATGTTCACTAACTGTCGCGAACTTTTTTGTAAAATTTTTTGAGATACCAAATTCTGTGTACATTAATTTGGTGTATTTTTAACGGATTATGCAGCGGAAGCCATTTGAGCGTCCAAAAAGCGAATTCTTTATTTCATCGGTGCACTTTTTTTTAACTCTGGCTCTATAGTACGTGGCTAATACGGTGTATAAAGTGTCGCAAAATAAAAGAATTCTCTAAACGATGGTAAAAATCTTAGTCAAATCGGCCAATAGTTTTTTAGTCCATAAAGGACAGATAGACTCACAGACGTTCACTTTTATATATAAAAATTGAGTTGCTCAGTGGAAAAGAGGCACATGCCACAAATCTGCCGATTGTGAGTTTTTGTTATGGTTAAGTAGATCCTGCTATCTTGCATCGATTCCAATAACTATTTGCATGGTGGTATGTGTCTATTCTTTAACAAGGAGCATAATAAAACTTGAAGATTCTGAATTGTAGAAATAGCTAATGGAAAAAAGGCACATGCCACCTTATTTCTCTTTTATCTCAAGTTCCTGATAGGTTGGCAGAAATGAAAATAACCAATCAGAATATACAGGGTGGACCGCTCGAATGGACCTAATTTCAATTGCTTGTTACTGGCAAACGGTTGAAGATAGAAACTTAAAACAACGTTCATATTACAGAAAAACTCACCAAGTTTTGATATCCAGATCACCACATCTCTATATGAGCCCCAGCAGTCACTGTGAGGATATCAAAGCGATGAACAATTTCTTGCCAAGTACGTTGGAGTATGTCTTCTGGAATGTTCTCAATAGCCTCTATGATGCGCTCACGAAGATCACGAAGGTCTTTGACTGGGGTGGTGTAAACTTTATCTTTGACATAGCCCCAGAGAAAGAAATCCAGTGGTGTTAAATCGGGAGATCTCGGGGGCCACGCGATTGGTCCTCCCCTACCAATCCAACGGCCAGGGAAAATGTTGTCCAAAGTCGTACGAACTTCATTGGACCAGTGGGGAGGAGCACCATCTTGCTGGAAAACGATGTTGGCTGCAGTTGTTCAATTTGTGGAAAGAAGAACTGCTCCAGCATGTCAAGATATGTGGTACCACGAACAGTTTTCTCGGCGAATAAAAACGGTCCAATGACCTTATTATGTGACAAACTGCACCAAACATTCATCTTCGGACTATCACGAACATGCTCTTGAATAGCGTGAGGATTCTCCGATCCCCAGATCCGCACATTATGCCGGTTTACCTTGCCTGACAAATGGAAAGTGGCTTCGTCCGAGAAGAAAATCTTGGTCATGAAGTCAGGATCAGCGCCGAGACGGTCCAGCATCGTATTGGCGAATTCCACTCGTTTCGGCATGTCATTCGACTCCAGACGTTGCACTAACTGCACTTTATATGCGTGCAGTTTGAGGCGTTTGTGGACAATCCGTTGTAATGTCGATTTTGGTATTTGAAGTTCCCGCGAAGCTCTTCTTAATGACTTCCGGGGGCTTCGCTCAAATGCGGCTTGAACATTTGCTACCATTTCATCGGATGCTCTGCGACCACCACCATGCTTCTTCAACACAGATCCTGTAGCTAATAATGTATCACGCCACTTCTTTATGCTTCTAGCAGTTGGAGCATCACGGTTAAACACACGCCGGAACTCCCTTTGAACTCTAATGATTGATTTAAACTCCGCATACCACAAAACAGCTTGCGCTTTCATCTGCGGAGTCGCCATTTTCACAAACAATTAAATCTAAGAACGAGAAACGTATCTTTGTGCCATCTACCGACAGGATTCGAAACTTGGTGAGTTTTTCTGTACTATGAACGTTGTTTAAGTTTCTATCTTCAACCGTTTGCCAGTAACAAGCAATTGAAATTAGGTCCATTCGAGCGGTCCACCCTGTAGTTCCACTGCCCCCTGAATTTATAATATTATAGATCCAGAGGGCAGTGGTAGTTCCCAAATTACCTACAACATTTCCAATATGTCTTACATAGATGTTGAGTTTTAATGCGTTTTCTGAAGAAAGAAGGCAAGTTAATAGTAAAAGAAGGACTCATCATGAAAATAAGTGGGAGGATAATGAAAGAAAACGTCTGAGAAATAGTGCATAACAATAAGAAGATTGTGCCAGCAAAGGAGTTTGTAAATAGTGGAACTCCGTGTAGCAAACTAATATAATGTGATTTCACTCCACTAATGATTATTGAAGGTAAGAGAGGTTATGCAAAGAAGAGAAAAGATGAAACATAAGTCAAAGGAAGGTTTCATTCAGATACTATGTTCGTGTAACTAATACTAGCGAACTTGAAGTCTGTAGAAGTGCATTTCTAGCAGTCCACAGAATATCAATAAAATGTTTAAGAACTGTTCGGAAAAGTGAAGAAAGTGTTAGCGAAGTTTGTGATGATGAAGAAGAGAGTCGATCAACTTAAAAAATTTGCGTCCATACACCCACTGAAGATAGAAGAGGCATTGTGTGGGGCATATGCCACTAATTTTGCACACATTACCTGTCCTATTACATAAAAACACTTAATACCAGGAATATTTCAACTAATATTTAATAATATATTCAATGCATCATCTAATTCAAGATCCTGGTTAAAACATTAAAACATATTGTCCATATTCCACAGATAAACAACTTTCAGAAATCCCTTGTTTCTGTAAAATAGTTTTCTTGTGACATGTGCCTCTATTCCACTGGGCAACTCAATTATCAATGAAAGTGTGTAAAACAATTGAAAAATATATTCATAAGAACAACATTAATAATTGCATTACTTCTGAATCTACAAAAAACGTATAATCTATGGACTGAATTAAGATACAAATGGATGATAAATTAATTAGTTGGAACTTTCATTGGATTAAGGAAATATGCTTAATTCAATTTATCAAACTCCGTAAAAAAAAAAAAAGGAAAAGAAATAAGATAGGCTAGGTGTAGCGGACGAGGCTCTCGAGAGCATTTGTTTGATGCAAACTGGTGAACCGGAGCCCTGGACCATTTACTTGTGGGACGAGATTGATTGCAGCTTCGCTAGAGATGAAAGGAGTAAGATTTCTGAGATGGTGACATTCTAGGAAAGAAATACCTTCCACTCGAGTCGAGATCTACCCATTACTTCAACTTTCAGCCACGTTCAAAAGAATCTAATGTACTCTTATAACGCTACTTTAAATTTTGATGTATTTCTTAGCATTCTATCACAACTAACCCACTGGCACTATCGAACCCGAAGGTTCATGGTCACGTGGAAATCAGCTTTCTGTTCACCTCCATATTGAGTTAATATTTTCTAATCATACGGCTCTGTTGCGCATTTTTCTCTCTAACTAACTAATTCATTGGCACTATAGAAACAGCAGATTAATGGTTACGCGGACAAAAGCTCTCCATACATCCCTATCCTGAGTTAATATTATCTAATCATCCCCTGTATAATATACTTCATTCAAATTAATCAAGATTAATATTATTATCCCATCGCATTTTTGGCCTAGCTCTGGGCATTTTCCCTCTGGTTTTCTTACATTGAGTTTCCATGCCTCACTTTCATTCCCTATTCGTGCCACATGTTCGCAGTATACGAGAAAAACCATGTAGTTCATTATTATGTAAGTCTTCACCATTTGCCTGTCTGTTCATCTCTGCTTAGTTCGTAATTTTCCTAAGAACTTTGTTCTAAAATATTCCTAATATTTTATCCACTCTTAAGTAACAGTCCATATTTCGTATCTATATAATATAACTGGGAGAATAGCAGATTTATGTGTTTTCAGATTTTTGTTTAGAGAAGTTGGGACAAGAGTCCCTTGTAATGCATAATAGCATGCATTTCCAGTATTGAGCGTATGTTTAATTTCTTTGTGCACTTTATTCTTTTTTATATTTGTTTGATCGCAGTTTGTTCCGCTGAGGGACATGGATGATTTCCTAATAAGTAGTTTCTTAATCAGATTAAGTTGAATGGAAGAGAAGGCCATATGACCTTAAATCTGCCAGAATAAATAAAACATTATTATTATTATTATTATTATTATTATTATTATTATTATTGTTATTATTATTATTATTATTATTATTATTATTATTATTATTGAGCAATTACTTGCAGTTGTAAATGGAAACGAAGGGCTCTCTGTTAAATTCAACTTACTTCCCTAAAAACAGAACGATAATTAGGCCATTATTAGTATAGGAGTGAACAAAAATAGTATATTACGATGCGGGGAACATGTTTAAAAACCGAGCGAGGTTTTTAATTTCCGAGATTCTTCAAACACTTACCAACCGTGCATTGTACATTATTTTTTGCGCGATGGTGTTTTCAAAATATTAAATAATAGTAAAATAATAATATGTTTGTTGGAAATATTTGCTTTCATTATAGACAATTGACTAATGTTAACAGTGTGGGAAATGTTTATTAGTTGAAACTACAGGAGGCGTGAGACAATATTAGTTATAAAATGGCGGCAAGTACGTATATATTGTTTTACATTGTTTCAAATAAAGATCAGTTAATTTAAATGCAGTGATTTGTTTCGTATAATGTATATTAACACTACATTTCGGATATTTTTGGTATATATATTTTATGTAGTATACATAGAGGGCAGTGGTTTTACTTCCCACACGCGTTTTGTAATATGTAATGTTACAGTATAGTTATTTTATTATAAAGGGCTTCCAATATAAAATCGGACCGGCCTCACGGAGTTTCACCCGGCACGCAGTGCTGTCTCTTCCTCCCGCAATTCACACTGCCTGCCACCCGTCCTTGAACTGTTTCTTACCTTATAGAAAAAGCTGGAAATGTTGTCCTCCGCAGTTAAACAGGCATTATACCGAGTAAACATATTTAGATTGACACGCTGTAGTTCGGGCACTGTCAAGTTTCTGATTTCATTTCTTATGTTGTTCTTCAGTTCTTCCAATGTGTGCGGATTTGTTTTGTACACTTTGTCTTTCTGGCTACCCCACACATTTTCGCCAATTTCGTCTAATTTTTCTTCGGTGAGAACCGTACGCCTTCGCGTGTGTTTCTTATTTTGTACTGAACCAGTGGTCTCAAATTTAGTCACAAGATCGTGGATTGTCGATCTGGAAGGAGGTAATTGTCCAGGGAAGTTCTGAATAAATTCCTCGCGAACGGGACGAGCTGATTCGTATTTATAATAACATTTACACACATAAATGCGCTGCTCTAATGTCAGCTGACGTCTCATCTTATCGAACGATAGTAAACTGACTAGTTCAAGGACGAGCGGCTGGCAGAGAGAAATGCGGACGAGGAGAGAGCGCTGCCTGACGGGTGAAATCCCGTGAGGCCGGTCCGGGTTTATATTGGAATCCCGGTAGTATAGTTCAGGGGTCACCAATTAGTTTTCATGGAAGTCCATCACCAAAGTAGTAAATTAAGTCGAGGTCCGGAACCACAGTTGATTAAACTACGAAGCTTTTATAAGGAAATTATTTAAATTATGTTATGGTTATGAAATGTACTGATTAAAAAGAACATGGTAAATACTAAAAAGGTACAGCACAGTAGTACACAGTTATTAATTCCAATATTTATTAATACGTTTATGATAAACTTAACTTATGGTCAGAGTAATATTTAAATACCCCACTTCACAAAGTTCGTGTTTTTCAGGATATCAGGTTTCAAACGGAATTCTGTTCATTTTCAGTCAAATCTACGACCATAAGCAGTACTGCCAACTGAGCCAACAATAATACCATCATGACTTGAAATTTAGTACAGTAGTTGTATACGATGTTTATCCGATTAAAAAAATGGTATTAATTCGATATTTCACCGGTCCGGAAACCAAAGCCCCAGGGTCCGGATCCGGACCGCGGTCCGCCAATTCGTTACCCCTGTCATAGTTATTCATCATCATCATCATCACTCCAGGGATTAGGCAATTGCCCGTTCCAACTTCATAATGCATCAGCCCAACGTCTTCTAGGTCTTCCAACATTACGTCTTCCCCTTGCTTGATAATTTCTTGCTAACAATGGGTATCTCTCCTTACTCATTCCATCCATGTGATCATCCATTTCTGTCTGTAATTCGTGACTTTATCCAATAAAGGCTGTACTTTCAATTCTTCTCTTATATCCTCATTTCTTATTCTATCAAGTCTTGTACATCCTTTTACTTGTCTTAGGATCCTCATCTCCGCTGTCTGTATTCTATCATTCTGTTTTTTCACTGGAGCCCAAGTTTCACATCCATACAATATTGTGGGAACCGCCATAACATTATACATTTTTATCTTGGTTTCTTTTCTGATTTTATTTTTGAATGTTCTCTGTATTGTTCCACACACCGTCTGAAATTTATTTATTTTGGAGTCAATATCTCTTTCCACATTGTAGCCAACATCACAGCCCAAATATTTGAAACTAGACACCTGTTCTATACTTTGATTTTCTAAAATAGTTATTTATGTTGGTAATCTTGAGATGTAGGAAGCTGAACTTTCAGTCATGGTCGCCATTACTGTAAGTACGATAAAATGCACTATCGCGCAAAAAAAAAGTTTTTACACGATTTATGTTAGCTTGACCTGTAACTATCTATCTATCTATCTATCTATCTATCTATCTATCTATCTATCTATCTATCTATCTATCTATCTATCTATCTATCTATCTATCTATCTATCTATCAATCTATCTATCAATCTATCTATCTATGTAACGGCATCTTTCAACGCGATTTTCACCCACTTAAAATCATTGGATCGACTTGAAACTTTGTATACTTGTAGAGGACCCGTGACAATACAATAATTTCATATTTTATTTCTAAAATCCTGGCCAGAATCACCAGGAAATCAAAAAAATGAAAACTGGTATAATAGGTTGCGGACTTGTCGACTTTTTAGTCAATCGTTGTAACAGCTCAGATGGTAGAACGGTGAACTCTAATGGTATATAATTTCAATAATCTACAGGTCGCTGGTTCAAATCCAGCTGGGAGGTTTTTTTTTAGAAGAGTATTACTTTTAGCTCATACTACAATAGTAGCCTATCGAATTTAAATATATTAACATGTTTATCTTATTCTGTAAAATATTAAAACTAAAACATAAAAAATATAATAGTTTTAAAAAACTAAAAAAAAACACGCTTTATTAGAAAACCGAACTAAAAAATTGAAAAATAATTTTAATTTTCAACACGCTTGGGATAAATAATTTTACCATCAAAAGCGTGGGGTGCTTTTTATGATTTTTACATTTTCTTCTTAGAGACTTTACTTTTACCAATATCTGTTTATTATCAAATATATTAATTGGTAAACAGCACCCCACGCTTTTGATGGTAAAATTATTTATCCCAAGCGTATTGGAAATTAAAATTATTTTTCAATTTTTTTAGTTCGGTTTTCTAATAAAGCGTGTTTTCTTAGTTTTTTAAAACTATTATTTATTATTAGATGGTTCTCATTATTAAAAGTAAACAAGTAATTGTTTCAATATTACAAATAATATTAAGTAATTGTTGCATTTGTTTATCTGCACATCTTTAGAATGAAGTGTAGAATGAAACCGTGTCCATGGTAACCAAACAAATGATTTCTATGTTTCCAACTCCCTATAATAATGTCTGTTCACTTAATGAAACCGGACACCGATTAATGGTTCCCTCACTCCATGCAGCCGCAGCAGGTAGAGCGTTATCAGCTCTTGACCACAATTATGTGACCTACCAAACAATGAGGCAGTTTAGTTTTAATTCTGCCAGCTCATTTCTTCCAAATGCTCTGCACAAAATGTTCAACTTTATCAGCACGTTTTTTTTTAATGCGTCATTGGAACGTGTATAGTTGATGGATGCCAAGTATTATAAAGATACAAAATATATCCTCCTGCCTGACTGAACCAAATGATTCATTGTTCGCAAGTATCTATCGATCACCCGCGTGGATCCATTTATCGATACATGTGCTACCTGCTTTTATTAATTAGATATCAGGAATTAGTTACGCTTTTTTGAGTCGCTGGATGAGTTTAGCCATGTGTGTCAGATACATACTATCCCCGATATCTATGTGTACTGTTTTATAAATGACGATTCAATTGTTCTGGAGCATTGAAACTATTTAACTTCATTGTTTTTGTAAATATTTTAGTGAATTTCGAATTATATAAGCTATTGAAATTGCACTCCTGAGAAAAAATGCTCAAGGAGTTAGACAAGGATGTAGTCTATAGCCCACTCTTTTTTAATATATATATATCGACGACATTATGAAACAATGGAAAATTATAATTGTCAAAGGCCTTAGATTGAACAATAACTCAAGTATTAATAACTTAATTTTCACCAATGATTTAGTCTCTTACTACACCATGATGAAGATCTGTTACAATTGGCTGCTTACAAACTAAATGCAATATGTAGCGATTATAATTTTAAAATTCCATTACGTAAAACAAAAGTAAAGGCATTTTGTGGAAGAAATACTCTGCGTGCAAAAATAGTAATTAGAGACGAAATTATTGAACAAGTATCCCACTTTAAATATTTAGGATGTGACATCAGCTATGGGCTTGATAAAGATATTGAACACAAAACACATTAGTTTCAAGCTATTTGTGGTACAATAAATAGAACATTGAATAATAAAGCCCATAAACAAACAAAATTAAAATTTTATAAAACAATGGCTGTCCTGTGTCCTTTTGTATAGGAGTGAATCTTGGATTACCACTACCAAACAAGAAAGTAAAATCCAAGTAGCCGAGATGAAATTTTTAAGAAGAGTAAAAGGCTGCACTAGAATGGACCAGATAAGAAACGAGGATATCCGTGAAGAACCGCAGATCTACTCCATAAAAGAAAATATATTTAACAACAAGATACAGTGGAAAGAAGATGTAGAAAGAATGGAAGAAAGTAGATTACCAAATAAAATCTTCCATTATTCTCCAAGAGGAAGAAGAGATGTCGGACGTCCTCGGAAGAGATGGTCTTAGATCTAGGCTATTAGTGAAGACGGAACAGCAACTCTTGCCTAAACCAGGAAGTGAAGAAGAAGAAGAAGAAAATGCAAATCATTTTTCGTCTTATTTACTAAACACCGAAAATGACACACACACACACACACACACACACATGGATGATTATATGAATCAGTGCCGTTGATAAGAAAATTATATTTTGTTGCCATCTATTACATTGGTTCATGAATTAAGTGTACGCACGCCAAATCTTAAATATAGCTTTATTATCAATCCTATCAGAAATTCTGTGTTTTGCAACAAACGAGTACAAAACAAATTCTTCAAAATAGTAATCTAAAATTTGCATCATGCAGCTAAGCGCCAAATGTTCCCGCTCTTAGATTGTCGATACATAACTGTCAAACAAGAGAAATAATTTGCAATATCCGAAAGTTTTAGTTCGGCGTAACAATACATAGTGAAGATTGGCTTGAACGTTAAACGTATTTTTCTCTAAATTTACATAATGGCACATAGCCGTATGATGCATAACACCGTTCATATATAGGTACAATAACATAACGCTATTTATGCGCAAAGGGCGGAAATCGAAACCAGAAAAGTACACACAATGGTGTTAGAACACAGATACAATAGTAGGCTAATAATAATAATAATAATAATAATAATAGTTCCCTATTAGGTTCGTCTTCCGGGCATATAGGCCGTGGTCCAGTCGTTCTTCTACTCGACGTTTCGTCTACTGCTGCGGTAGACATCTTCAGGAGATACTGCGTGCTCTCTGTGAACTCCTCAACAGTCGGCTGCAGACTGGCTGGTCGTTGGAAACTCCCTCCCTATTTATAGGCACGCCCCTGGTGGAGAGGCGGTTTTCTGCGCGGTCCGTGTTGCGTGCTGTTTTGTCCAGGCTGTCGCTAGCAGAAGTCATAGGCTTCGTTGTCGTATTGTGCAATGCCGGGATCCAGATTTTGTTTATCTTCATGGTTTCTTCTTTTTTGTTAAAGGAATTTTTGTGTTTATATATTTCAATGGCTTCTCTGTACAGTCTGGTACCAGACTGTACAGAGAAGCCATTGAAATATATAAACACAAAAATTCCTTTAACAAAAAAGAAGAAACCATGAAGATAAACAAAATCTGGATCCCGGCACTGCACAATACGACAACGAAGCCTATGACTTCTGCTAGCGACAGCCTGGACAAAACAGCACGCAACACGGACCGCGCAGAAAACCGCCTCTCCACCAGGGGCGTGCCTATAAATAGGGAGGGAGTTTCCAACGACCAGCCAGTCTGCAGCCGACTGTTGAGGAGTTCACAGAGAGCACGCAGTATCTCCTGAAGATGTCTACCGCAGCAGTAGACGAAACGTCGAGTAGAAGAACGACTGGACCACGGCCTATATGCCCGGAAGACGAACCTAATAGGGATCAAGACGCCGGCCGTGAAAGCCTACAGTTATAAATAATAATAATAATAATAATTATTATTATTATTATTATTATTAGCTAGTAGCCTAAAATTTAATACACATTTGACTCATGGTGAGGAAACAACCAAATATAAAATAACAATGCGCAGAACAGCGGGTTACATCAGATGGGATCGGAAAAGGAACACCGATATCTTAAAAGAATTGAAGACTACGCCAATTTTGGAATATATTAAACAGTACCAACTAAATTGGAAACACCATCTTGAAAGAATGAGTTCAAATCGGATCATCAAAGCTGTTTATAATTATATACCAAGAGGACGAAGATCTCTGGGCCATCCTATGAAACGCTGGAGGGAAAATTTTCTATAGGATCGTCACAGGCCTTGGCCTAATACTTGGAAGGTAGGAAGAAGAAGAAGAATAAGAAGAAGAAGACGAATATAGCACAGGAAAAGCCCTTAAACCTAAATTTATCATAAATTCCAGACCATGGACGACAACAGAATAACGCTTAAAATAGCTGATCGGAATTCGAACACGGACAATCACGGGTTATCAGCCCTGCGTGACGGCCGCCGTTACCCCCAGAACTATCATCTGGTACTCATTTCAGTTAGAGGCTGAGTCGACCCCAGGGCCATAGTGCCGCCAGAAGGTTTGGGTCAGTTTAAATATCCTCACCCCACTGGGACTCGAACCCTCGATCTTCCGGCATGTAAGCGCAGTGCCTTAACCACTACGCTACGGCGTGCCCTATAATATCAAATAAATACCGGTATTGATATATAAAAAGTATTTTTAATTATAAGGGTAAATTTTAATTGTAAGTTTACGTTAACCTCGTGGTCTTATGGTCAGAGTTTTTTATAGTACAGACCAATGGACAGAATTCTTGTAAAATGCAACATACATTGCGAAAAAAAATGACTGAAAATGCTTCTTCATTCATCATCATCATCCTTCTCGGATTAGGTCTTTGCCTGTTTCGATCTCACATCTTCTTTTTCATACTTTATTTATTATACTGACACGGTGATATCCCTGTCAGTAGCCTGGTTAAAAATAACGGATATTTTGTGAGAATTTTTGCAGAACAAAAGTATTTGCAATATGAAAAGTCTTTGGAAAGTAAAACTAGATAGTGTTTTTTTAAGGAGTTGGCATTGAGACTACACTCTGCGGATTCTTGAATTACCAAATGGTATAAATGTAGTCAAAAGAAGGTAATCAATACTAGTAAAATTCCTATCAAATTCCTTTGAGGTGAAGTCATACGATGAAAGTTAAAAATTAAAATGTACCTATTGGTAGGTGCCGTCGTCCTCAACTTTGTTAAAATATTGTATATAAAATTAACTGGAGCGCTTTCGGAAGTCATCGTCTTCGACAGGTTGAGCTTCCACCACTCGTTGTTGTGTACGGTGATGTATACTACATGCAACAAACAGTTGAAGTATACATCACCGTACACAACAACGGTGATGTATACTCCAACTGTTTGTTGCATGTAGTATACATCACTGTACACAACAACGGTGATGTATACTCCAACTGTTTTATACATCACCGTACACAACAACGGTGATGTATACTCCAACTGTTTGTTGCATGTAGTATACATCACCGTACACAACAACGGTGATGTATACTCCAACTGTTTTATACATCACCTTACACAACAACGGTGATGTATACTCCAACTGTTTGTTGCATGTAGTATACATCACCGTACACAACAACGGTGATGTATACTCCAACTGTTTTATACATCACCGTACACAACAACGGTGATGTATACTCCAACTGTTTGTTGCATGTAGTATACATCACCGTACACAACAACGGTGATGTATACTCCAACTGTTTTATACATCACCGTACACAACAACGGTGATGTATACTCCAACTGTTTGTTGCATGTAGTATACATCACCGTACACAACAACGAGTAGTGGAAGCTCAACCTGCCGAAGATGGAAGATAACTTCCGAAAGCACTCCAGTTAATTTTATATACAATATTTTAACAAAGTTTAGGATGACGGCACCTACCAACAGGTACATTTTAATTTTTAACATTCATCAAAAGAAGGTAATGTTGCAAAAAAAAAGCCGTTAGGATCTCAATCCACAATTATTGACAATTGTGGATTAGATATATTCCAACTTAAACTCTACCCCCCTCAAAAATAAAACTTTACAAGGAATATTTAACTCATGTCGCAAATGGTAGTCAATGACCAATCACGTTTCAATGAATTCTGTTTTACACCAATGACAGTCGTGTTTCACCTCGCTTTTTATCGATTTCTCTTTATCAGCTCCTGCTTTTGTGATAAAGAAAGCTCCTTTTTTAATATTATGAACAGGTTAGACCATTATTTTTCTCCAACAAATACATTGAATTTAGCAAATTATGAATAGATTCAGTGATTTTACTGAGTTGTTTATTCAAAATATAAATGATTAACCTATAATGTTGATTATAATAGTTTGATGTGTTTCATTATTTCTCCACTAGAGTGCATTCTTACAATCTTGCGATCCTATTTGGCAATAAATAATATGATCGAGTTGCAGTGAATATACATAACGTCACATTTCTAATTTGTTTTCAAACATCGCCGTTTACATTAACTATATAAATATTTTAAAACACCGGTAACTATATTCAAATCATTATTTTTTAGTAAAGAGCTTAATTTTATTCGTTAAATAGTCCTAACAAATGCCATTCTTGATTTCCAAATTCTCTACATAAATTCACTCCCCACTTCGTGAGTCGTGAATTTATCGATAATTTGGAAATCACTCGTGGCATTACTTATGATAATGAAAATAACTGGAACTATAACAAATTTTATAACTATATCACCTACCCTACAGGAACATTTTAGCGTAAAAAAGGACAATAAGTCAAACTTCCGAGCCCAATTTCATCATCATCATCATCATCAACAACAACAAGGATTAAGCCCAATGGTCTGTTCCGATCTCATTATAGGTCGAATTGGACCTTCCATCTCTTCAATGGTCTTCCCAACATTCTTCTCCATTTTCGTTTATAATTATACATTATTCTTGGTATGCGCTGTTCATTCATTCGTAATATGTGCTGAAGATAAGCATTTTGGTAATATTTTATTCTTTCACAGAAATTAAATATATTAAGTTCTGTTCTTATGTCTTCGTTTTTCTTTTTATCGGTCCTTTGGTATCCTGCTATTGCTCTCAACATCTTCATATCAGCAGCCTCTATTTGTATACTATCTGCCTTTGTTAATGTCAAGGTTTCACATCCATAGATAAGAGATGGAACTGCCAATACTTTGTAAAACTTCAAAATAGTTTCTTTTCTAGTCTAATTCAATAAAGTGTGTTTAATTGTGCCACATAGATAATTGAATCGTATTTTAGTGTGTTTATCTAAATTTCTGTCATTGCCTAAATGACATCCCAAATAATTAAAATTCTGAACTTGGTATATAATTACATTGTTTATCACTATTTTTGTCCTTATTACACATTTCCCTTTCAGAGCTAATATTTTTGTTTTAGGTGTAGATATTCTTAAATTGTATTTTAGAGAGATATTATTTAATGTTAATGGACATAATATTAAACCGGTGTTGATTATATAAACAGGTGACAATGGGAATCGACATGTATAAGACAGGTGTTATTGGAATAGATTAATTGAAATGCACTATTATAGTGTCTGTTTACTAAAGTGATTGATACAACACTTGGTCTGTCACTTTCAAATTAGGGACTTGAAAGGGGAGGGGACTTCCTTTGTCTGTTATCTAGAGCATTAGCACTGTCAGCAAGAGGATGACATTCTGATATGGGGGACTGGTTGAATTGCTCATCACATTCCAGTCTCCTCCATTCTTATGTATGAGTTTGTAATTGGTTGATTCCCTCTCCCACATGCCTCTGCACCACGTCAATTATATCTGGTAAGCTGATATCACCGCAAAGTAGCCACACAGTAATTCACGCCCCCCCCCCAAATACCAACATCTGCTTCGGTATATACCAGCAAAATGTAACTTGTTTTGTGGGACATTGCTTTTTAACGGACTTTACTGCCATATAATTAAATAATCCCATGGCGCGACAAGCCTAGAATACCCTTAGCCTACACTAGCCGATTGCTGGCCTCACATCCACATGTGTAAATCACGGAGGTAGATGATCATCTAGTCAGTGTAGGGGTGACATGTGATCAGCATGTCGAGTCCCCCAGCCGTTACTACCATATAGGCATACTAACTTAATCGAACAATGGAACCCAGAGGTTCCTGGCCGTGCGGATATAAGTTCCCTATAATAACCTTGTCCACAGCTGAAGTTTCCAAATAATAATAATAATAATAATAATAATAATAATAATAATAATAATAATAATAATAATAATAATAATAATATTAATAATAATAATAATAATAATAATAATAATCTTGTAGGAAAACCAGAGGGAAAACTCCCAATTGGTAGACCAAGAATGAGGTGGGAGAATAACATAAACTATGATTTGAGGAAAGTAGATTATACAGGGAATGATTGGAAAATAATATCTCAGGATAGGGATGTATGGACAGCTTATGTCCGCTCGGCCATAAACCTACGGGTTCGATAGTGCCAGTGAGTTAGTTAATAATAATAATAATAATATTAGCAACAATAACAACAATAATAATAATCATCTTTATTTTACTTGGCAAATTTAAGGTTTTAAGGCCTTGTCTACCACTCAACCAGGTTACAAAAATACAAAAAAATAGTATTCTTCTTCACTTTGTGGTTTAGGCATTGATTGCCTGTTCCGTCTTCACTAATAGATCTAAGACCATCTCTTCCGACGACGTCCGATATATCTTCTTCCTCTCGGAAAATAATGTAAGATTTTGTTTGGTAATATACTCTCTACCATTCTTTCTATATGTTCTTTCCACTGTTTCTTGTTACTGTATTAGTTATATTTTCTCTTATGGAGTAGATCTGCAGTTGTTCACAAATATCATTTCTTATCTGGTCCATTCTAGATTCTAGTACACTCTTTTACTCTTCTTGAAAATTTTATCTCGGCTGCATGATTTGTACTTTCTTATTTGGTAGTAACAATCCAAGATTCGCTCCTATACCAAAGAACAGGAACTACCATTGTTTTATCCAATTTAAATTTTGTTTGTTTTATGGGCTTTGTTATGCAATGATCTATTTATTGTGCCACAAATAGCTTGGAACTGTTGGAGTTTTATGTATAATACCTTTGTCATATCCATAGATGATGTCACACTAAGTAAATTACACTATACTTAAATCATTACATGGTATATCTACAGTAAAACTATTATCTACATTATATGTTGATTTACTCTAGATTTAACAAGCAAAATATAAAATGTGTAAGATGGAGAAACGGAAAAAAACTACTTCTTGTGATTTAGAATAAATTTAATTCTGGTGAAAAATTAAATGTTTAACTACAAGTAATAGTATAAGGGTGATTTCAAATTGTCAAGTGTGCGGCAACCCCTGATATCTTGAGGGAGGAAATTCCAAGAACGGGCAGAGGCTACTGTGAAATAAGTAGAACGAGAAGACATTTTGTGAAGAAGGATTGTTAGCAGACTGTTATCTTGTGACCTAGTGCCAATATCGTGGTAAGAAGATAACTTATCAAATCTTATTGTATTTTTCAACTCCCTTAAAACTAACCAACTAACTTGCTGGTTGTGTTGAACTGGAGGTTTATGTTTGCGCTGACAAGTTCTCCTTAAATCCTTATCCTGAGAACTTTTCAATCATTCTCTGTATTGGCCTGTATTACCTACTTAAAATCACATATAATATTGAATTCTCCCATCTTATTCTTGGAGCTGAAGTAAGCTTCCATACATCCTTATCGTATGCTTTTTTCCCCATCCAAACATTTCCTGTGTGACAAATTATATTTGAAGAGAAGAATTTACGCGTTGACTGGGGTTCGAAACCAAGTCTCTAGTTCAATACACTAGTACTCTTTGTACTGAGTTACCTAGACCTTAAATCTCTTGAGTTTTTTTTCTGTTATTTATACAATTTCCGAGAGTGCCAAAGGCTATGAGCCGTTCTTCCATCTGGCTGCTTGTTGTTTGGATGATTTTTAATGGGAATTTAATATCGCTAGCCTGTATTAAGCGAGAAAGTATCCTATCGATGTTTACATTCTAAATTTAACAATTCTCACTGAATGACAAATTATATTTGAAGAGAAAAAATTACTCCTAGACAGGGGTTCAACTCTAAGATCTGTAGTTCTATAAAATATAATACTGAATACCTTGAGTTTAAATCTTGGTTCAAGTTTTGTGCTAAGAAAAAAATAATTGAGAACCAAACATCTTATATTCACTGATGAATGTCTCAGAGTATAAATTATAACTCACTCACTGGCACTATCGAACCCGTAGGTTCATATTCGCTTTTGTAGCCTTTCTTTACGGTTTTTTTAAGGTGAAAGTTCGTCACTCTTTCAACCAAGTTACTTTCTTCGTCTAGCTTATCGCTTTTCACCTGTCCGGCATGGATAAACCTTTCGGCAGCAATGCTTCCGGCTGTATAGCTCTCGGGGTCATCTGCCACTCCAACACAATAAGGTAAAGATACCTTCGAGGGCAGAATATAAACTCTTCATGATAATTTCCCTAACAAATATACGTTATTAGAATAAATTCTATAATGAAATATCCTAGTGGTCCTAAACAATCATTATATTATCATTTTCCATAGAAGAATTTACTAAGTTACTTATCGACGCATTTTCAAAATATATCGGCTAATCAAAATGTAGGCACAAGATCACAAGATACTTGTTTACTTTCGATACCATAGCACAAGACATGTTTATACTTTGAATATTACACAATATAATATGTGACTAGAGAATGGAACTCACTTCCCAATCATGTCATCACTATCTAACTAACTAACTCACTCACTAGCAGTATCGAACCCGTAGGTTCATGGCCGCGCGGGCATAAGCTCTCCATATATCCCTATCCTGAGCTGTTTTCCTATCATTCCCTGTGTAATCTACTTCCCTCAAATCATAGTTAATGTTATTCTCCAACCTCATTTTTTGGTCTACCAACTAGGCATTTTCCCTTAAGAAGCTTCCATGCACGTCTTTCATTGCCCCTTCGTGCCAAATGCCCTGCCCATCGCAGTCTACGTGACTTGATTATTCTTATTATATCTGGTTTTTCTATAAAGACCATGTAGTTCACTGTTATGTAGTCTTCTGGGTTCAACTGTCTGTTCATTTCTCTTTGGTCCAAACATTTTCCTAAGAACTTTATTCTCAAATGCTTGTAATCTCCTTTCCTCCCTTAAAGTAAGAGTCCATGTTTCGCATCCATATAATATAACTGGTAGAATTATAGTTTTATATATTTTAATTTTTACATTTTTTGAAAGTAGTTGGGAAGTCAAGAGTCTCTGTAATGCACAATAGCACGCATTTCCAGAATTGAGCCTATGTTTAATTTCCTTGTGCATCTCATTCCTATTTGTGATTGTTGTTCCATGTCATCACTATCATTATTTAAATCTAAATTAACTGATATATTTAACTTAAGTTCTACATAATGAAAATATTACCTTGCAAAACAATCAGCATAGTTAACATTCATCTGGGAAGTCTTACTTTATTCTATTTTATATTATTTCTATTCCATTATTTCTAAATATTAGCTAATATTAGTTTGCATCCGCATTTCTCATTGTTTAGTTTATTTTTCATAACAATTTAAAATTTTATTTATATTTATAATCAGGTTTGTAATGTATTAAAACATTTTCCTGTGCCCAAAACTTTTTAAATAATCTTCTTTCTCCATTCTTCTTTATCTTCCCATTCCAATTCTTGGAGACCCATCTTCCTCATACTTCTTCTTATATCATCCATCCATTTATATCTATGTCGTCCTCTCTTTCCTTATCCAGGTGGAATCCATTTCATAGCTTTTTTGTGTAATCTTTTTTCTGGCATTCTACGTATATGATCATACCATTCTAGTTGTCTGTATCTCACAGAATCTGATATTGAATTTTGAGCTTTCATTTGTTGTTTGATTATTGTACGAGTATTTCTATTTATTTTTCAAATTTAGAATATCTAGTTGAGCATCTAAAACAATCCATTTTTTAAAAATATTAATAAGTATTTAATTTTTGTACTGATTGAGTGGAAGAGGAAGCCTTATGGCCTTAATTCTGCCAACTTAAATGAAGTATTAGAGCTGTTATTATTATTATTATTATTATTATTTTTATTATTATTATTACTGTTATTAATATTATCGTTATTATCATCATTATTGTAAGGCCTGATGGCCCTGTTACGGTCTCAAGTCCGGATTTTCATTCCATATCTTCGACTAATGCCGTAAAGATTTATTTTCATATAGACGGTAGAGTAGTATTGCTTTTGCGATTCTTGTTCTTGGACATGTTTTTTACATGAGTATTTCAATTGTGTTGGTAAAGTAAAGTGATCCCACAACAGGCCTCAGGAGGCCCTTGGGGTAGTAGGAGGTTAAGGCTCCCACTTTTTCTAGACAATCGGCACTTTATGTCAGCCGGGTTGTCAGCCCTGCGTGACGGCCGCCTTTACCCCAGAACAAGCGTCTGGTACTCATTTCAGTTAGAGGCTGAGTCGACCCCAGGGCCATAGTGCCGCCAGATGGTTTGTGTCAGTTTAAAAATCCTGATCCCAACGGGACTTGAACCCTCGACCCTCCGGCTTGTAGCTCAGTGTCTTAACCACTACGCTACTACGCTACGGCGTGCCCCCAATTGTGTTGGTACTTGTTCGTAAAGTGGATAACTGATTCTGAGTACAGTTCTTACAGGACCTCTTCATTTTTTTTGTGTTGCAAATCTTGAATAACCTTCTTTTGATCTCAGGAATTTCATCTCGTTGACTGTGATACGATGTATGTCCTTATATCTCTTAGTAATGGCTCACTTCCATAACATAATAGTAGTCTTGCTAACGGTTTATGTAGATGTATTCTTTTCTGCCTTTGTACTGTGAAAGATTTCATAATTTTGTTAATTGTTCCGATTGTTCTATTCAACTCATGGAATTTATTAGTAATAAGTTATATAATTCATATAGAAAGGACAATTTTTATTCGAGGTACGAATAGCATTTGTTCTTTCACACAATTTAAATTTGAACAAATTGGTTCTCATATAACATATAACTATGATTGCGATATACATAATAAATTAAACCGTTATCAAATTATATGCGGCACGATATGAAGAACGCTCCTAAAGACTTGAAGAGAAACTCAGCTCAGATTTTATAAAATTATGGATGTTCCTGTACTTTGGTATGGACCTAAATCTTCGGTAATTACAGAAAAAGATAACTCACAAACTCAAGCCACTAAAATTATTTTTTTAAGTCAGTACAAAGATGTACACGCATGGATAGGTTATATAATGAATCAACAAGAAATGAGATTATACTCGATAAACTAGAAGAGAACAAATGCCCAAAATGATCAACGCCTACAAACCACATGAAACGGCCAAGGAACTGATGGACTTGAGACCGGAACAGGTCACTCTGACCTTATACAGGAAAGGAAGAAGAAGAAGAACAACAAATTTTAGTTAAGTGAGGGAATTTCACACAAAGGCATCGATTTGATTTATTTTTTATTTATATGCTGATATTCGTGTTGAAATGAACAGTTAATGAAACATTAGGGAAATTTTAAAGAAGTGGCTGAATTGAAATACTTAGGAACAGTAATTACACATAGGATTGAGATGCACAAAGCGATTAAACATAAGCCCAATCTTGGAAATGTATGATAATATGCATTATAGATTGTTTTCGTCCCAACTTCTCTAAAAACAATAAACTGTAAATATATATAACTTATTCTCCCAGTTATATTATACGGATGCGAAACATGGACTCCTACTTTAAGGGAGGAGAAAAGATTACGAGTATTTGAGAATAAAATTCTAGGATTTTTTTTTTGGTAAAAGAGAGATGAATAGACAGGCTTTTGGAGAAGACTATATAACATTGAGATATATGATCTTTATATGAAACCAGATATAATAATAGTTAATTCTCGTATATTGCAATGGGCAGTTCATGTGGCACGAAAGAGGGGCATCGAAGCTTCTTGTAGGAAAACCAGAAGGAAAACGCCCAGTTGATAGATCAAGAATGAGGTAGGACAATAATATTAATCAAGAGTTGAGGGAAGTAAATTATATAGGGGATGAGTGGAAAACGTTAGCGTTGGGTAACGATGTTTGGAGTGCTTATGTTCGCGCGGTCATGAACCTAGGTTCGATAGTTACAGTGAGTAAGTTTTATACTGATCTTCATGTTGTATTTTTCTCATAAAATCTTAAAAAAATTATTGGATATAGAATACCGTGGGCAATCTACAAAACGTAATGTGTCAATTTATAAAATTAAATTAATTAGATTAGGTCTGTGACGTATCATTGTTCCAAGCTTCTAGGTAGGCCTATATTAATTTTAATTTCCTGATTCATTCACACAGACCTTTGACTATCATTGTATACTTGTTTATATCCTTGATTAGTATTTTAGAAACATGAACGATTTTTACTAAACTTTTTAGTTGCTGCAAATCCCATAATTTATGAAGAGGTAAATTCCATGGTAGATGATGACATCATTACATTGTAATAAATACAACACAATACAGTAACTTAATATTTTTCGGCTTCAAATAGTAGGACACTAGTTTTTTCTTGAAAACATTTATATATAGCTTTGAATCTATTTAATAGACAATATGGAGTTTTTATCTTTAATAATTGTCCTAAAATATACGGTTTTATATCGGTAACTGACGTAACTGTAGAATGACATCACGTTTTACAGAATGAGAGTAAAGTAATAATTGCTGTGAATTTTTTAATTTAATTTCAACAAACAATTGTGTATGTTGTAGGCTTATAGGGGAATAACAAAATACAAATTTTGAGTGTTACGTTCTAATGGAATTTAGTCACTAATTATACAAAGTAAAGATAACTGCTGTCGGTCACAGTGGACTAATGGTTATGTTCCTTACCTCCGGTACCGGCGGTCTTGGGTTCAAACCCAGTCGGGGTCTATGGATTTTTTAGTTTAGAAGATTCCAAGGAGCAAGTCCTCCGGGAGAGACTATAAGCTTGAATAAAGAGGCCTCCAAACAAAATTTACGGATCTTTTTCATCCCAGTAATTGCCTCCTAGATGTCTCATTTCATCTTCATGAAAATAACTCTCTCTCCATGGCGCGATAGGCGTATAAAGCCTTTGGCCTACCATCCGGCTGCTGGCCTCACATCTACATGTGTTAATCACAGAGGTAACAATGGGCGAACACTATTTATAATAAATAAGTAACGTATAGCAGCGAAAATTGGATACTAAATTCTAAAATGTAATCAAAATTGTAACCGATACAGATGATATTTTTACGTTTAGTACAGTAGTATATGTGACAAAAATGGACAAGCAAAAAAGCACAGGTATACGCGGTAAATTAAAAGTTCAAAATGCAGTTTGAAGAAATTCAGAATTATCAAAGCAATTGGTTGCAACATGTCCAAAGAATGGACCTATCTCGCTTTCCTAAATTGGGATTGCAATATCAACCTGAAGATCTTCGAGATAAAGGAAGACCAAAATTAATTTGGACTGACCAACCACATCTTGAGATATCATAGGAACAGGCTCAAACGACCTAAATCTAAATAAGTTCATAATGACGATGATGATGATGATGATGATGAATTCAGTCCCGCGCCGTAGCCGAGTGGTTATGGTAGGATTCATTTTAGGATATTTACGGGACTTGCGCTGGTTCGAGTCTCCATGGAGGGAAGAAATTTTCTCGTGGAAATTTCGCCAGCATCGTGAGGCATTTGGGTAGCTATAATAAGTACTTCTGTGATTAATGCATGTGGGTTTGAGGCCAGCAACAGGCTGGAAGGCCATTGGCCTTCTAAGCCTATAGCGCCATGGAGTTTATTTTTTTATGATGAATTATTTATTACGAAATACCTTGTTCATATTCTGAAATATTTTGGGATGTTGGCACTTGAAAATGTGTTTAATAGTCCGGGGATTCTTTACAACATGTGACGCGAAACAATTTTCAAAGTTCTAATCACATATCATGCGCATGCGCCAACAAACGCGAAACGCTTAAACTATGGAATCACGGGATGCAGCCAACATATACACGATATTTAATGAACCTAAAAGCTAACGTAACGCAATTTAAGTACTGTAACCTGTGAAAGATCAACCTAAAAAGCTAACCTAACGTAATTTAAGCACTCTAACCTGTGAAATAATATAACGCCCAAAAATAAATAGTAAGTTCTGAATTATATGTGTATTATTAATTAGGAAATACTCTATGTTGACTGTAGTATAACACGATTTTGTTTTCCTTAAAATATTCGTTAAAATCAATATGGCTGCTATGTCTTTATGTTACGTATATAGACCTAGTTAAATAAAGAAAAATATATTGAAATAATCATTAGAAAAAATATAATCCATTGTAAATGGTGGGAAATAATTTGAAAAGTGGAACTCTAAAATTAAAATTTGACAGGATATTAAGAAGGAATTAAAAATGCCGCGTCACAGGTTTTAAAGAATAGGCAATACTTCCTCCTAACATTTTGCTGAGAAGGGAAAATACTTTAATTTGCATGTGTTACGTCAAATTTTACGTGGAATTTACCAAAAAATAGGTTGACATTTTCAAATTGAGTGCTAGTTCAAAATGTATTATGTTCTGTTGAAATATATTTTAATACGAGAGTTTTGCTTTAATTGTAATACTGTACTTCAAACATTGTGCGTGGATTTGAATTGTGATTGGTAAATACGAATGACGTCAGCATCGTAACACGAATATTTTGCTTATTTATCAGCCTGATCTATATAAATGGTTATGGGATGGAGTTTTCGCGAATAATTCACTGGCAAAGCTTTGAATCAGATGAGGCTTGACAGGTTCGAAACGCCCAAATGTGAACTGGTATTAACCCCATAACTCTCAGCAGTACTGGATTTTCTATGTAAACATTTTTATCTGACTGACACAAATGGTACGTTTTGAAGGCACTGCAAACTGCATCCTATTTTACTAGTGAAATCGCAATGTGCAGAAATGTTTTCATCTCTCAATTTATAGATAATCCCTAATTACTTAACAAAACTACATGTTCAAAGTATCATGATGCTACTTTTTAAAACTTACTAATGGCTTAATTAATATCAGGTGCGTTATTGAATACCATACACGTTTCCAAAGTTAAAATAATGGATGTTGATACCCGAGCATATTTTACATCAGCAACAATAATATTGCAGTTCTTCAATAATAACAATAATGATAATAATAATAATAATAATAATAATAATAATAATAATAATAATGACGATGATGATAATAATAAAATAATAATAATAATAATAATAATAATAATAATAATAATAATAATAATGTTTTATTTATTCTGGCTGAGTTAAGACCATAAGACCTTCTCTTCCTCTCAACCAACACAAATAGAAATAAATATTTGACAAATATAGATATTCACTATACCAATTATAAACAGTTAAAGATACATTAAATGTAGCAATGTAAATTTCATGTACAAACAACATTTTATACGATAATAACAATAATAATTATTCTTGTATCTTGTAAGCCCATGTTCCCCTTAATGGAGATATAGGCGCTCTCCCCCTACAGGGAAGAATTTGAACCATACTAATTTAGTTACACTTGTTTTCGTATAGATGTCAGTTGAGTGGTCCGTGGTCAGCGTTCCGCCTCATACTGACATCTACGAAACCAAGGTAGTACTAGGACGGGAAAAATCGGTAAATTTTGCTTAGAGACCTTTTCATTCAGGCTTAAGGATCTTTTACGAGCCTCTATTTCTGATGTGAGTGAGAGAGTGTCTTATACTTTACTTACTTACTTACTTACTTACTTACTCACTGGCACTATCGAACCCGTAGGTTCATGGCTGCGCGGACATAAGCTCTCCGTACATCCCTATCCTGGGCTAATGCCTTCCAATCATTCCCTGTATAATCTGCTTCCCTCAAATCATATAAAGTCCTAACATTCCATGTTCCTAGGAACATGTCCCTGTGTTTGAGCCTTTGGCATGGGTTCCCTGAAGTAGTCCCCGCCCGGAGATCCGAATGGGGGACTATTTGACCTCCGGAAAATTTTACCCCAGTTGAACCCATGTCCGCATTTCTTGACGGTTGTATTTTTACGGTGAAAGATCGTCACTCTTTCGACCAAGGTACTTTTTTCGTCTGGCTTATCACCTTCGACCAGTCCGGCATGGGTAACCCTATCGGCAGCAATGCTACCGCCAGCATATCTCTCAGGATCATTTAAGCATGCAAGCCACTCCACCACGACAAGGTAAAGATACCATGGAGGGGAGTGTCTTATACGTAGCCTGAATAAGTCAACATGGCGAACATCTCAAGAGATTGGCATTCCACATGTGACTGTCTGGCGTGTGCTGGAAACGACTACACTTAAAAACCTGACCGGTTTAACATGAATTCAAGTGATCACCGATGCTGATAAGGTGGCTCGTTAAGAATTCTGAATAGAAATGTTAAATCAGATTGATGTAAACAAGATACTTCTGGGACAAATAATTTTTAAGTGAGGAGTCAACTTCTCATGTTAATGGGGAGGTAAACACCCACACGTATTTGGGAAGCGAAAAGCCAAAAGCAATTCTGCAAACTTGTACGCGACAGCCTTAAAGACAATGTATTTTGTGGAATGAACAAAGACAAAGTGTATGGATCTTTATTTTTTTTTCAAGAAAAAACATAACTGGGCTCGTTTATAGTGATATGTTGGAACATTTCCTCATCCACAGATAGACCAGGATGATGACCAATAACTAATTCAATTTCAACAAGATGGGGCGCCATCCCCATTGCCTACAAGAAATTAGAGATTTTCTCTTTACTCGTTTCCCAGGTCGCTGGATAGGCCGATGTGGACTAACTGCATGACCACCCCTAGATTTTTATGGGGTTTAATTAAAAGTAAAGGGTTTCATCAACCCCTTATTCTGGATCTTACTTGGAAATCGCTTCTACGCTGCAATTCGACTAGTGACAGCGGATATGCTTCAGAGAGTGTGGGAAGAAATTGACATTAGGTGGGATGTGTGTTGTGTGACTAATGGAAGTCATATTGGACTATATAGCACAAAGCATGATGAATTTTCCTACAAAATGACACATTAACCAGTTCTGTAAATTACTTGAATACATTTCTTGAATACAACATAACTTCTAAATTTTCAAACCCCTTTTTGAATATATATAGTATATAATATATATATAGTATATACCTCGTATATGCCTAGAGCATGGAACTCACTTCCCAGTCATGTCAGGGACTGTCAGTAACTATCATTATTTAAATCCAAATTATCTGACATGTAAAGCTCCACACAATGAAAATATTACCTGCATAGCAGCTATATTCAGCATTTTGTACAAACCTATACATTTTCATCTAGGAAGCTTTTCTTGCTTTATTTTATACTATTTTATTTGTATTCCATGTTTGTTAATGTTAGCTAATATCCGCATTGTCCTTTGTTTAGTCTATATTTTAATATATATTTTTTATTGTCATACGTTTTTGTAGGATTTTATTATTCGCTGGTTGACTAAAAGAGACGTCTTATGGCATTAAACCTGCCGGGTATATATATCATCACCATCATCGTAAGGCACGACAACTTCAAAAGTGAAAGTTTTGGCCTTCTCAACAATCCTCCTCCATGCCAATCTGTCTCTT
Source organism: Diploptera punctata (assembly GCA_030220185.1). Lineage (NCBI taxonomy): Eukaryota > Metazoa > Arthropoda > Insecta > Blattodea > Blaberidae > Diploptera > Diploptera punctata. The sequence continues at coordinate 938,017 of JASPKZ010008381.1, read as the reverse complement.
GCCGTATTCAAACTAGTCACTTTCATTTTCTTTAGATCGTTCATTGTGTCATTCTCCCATCTGATCTTCGGTCTTCCAACAGCTCTGCCTCCTATACGTTTCCATTTGTAGAGATTTTTGACTAGTTTCTGAACATCCTTTCTTATCAAATGTCCAAGCCAACTAAGTCTGAGAGATATTATATGGTTTGCTATATCATCATAACCTATCATATGCTATCGGGGCAGCGTAACTCCGCCTTCCAGGTGCCTCAACCTCAAAAGTGGGTTGCAGTAACGCCATGCCAGTAAGAGATTACCAGATTGTCGAAATCACAAGGTGGTGACATTGAATAAATAAATAAATATAGCCTATACATATATTTGTCAAGCTGATTTCAAGTAAGTAGAATCACAAAGGTTTTTAAACAATTAAACATATATTTCAGAAGAACACCTTAATAGTTTAATCCATTTGGAATATGAGTAAGGAGGAGATGACTTAATCATGTAATGAAGTTTGCTTACCGGCTGCACGCCCTATGTCATGCTTGAAACGCGAACTGTTACATAATGGCACATAAAATACATTAGCACTGTCAATAGCTGCAACCAGCTGTAATTTGTAGCCCTAGTACAAGGTGAATAGCGAGCCAAACTTGCTGGCAAAAGTCATATGTTCTACATGGTATAGAGTTTCCACAGTTTTGGTGCAGTAACCATGGAAACGTCTCTTTGAATTTGAGTTGAAACTAGGTGACCACTCCCTCTACCCTCCGCTCCCAGTTTTCTTGCATATAATGCCCGGAGTTAAGTCATTAGGGCGCCCTCCACATACACTCTTCAAATTATACTGCATCTCTCTTCATTCCTCATTTAATTAAAAACTTCATTATTTTGTTTACGAGCATTTATATTAATTATTTTTTATTTGCCAGCAGCTAATTATTCATAATTATATGTTATAATGGCAATTTGGATTGTGTGAATTGTAATTAGTTATTTTCATATGCAGCACGCATTTTATAGACATAATTATTGTCATTTTTAATATTTGTATATTTATAACGTCCCACGCAAGAGTGTTGCCCTACAAAAAAGTCAAATATCACATGTAAAGAAAGCTCGAGACATCTGTATATATGTCTTCTTCTTCCTTTCCAGGACTAGGTCCATGCGACCTGTTCCGGTCTCAAGTCCATCGTTTCCTTGGCCGTTCCAAAGATCTTTTTCCATGTAGTTTGTAGGTGTTTATCTTTTTGGGTAATTTTGTATTGTCCATGCCGTCTAAATGCTCTTTTCATTGGTATTTGCGCTCTTCTAGTTTATCAGTTATTGAAAACACCTCCAGTTCATTTCTTATTGATTTTGTGTAATCTATCCATGCGTGTACATCCTTTTACGGGTGTTAAAAATTTCATGTGTGAGATATATTTTTTTTGTAAGTACCCTGTATATATGTGACATGAAAATAAAAGTAAACGTATGAACCGGGATTTGAACCGAGCACCTCTAATTTCATACGTTAGTGCGATAAGAATTACGCTGTCCAGGCACCCTAGCACAATCATTCATTTTTCTGTTATACATCGTGATAGGTAGCGGGAACTCGGTCTCACTGCACTTTCGTGGCTTCTATAAAAAGTTAGTAAATTACAGAGAATTTTTATTTTAAAGCAGTGACGCTTCTATATTTCGATGTTATAATTACATTTAGCAATTGAAGGCCTAATATGACATGATAAGAAAATAAACGCCTGAACAGGGATTTGAACAGAGGACATCTAACTTGGTGCATTAGTGCGCTACGAGTTACGCTATCCAGGCATCCTAGCAATATATATAGTATGCAATTTCCCATTCCAGACTTTGAGGAGGTGTATTGGGGACCAACATGGTTACCAATATGCTTACTTGTTATAGTGGCCACAAGATGGCAGTTGGAACGATTAACCCGCTCTCGTGTAAATTGAGAATACTACATGTATAAGAAAAATAAATGTTTGTGTTAGGATTCCTGAGTGGCTCAGATGGTTAGAGCGCTAAACGTTCAGAGTTTAGAGACCCGGGTTGAAATCCTGACTCAGGCATTTATTTTTCTTTTCATTTCATATTTGCCTTCATTGCCAATGTCAAAGATATAGTTATAACATTTAAATATACAAACGTTACAGCTATAAAATAAATATTCTCCTTATATATGCTTATTTGTTATAGTGGCCACAAGACGGCAGTTGGAACGATATCCTGCTACTTCTCGTGTAAATTGAGAATACTACTAATATAAGAAAAATAAATGTTTGTGTTAGGATTCCTGAGTGACCCAGATAGTTAGGGCGCTAAACGTACCGAGTTTAAAGACTCGGGTTCAAATCCCAACTCAGGCATTTATTTTTCTTTTCATGTCATATTTGCCTTTATTGCCAAATGTCAAAAATATAGTTATAACTTCTAAATCTTAATATATAAAAATTTCGTGTCACGTTGTTTGTCCGCGATGAAATACTAAACTACTGAACCAATTTTAATAAAATTTTGCACACTGTGTGCAGTTTGATCCAACTTGAGACCTAGGGTAGTTTATAACTAAATTTATAGTCGCATTATTTTTTATTGCAAATTATTTGTTTATTATTTAACAAAGAATTATAATGATCTGTGAGTTCCATACTATTCTAACAGATGGCGGTGTAAGATATAGCTTGCGTCCAAGCTCTGTGTGTTTGGCGGGGGGTGTGGTGTGGAGGAGGTACACTTCTCTGCTTCACATAGTACTAACAGCAGAGTCCAGCAAATTCCTTTCGGACACGGAGCTGGGACCCGTGCTATAATTTGGTAAGGTAATTGGTTTATTATTTAACAAAGAGAGATCCAGATGGCTGTGCTTTTTGTTGCAACCGCGAATTTCAATTGAATTACAAATATTGATTATTTCATAATTTAAGTGTGTTAAGTGTTTATTTTATTTTCCTCCTCCTCCTTCTACTACAAGGTTTAGGCTATACAGCCTGTTCCGGCGAAGTTAAATGTGGAGTCCATCTTCTGCGTGGTCGGCCAACATCTCTTGTTCCTCTGGGATTATACAGGAAGGTTCTTTTTGGTGTTATTTCGTTGTTCATTCTCATTAAGTGTTCTGTCCATTTCTTATTATTTTCGCTGAATTTATATTCAATTTTATATATATTTAATTCTTATCGTATAGTTTCATTCTTTATTCTATCCGCTCTTGTGCATCGTTTCACATTACGTAAAAATAGCATTTCCGCAGTCTGTATCCTGCTTTTATCCCTTGATTTCATTATCCAATTTTCACTTCTATACAACAACAAAGGAACAGCCATTGGTTTATATAATTTAAGTTTCGTATCTTTCCTTGTTTTCAATATTTTCAATATTATTAATTTCGTGTGTAAGTATTAGTTTTAAGTAATCTGGCTGAATGACAGCAACTTAATTTAAATTTTTAACGTATACCTTAGCCACAGCAACGCGTGGCCGGGACGTCTAGTATATATATATATATATATATATATATATATATATATATATACTTTTTTCTCAATGCCATTTTCTGTATCCATAAGTAAAATAATTGGTTTGCAAATAATTAAAAAATATATATAAAAACAACCACATTGTATGTGGATTCGCAGAAACAAATTGCATACGAAACGAGATGGTTCGGACACACAATGTATTAATATTTATTACAAATTCATTATGGTACACCTTTTTGCTACAGGCTACGCCTATGAGCCTGTTTTAATGTGCACGATTTAAATGAATACATATTATAGTATTATGGATACAACCGAATGCAAATGAATGCAACATTACGACAGTATGAATGAAACATAAAGCTTTTATCATAAATGTTCTATTGTAACACATCATATACCTCAAAGATAATTATAAAACATAAACACCTGTAACTGAGCACGCTGATGAGGTTCAGACAATTTTATATAGTTCATTAATGTAATTGAATAGTTCATCTCGAAAAAAAATTCAATCCTTGTTTTTAATAACATGAGTTTTCTGCTGGAATAAGCTTTTGAGTGGAAAAGAATTTGAATAAGCTTTTACAACAAAAGAGCTTAAATGAGGTTGATATTTGTGTGGATTTTATTTAGATCTAGGGAAAACGACGAAGATTTGTTAGTTAAGGTAACAAGCTACAACCCAGATGGTCGAGGTTTCGAGTCCCGGTTAGGTCAGATTATTTAAATATTTAAACTGCCCTAAATCTTCTGGCGTCAGAATCACCCTGGGTTCGACTCAGCCTCTACCTGAAATGAATACCAGAAAATATTTTGGAATGGAAATATCAGTACAACAGTCAAAATTAATGGCAATCTTAGGAGAAGTTCCAATGAGAAGTAAGATAATGTACAATAACCAATGCCTAGAACAAGTACAAATTTTCAACTAATTAGGTTTGTGAAATATCTATTAAAATGAAAAGGATGTGAATAAGAAAATTACCAAATATACACAAATCTTAGGAATAATAAATAATGCATTAAAGCTAAATTAGTACAAAAATCCACAAAAATAAAAATGTATAATATTTTGGCATTACGTCTTTATATGGAAGTGAGATTTGGACATTAAGAAAAAGAGACAGGAGTAGAATCAAAGCAACAGAATTGAAATTTCTCAGGACAGCAGTATACGCTCGTTTACATCGAAAAAGGAATGAAGACATTTTAGAACAATTAGAAGTAGAATCAGTAGAAAAAAAACTCAACATACATTGTATTGACTTAAACTTTCACGGCTGGAGTTGCTATGATGTTCCTGAAGAAGATTTCCGGGCTGTAGGCCGTGGTCTCGAGGCTTGAAGTTCCCCGACGTTTCGCCAGAAACTGCATTTGGCATCCTCAAGTCTAGAACAACCCTTGAGGATGCCAGACGTAGTCTCTGCGAAACGTCGGGGAACTTCAAGCCTCACGACCACGGCCTACAGCCCGGAAATTATCTTCAAGATCATCATAGCAACTCCAGCCGTGAAAGCCTACGTGAATACACAGTTTATTTTATTGAACTTAGTTAAAATTAATATTTAAATTTATAAATAATTGTTTTAGAAAACTAAAACAACACGCTTTATTAGAAAGCCGAACTAAAAAATGAAAAAATAATTTTAATTTCCAACACGCTTGGGACAAAGTTAAAGTGGTCAACAAAAAAAAATCATCTCCAACACATATAGAATAAAACTAGAGTTATCAACAAAAAGAAAATAATTTTAACATGAAAAGCGTGGGGTGCTCTATATAAATTAATATATTTCATAATAAACAGATATTGGTAAAAGTAAAGTCTCTAAGAAGAAAATGTAAAAATCATAAAAGCACCCCACGCTTTTGATGGTAAAATTATTTTCTTTTTGTTGATAACTCTAGTTTTATTCTATATGTGTTGGAGATGATTTTTTGTTGACCACTTTAATTTTATCCCAAGCGTGTTGGAAATTAAAATTATTTTTCATTTTTTTAGTTCGGTTTTCTAATAAAGTGTGTTGTTTTAGTTTTTTAAAACTATTATTTATTTTTTATTTTTTAGTTTTAATATTTTACAGAATAAGATAAAAATGTAAATATCTTTAAATTCGATACTATTGTAGTAAGAGCTAAAAGTAATACTCTTCTAAAAAAAATTCTCCCAGCCTGATTTGAACCAGCGACCTATGGATTACTGAAATTATATACCACTAGAGTTCACCGCTCTACCAACTGAACTCATACAACAAATCGACTAAAAAGTCGACAAGTCCGTACACTATTATACCAGTATTAATCTTTTTTGATTTTCTGATGATTCTGGCCAGGATTTTAGAAACAAAATATGAAATTATTGTATTGCCACGGGTCCTTTACAAGTATACAGAGTTTCAAGTCGATCCAATGTTTCTAAGTGGGTGAAATTCATGTTCAAAAATTCCGTTACATAGACACAAAGACACTTTTTTATTTTCTGATGATTCTGGCCAGTATTTTAGAAAATAAATATGAAATTATTGTATTGTCACGGGGCCTTTACCAGTGTACAAAGTTTCAAGTCGATTCAATGTTTCTAAGTGGGTGAAAATCGTGTTCAAGGATTCCGTTACATAGATACAAAGACAATTTTTTTCATTTTCTGATGATTCTGGCCAGGATTTGAGAAAAACAATATGAAATTATTATATTGTCACCGGTTCTTTACAAGTATTCAAAGTTTCAAGTCGATCCAATGATTTTAAGTGGGTGAAAATCGTGTTCAAAGATTCCGTTACATAGATACAAAGACACTTTTTTCATTTTCTGATGATTCTGGCCAGGATTTGAGAAAAACAATATGAAATTATTATATTGTCACGGGTTCTTTACAAGTATTCAAAGTTTCAAGTCGATCCAATGATTTTAAGTGGGTGAAAATCGCGTTGGAAGATTCCGTTACATAGATATATAGATAAATAGATAGATACATAGATAGATAGATACAGGAAAAGCTAATAAAAAGCGTGTAATAATTGAAACGATGCTTTATATGTTGATGGATATACTGTAGAGAGAAAACTAAAGATCAGCTTGCGTGCTGATATCCATTGAGGTCTCACCCACGTATCAGCAATGACATTTCACTTCCATGTAAAATTTTAAATAGCTTTATCTCTATTACCGCGTTTTATAAATAAATGCAGGGTACTTTATCAATTCATATGTAATTTGAATAATTTATTGCTTCCGAAATAATTTGCGATTTTTTAATACACTGGCATTTATTAATTTGTTTCTCACAGAGTTTCATTTAATCGGAAGTTATTAGCGAATTCCGAAAGATTGTAACTATTGAGATTGTTTTGTGAATAGGCCTATATTTTGAACTTTTTTTTTACAAATCTTCATTTGCTCTACTTATTATACAATTAAAATGACTATGAATAAATCGTATACATGTAATAGTTAAAATACGCATACTTCATTGAGTACCTAAGAAATTGGGGCTGGAAGTAAACTTCAATATAAACTAATATATGGTCACACATAAAAATGTATTATACAGTGTGATTATAAAGTCTCAGTACATTTTAAAGAAATCGCTTACATATCGTATTTCTGTTACAGCCATTCGAAAGATACAAATATGTTCAACATTGAAGAGCGGATAGGGATTGTTGCTGCGCGTTTAAGTGGCCAGTCATACGAAGACGTTAGAGACAGATTCCAAAGGAAACCATCACGGGAGACGTGTATCTTGATATGTTGCAACTTTTCTTACAGCCACAGTTACAGCAAGATGGTACCATTGATACAGTGGTGTTGCAACAAGATGGAGCACCACCACACTTTGCTCTGGCTATACGCGGGTATCTCAATGACAGGTTTCCCGAAAGGTGGATTGGAAGGGCATCTCCTCGTATCTGGGCACCTCGTTCGCCAGACGTCGCACCCCTGGACTTTTTGCTTGGGGGTTCATCAAGCAACAGGTGTACAGAACCAAGTTTCCTAATCTGCAAGTACTAAAAGAACGCATACGCCAAGCGAGTCAAATGATTACAGAGGATATGTTGGTGCATGTTTTCCGGGCGACGGTGCGTCGTTGGAAAAAAAATGTTTTGAGACTGATTGAGGTTATGTTGAACACTAACTTGATAGTAGAGACTACCTTATAATTTTTGTTTTATTTGCGCTACGTTATCCACAAAATGTATTGGGACTTTATAATCACACTGTATAATGCAAATGGACACTTAATAAAAACGAGAGAAATTTTTAAAGATCCCCTGAATCCAAATACCTAGGAACAATAATTTCGAAACAAGGATGAGACCCAATTTTAGGAATTTGGTGACTTTAAGCATTACAGGGACTCTTCTCGTCCCAAATTCTCCAAAATACATTAAACTGAAAATATATAAACATATTATTCCCAAAGTTATATTAAATGAATGCGAAACATAAGACTCTTATTTTAAGGAAGGGGTAAAGATTACGGGCATTTGAGAGTAAAGTTCTTACGGCCAAAGAGAGATGAACAGGCAGGAGAATGGAAACGACTATATAACAATGCACTACATGATCTTTAAGGGAAACCAGACATAATATGGACAGATAAATCTCGTAGAATGCAATGGGCAGGGCATATCTCAAGAACGGGGAATAAAAGAGGGGCATGGAAATCCCTTGTAGGAAAACCAGATAGAAAACCCCCTATAGGTGGCTAAATAATGAGATGGGAGAATAAAAACCAGATATAATAAGAAAAGTTATGTCACCTAGACTGCGACTGGCAGAACATGTCTCACGAATGGGGAATGAAAGAGGAGAATGGAAACTCCTTGTAGGAAAGCCAGTGGAAAAGCGCCAATGGGTAGGCCAAGAATGAGTTGGGAAAATAAAATTAACCATGATTTCAGTGAAGTACATTATACAGGGGGATGATTGAAAAACTTTAGCTCAGGATGTATGGGAGCATATTTTTTACGAGGCCATGAACCTGCGGGTCCATAGTCCTAGTATGCACGTAATATGCACGTAACTTTTGAGTGTGTGTGTACCACAATATTGACACTAGGTCACAAGATAGCAGTCTGCTAACAATTCCTCTTCATAGCACTTCCTCCTATTCTACTTCCTTCACAGTAGCCTGTGCCCGCTCCTGGAATCTTCTTCCTCAAGATATCAGGGGTTGCCGCATACTTGGTACCTTTAAGTCATGCTTATACAGTTACCTGTTGTCTAATAATTAATTTTCCTCTATTTATTTAATTTTATACTATGTCATTAATCTTTTCCTCGTTTTTTATGTATCTTGTACATATTATATATTTAATTCGTTAAATGTAGAGAAAATCAAAATAATTATAAATATTAATTGTATTGTATTCATAACTTGTAATCGTTTATATATATATATATATATATATATATATATATATATATATATATATATATATTGTATTTTAGATTTAAGACTATTTTTTTTTGTTTGTATTTTTTAACCTGGTTGAGTGGTAGATAAGGCCTTAAGGCCTTAACTCTGCCAGGTAAAATAAAGCTATTATTATTATTATTATTATTATTATTATTATTATTATTATTATTATTATTATGTGTGTGTTTTAATGCACTAGCCCCCATGATTTTTGTTTAATTTCGGAAACAAATTTCGGCATGTAGTTAGTAATTTAAAAAGTAAGGTCTAATTCGTAACCACCGAAATCATTAGGAGTGGGGGTTCATCTGAAGGCAAGTGTAAAATTTGTTCCAATGACCGCATTTTCAATTTGCGAGTATACACTAAAATAGGATTTTAATTTTACCTAAATAATTCAGTTAAAGTTAATAAATAATCTGTAAAACACTTCACAAACGTGTAAACATTATTTTTTTGCGCGATGGTGTTTTTCAAAATAATAAATGATAATAAAATAATTACACCTTTGTTAGAAATATTTGCGTTCATTATAAACAACTGACTAAGGTTAACAGTGTGGACAATGTTTATTAGTTGAAGCAACAGGAGGCAGTGAGACTAGTGATAAAAAGTCGGCAAGTACGTATTTATAGTTTTGTATTGTTTCAAATAAAGTTCCGATTGATTCGATTGAGGGTCTTTCCACTTTTCAGCGGTTGCCCTTTTACCAGCCGGCTGCTGGCCCTTCACATCCACATGTGTCAATCACAGAGGTAGATGATCAACAGCCAGTGTAGGGGTGACATGTGGTTAGCATGTCGAGTCCCCCAGCCGTTATAGCTGGTTCCTCAATCTAGAGCCGCTACTTATTGTAGCTACCCAATTGTCTCACGATGCTGGGTGGGCACCGGTCCCATACTGGCCGAAATACCATGAGAAAATTTCTTCCCCCATGGAGCTCGAACCAGCGCAAGTCCCGTAGCTCTGCGCCAAGGCTTCCTACCTTAATCGCTCGGCTACGGCGCGGGACTTCAAATAAAGTTCAGTTCATTTAAAATGCAGTGATTTGTTTCCTATAATGTACGAGTATATTAACACTACCTTTTGGATATGTTTTGTATGTACATTCTATGTAGTATACATAGAGGGCAATGGTTTTACTTCCCACACGCGTTTTGTAATATGTAATATTACATTTGCAGTATAATTATTTTATTACAGTATAGTTATTTATGTTGGCAGTGCCGAAATGTAGGAAATTGAACTTTCAATCATGGTCGCCATGCTGTAAATGCGACAAAAAGCAGTATCGCGCAAAACATACTTTACTAGATTAAGTTTTTTAAAATAGTTATTTTAAAAATTGTTTTAATTCAATGTTGTCAGAATTCAAAATATGTTTATTAAACTTAAAAAAAATAAACAAAATCTGAATAATTTTATATCCTCATAAATTAAATGAGTCCCGCGCCGTAGCCGAGCGGTTAAGGTAGGAAGCCTTGGCGCAGAGCTATGGGACTTGCGCTGGTTCGAGTCTCCATGGGGGAAGAAATTTTCTCATGGTATTTCGGCCAGTATGGGACCGGTGCCCACCCAGCATCGTGAGGCAATTGGGTAGCTACAATAAGTAGCGGCTCCAGGTTGAGGAACCAGCTATAACGGCTGGGGGACTCGACATGCTAACCACATGTCACCCCTACACTGGCTGTTGATCATCTACCTCTGTGATTGGCACATGTGGATGTGAAAGGCCAGCAGCCGGCTGGTAAAAGGGCAACCGCTGAAAAGTGGAAAGACCCTTAATCGGATCGGATAAATGAAATGAAACTAAATTGTGATTGGAATTAAAAACACTTATCTTTCTTATATGACCAATCGGGTTTAACCTAATATTTAATATAATTATTAATCAATATAAATTAAAAGCAATGTCATGAGACGTAATAATGAACTTAATATTATAACATAATACATTTATTCAATCTGTATAAACGTTTGTTTCTGAATATAAGCAAGAATAGCTCTTCACATAGAATTTTATAATCTCTCCGATTCTAGGATTGTGAAAAGTTATACTCAAAATGAAAATAATAAACGTCGTGATTTTAAATATATGGTGAAGAATATTATCAACGGAATTAACTTGATCTTCTTGGAACCCAGGACTTGGAATAAATCTGAATTATTTCAACAACCTTTTATTTATGAGTCTTCAACAGATCAGATTTTTAGTATAAGACAGATTTTAGAAAAGAAATGGGAATATAATGGTACTGTACATCAACTATATGTAGACTTCAAAAAAGCATATGATTCAATTAAGAGGGAGAAGTTATATAGTATTCTGCTGGAGTTCGGAATTCCTAAAAAGTTAGTTAGACTTATACGAATGTGTCTAAATGGATCAAAGAGTACGGTGCGTGTAGGCAAACAGTTTTCAGACACTTTTGAAATCCAGAATGGGTTGAAGCAAGGAGATGCACTATCTCCTCTACTATTTAATTTTGTACTAGAGCATGCCATTAAATCTTTAGAGAATGAGGAAGGCTTACAACTCAATGGTATTAATAAGCTGTTAGTTTATGCTGATGATGTAGTATTATTGGCCGATAGCGAGGAGATCCTAAAGGATAACACGCACACACTATTGATTAACACTAAGAAATTAGGACTGGAAGTAAATATCAGTAAAACTAAATATATGGTCACACGTAGAAATTCATTATATAATGGAAATGGACAGCTAATGACAAATGTGGGAAATTTTGAGGAAGTGGCTGAATTCAAATACCTAGGAACAATAATCACAAATAGGAATGAGATGCACAAAGAAATTAAACATAGACTCAATTCTGGAAATGCGTGCTATTATGCATTGCAGAAACACTTGATGTCCCAACTCCTTTCAAAAAACGTTAAACTGAAAATATATAGAACTGCTATTCTACCAGTGATATTATATGGGTGCGAAACATGGACTCTTACTTTAAGGGAGGAAAGGAGATTACAAGTATTTGAGAATAAAGTACTTAGGAACATTTTTAGACCAAAGAGAGACGAACAGACAGGTGAATGGAGAAGACTACATAACAATGAACTACATAGTCTTTATAGGAAGCCAGATATAATAAGAACAGTTAAGTCTCGTAGACTGCGTTGGGCAGGACATGTTGCACGTATGGGGAATGAAAGACGTGCATGGAAGCTTCTTGTAGGAAAGCCAGAGGGAAAACGCCCAGTTGGTTGACCAAGAATGAGGTGGGAGAATAACATTAACTATGATTTGAGGGAAGTATATTATACAGGGAATGATTGGAAAGCATTATCTAAGGATAGAGATGTATGGAGAGCTTATGTACGCTCGGCCATGAACCTACGGGTTCGATAGTGCCAGTAAGTAAGTGAGTAAATTTTTTTTATGAAGCGTCTCTTGTAATACCTAGTTCCGACCCCTGAGAAGAGAATCCAGCTCTAATGCAATTTATCCAAGTTAATTACGGTCTTTACCTAAATTCAACCAGAAATGCCTTTGAGGACAAAAATCCACCAACAACACTCGTTAAATGTCAAGTTACTTACATTCTGGTATTGGTACTGAAAACAAAGTAGTTAATTGATAAATTATTTTTTGCTCGATAGTGCGTTTTGTCATACCAGCAATGGCGACCATTATTGGATGTTCAACTTCCTAGATTTCGGGGTTGCCAACCTAAATAATTATACTGTAATATTACATTTACACCCACGTGCGGGAAGTAAAACCACTGTCCTCTGTGTATGCTACGTACAATGTGTATACAGAAAATATCCAAAAGGCAGTGTTAATATACATTATAGGAAACAAATCACTGCATTTTAAATGAACTGAACTTTCCTTGAAACAATATAAAACAATAAATACGTACTTGCGGTCATGTTATCAATGATTGTTCTCAAGGCCTCCTGTTGTTTCAACTAATAAAAACATTCCCCACACTGTTAACGTTAGTCAATTGTTCATAATTAACGCAATTATTTCCAACAAAGATGTTATTATTTTACTATTATTTACTATTTTTAAAACACCATCGCGCAAAAAATAATGTACAACGCACGTTTATGAAGGGTTTTACAGAATCTCGGATTAAAAACCACCCTATCGCTCGGTTTTTAAACATTTTCCCTCGATTCTGTAAAAACCACTTCCCAACCTCGCATCGTAATATAATATTGCAAAACCAAAGTTAATATTTTGTAATGCCAGAGTGTAATAAGCGGAATAAAGCACGGAATTGAAATGTGTGTGTAACATGCATATTTGTGAGATTATGAAATATTGATTTGACCCACAAAACATAAATTTGAAGAGAACGAACGATGTCATTTAATGTAATTAAACTTCATTTAACAAGTTTGAATCTCTACTGACAAGTCTGTTAATCCCTCATGGATATATCTCACATCATTTTGTGTGTCGTGTATATAAATTCCCATTTTACTGCTTTAGCCCAATGAAAAGCCGTTAAAATCCGTATCATTGCTGTAATTATGTAAAAATATGTAGGTTTGTGCTGTAAAACTGCAAATTAACCCCCTAACACGAACCCAATTTTAACAGCTTATTCTACATTTGCGGATTTGTGCGAACCCCAGTGAAAAAATATCCGTCACGCAGGAACTGTGTAAACTAAGCTATTTCTTTACTTGGTAGAATTTGTATACGAATTTGCAGCTTTATCTATCTATAATGGCGTAACCCATTGTTTAGCCATAGCCTCTCCTTTTTAAGGAGTTACTATACCAAGTTGATTTTTAGTTACCTTATTTGCTAATAGATGCCATGGATGGCATGCGGTCAACAAATCGACTCAATGAGACATCTAGCAGGCAACTAAGGTATTACTAGGACGTTGATGTCGATAAAGTTTGCTTAGAGGCCTCTTTATTCAGGCTTAAGGACCTTTTTCGAGACTGAAAATCTTCCGACTCGGGACCCTCTGCTTAAAATCCCTCCCGGAGGTCTTGCCCCTTGAATTTTTCCGTTCTAAGAAATAAAAATCATGGAAGTGAAACTTGGTCTCTGACGGAATTACAAAAGAATAAAATTAGAACAGTTGAATTTGATTATTTAGAAGAAGTCTCCAAAAACAAGACAGGATAAAATAAGAAGTGAATTCCTTTGGAGAGAAATGAATGTCACCACATCTGTTGTTAAGAGGATTGAAAATCAAACGCTTAAATGATATGGCCATGTACAAAGAATGGAAAATGAAAGATGGCCAAAAAATATATACCAATGGTCACCTCCTGGAAGAAATAAACGTGGCAGACCAAGATGGAAATGGAAAACCTACGTCAGAACTATAATGGATGATAGGAATTTAGAAGAGGGAGATTGGAATTATAGAGATAAATGGAAACTGAAGACGGCAAACCTATAAGTGGGGGAAAGCCGAAGAAGAAGAAGAAATAAAAATCGACCCCGGCCGAATTTGAACCCGTGACTCTCGGAACTAGAGGCAAGAAGCATAACCAGTAGTCCACCGCGCCTATATATATATATATATATATATATATATATATATATATATATATCCATTCAGAGTAATTCTGCCCGAGGGCAGGTCTTGCATAGCAATCATAGCATTTTCATGCTATGCTTTGTAGCTTTACTAGGGATTTATACGTGTGGTAGCTTTCATGTTGCTTTCCACATCGGTGAAGGATGATGATAAAGATGATGGTGATGACCGGATAATTTTCGGGGACCGTTGGGCCCTAAGCGTCCTGGCATTTGCCTTACAGGTGAGAAAAAGTCCCGAAAAAACCTCACCCAGGAGCGTGTCCCGACGGGGAATCGAACCCGGGCCCGCTGCGTGATAAGGCAGCACGCTATCTCGAGACCACAGCGATATTTAATTTAAACCATAAATATTTGCTTTAACAGTTGTTAAGGTAATACATTGTTGTCATTAAAAACCACTGTCCAATTTTTTAAGCAGTGTCATCTTTATTTTTACATTTACAGATTTGTAGATGGCCTTGGATTTATATTACTAGTGTCACGTTTACTAGACGAGTGCTTCGCTGTGAGAAACAAAACACACTCTCAGCTCGATAAGAAAATCAATACGGAAGAGATCGTTGCTAGCTTGTTTATTTCCGGTTTGTTCGCCATCTATGAAGGCCATGATTCTTCATCGTAAAATTTTTCTATAATCTGCATTAACGCTCTCGTATAATCGGTTAAATTTTGTTTCAATACCGAATACGTTTAAAGGGTGTATTTATGTGACTTTTTTGTGATAATGTGTTCATATGTGCCTGGTAAAAATATGTGTTTTTTTTATGTGGCTTCCTTCGCCATCTTGAAGAACACAACAAGGTATGCGAATCGTTTTCCAGTCTCAATCCTAAGAACGCCTTTTACCAGGTCTATCCGAAACTGTTATAATATATTTTGACAGACACTATTGTTTTTACTTGCCTTGTTTATAAAAGATGAAGCAAGGTTGTGTTTTAGAATAAAGCTTTTATACAACAACGGAACATGGAACAACATGTTTAAAGTATGTCAATTCGAATTTAATATTGACTATCCATGCATAGTAATTCTGCCCGCAGGCAGGTCCTTCACTGCAACCATAGGATTTTCTTGCTATGCTTGCAGCTTTACCAGGGAATTATAGGTGTGATAGCTTCCCGGTGCTTTCCACACCAGTGAAGGATGATGATGATGGCCATATAATTTCGGGGACCGTTTGGGCCTTAAAGTTCTCCTGACATTTGTCTTACAGGCGAGGAAAAACCCCGATAAAAACCTCACCCAGAAAAACTGCCCCGACCGGGGATCGAACCCGTTCCCGCTGCGTGACAAGGCAGCACGCTACCTCGAGAACTCAGCGGTGGACACTATACTGTTACATATTGTTAAATAAACATATTGGCAATATTTTTAAATGTCACTAGTATTCTGAACGTCCTGGGTTCAAACCAGATAAGGCCGGACCTGCAGATTTCCTTTGATTTGTTTAGTTATTTCTATCTGTGCATCACTAACTTACATCTTCTTCATTGCTAGTTTGAATCTGAGTAAGCCTATATCTGTCCAGAATTTCTCTAGCCACATATCATTATATTCATGTTTTTTTAAATCAAGGCGGCTTCGTGGCGCAAGCGGTTAGACGCTCGCCTCTCACCGCTGGGATCCCGAGATCGAGTCTTGGTTAGTCCATGTGAGTTTCGTGGTAGACGAAACGTAGCTTGGGTAGGTTTTTCTCGGGATTTTCTCCAGTTTTTCCCTGTCGCAATTTCATTCCACCATATCTTCATACTCATTTCATACATATCGTTCCATTTCATTCATTTGTCCCCGTGATGATGCGTCAGGCGTAGTCGGCCAGCACCCTTGTCATTCGCAGACCTCTATGTATGAGGCCTCATCTCATCTCATCCCTCGGTCTGGACACCAGTTGAGGATATTTATTTTTATTTATTTCTTTATCAATCTTCCTTGGTCCAATAATCCAATACCCTAAAATCCACTGAACATACAAAACGCACGTTGATAGACACTCAGAACCAGTTACATGATGACAGATCTCCCACATTTTCGTACGATACAAATTTGCTTCTGCTGCCCTCCAGGAATAAGCCAGAGGAACAATATTTATATGTTACTAGAAGTCCCGGCCACGCGTTGCTGTGGCCAAGGTATACGTTAAAATATTAAATTAAGTTGCTGTCTTTCGGCCAGATTACTTAAAACTAATACTTACACACGAAATTAATAATATTGATAATAAAATATACACTGAACACACTTAAATTATGAAATAATCAATATTTGTAATTCAATTGAAATTCGCGGTTGCAACAAAAAGCACAGCCATCTGGATCTCTCATTGTTAAATAATAAACCAAATACCTTACCAAATTACCTTACACCGCCATCTGTTAGAATCGTATGGAAACTCACAGATAATTACACCGCCATCTGTTAGAATCGTATGGAACTCACAGATAATTAATTATAACTCTTTGTTAAATAATAAACAAATAATTTGCAATAAAAAAATAATGCGACTATAAATTTAGTTATAAACTACCCTAACTCTCAAGTTGGATCAAACTGCACACAGTGTGCAAAATGTTATTAAAATCGGTTCAGTAGTTTAGGATTCCATCGCGGACAAACAACGTGACACGAAATTTTTATATATTAAGATAATATAAAGCATCCAAGAAGGTGTTGGAAAACGTGATCTGTACAATAACGACATAGTCATTTAGGTTGTTAATCCACGGAACCCCTCATTACTTCAATAGTTTAATTCCTTTGGAATTGGGTAAAAAGTGAAACCTCTGTACATCATTAATTTAACGAAGCAGTAAGTCGTGTAATGAGCAAGTATTTTCATCAGATTGTCTTCATGTAGTAGCAGTGAATGTAAACCCCACTCGCTCTTAATGATGGAAAGGAGACAGTTTCTACAAGAGGAGTAAGTTCGCAAGACGAACTGTGCGAGATTTCTCAAGAGGCCGCACGGGGGAGTGAGGGGGGTGAACATCAGTCTTGAGACTTTCCAAGTCGACCTCCTTCCAATTATAATAATGCCAAGTCCCTCTGGTATTGTTTTCCGTATTCTGATGGTGAGTCGTCTTCTAAGCCAACCTTATCATTGGTTCTTAGAGCTCCGTGATGGAAAGGACGCCCGGGGACGTCACGCCGACAAATGGGGAAAACACAAACCAAAAGAAGACTTTATACTTTATGAAAACCCCTGGTGTCCGATTACTTTGGTCGCTTATGATCTGCTGCAAAACTATAAATAAAAACTTTGTTGAATATGTCAACCTCAAAAATCAACATTAAAGCATTTTCTTTTCTAACACCATTCGCAGATATATTTCTCTCATTTTAAATTAAATTATATTTTATATTTTTTAATTCTGATACAGAACTCAGAATAATCAAAATTAATAATTTATTCAGAATAATAATAATAATAATAATAATAATAATAATAATAATAATAATAATAATAATAATAATAATAATAATAATAATATATTTATTTATTAACAGATTTAAAAAGTAATAAATATCTTCCTGTGCCCAAAACTTTTTAAATTTTTTATCTCCTTCGTTCATTCTTCTCTATCTTCCCATTCCAATTCTTCCAGATCTATCTCCCTCATACTTCTTCTTATATCATTCATCCATTTAAATCTAGGTCGATCTCTCACTCCTTTCCCAGGTGGAATCTATTCTAAAACTTGTCTGGGTAATCTTGTCTCTGGCATTCTACGTATATGACCATTCCAATCTAGTTGTCTGTATCTCACAGAATCTAATATTGAATTTTGGAATTTGATTTGTTATCTAATTGTTCCATTACTGATTGTTTTCTAATTTAGAATGTCTAGTTTAGAGTAATAATAATAATAATAATGATAATAATAATAATAATAATAATAATAATAATAATAATAATATAATAATAATAATAATAATCATAATAATAATCGGAACTCGAGAAACGAGAACTGCAGTCGGTAGCATTAGAACTCACATATACTAATAATAGTATTAATAATAATAATAATAATAATAATAATAATAATAATAATTTATTAGAAATTTGTCTACAATACAGTAGTTTCCTAAAATCCATTGTAAATTTTACTCGTTCACAGCATCCCTATTCTCTGTACCATTCTCTGTTAATCCTCTCGACACCATATCCCTATGCATTCCCTGAATTTACTGTTATTTTGGTCTCCTTTTTCTTCGGTTTCCCTCCGCTTCACAATTTAATACCTTCTTAGACATCCTGTCATCTCACATCCTCTTTACGTGGCCAAACACCATTTCAGCCTTGTTTCTTCATATAACTAGTAGAATATCTTTTTGAACGTCGATTGTTTCTCTGATTTTAGTTTTTCTAATTTTGTCTGTATTAGAATTCGTAGAATCCCTCTCCAGAACTACATTTATGTAATAATAACAATAATAATAATAATAATAATAATAATAATAATAATAATAGGCACCTAATATCAATAATAACAGTAATATTAATAATCACATTAAAAGGAAGACCTCGAAACTCGTGGATGCAAGAAATAAGAACTGGAATGAAAACAGGAGGACTGGTGTACACGGAGTGGATTGATAGAGACAAGAGGAGAAGGAAAATAAAACTTTAGGCACAGAAATATGTGTAAACATTAAGAATCTGTATATAAATAAAATATATTCTAATAATATTCTTAATAATAATAATAATAACAATAATAATGATAATTTTGCCTACTGCTGTGGACTAGTGGCAAACATCATTGCATCAGGCGCACTGGGCCAGATTTCCTCTTCGGGCTGGGATGGTTTCTTTCGGTATTGTTCCTCACCTTTAAGACTAATGTCACGAAACAGTAACGTCGAAATAGCCCTTGAACCCCACTGATAATTACAGTCATCCTTATTCGTGCTGTTAATATGAATATTAATGAATTTTGTGACTTATGCCTATGTTAAATTTCTTGTTATCTCGGAAGGTGGCCTTTAGCTGATCACTCATCCAGAGGCGTAGGTCCAGTCTTTTTGTGATAAAAACACTATATGTATAATCGAAATGTTAAATCCTTTCTTGTTTCCATGCCTCCGTAAGGTCTGGGCGAGGTGAATCGTTTAGCTGTACCTATAAGGGAGATGTTAAAATAGGTTAAATGAGATAGAGGGACCGCTATATCTCCTTCAATGATACATGACAACTTTAACCTATGAAACTATACGAGTCAACTATTTCAATTAGTTTATCATTGATAACATTTTTTGATGGAATTGAATTGTATTCTAAAATGCCATGACTTTTTGTTTTGGTTGTTGAAATTTCCATATTCAGTTGTGAAGCAATTATCTGTAAAATATGAACAGCTTTTTGTAAATCATATTCTTTTTTTCATGGCCCAACAGCCCTAGAAGGTCTGGCCTACCAGTCGACTGCTGGTTTCATATTCACTTGTCATTTACAGAGGTGAACAATAATCTAGCCCAGAGGTCATCCACACATTTTTGTCTGGTAGCCTACGTGTCAATTTTTTTTTTCTATTTTGTGAAGATCCCGTACCTTTATAATATTAATTTTTTACAAAATAAATTAAAATCAAACGAGTTTTTTGACAGTTGTACCTTGCAGGTCAATGTCAACCCCTGGCGGTCGATATGGATCACTTTGTGAATGACAGATCTAGCTGGTACAAAGGTGACATATAGTCACAAGTTGTCAATCTGAAATCATTTTGTTTTTATCAAAAGCAACACGATTGTCACCAGAAATGTTATTGGTATTATTCATATTATTAACTAACTCGCTGACCTCAGGCATATATCTTTATGGTCCAGACAATATGGGCTGAAACTAAATGTAAACAAAACGCAAGCAATAATTATCGGACATCCAAGGCTATTACACCTCATAAACAATGGCAATATGCCGGCTGTCATATTAGATAATGAACAAATTCCTTATACCGACGTCGTTAAAAACTTGGGATTTCACTTAGATTCTAATTTAAAATGATATGAGCAAGTAAAACAAATATCTAAAAGGATCTTCTCCATAATGCATTCCCTAAAGCGACTTAAACATTTTCTTCCTACAACTCTTAAAAGAATTTTAATCCAAACTTTAGTGATGCCGCATTTTGACTACTGTGACGTTCTACTAACTGACATAAGTGACGGATTGTCGGACAAACTGCAGCGTGTCCATAATATGTGTATCAGATTCATATTTAATGTTCGAAAATACAATCACATTTCTCCATTATTCCACGAATTGTCATGGCTACATCTAAAAGAGAGAAGAAAATCGCACTGTCTAATTCTCCTATTTAAGATCCTACATACCTCGATTCCCAATTATTTATCATCCCGTTTCCAGTATCTATCCTCAAACCATAACCTAAACACAAGATCACAACATAGTCTCTTACTTATATACCGCAACATAGGACATCACATCACTCCATGTCATATACCATCTCCACTTCTCGCAACTGGAATTCCCTACCACAAAAAATAAGGGGCTGCCGGACATTGGCATCTTTTAAAAGAAATCTAAATTTATATTTGCTCTAAACTCGACTTCATTATTATCCAGTGTAAGATATATATATATATATATATATATATATATATTAATTGGTGTTTCCCGTATAATGTATCATATTTATATTATTATAATTATTATTATTATTATTATTATTATTATTATTATTATTATTATTGTATCATTATTGTTATTACCCTATAAAATGTTGTTTGTACATGACATTTACATTGCTACATTTATTGTATCTTTAACTGTTTATAATTAGTATAGTGTATATCTATATTTGTCGAATATTTATTTGTATTTGTGCTGGTTGAGTAGAAGAGAGGGCCTTATGGCCTTAACTCTGCCAGAATAAATAAAGTATTATTATTATTATTATATTATTATTATTACTGATACTATCGAATCCAGGGTTCATAGACGCGCAGGCATTATCCTGAGGTAATATTTTTCAATCGTCTTTCTATACTTTCCATCCATCCATCCATCCATCCAATGGCTGATTGGCTCAAATTCGAACTTCGGCCTCCCTTAACTTCTGTCTCCAATCATTTCTATTTTGCGCAGCAAGCCTCCAGTTGCGACACTTAAGTAGGCTTGCAGCATCTTCCCTTAATATCATCCTCCCATGGTTTTTTTCGGTCTTCCAACTCATCTGTTCCCCATAAAACTTGCTGTAAGCACCTTTTTTGGTGCTCGATCTGTTAGGAGCCTTTGTAAATGCCCAACCCATTCCGATTTCTTTAATTTAATAAAAGTAACAAGGTCAGGTTCTATAATTTACCCTCCTCAAATCATTGTTAATGTTGTTTTTCCCACCTCGCTCTTGGCGTACCAACTGGGTGCTTTCCATCTGTTTTTCTTGCAAGGAGTTTTCATGCCCCACTTTTATTCCAAATTTGTTCTACATACCCTTCGCAACGCAATCTAGGAGACTTAATATTGTCCTTATTACATCTGATTTCTCATAAATATCCTGTAGTTCACTGTTGTGTAGTCTTCTCTATTTCTCTCTTTTTAGTTCGTTTTTAATCTCAAATGCTCGTAAGCTTCATCCTCATTTAAACTAAGGTTCCGTGTTTCCCATCCATATAACATGTCGTACAACGAGCAAAATAACACGTTTGTGCGCGATAGTGCGTTTTGTTGTACTCACAGCAATGACGACCATTATTGAAAGTTCAACTTCTTACATTTAGAGATTGCCAACCTAAATAACCATACTGTAATATTACATTTACACCCAGGAACGGGAAGTAAAACCACTGCCCTCTATGTATACTACATACAATGTACATACAAAAATATTCAAAATGTAGTGTTGATATACATTATACGATACAAATCACTGCATTTTAAATGAACTGAACTTTAATTGAAACAATATAAACCAATAAATACGTACTTGCGGCCATTTTATCAATAATAATGTTCTCACGGCCACCTGTACTTTCAACTAATAAACATTGCCTACACTGTTAACGTTACTCAATTGTTATAATTAACGCACATATTTACAACAAGTATGTTATTATTTTACTACTATATATTATTTTGAAATCACCATCGCGCAAAAAATAATGTACATAGCACATTTTTCTCGATTCTGCACATATCACTTCCCAACCTTGCATCGTATATACTATTACAGTTTCCAGTTTAACTTTTTTTGAGAGAAATGGATATAAATAATTATTAGTTTTATTAATAATATTAATGTTATGTCCACCGCTGTGGTCTCGAGGTAGCGTGCTGCCTTGTCACGCAGCGGGCCCGGGTTCAATCCCCGGTCGGGGCAGTTTTTCTGGGTGAGGTTTTTATCGGGGTTTTTCCTCACCAGTAAGACAAATGTCAGGAAAACTTTAAGGCCCAAACGGTCCCCGAAATCATATGGCCATCATGATCATCATCATCCTTAGCAATATCACATCATCATCCTTCACTGGTGTGGAAAGCAACGGGAAGCTACCACACCTACAATTCCCTAGAAAAGCTGCAGGCATATCATGGAAATGCTATGATTGCAGTGAAGGACCTGCCTTCGGGCAGAATTACTATGGATACTATGGATGGATGGATTAATGTTATTATTCAGATTAATCTTGTAATTACGAACGTATTTCTCTGTGTGACAATGTATAAGAATGAAGTTTGTTTGATATTTAATTCTATCCCCTGTTTCTTAGTATTAACACCACTGCTTATGGTAATCCAA
The DNA here is from genome assembly GCA_030220185.1 of Diploptera punctata. Taxonomy (NCBI): domain Eukaryota; kingdom Metazoa; phylum Arthropoda; class Insecta; order Blattodea; family Blaberidae; genus Diploptera; species Diploptera punctata. The sequence goes on along the minus strand of JASPKZ010008381.1, from coordinate 914,819 downwards.
TATTTTCTCCATTATACTAAAACAAATGTTCTTTTGTTTACAGGTAAGTGAAACTAAGATTAGAAGGAAAGAAAACGGTCCTTGATGAAGAAATCAGTACAAAAAATCAGGTATTTTCTTTTTAAGATTACCCATCTATTTTCATTCTGTTATTGACCTATTTCTTTTGTACAAGAGTTCTAAAAGCGATGCCTATAGTTCGCGGCGCAATGCAGCACATTCGCTAGTGTAGAGCGAACTCCGTCAAGCTTTAGAGGAAGTTCCAACGCCTTTTCAATATGAACAAAACATGCACTGAATTAGGTATATAACGAAAGCGATTTATAATCGTAGTACGACTACGTTAATATTCTTAATCTCAGCGCTTACACTCAGATGACTCGAAATAAGTAAATTTAGTATGTTTTGATAACCTATTTTCTGTATTCGCACAATTACAAGACAAAATCCTAGCAAACAATTAAGAACTACATATGACCTTTACTGATTTAGAGATGGCATATGATAGTGTAACCCGCAAATTGTTATTGACGGAATTGAGAAATGTGAATAACTGTGATAAATGGATTAATAGTGTTAGGAGGATCTATAGTAATACAAAAGCTAAAGTAAAAGTACACAATAATTTAACAGAGGAATGTCACAGTGAATCAAAGGCCCTAAGCAGCGGATGCAGTTTGTTACCAATTCTTTTTACCATTTAATTTAGACCAGGCTCTTAACTTGTGGTGTAAAAAATGTTCTGAAATGGGTATTCCTATAGGAGGAAAAGTCATTTGCATTCATTGTTGTTGCGCAGGCACCTCCAAATACTTATGTTGTCCAGCGCGGAGGAAGATCTGACTATGATAATATATGACTAAATAAACTAATGGAAGAAGAACCTTAAAACCATAGGCCGACATGAATATCCCAAATTTACGGAAAACAGAAAATATCATGTGTTTGGGAAAGGATGTGCGATGACCTCATGCTTGAAAACAGGGAAAATAAAAAAAAAATGTGAATTTCTTTAATATCTTTGGTCAATCATGATACGGGTAGGTACCTGTGAGAGAGATGTACAGACTAAAATTGCAATGGCAAAAAAATGCAACTAAGACATTACATGGGAATTTGGAACAAAAATTATTACAAGGAAAACTAAAATGAAAATTTATAAGAGCATAACCTAAAGAATGTTTTGTCATATGGACCACTGAAACTTGGTCTTTGACGGGATTTCTATTACAAAAGAATAAAACTTGATAACAGTTGTGAATTACGCCACTACTTTATAAGAAGCCTCCATAACCAAACAAAGACAGGATAAAATAAAACTATTGAATTCATTTGGAGAGAAATGAATGTCACCACACTCGGTTGTTAAGAGGATTGAAAATCAAACGCTAATTAAATGGTATGGCCATGTACATAGAATGGAAAATGAACGATGCCCAAAACAATATATATCAGTGGTCACACCTAGACGAAATAACGTGTTGGCCGACCAAAGATCGGAATGGAAAACCTAAAACCAAGGATGATCAGGAATTTGGAAGAGGGCGATTGGAATGATAAGAAATAAATAGAAAGTGAAAACGGCAAACCTATAAGTGGGGGAAAGGCCGAAGAGGAAGTATGCACAAAAAAAAAAGAATAAATATCCACAACTCGTGTCCAACTCTGGGTTGGGTCGAGGGAGGAGATGAGAAGAAAACCACTTATATAGAGGACTGTGAGTGACAATGGTGCCTGCGGACCACGCCTGACACACACCATCACAAGGGCAGATGAACGATTGGCATCGAAATTAGGATGAATATGGAGAAATGGCGGCGGAATGAAATTCTGGCAGGGGAAAACGGGAAGTGCTAAACCCCGAGAAAAACCTGCACAATCTCCGTTCCCAACGAATTCCCCACATCGAGTGTTTCTATGTGAATCGGCTGTAGGTCATCGTCTGTTTCCCCATCTTGTTTGGTATCCAGTTTTTATAATCTTCACTAGTTGTTGTATTTTTTCATACCGGTTCGATATGATAAGCGATATTACACGCTTTATACTTAGCTTGAAACTGCGCTCTATCTACTCGACGGCATACCCTTTCAACGCGATTTTCACCCACTTAAAATCGTTGGATCGACTTGAAACTTTGTATACTTGTAAAGGATCCAATACAATACTTTTTAATAATAACTTATCTAACAGTTTAAAATCTTGTCCCGACAGATCGTGTCCCTGTAAGCCCCAGGTGGCGTGATGCATGTAATATTATTTACAAAGGGGAAGGTTAGAATGATTTCAAATGGGTACAGATTCCTGTATTTGCAAAAACTCCAGCCAGACTATCTCATATGTGTTATTTGAGTGTCCCGGATTTGATTCCAAAAGACATGAATTGATTAAAAAATTAGGTTATTGCCATAACAGATTTCAACTGCCTTTGTCAAATATTTTATGTAAGAAGTGTTGCTATAGAAAGCTGTGTGACTTTATCCATCATATTTTTTTTGTTTGTTAATTAATGTATCTATTTGTTCATATTACGTTATTATGTAACGCCAGAAATTAACCATACTCTAAATTCCTGTAAATAATTAATTGTATTGTACTAAAACCCTAACATACCGGATGGTGAAATAGGGTTCGTATTATTGGAGATTCAATAAAAAAAAGGGGAAGGTTAAATTAAGATAAAGAGCGAAGGAGAAAAAAATAATAACTAACTCATTGGCTCTATCGAATCAGTAGGTTCATGGTTGAAAATAAGCTCTCTCTACATCCCTATTCTGAACGTATATTTTCCAATAGTCCCCTATATAATTTATTTCCTCAAATTATGCTTAATGTTATTCTCCCACTACATTTTTGGCCTACTTACTGGACGCTTTCCCTGCGGGTTTCCTACAAGAAGTGTCAATGTCCTCTTTCATTCCCCATTCGTGACATATGTCCTGCCCATCGCAGTCTACGATAATTAACTGTTTTTATTCATCTGGTTTTTTTCATAAAGTTAAGATAACTCAATGTTGCTTAGTCTTCCCCATTTGCCTATCTGTTCATTTCTCTTTAGTCCAAAATTTTTCCTAAGAATTTTATTCTCAAATATTCGTAATATTTATCGTCCCTTAACGAGAGCCCATGTTTTTCATCCAAATAATGTAACTGGGGGAATAACAGTTTTATAAATATGTTTTCAGTCTTATGTTTATTATAGCAGTTGGGACGACGAGGATCACTGTATTGCTTAATAGTACGAATAGCTTTATTTAATTTATTTCTGCCCTCATTCCTATTTGTAATTATTGTTCCTAGGTATTTGACATCAGCCACTTCTTCAGAATTTCCCTCATTTGTCACAAAGTGCCCATTCTCATTATATATTTCTATGTGTTACTTTGTATATTATTTTTTAATGCCCCAAGTTGTCCTTCCGGTCATTTCTGGTGTTCTCTCCTGGCATTGGCGTAATTGTAACTCACTTCTGAGGTTGGGACGCCTGGAAGTTGGGGTTACGTTGCCCCGATGATATATGACGGGTGATGATGATAGTGGTGCGCCAAGAGAATCCTTAATCCTAAGCTTAATCTAAGGTGAATATGAATTATGATGATGATTGCGATGGTCGTATGATGTTCGGGGACCGTTTGGGCCTTAAAATTTCATAACATTTGTCTTACAGGTGAGGAAAAACCCCGATAAAAACCTCACCCAGAGAACTGTTCCGACCAGGGCTCGAACCCGGGCCCTCTGCGTGACAAGGCTGCACGGTACCTCGAGACCACAGAGGTGGACTTTATATGTGTTACCATATATTTAGTTTTTATGTTCACTTCCAGTCCAAATTTTTTAATGTTACTAAATAGTATGTGCGCTATCGCTTAATGATACTATATCATCAGCATAAACTGACAGCTTAGAGTCGTAGGCCTTCTTCATTCTGTAAATATTTGATGGCATGCTCTAGTACAAAATCGAAGAGTAAAGGAGAGAGTGCACCTTTTTTTAATCCATTGTGAATTCCAAAAGTATCTACAAAGTGCGAACTAATATGTAGATTTATTGAGTCGTAAATTAATGAGTCTATTTTAACATCTTACCTCATATTTTATGTTTCTTCAAACACGGGAACTAGTTTTCGAGAGAAGGATCTCTCTCATTTTCAACTGACATTATGACTACCGGATTTTCGTTGGAATCTCCATCAATATCGTTGCCATCTGGTGATGGAGATTCCAACGATTGCAACGAAAATCCGGTAGTCATAATGTCGGTTGAAAATGAGAGAGATCCTTCTCTCGAAAACTAGTTCCCGTGTTTGAAGAAACATAAAATGTGAGGTAAGATGTTAAAATAGACTCATTAATTTACGAATTAAGAACCTCATAATTTTATTTCCCATATTTAATTATGAAGATTTATTGATGTTTACTTTCAGCTCCAATTTATTAGTGCTACTCAGTAGACTGAGAGTGTTGCCAATTAGTATCTCCTCGTTATCGCCTAATAATATATACGTCATCCAGATATTAATATTAATGATGTTAATGCTGATCATAATATATTTTACGTCATAAAGTTGTGCCTGTCTTCTGTTAAACGTTTTTTGTCTTAAAAAATGAAACAATATAGAATACAACATATTTAGGGTACTTTGTGCAGCGAGTTCATAGCGACATAGAACCGCAAACAACTTTTATGGTCTATAAATTTTTTCTGACTTCCCAGTTGCTCCCCGCAGTGAAATTATGATTACAATATTTCATAGAAAGAACCGTAATTAAAAATTCGTATAAATTGTGTGTGCTAACCTAGCAAAACAAATGGCGTTACATGTAGTTTCTTACACTTTTCTACTTGGTATTTCAAATAGCGTTAAATAATGGATTTGAAGTGTACAGGGAAATCTAAGCCACTTTCCTGTCTACATAGAGTATGAGATTCCAATAAACTGCAATGAAAGGGCTAACTTTTAGAAGTGTGAAGAACTTTAAGAAACATTTTAATAATGGGTTTATTTATTTTCAAAGTTTGGCAAACAGGTAAAGAAATAGATACGTTATATATTTAGACGTCTGATTTTCAGGATACATGGAAAGGTGACTTTCAACGCTTTCCCCAATCCGTTCATCTAACTTCTTTGAGGTTTTATTTTCATTTCGAGAATATATCTATATATTGTACATAACAATAAATATTCATCTAGGATGCTTCAGTTACTCGTACTTTATTTTGTTCCACGTTTTATAGCGTTAGCTAATATTAGACCACATCCCCAATGACTTTTGTTTAGTCTATGTTTTAATAATATTTAAAAATTGTAATAAATATTTAATGTTTCTATGATTTTAAAATTCTCTGGTTGAGTGTAAGAGAAGGACTTTTGCCCTTACCTTTGCGAGCTGAAATAATGCATTATTATTATTATTATTATTATTGTTATTATTATTTTTATTGTTATTATTATTTATTATTATAATTTATTATTATTATTATTATTTATTTATTATTATTTATTATTATTTATTATTATTATTATTTATTATTATTTATTATTATTATTTATTATTATTATTATATTATTATTTATTATTATTATTTATTATTTATCTATCTTCGGGTTTTTACAGCTGCTGCCGTCTTCCCGTGCCAAACCTCCAAAGCCTACGGTCTTGGGCATCTTCGATGCTTAGCCCTCTAGCTTGCATTACTGTCTTCATGTTTTACTTCCATGTTAACCTTGGTCTCCCTCTTTTCTTCTTTCTGTTCGGATGCCATTCATATAGTTGCTTTGGCCATCGCTCATCTTCCATTCTTAAGACATGTCCTAACCACTTTAATTCCTTCTCCTCAATTCTTTCAATTATGCTTTCTTCTGCTTCCATTATGTTTCTAATTTCCTTATTATTATTTATTATTTTTTATTATTATTAATAATTATTATTATTATTTTTATTTTTCATTATTATTATTATTATTATTATTATTATTATTATTATTATTATTATTATTATTATTATTATTATATGAAATGTAGAGGGAGAAACCAGGTAACTCACTTGTTCCTTGAAACCTAGAAACCATACTTTTAGTTGTATGACATACATACATCCTAACGTTTTTGCCAAATTTTGAAGCTAAATAAATAAATAAACAAACCCTTGACTAAACTGTATCCTTTACATTTTCACACAAAATCTTTATAACATTTCAAACTCTATTTCAAATCAAAATGTGACTGATCTGGTTCCTTACTTGTGCCGTTTAAATTACTTTTCTTTTGTACATAAATGCATAAGCGTCCCGAGTAAATTATTATAACATTATACATTTTCTTTATACATGCTTAGACATTTAAGGTCATATCACATTACATTCCTTCGAATTCCGAAGCAATCTAGCTGCTGAATTTCTATCTATTGTTTTTTTTTTTAATTTTTAATGAATTTTCATCAATTACATTTTTTGAATAACAGAAAACTAGTTTGATGCGTCTATCTCCTAACTGGAGGATCAGGAGACATTTAATAAAGTTCTCTTCCTTTAGCCCTTGATGAACAAAGCTTGCCTATTGCATTTTGGAATATGCAATTTTATTTATTATTTAGATTGTATAAAGAATGGTTTAGAGATTAATTAGTTTGTTGGTTGTTCTACCTAACTACAAGTGAGCAGAATCATGGGATTTAAAATATATAACAGTAAGTAAATTAAATTCTGCAGAAATGAATTTTAGAAAGCGTTCGGCTAGAATTTCTGGAAGAGAGAAAATTAGAAACAGTGTAATAAAAACAAAAGATGAATGTTCAAATTTCTATTGTGTATTTCATAAAAAAATGAAATGGTATGGTGATGCAAAAAGAATAGCAGAAGACAGATTTTCAAGAAGAATACTAGAATGGCTGCCACTTGTTGAAAGAAGAAGAAAAACGACAAAAAAATAACGTCGATTGATAGTATTTTGAACAGCATGGGGGGAAAAGGATTGGACGAAGGAGTTTGGAAGTAGGAAAATAACAGTACATTAATTGGGCACAGGAAGATATTATGAGATCAATGTGAAACCTGCTAAGTAATTGAATAAAATTCATCCCGTAACAGGCCTCAGGGGCCCTTGAAGTAGGCTGCCACCTTACAAGACAACCAGCGCGAATTGTGAGCCCTGCCTTACCTCCCAGCGTCTGGTACTCATTTCTGTTACAGGTTGAGTCGAGCCGAGGGACATGGTTCCGCTAGAATGTTTAGGTCAGTTTACAAGTCCTAAATTCTCTGGTGCTCAAATCTCCAAATTTTGGGCTTGTAGCATATTGCCTTAACCAACTAATCAACGGCAGGTCTTTTACTGCAATCACAGCATTTTCATGCTAGTTTTTGCAGCTTTACTAGGGAATTGTAGGTGTGGTAGCTTCCCGTTTCTTTCCACACGCACACACACTCACACACACACACACACACACACACACACACACACACATATATATATATGCATATATATGCATAACATGAAAAGTAAAATAAATTCCTGTACCGGGATTTGAACCCAGGACCTCTGCGCTACCAGTTACGCTATTCTGGTATCCTAGCACAAACATATTTTTCTTTTATATATATTCGCCATAATGTGTTAGGATGCCTAGATAGCGTAGCTAGTAGCGCACTAACGTATCATTTAGAGGTCCTGAATTCAAATCCCGGTTCCGGCGTTTATTTTTCTTTTCATGTCATATTAGGCCTTCATTGCTAAATGTCAAAATTTAATCATAACATCGAAATTTATATATATATATATATTCTCTTTAAAATGCTCGTTATAGTAGCACTATATGACAGTTGTAGGTGTGGTAGCTTCCCGTTTCTCTCGTGAGAATTGAAAATAATATATATATATATATATATATATAAATAGGCCTATATATAAAAGAAAAATAAATGTTTGCCACTTGTTGAAAGAAGAAGAAAAACGACAAAAAAATAACGTCGATTGATAGTATTTTGAACAGCATGGGGGGAAAAGGATTGGACGAAGGAGTTTGGAAGTAGGAAAATAACAGTACATTAATTGGGCACAGGAAGATATTATGAGATCAATGTGAAACCTGCTAAGTAATTGAATAAAATTCATCCCGTAACAGGCCTCAGGGGCCCTTGAAGTAGGCTGCCACCTTACAAGACAACCAGCGCGAATTGTGAGCCCTGCCTTACCTCCCAGCGTCTGGTACTCATTTCTGTTACAGGTTGAGTCGAGCCGAGGGACATGGTTCCGCTAGAATGTTTAGGTCAGTTTACAAGTCCTAAATTCTCTGGTGCTCAAATCTCCAAATTTTGGGCTTGTAGCATATTGCCTTAACCAACTAATCAACGGCAGGTCTTTTACTGCAATCACAGCATTTTCATGCTATGTTTTGCAGCTTTACTAGGGAATTGTAGGTGTGGTAGCTTCCCGTTTCTTTCCACACGCACACACTCACACACACACACACACACACACACACACACACACATATATATATATGAATATATATGCATAACATGAAAAGTAAAATAAATTCCTGTACCGGGATTTGAACCCAGGACCTCTGCGCTACCAGTTACGCTATTCTGGTATCCTAGCACAAACATATTTTTCTTTTATATATATTCGCCATAATGTGTTAGGATGCCTAGATAGCGTAGCTAGTAGCGCACTAACGTATCATTTTAGAGGTCCTGAATTCAAATCCCGGTTCCGGCGTTTATTTTTCTTTTCATGTCATATTAGGCCTTCATTGCTAAATGTCAAAATTTAATCATAACATCGAAATTTATATATATATATATATTCTCTTTAAAATGCTCGTTATAGTAGCACTATATGACAGTTGTAGGTGTGGTAGCTTCCCGTTTCTCTCGTGAGAATTGAAAATAATATATATATATATATATATATATATATATATATATATATATAAATAGGCCTATATATAAAAGAAAAATAAATGTTTGTGTTAAGATTCCTGAGTAGCTTAGTTGGTTAGAACGCTAACATATAAAGTTAGAGATCTCTGGTTCAAATCCTGACTCGGAATTTATTTTTATTTTCATGTTATATATATATATATATATATATATATATATATATATATATCTGGAAAAGTTATTTTTGCTGTATACTAGGTAGGGTCAATGAATATATGTGAAACTATAAAAAAAAAAGACAATTTACGTAAATTAATGAGTCATTTTTAACATCTTATCTCATATTTTAAGTTTCTTCAAACACGGGAACTAGTTTTCGAGAGAAGGATCTCTCTCATTTTCAACCGACATTATGACTACCGGATTTTCGTTGGAATCACCATCAATAACGTTGCAACGAAACTCCGGTAGTCATAATGTCGGTTGAAAATGAGTTTTCTCTCGAAAACTAGTTCACGTGTTTGAAGAAACATAAAATATGAGGTAAGATGTTAAAAAATGACTTGTTAATTTACGAATTACGAACCTCATAATGTTATTTCCCATATTTAACTATGAACAATCTCAATAACTTTGATTCCTTCGGAATTCGATAACAATTAGCACAATCTTTGAATCGATGTTTCCGCTTATATCATGATTAAGTTTTAGATAGGACCTATGTAACAATGATAAAGAGAGATTGTAAATGTGGAATATAGAAATGAAAAGCTGTGAGGCAAGAGGAAGTTGGAACAGTTTGCACTGCTAAGAATGAAATGTAGCAGAGCAGAAGTTCTCTCAAGGGCTCTTTAAAGCTTGCCCACGTGGCAGTGTTTGAAAAGACTTGTGCAACTTTAGAGTTGAGCCACAGGAGGCACAAAACACACACAAGAGCAATATATTCACACAGCTGTTACTTTATACTGTATAAAAGTTGTATACAAATATTATTAGTTTGGTTTTTACAAATTAGGTTATTTTGAAGGATTTACGGTGACTTCCATTCTAAAAACCCTTCAATGTTTTGAATATTGAAATCATATTTTATAATTTGCATTATGTTATACCATCTTTTAAAAACTAACGTCAAGCACGATAATTCTGAAATTTCCACAATTTCAATTCAATTTCCCTCATTTTCTTTATTTTTTTCTATCTTCATCCATCCTTTTCTTTACTTTTCTTTATTTTTCTATCTTTTCTCTCTTTCTATCTATTTTTCTTTCTTCTGTTTTCCTCTCTTTTTCTATCCCTTTCTACATTTTTATATAATTTTCTGACTTTTTACATGCTTTTCTATATTTTTTTCCTGTTTTTTATTCATTCGGGGCACGCCGTAGCGTAGTGGTTAAGGCACTGCGCTTCAAGCCGGAAGGTCGAGGGTTCAAGTCCCGTTGGGGTCAGGATTTTTAAACTGACCCAAACCTTCTGGCGGCACTATGGCCTGGGGTCGACTCAGCCTCTAACGGAAATGAGTACCAGATGCTTGTTCTGGGGGTAAAGGCGGCCGTCACGCAGGGCTGACAACCCGGCTGACATAAAGTGCCGATTGTCCAGAAAAAGTGGGAGCCTTAACCTCCTACTACCCCAAGGGCCTCCTGAGGCCTGTTGTGGGATCACTTTACTTTTTACTTTTTATTCATTCACTTTCCTTCTTTATCCTTGTCTTTCGTTCGTTTTCCTGCGTTTTCCTCCTTTTACCTTATTTTATTTTCCTTTTCCTTCTTTTTCTTTTTATCCCATCTTTTTCTTTATTTTTCCTTCTTTTTTTAAGTTTACTTGTGTTTTTTTATTTTTCCTTCTTCTTTTTACGTCTCTTTAGTTTTCTTCTATTTTTCTTTTGTTTTATTTTTCTCTAGTTTTCTTTACTTTCTCTAGTTTTCTTTACTTTCTCTAGTTTTCTTTATTTTTCTCTAGACTTCTTTATTTTTCTCTAGTTTTCTTTATTTTTCATTACGGTATTTATCTTTAAATTTCTTCTTTTAACTTCTCCTTTTGTATGCACTTTAACATACTTAAGGGCTCCCACATCTTACAGGGATTCGACCTGTTGGAACAGGCACACGCCGTAGCGTAGTGGTTAAGGCACTGAGCTACAAGCCGGAGGGTCGAGGGTTCAAGTCCCGTTGGGGTCAGGATTTTTAAACTGACCCAAACCCTCTGGCGGCACTATGGCCCTGGGGTCGACTCAGCCTCTAACGTAAATGAGTACCAGACGCTTGTTCTGGGGGTAAAGGCGGCCGTCACGCAGGGCTGACAACCCGGTTGACATAAAGTGTCGATTGTCTAGAAAAAGTGGGAGCCTTAACCTCCTACTACCCCAAGGGCCTCCGGGCCTGTTGTGGGAGCACTTTACTTACATGTGTATCTTTAGCGAATTCCGAAAGAGTATAGTTATTGAGATTATTCTAAAAAATGTATTTATTTGTGTATTTATAAATTTTCTTCGATCCTACTCGCAATCCACATATTTTCATTAGTCAGGTCAAAGTCATACTGGTGTGTCAAATCCTCTCCAACCTCATGTCGTAAAACTCAGGCAATCTGAACCTACGCAGCTCCTTACAATCTATTCAAGTAGTAATGGAATTTATTGGCTTTTTTTTTAAGAATTTAAATACATATACATTTACATTGTGCACGGGCTGCTTAGCCGTACGTGTATTACTTTTCCATGAATAAAAAAAATAATAATAATCCTAATATAAACAAATACCTACATAGCTACACAAGTATCAAAACAATGAACATATGAATATATAAATAAATTCTATGTCTACACTACATACACAAAAATACACATTTACACTCATTCATGAAAAGACCATGTGTATTATAGCCTCACTCTGATGGTTAACAATTTATATAAAAGCGGGTGCCGCGCGGCAATACTTGACATGCGGTGTTGTCACGTTTCTCATAGCGCTATGGGCGTTTATTACTGATTATTTATTTTATTATTTAATTTTATGTTATTATTTGGTATTGTTTAAGTTTTAAAATTAAAAATTTTATATACGTATTTATTTAATAAATAATTTAATTCCAATATCATTACATAATTTTAATATCCATACAAACTCATGCTGAAAATATTATATTTATTATTATTATTATTATTATTATTATTATTATTATTATTATTATTATTGACTGTTCGGTCTGAAATTTTTTCCAATGGCCGCCACATGTTCAAATCACGTATATATCAATTAATATAATATGTAGATATGGTATTATTATTCTAGCTACATGTCATAATAAATCATTGATAATTATACAATTTTATAACCGGGTCGAATGTTCCACATCGTTCCGAGTTTTAATTGAAACTGAGGGAAGAATAGCAATGTGGCAACATCGTCGTAGTCGCGGCAGTCAAGATCTTTGTATTTTAATAACATATAACAGCTGCGGGGAAACAAAGCGAGCCGCTTGTTAAGCATCATAGTGAGGCGATAATACAAATATGAGAGAAAAAAACACACACACTATACATACACATACTTCCACTCACATACAAACATGAACTCTCAACCCCCCCCCACCGGTCCCTGCAGACATCAAATGCACTGTCAGGCTATTCAGCCTAATACTATTTATAATATAATATAATTGAAGATCGAAAACAAAGACAATATTGAGATTCTTATTATTGATAATGCATATATATATATATATATATATATATATATATATATATATATATCCTTACTGTTCTCCAATTTTACTATACCTCAATTTCCTTACTGTACCCAACAATTTGCATGTTTTCTTTTCACTCTCGATCCGTCCTAAAAGATCCCACCACGCCATTCTCCCACGATCCGATTTCAGAAATCTCTCCGGCAGCAACTGTAATCTACGTTGCTCTGACTCTCTGCAGAATGCTATAATATGTTGCCAGTTTTCACGATCATAGCATAGAGAGCACAGTTTAATGCCTTCTTCACTTGTTAAATAAAGGGCCATCCATCCCCCAAAATGCAACCCTGCAATAGCACTTCTAACATCCCCATCCAAATCTGTATTCAATGTGACAGCTAAGCCTACGCACTGACCTTGTTCAGACTAATGAAAATGCGTATACTATACACTCTAATTCAACCCACGAAGTTACTACAGACCTTACTGGCTACGCCAGTGTCCCCCTACGTACAATAACGGTATTTGTTTGTTTAGTGAGTGGTGGAGGGGCAAGGTTAGCAGTACGTTTTTCCAAATCTATGTAGGGGAACAGGGGGCAGAATGGGGTAGTGGGGCAGAATGGGGTACGTGTATTTTTCTCCCAGTATATGGCACGATATATCGGAATTTCTCAAAAGTATCTCTGTAACGTCTCAGCTGCTTGTACAGATCAGTTTTTCGCCATCGGTGAAGTCTTTGTTACTTTTTTGCTTGTGTGGTCAGTTGTGAAGAGATTTTTGCAATATTACACCTTCTCTTCAGTGCATGCAAATACATCTAAGCTTCATTTGAATAATATCTAACAATTACTGTGTTAAAGATTATTCCATTTTCTTTCCAAACATGTTTATTGCATTGGGTTTTGTTTCAAAATAATCCGGTCATAACGTCATAAATTATAATTGAGTTCGTGGGGCAGAATGGGGTGGGGCAAGACAGGGTACTACCCCGTCTTGCCCCATGCGGTCTTCATATTACTGACTGACTCTTTTCCTCTGTGTAGTTTCAAAATGGTGAAAAATTATAAAAATAAGACACAGAGAGAAGAATTGTCCCTTGTGTCTATGCTAGAAGCCGTTAATGCGGTTACAAATGGATCAATGGTGTACAAAACGGCAGCTGGTCAATTCCAAGTGCCTCAAACAGCTCTGGAACGACACGTGAAGAAAAAGAGAGAAAATGTGGATTACACAGTATGGAAATCGATGGAAAATTTCTCCTGCGTTTTTAGTGAAGAGCAGGAAACCGAACTTGAATACCTAAAAAATGGAAGCCCAACTCTTCGGCCTCAGTGTAAATGAATTTCGAGGACTTGCCTTCCAACTGGCTGGCGGAACGGGTAGTGCTTACGTACGTGCCTCAACAATGGCTACAGCCGTCAATGATTTTCGAAAAAAACTGGGATATGGCCAGTTAATGTGAATGTTTTTGATGATGCAGATTTCTCGCCTTCTTCAACAACAGACATTCAGATTGCTTCTGATAATAATAGCAAGGCAACACTTCCAAATCTCAGGAACATCTGACGTCAGAAACATTTTCCTTGCCTGAAAATCTAGAGTCGCCATACCACAGTCATTTTCAAAGTGCCAGCCCAGAAAATATCACACCCATTCTAAAAGGGTCTCAAAAGAACAAGCGAGTTTAAAAAAATCGATGCGAAAGTGCAATGTTGACATCATCAACATAGAGAAGTGCACTGCAACATTCTGAAAAGGATAAATTAGAAAAGAGGCCTGTAAAAAGACGATTTGCTTTACCAGAAAGTGACTCGAAACCAGGACCATCCAAAGTTAAGGCAGCCAGGTTAAACCTACCTAGTTCGAAAAATCATTCTGGCTCTGCCAAAAATGACGTTGAGGAAGATGATTGTCTCTATTGTCATGACTCTTCAGAAGAAGGCTGGATTAGATGTCCTTCTTGTCTTCAGTGGGCTCACAACTCTTGTGCTGGAGTCGATAGTGATGATGATGATGCCACTCATGTTTGTGTATTTTGTGAAAAATGAATCATTGTGCTATAGTTCATAAGTTTACTGATAAATATTATTAATTAGTAATGCAAAATACAAATAAAAAATTAGTACCCCATTCTGCCCCATCTATGGGGCACAACGGGGCAAATGTTTTGCTCTAGTTTTATTGGATGTATATCCCCGAATTATTTATTAATTTGTAATGTGATTATGTTTTTCTGTTTATTAAATACCAATGAACATATCCATATCAGAGAACAAAATTTTACTCATTTATAATGTAAAATACATTGGATCAAACATTAGATACCCCATTCTGCCCCACGTTCCCCTACTATACATTTAAAAAACACGTTTTTACTTTTACGGCATGTAAACTAGTTTTATAGTAAATATGAGAGTCGACACTTTTACACAGGATAGTACAGGTCCGTACGAGCTCATTGACAGGGGTAGCTTTTGTCTTTAAGATGGCGTGGCAATGGACGGCTGCAACATACAACCCTGTACCTGCTGTGTTGCATACTTCTCAAGAAAAATACCGTAAAAATGGCAAGACAGTGCCCTATTCCAAACACACAGTAACTTCCTGGGTTGAAATCTGACTGTAGTACGTAACAAGAATGAGCATATATATATATATATATATATATATATATATTGTGTGAGTGTGTGTGTATTTCGCAAAAGGAGTGTGCAGTGAGGCCGAAAGAAAATTCCAGATACAGGTAGAATCTCTACTTCACCCGGCGGCAGGAATCATCACTTATTTTTAATTCGCCTAACGGGGAATTCAATGAAGTGGAAACTAATTTATTTTTCTATCTTTCCGCCTTATAAACTTTTTTTCATGAATTGTGTAGAAATATCCTCCCGTTTCCGCGTTGGATAGATTCCGTTTATACAAAATGAACACATGTAAAATTACTATTATTTTGCCACGACCAGTAAATTTGTTCACATTGGGCAGATTTCCGCATTATTTACGTTCCGGATTAAACACTTTTACTTTATAATGAGAAATGTAGATTTTTTAATTTGTATATGTTCGATGCTTAGTGATTAATCGGAGAAAAATTATGATCTTTACTGGTAAGTAATGACACTTTCCTTGATGCCTTATTTTAAGGATAAAAAATAATGTTTAAGTTGATATAAAATATATCTTGTCTTTCGATCAACAAAACGTTTTCAGAATGATTGCTCTTGTTATGAGGCGAGTTGGTATTGTGGCTATATCGATTCTATGTGGCTTATCGGTGTTCTGTCATTGATACTCGTAATTGCAATCTGATACTGGTTGAAATGTACATTTTCCTTGTTATTAAAATACCTGTGCGTCACACATTAACAATATCCAAATGGAAAACCCAGAATTAACTTTCAAAATACAGCTTCTGTTTAAATTGGGTTGCCACGTAACTGAGTTATAGAGAAACAGTTTTCGCAATGGAAAACGGTTATAGGTCAACCACATGAGACCGCTCTCCTACTTCTTCATATTAGTCTCAGTGCCGAATTATAGTTCAAAGATCAGAAGAAAGAGAGCAGCAGGAATGTCTTACGAAACATATGACTTCATGAGGAATTTTACTAACAATATTTTTCAATATCTCAGCGGGCGTGCTAGTTCCAAGTCGGATAGACAATCCTCACCAGAATACGCCCGAAATAAATCATATATATATATATTATATGGAAAGAAAAATTAACGCGTGAACCTGCCGGGAGATAATTTTTTAAACTCTATTCACACAGATACATTTTGACCATAAAATGATGTAGATGATCTCGCTATATGAGTGAAGAGGTAAATGTAAGAGCCACCTCCGAGACAACACTCACATTGAATACAAGACACAGATTTCACTCTCACATTGATTCTAAACAATGCGAATATGATAGGACATGATGATCAAATGATTTACCAATATTTGTCTCACATGTGAGGAAACATTTCGAAAATACCTCACCTGGAAACTTGTCCTGCCCGAGGATCGAACCCAAGCCGGCTGCGTTGAGGAAATTACGTTACTTCGAAAACATGGTGTACAATTTTCTAAGACAAACGAGATGTTTAGATCATACATTTGTTTTTGAAATTCCTTCCCCATTCAGGGACTGAGAGCAAATTTTAGAACAAATCTTGTTTTAACGTTCCCTCATATATTTTTAACTTCATATTGCAAAAATAAATTCTAATTACATATTCCCCCATACGCGCATTTGTGTTATTACAGTCATAACTGTGTATTTTGATTAATAACATTTTTTTTTGTTACCGGTTTCCCTCGTGTGACAGTAACAAGAAGTTGGTAGCCCTGAGCATTAGTTTAATTTAGTGCATGAGGGTTCCGCACTCCAGTCATCATTAACATTGAGTCATGAGCCATCCAACACAAAATAAAATGTACTATAAGCTGTAATAGAATGATAAGTAGCTTTCCAAAGTTGAGAATATGTCAATGTCGGATTGTTAATGAGAAATTAATGACATTGTCTCATGCAATGGGAACACAATTATTCTGCACTATTAAGCAATTCTTTAAAAAAAAGCACCAACAAACTGGGATTGGTGTACTTCTTCCCAGCCAATTTCAGTTCTAATGTAAAAAAACCAGACGTATGACTGCATTTTAATTGATCGAATAATGGTTTTATCTCTAGACGTGTAAGAAAATGTAGTTCGTACTCTAACACTTGAAATAAATAAATAAATAAATAAATATAAGACTTGAGACTTTCGGTACTGGAATGACCAGACTCATGGGCTAGTGGTCTACGTTCCTGGCTACAGTTCATGAGGTCCCGGGTTTGATTCCCGGTCAGACCATATAATTTTTTTCTTAAAGGGAATTATTCCTGTAGTTGTCCATGGTCTGGAATTTAGATTAAGGACTCTCCTGGCGCTTCATTATCATTTATCATCCATCGTATCATCGGGGTAACGTAACTCCGCGTTCAAGGAGCTCCAACCTAAGAAATGGATTACAATTCTGCCAAAGCCAGGGGAGAAAGACAGAAATGTCAAAAGAGACAACCTGGTGGCATTAGACAAAAAAAATTGATATTGGATATTAATGCTTTTCACTTAAAGCGGCAGATACATTTTTGCGCGATAGTGAGTTTTGTCGTACATACAGCAATGGCGACCATGATTGAAAGTTCAACTTCCTACATTTCGGGGTTTCCAACCTAAATAACTATACTGTAATAAAATAACTATACTATAATATTACATATTACAAACACGCGTATGGGAAATAAAACCACTGCCCTCTATGTATACTACTTACAATGTATATACAAAAAAAAATATCAAAAATGTAGTGTTAATATAAGTTACATTATACGAAACAAATCACTGCATTTTAAAAGAAATGAACTTTCTGTGAAACAATATAAAACAACAAATACGTACTTGCCGCCATTTTATCACTAATTGGTCTCACGG
Source organism: Diploptera punctata (assembly GCA_030220185.1). Taxonomy (NCBI): domain Eukaryota; kingdom Metazoa; phylum Arthropoda; class Insecta; order Blattodea; family Blaberidae; genus Diploptera; species Diploptera punctata. The sequence continues at coordinate 896,784 of JASPKZ010008381.1, read as the reverse complement.
TTTCCTTTTGTTTCAATACGGTGTTAACTTTGGTCAGTTGTTTATAATAAACGCAAATATTTCCAACATAGACGTTATTATTTTACTATTATTAATTATTTTGGAAACACCATCGAGCAAAAAATAATGTACAACGCTATCGCTCGGATTTTAAACATTTTCCTTGGTTCTGCAAAAACCACTGCCCAACCTCCCCTCGTAATATAACTAACTCACTGTCACTATCGAACCCGTAGGTTCATGGTCGAGCGGACATAAGCTCTCCATACATCCCTATCCTGAGCTAATGTTTTACAATCATATCCTGTATAATCTGCTTCCCTCAAACCATAGTTAATGTTATTCTCCCACCTCATTCTTGGTCTACCAACTGGGCGTTTTCCCTCTGGCTTTCGTACAAGAAGCTTCCATTCACGTCTTTCATTCCCCATTCGTGCCTCATGTCCCACCCATCGCAGTTTACTTGACTTAACTGTTCTTATTATATCTGGCTTCCTATAAAGACCATGTAGTTCATTGTTATGTAGTCTTCTATTCATACGCCGGTCCGTTCATCTCTCTTTGGTCAATTTTTTTTTCTAAGAACTTTATTCTCAAATACTCATAATCTACATTCCTGCCTTAAAGCAAGATGTTTCGCATGCATATAATATAACTGGTAGAATAATAGTGGGGGCACGCCATAGCGTAGTGGTTAAGGCACTGAGCTATGAAGCCGGAGGGTCGAGGGTTTAAGTCCCGTTGGGGTCAGGATTTTTAAACTGACCAAATCCTCTGGCGGCACTATGGCCCTGGGGTCGACTCAGCCTCTAACGGAAATGAGTACCAGACGCTTGTTCTGGGGGTAAAGGCGGCCTGTGACAAACCGGCTGACAAATAGTGCCGATTGTCTAGAAAAAGTGGGTGCCTTAACCTCCTACTACCCCAAGGGCCTCCGGGCCTGTTGTGGGATCACTTTACTTTACCTTCTGGCGGCACTATGGCCCTGGGGTCGACTCAGCCTCTAACGGAAATGAGTACCAGACGCTTGTTCTGGGGTAAAGGCGGCCGTCCGCAGGGCTGACAACCCGGCTGACATCAAGTGCCGATTGTCTAGAAAAAGTGGGAGCCTTAATCTCCTACTACCCCAAGGGCCTCCCGAGGCCTGTTGTGGGATTACTTTACTTTACTTTAGAATAATAGTTTTATATATTTTCAGTTTAACGTTTTTTTGAAAGGAGTTGGGAAGTCAAGAGTCTCCGTAATGCATGATAGCACCCATTCCAGAATTGAGCATATGTTTAATTTCTTTGTGATTATTGTTCCTAGGTATTTAAATTCAGCCACTTCTCGTAATATACTATTAATTATTTATTTATTGAGACATGACCTTTATGCATCACAAGGACTCAGTGATAAATACTTCAAGCATGGTTTGGACATGCAATGGTTGAGGGTTCACTTATAAGTAGAATAATTTATGTCTGAATCAGGATCTGAACCCAGGATCTCCAGTTTTGCGCGCTGGCACCCTTCATTCAAGGTATCCAGGCATCTATGTGTAGATATGCATTTTTCTCACTTTAAAACTACTGTACTCTTTGTAGTGAACGCTCTTCACATTATAGTAAGGCCTGCTTCACAAATAAGACGTTATGCATGTGATATTTTCCGTGTCGTATAAGCTAATTAAGAATATAATATTGAAATTAATGTACATAGGCTTGCCATACGCATGCAATAGTTACTATAACTAGAAAGAAAAAAATGAATTAACCAGGATATGTACACAGGATCTCCTGTTTTGCACACTAGCACTTTACCTTTGTGCTACCCAAGCATACTTTGTGCTATCCAAGCATAAATGTAGAATAAGAAATTTAAGAATAAGATGAAGTGTACAAGATCAAAATTCTTACCAACAATGTAAGCAACGAGCTTGGTGGTCCCCACATCGAACCGCAGTGCTGTTATAGTGGATAAGCGCTTTTCACATTGTTAAGTACAGTGGAGAAATTTGGTTAGTTTGCGTATGAACAGTTATTCTTACAGTGACAAAGTGAATTTTTTTTTTGACATTGGACATTGCCAAGAAATTAGTGAATGTTGAGTTGTGTAAATGTATCTATAAATCATTTAATTACTATCGATTTATCCCAGACAGACGCGGGAGATTTAAACTCCAAGTGAACTTGCATCTGCAGCACAAAGGCGGTACGCTTACCGGCAGAGAATCCAATGAAATGATATCTACCTAGTTCTCTCCACAAGATCTAGAATTTAGTAATGAGAATTTCATAAAAGTACTGTTAAATCTCATACCAAAATTCCGTTGAGGTGTTAAAGCATCTAAAACATTATAATGTAAAATTATGTACCTTCTTTACAGTCTTAACTATTAAAATAATTAAAATATTGTAGGCCTTTCGGTACGAATCCCATCATCAGCAGAAAGTTATCATTACTCTCCAATTACAATCCAGTTACTGACTTATTTGTGAACATGTAAATAGACTTTTGTGTACTGGGTGTGTTCTGGTTTAAAATCAAATTGTTGTCAACGTTTTTTAAATCTCGGGGATTTTATGCCACCGTGCCAACTATATAAATTTAAATAAGAAAACTGAGAAAAACACACCACTTATTGTTGCAGTATGGAATAATTACCTGAGAAATATGTGTTGAATCCCAAAAAAATGAGAGAATTAAGTGTGAAATTGAGTTCAAAGTAACCTAAAATCACCATATTTGCAATGGAAAATATGTATTAGTCATTAATCATATAGTGTAGACAATTTACATAAAATCCCGCTAACAAACAAGTGATCGCTAAACTAATCTGGTGTACTAACTCGCCCATTTTCTCTCCCTAACTTGCCCAAACTAACACTAATTTGCCTATCTAACTCTAACTTACTCATTTTATTACCCTAACTTGCTCACTAACGTAGGTGAACTCCTGAGATAGAATCCCCTTGTATGTAAATTAACATTTTGGCAATTGGTTTTAGCGGAACTTATGTTATCAGATTGGCTAACATGACGCTAGAAGTCACTTGTTCGTCGATCGAATGTTCACAGGTAGTACGGTGGCATAGAAGAGCCAAAATAACTAGTTCTTCCGGTATGTTTTATATTCTCTGCGTATTATTGTGAGGGTGTTTTTTTTATATCCCACATATTATGTTCTTCCTTTGTTATTTTTTGGCATAACTTGATTCATAACACCCTGTAGAGATAGTTTAGATTTTAAAGTTTCTTTTTTTATTTCCATTAGCAGCTAACGTATTTCTCAGCTGTTAAACAGTCTAACCAGTGTTGGCTAGAATCACAGTTTTAGAGAAAAGTGGCGCAATAAACGATGCTATATATAATAAACCGCACATCAGAGAGTATATAACCCTGTTTCGAGTCGGTGATAAAAGAAGCCGTAACAGGAATAAGTGCGCTAATCTAAAAATTTACCATACGCTTGCTCGTTGGAAGTGGTCAGAGTACGTATTTTATATCAGCAAAACAGTATTATACGATACTAAAAGATTATATAGATATAAAAAAATACGTGATATAGTTTTAAATACGGCGGTGCATAGGGTCAACATTCAGCATTATGCTAAAATGAATAGGTTTTATCTATCTATATAGTACGTGACAGGGGGAGGGAATTAAGCCTCAGTAATGTTATATAGGAATACATTTATAAACGTAACAGTTTTACCACCTGGCTTAATGTATTTTGCATGGAAATACTGGGTAATAGTGGATAAAGCAGGTGTGGAAATTGAATAAACGATTATGTGTGGTTACAACCCACCGGGATTTCCTAATACAACCTGCCAGGTAATATACATTGATCGTCTAGTTATAATAATAATAATAATAATAATAATAATAATAATAATAATAATAATTAATAATAATAATAATAATAATCTTCAGTGGGACAACCTCTCAGTGAGAGTGGGGCGACCTATCAGGAATGGGATTTTAAAGTTTGGAGCACGCATATAATTTTGACCACACAAGGACATGGAGAGCCTCCCCGAATGATGATCCGCTCAATGTCATGTCCCTCCGGGACAACAAGATTAAGACGAAACACACCATTCACACACACACACACACACACACACACACACACACACACACACACACACACACACACACACACACACACAAACAAACAAACACTAACTCATACACACATTCATATTAATTATGGCGAATATTATAATGTTGTCTTACAAATTTTGTAATAGTAATAATAATAATAATAATAATAATAATAATATATATTATTACTTATTATATTATTATTATTATTATTATTATTATTATTATTTAACTCATGCCCAAAATGGGAGTCAATGACCAATCACATTTCAATGATTTTTTATTTACAATCGATCACAGTCGTGTTTCGCCTAGAATTTACCAACTAAAGTTTATCGTAATAGTGAAAGTACCTCCTTTTTGAAATTCTGAATAGGTCATAGCATTATTTTGCAGTGACTGACTCCCTAAGAAATACGGCTACGAGATTGTATGTATAGTGCATGAATATCAGCAGAAAGCGCATGCGAGAGATAATATAAAAACATTTGTGACAATTGATTATACCACAAAAAAAAACACTGTTTGCACTTTCTTAAACGAATTATTTTCCAGGCAATGACGTTGCAGAAAAATATAATTGACATATTTACATCAGAGGACATCAGAAATTATTTAATACCTATAATGTTGGTTATATATTTCTCCACTAGGGTGCATTCTTATAACATTGCGATCCTTTGGCAATAAATAATATGATCTGGTTGCAGTGATGAACAACAGAAGCAAATTAAGCGTACCAGTCGTTTCTCATTTTTTTCAAACATCGCTGTTAAATTTAATATATAAACATTTTAAAATAATATAGTTCAATAATGATTTGTGAGTAAACAGCTTAATTTATTCGTTAAATAGTCCTTATAAATGCCACTCTTGATTTCCAAATTCTCTAGATAAATTGGAAATCACTCGGGCATTACATATGATAATGATAATGATATATTGCAAAATTATTTTCCGAATGCCACCAAGTTGTCATTCGTGACGTTTCTGGCTTTATCCCTGTGATTGGCGGAATTGTAATCCATTTCTTAGGTTGGGGAATCTGGAAAGCAGAATTGCGTTACCCCGATATATGATGGTTGATAAATGATAATGAAATGTCTAAATTCCAGATAATAGGCAATCACACGAATAAATCCCCTTTAAGGAAGAATTCCAGTTGTCCTACCGGGAATCGAACCAGGGACCTATTGAACTGTAGTCATAAACGCTGACCACTAGCCCATGAAACTGATCAAAGAAACAAAATGTTTGATATTTTTTTTTTTCAAAGAGGAAAACATTGTGAAGTTCTAAATTATCCAATTATGTATTTACTTAGATGATAAATTCTAGATTATTCAAGTTTGTATTATGTAGATGTCCCAATTCCTTTCAAAAAACGCTAAACTGAAAATATATAAAACTACTATTCTCCGAGTTATATTATATGGATGCGAAACATGGACTCTAAGTTTAAGGGATGAAAGAACATTACGAGTATTTGAGAATAAAGTTCTTGGGAAAATATTTGTGCCCAAAAACATGAACAGACGTGAATGGAGAAAGCTCCCTAGTGAGCTACATGATATGTATAGGAAGCCAGATATAATAACAATTAAGTCTCGTATACTGCGATAGGCAGAACATGTGGCACGATTGTAGGATGAAAGAGGTGCATGGAAACTTCTGGTAGGAAAACCAGACGGAAAACGGTCTGTTGGTAGACCAAGAATGAGTTGGAAGATTGACACCCATGATTTGAGGGAAGTAGATATACAGTGGATGATTGGAAAACATTAGCTCAGGATAGAGATGTATGGAGAGCTTATGTCTGAGCGGCCATGAACTTACGGTTTCGATAGAACCAGTGAGTTAGTTAGTATTATGTAGATCAGGGACTCCCAAACTACGGCCCTCCATCACTTTCTATCCGACCCCTGTAGCATTCTAATAAATTAAAATATGCTAAGGGTAGGCTTATAGTATTAGTCTATCAGTAATGGAACAAGAATTTGTTAAATATATTGTAACGACATAACAGGAAAAGTAGCAAATCAACATACGTTTAGCCTATTATTATTATTATTATTATTATTATTATTATTATTATTATTATTATTATTATTATTATTATTAATAATAATAAAATTATTGTAACATATTTCACAACATTTCACATCTTCCTGCGCCATATTAATCTACTGTCATTCACCACATCTCTCTGTCTTTCCAATCTCCATCGTCCAATCCTCTTTCCCCTCATGCTGCTCAAAACAATACCAATCCGTGTTATTTTTTTACTCCTCTACTTCTTCTACCAAGTGACAGCCATTCTAGTATTCTTCTTGGGAATCTGTCTTTTGTCATTCTTTTTACATGACGATTGACCATACCATTTTAATTCTTGTTTTTTTTATGAAATTCACAATTGAAGTTTGAACAACAACAATAATAGTAATGATAATAATAATAATAATATTAATAATAATAATAATAATATTAATAATAATAATAATTCACAATAGCTGTAATAGGATCTATGCCCCGCCATCCCCTTCATGTTTTTTTTTTTTATTTTGGCCCGCGTTACAAATAAGTTTGGGCGGCTCTGATGTAGATGATAAATTCTATATTATCCAAGTTCGTGTTGAGTAGCTGATAAATTGTGGATTATCGAAGTTCGTATTGTATGGATGAGAGTAGAGTAGCAACTAAGGAATTTTGTTTGTTGTATTGGAGTTAGTTTGAACGAAGAAGACAAAGCGGTCTATGCGACTGGCACCGTAATGGAGATTGCTGTGAGATTTATGTAACTCTGCCTGCTGGGTTACTTTATTGAGACTTATTACGGAAATATAATCATATACAGCGGAGGGGAGTCTGTATTGTATTACCTAATTTGTCAACCACAATGTAACATTGTTGACAGTCTCTTGCACAGATGATGTTTTGCATGGCAAATATTCAACTATATTTACATACATTCGCCCTATTTTAGCTTTTAAATCATTTCTGTGAAATGTAATTGCAATCTACAGAACTGGATGTTTTAAGAAGATCTTCATGATACTCTAAATTAGACAGGACCATAAAAAATTAACTTTAACGAAACAATTATACAATGTGTGGGAAATAAGTAGTTACAATAGTTTGGACATGTGAAGAGGATGAATGACGATAGATTGCCAGTTAGGAGTTTGGAGTTGGTTCCAAATTGGAGGAAAAGAAGAGGGAGACTTAAGAAGACATGAATAGATGGAATTATGAATTTGATGAAGGAAAGGTGATTGAAAGACGATAACTGGAAGGATAGAGATGAATGGAGGAAGAGAATCAAAACTTAATATTGCACACAGGAATATGCTGTATATATTTGAAACCTATCAAATAAAAAAAGTGTAATTGTAACAAATGTTCATCTCGGTGTTTTTCAATACATAACCAAAAAATGATTGATATTGAATAGGGCCTATTTTTATTAATCAATATAATTTTCTTGTAATATATAACTGGGCTGCAATCTGTAAGACGGAACAAAGTCACAATGTAAGAAAACTGCCAACAATTGCATCCTGAAACCAACCTTGGAATTTTTTCCAGAGTCCTGGAAGAAGCAAAGAATAAAATTTGCATGTAAAAATATGGGGTACATATTTCTTTTTTGAACAAAGTGTTCCAAATATCGCCCACTGAACATACACACAGGGGCAAAAATAATTTGCAGAAGTAAGGTCAAAACTTAAGTAAGAATACATACTGCAATGCATTTCTCGTGTGGGTTTGTAAATAAATATATCTTAATCTCGGGTGAGAATGTAAAGAGAGATCTTCATCCCAATTTTATTTTTTGCACACCAATGATCCAAAATTATGAGTTACCATGAAATACACAATTAAATATATCTATCACTTACTTACTTACTCACTGGCACTATCGAACCCGTAGGTTCATGGCCGAGCGGACATAAGCTCTCCATACATCCCTATCCTGAGCTAATGCTTTCCAATCATTCCCTGTATAATCTACTTCCCTCAAATCATAGTTAATGTTGTTCTCCCACCTCATTCTTGGTCTACCAACTGGGCGTTTTCCTTCTGGCTTTCCTACAAGAAGTTTCCATGCACGTCTTTCATTCCCATACGCGCAACATGTCCAGCCCATCGCGGTCTACGAGACTTAACTGTTCTTATTATATCTGGCTTCCTATAAAGACCATGTATATCTATCACTATTCTCACTATATAGTATTGCTCTGTTCAAAATATCAATACTCTCTTTTTTTATGACTCAGAAAAAATTGTCGCCCTTTTTAACTATATAACTCATTTTTCACAATTTTGGAGATTTTTTTCTTTACTCAACCACCCAAGATGGAGATATATCTCTCTACACAACCATCCGAGGTGAGTTACGTTAAACTAAATTAAACTGAAATTTGAGATACCTGTGTAAAATTTGAAAACATATTGAATTAAAGAAGTAACATTCAATTGCCGAAACAAAATACGCAGAGGTAGGGTTTCTACGTTTTATTTTGTCACATTATTCTTGAACTCACTTCCATCATTTGTTATAGATCGAAAACAAAGTTTGAATATAATCCGTGGCAAATGGGATATTCAGCGATATTATGAATAACATACTAGGCGATAATAGGAAAAAAAAAACACTTTATTCTAATGTTACATCTTCTTTACTCATCATCATCATCATCATCATGGTACATTCACGAATTTAGGCCATTTGTTGACCTGTTTCGCCTTCAAGAGAAACACCATCCAAAATTCTTTTAAGTGGACGAACTCGTCTTTTTCTTTCTGCAGGTTGATATCTTAACATTTGTTTGGGTATCCTGTGATTTTCCATTCGATGAACATGTTGCATCCATCTTGACTTATAATCAGAAATTTTGTTTTCTAAAGGTTCCATGTGTAATTCTTCTAAGATGTCTTCATTTTTTTTTGTGATCTAGTAGTGTGTATCCTGCAGTCCTCCGAAGGTATCTCTTTTCAGCAGATCTAAGTCTCTGTATATCCTTCTGTTTCAACATCCATACTTCGCTACCATACAAAAGAGTTGGAAGAGCCTGTGTTTTATAAACTTTTAGTCTTGAATGGTTTTGGACTAAATGTGGCTTGAAGATAGAATTTATTTACCCTAAAATTCTTAAAAATGTAGATATTTTTGCATTTATATCCTTTTCTTCTTCATATGAGATATTGCATCCTAGATATGTAAAATTATTCACTGCTCCAAATTGTATTGTCCAGTACAATTTTACTTCTGACAGGATCTACACCTTGAAATGCCATAATTATTGTTTTTTTTGTAGATATCTTCAATCCATATTCTTCTGTAATTTTGTTAAGTTCATACAGACCTTTCTGTAGATTATCTTCTGAATTTGCTATTATTATTTGGTCATCTGCAAACAATACGGTGTTTATTTTTCTATTTTCTGTTATACTCTTCTTTACTCAGTACAAATAAAGTGAGAATATGCCATCATGCTACCAACATGAATTCATTTAAAAAAACAGAAAATCACACTATTTATTATTTACCTGAGATACATATAGCCTTATAGCTATATGTTGATTTGCTTCCAAAAAATAAAATGTGTAAAATGCCGTGAAAAAAAATGGGAAGTTGAGCTCAGAGTAACCTAATATAAGCATATTTACAATGTAAACTATGTATTAGTCATTGCCCAGACAGTGTAGCCAACTTATAACAAAAACCCACTAACAAACAAGTGAACGTTGAACTAATCTTGTGTACTAACTCGCCCATTTCTCACCCTAACTTTCCCAAACTGACACTAACTTCCCATCTAACTCTAACTTGGCCATTTTCTCACCATAATTTGCCCACAAGTATAGGTGGACTCTTTGGATAGAAGCCCCTTATATATGAGCAAACATGTTGGTGAATGGTTCTAGCTGGCACATGTGTTATCATATTGGCCAACACGGGACTAAGTCACTTGTTCTTCGATCGAATTTTCGCTGATGACACCGTGACATAGAATAGCCAATGGAATAAATAAAGTGAATTCTATACGGGAATATGGTCCAATATTTGTGCTACTCGTTGCTTATTATTTCAAAACAAATCCATTACTTACACATGTAATATAATAACATGAATGTAACTTACTTGAAAAGTGTGAGAACGTGAATATTATTCCAGCGTGTTTAAGGCCCTTTCCATGTGTCACAAACTGAAGACACAACACTTAAATATGCTGTGTATCAACTCTTGGAAGTTTGTAGACGAAACTTGTATTCTTCTACCAAATGCAGTGGTAGGCGATATTGGGAACGTAGGCGATGATATAAGCATTTTACATTATATATGAGACCCTTAATAGCCAAGAGGTGTAAGTCACGAAAGGTCAGTTTTGAGTAAACATGTTCAAAGTTGAGATACTCCGTGATTGTGTTAGCAGTTTTCTTGGCTCTATTCTTTACAACCTGTGACGCGACTTTTTTTAATTCCTTCAGGAACCCCTGTCAAATTTTATTCTAAGGTTTTCATTTTTCAAATTATTTCCCACCATTTACAATTATTTTTACATTTATTTTCGATTTCAATATTTTTTTATGATATATGTCTACATACGTAGCATGAAGACGTGACAGCCATATTGATTTTAACGAATATTCTATAAAACAACAGAAACTGTTCCAGTGCAGCCAACATAGTGTGTACGAATTAACTGTACATATATACTTCAGAATTTCAAAAGTTACTATTTATTTTTAGGCGTTGCATTCTTTCACAGGCTACAGTGCTTACATTGCGTTAGGTTAGCTTTTAGGTTGGTCTTTTACAGGTTAGAGTACTTAAATTGCGTTATGTTAGCTCTTAGGTTCGTTAAATATCGTGCATATGTTGGTTGCATCCCGTGATTCTATAGTGTAAACCGCTTCGCGTTTGTTGGCGCATGCGCTTGGTGTATGATTGCAACTTAGAAAAATGTTTCGCGTCACATGTCGTAAAGAATCCCCGTTTTTATTTGAGCCACTGTATTTCAGCACCAGACCCTTTTCATTGTTTGCATTGGCCATTCTGCTTTAACTACTAAAATATACACTTTAATTCCAAAGTTAACAATTTGCTACTTGTATCCTTTGGTTTCTAAGGGTCTCATATTATTTAGAGAAAAATGAGGTTTTATACTTTAAATATTTCTCTAAAATACAATTTAAGAATATCTACATTTAAAACAAAAAGGTTAGCTCTGAAAGGAAAATGTGCAATAAGAACAAACATAATGATAAACAATGTAATTATAGACCAAGTTCACTATTTTAATTATTTGGGATGTCATTCAGGCAATGACAGAAATTTAGATCAACACACTAAAATACAACGATTCAATTATGTACGTGGCGCAATTAAACGCACGTTATTGAATAAGACTAGAAAATAAACTATTTTGAAGTTTTACAAAGTATTGGCAGTTACATCTCTTATATATGGATGTGAAACCTGGACATTAACAAAGGCAGATAGTAAACAAATAGAGGCCGCTGAAATTAAGATGTTGAGAGCAATAGCAGGATACCAAAGGACCGATAAAAAGAAAAACGAAGATATAAGAACAGAACTTAATATATTTAATCACTGTGAAAGAATAAAATATTACCAAAATGCTTATCTTCAGCACGTATTACGAATGAATGAACAGCGCATACCAAGAAGAATGTATAATTGTAAATGAAAATGGAGAAGAATGTTGGGAAGACCATTGAAGAGATGGAAGGACCAATTCGACCTGTAATGAGATCGGAACAGGCCATTGGGCTTAATCCTTGTTGTTGTCGTTGATGATGATGATGATGAAAAATGAGGTTAGTGTGGCTTTAAAGCAAACTGAAGGTATGTGAGATTATTTTGTGGAAATTATTTTGAGGTTAAAATTGGAAATGTCACATAGGAAATTGGAAATATATCAGGTACAAAATGAACAACAATCTCTTTGTAACAAATTTTGTGAATTAGTATAATTAATTTCCTGGGAATTACGTACTTAATATGCTTTAATGAAGTTAATATTAAATATTAAAACATCGTTTTGTACGGCGTAGAACTGAGGTACAAAATATTGTTTACAGTAATTAACCAATTCGCTAGAATAAATGTGTTTTATTCAGATGATTAGTTTAAATATTAAACGTTCACAGTACGGTTCGTGTTTATACAACATTGAGTATCACTTAAACATTACCAATTAACATTATTAATAATTTGATTTCATTGATCTTGAAGTAATTAAATTAAAACCATTCTGGTAACGTATGTAGAGTTCAGGGAAAGAACCAGACAAATCACTTTTTATCGAAATGGAGTTTGAGTTTCATTAGATTCTCTATGGAAAGGATTATTTTTTACAAGTGTTAAACAGTAATCTACAGGGTGAAACAAAATTTCATTACAGACTTTTAAGACGTGTAGTGGGGATCAAGACAGTTACCTTTAGCATAGGAACTCATGTCGGAAACGTACCTTTTCCAGTTACTAAATAACTATTACACAACCTAGTTAACTTCGCACGGGCGGAGGGGAAGAGTTTTAGCGCTAGTGTCGCCGAACTATTGAATCTGGCGAAAGGATGTAGGAGGAGACTGTACATCCGATCATGTACTGAAATGGTTCAATTTTAAGTGTGGGCGGAGAATCCCTAAGCGCATGTGAAAGATCTTAACATGGTTGTCATATTAGTCATTTAATCACGGAACGCTCAAGCGGTCGGATCATTTAAAATTACAGTATTTGTCCTCTCTCCGTTACTAGCTTCACAATAAATCACAAGTGGCAACATGTAATGAGAAATGGCAGCCCATTCATACACGTAACTCCAATAGTTTTTGCCAATGACAGCGTAGAAGGACGGACCATTATAATCCATAGTATTTGTCAGCTCTCTACCTACCAGACAAAGAACATATACAGAGGGCAGGAAGTGGCAACATAGTAAGGAAGGGAAAGAGAAAGACAGCATGGTAGCATATTTTCCACAAGGGCAGACTATTTGGTGGAGTAATTGTACACATATACTTCAGAATTTCAGAACGTGCCTTGAAGATGAAGAAGAAGACTACTTTTTTTTGGCATTCCATTCTTTTACAGGTTAGAGTGATTAAATCGCGATAGGTTAGCTTTTACGTTCGTTAAATATCGTGTAATTATTGTCTGCATTCCATGATTCCATAGTGTAAACCGCTTCTCGTTTGTTGGCGCATGCGCATGGTGTATGATTGGAACTCTGAATTTTTCGCGTCGAATGTTTAAAGAATCCCCTTTTCATATTATTTGAAACAAATCCGACCTTGCTGACTCAGATAGTAGCATGCTTACTTCCTGACTAACGGGCCCGGGTTCGATACCCGACGGGATTGAAAAAAAATAGTTGAATTTAATTGCAACATTTTAAATCTCTGGGCCAGGAGTAGTGGTGGTGTAGAATTTTTAATCGCTAGATTCTGCACCAGACTCATCACCACCATCATCTTTAAAGTATGAGCCTGTTGGTCCGTTCCGCTTCCCGATGCACAATATGCTACAGGTCATCCTTCCAAGTTCATTTTGGTCTTCCTACATTTCTTCTGCCTTGAGGTTTATAATTAATCATATGTTTTGTTAAAGGATTATCAGACATTCTTTGTACATGTTCAAACCATTCACCTTTATTTCTGTATATTCTCTCGTTTATATTATATATTTGTAATTCATCTCTGATGCACTGACTTCTCTTTTGATCTCTTAAAGGTACACCTGCAACGGATCTCAGAAATCTCATTTTTATTGTCTCAATTGTATGTTTATCGAAGATCGTTAAAGGCCAAGTCTCATTCTCATATCCGTATGTAAACGCTGGGACGGCTACTGTTTTGTAAAATTTTAATTGAGTTTCCATTGTGGTCTTATTTCTCAAATATCTTCTTATTGAATCACATATGCGTTGAAATTTGTCGGCCGCGGTGAACTAGTGGTTATGCTCCTTGCCTCTGATCTCGAGGTCCACGGGTTCAAACCCGGCCGGGGTCGATGGATTTTTTAGGACGGAAAAAATCCAAGGAGCAAGTCCTCCGGGAGGGACTTTAAACCGTGGGTCACGAGTCTGAATATTTTCAGGCTCGTAAAAAATCCTTAAGCCTGAATGAAAGGTCTCTAAGCAAAATTTACCGAATTTTCCCGTCCTAGTACTACCTTGTTTACCTAGATGTCAGTATGAGCATGGACCACTCAAATGACATCTATACGAAAACAAGTGTAACTAAATTAATATGGTTCAAATTCTTCCCTGTAGGGGAGAGCGCCTAAATCTCTGTAAAGGAAAAAAAAGGGCTTACAATGACAATAAAAATCTGCTGAAAATTCCCTAATTTCTTCTCCATATCAAAATTTTGCAGGTCCCAGATAATTAAAACAATTTATTTGTTCAGTGACATTTGCTCCAATTACAATTTTTGTTCTTTTATGCTGAGTTCCAATAAATGCTGGAGAGTTTGAGTTTATTTAAATTTCCTTGTAGCAGGTAACCGGCCTGCTGCCTAGTAAGTCAAATGGTTGGGCTGCCATCTCAAAGCATTTCAATATGCTTCCATCTGTACAGACCCCAGGTGGAGGGATGACTCTTCCGCTTGTTTCACCATTATTGAAACTTGTTATTTTTGCCGATCTAATCGTTGAGGTCTTCACCCGTATCCCTAGGAGGGGCCCTTGTTATACCCCGATATATTGGGTCCTTGACAGAACTTAAGAGTCTGCATCAGACTCCTACATTAAATTTCAAACCCTTCCGCAGTTCATATGTTGAGAAGGTCATGTGATGCTGTTGAGAGCGATTCATTCGTCGGTTGGGGACGTTAAGCCTGGCAGCCTCTTTAGTGCTCTTCAATAAGAGTAGACTATGTGCCGGCACCGGGTTTAACCTTCTCCCTTGTCTTCCTCATCATCCTTCATATAAATTACTCAAACACACAAACATACACACATCCTAAACTCCTCTCTGTACACAGTACAAGAATAGATCATATATGTAAACCTGTCTGTCGAAAGTGTGCGTAAATTGAAAATGGATCACATTAACGGCATCAATTCGCTCAGCACGGATCCCGAAGCACCCGAAGTGCAGTGAATGACATTAGAACACTCGCACATCTTTATATAAATAATTCTGTTGTACGTGTGCTTGTCACTGAACTACTCCTATACGACTGCATCGATTATGCTACTTTTTTTCTCCGTGTGTCTGATTGAGTCCCTCGATGGTTTAGAATCACAATTGTACCTTCTAAAACTATTAGGTTCACCTGAAGTGAACATTCAAAAATCGCTCTACCGGTCACATATTTCGATGATTCACAACGAAACTTAGTACAGCCTATTAGAATAAACCGAGGTAGGTATTGTCCAAAAATGTGCGAAATCCGACTATTAGAAGTGTAGGTTTACTTGAAACCCGAAATTAAAAACAGCCTAAACGACTGAACCGATTTTGATTAATTTTTTTGTGTGTGTTTGAGTGAGTCCCTGGGTGGTTTAGATTCACAATTGGGCCCGGTAGCTGGAGCTGCGATCGGGTTATAGGAACTTTTTTATGTCATATATGTAGTCATCTGCATTATCGACAACAATGTGATGTCATCATGCACGCTTTTTGAACCACAAGAGATTGCAGTGTGGAGTTTTCTTGCGAACTTATTTAATAATATCTAATTACATCCTAATTATTGAATTTTATTGTAAAAAAGACATACATTTTTATCGTCTGGCCATGACACAGAATTGAACTCTCGGGCAGGACATTATCTGCCGGGCCAACTAGTATTATCTAAAATAATTCAGTATGGGTTAATTTTAAATAATTTATGTTAGATCATGGCATACCTGAAATTGAGGTACTGTTTTCTTGTCTTCTATAACACTGAGCAACAAAAAGGAAACTTGTTTTTTGTCTCAGAAAGAAAAATATGTGATTCTGATAGTATTTGTTCTCCTGAATACAAATACACATAAGGTTTCCGAGAGACAGGAATTTATAATATCAAACACTTCAATATTTTCTACATTAGTAAATACACATAATTCGAACATACGGACTCACCTAGAAAGTACGAAATGACGATTTTTGCTACATTTCGCCTATGGAGCATCCCTCTTGATGGTCCAACAATAATCGGCCAGCATATTAGGATTCATTTGCATTTATATCTCTTTTCTATAGCTGAAATCTCCTGAGTTAGCTAATTTTGTTTTATTTTACAATGGGCAAATGGACGAAAAAACGTTTATTAAAAAAATTATTTAAATCCATTAATTGATATTGAAATAAAAAAAAACTGTGGATGATGGAGAAATTCCGAATACATATTTGAAAACACTATAAGAAACTGGTACTCATGAGACAAAATCATCTTGACCAGTGTAATCAACAGAATTGCAATTCCTATACTGTATCTATCTGCTAGATACCGTAAGAAAATAGGTACTGCCCTGCATTAGGTTCCTTTAAAATAAATTTAAAACTGTATTTTGTAATTGGTCTTTCAGTTGACTAATGTTTCTGATTTCTTTCTCCCTAATAATTTGACTTTATTCATCAACATTTTAGTTTAATTTGTATAAATATTTCCTTCTGATTAATTGTAATTTTTTCTAAATATTTTCAATTTCATATTTTTCACTTGTGAGTGAAAAAAATGTTCTTGTGGCCTTAGCTATGCGAGTTTAAATAAATTATTGATATATTATTATAATATTATTTCCTTACTCCACCGCTGTGGTCTCGAGGTAGCGTGCAGCCTTGTTACGCAGCGGGCCCGGGCTCTATTCCCGGTCGGGACAGGCTTCTCGGTGTGGTTTTTTCGGTTTTTTCCCTCACCTGTAAGATAAATGTCAGGAAGCGTAGAGCCCAACGGACACCAAAAATCATCCAGCCATAATTATCATCATTATCATCATCGTTCACCGGAGTAGAAATCGACGGGAAGCTACCACACCTATAATTCCCTAGTAAAGCTGCAAAGAATAGCATGAAAATGCTATGATTGCAGTGAAAGACCTGCTCTTGGGAAGAATTAGTATATAATAATTTTAATAATAATAAACGATAATAATAATAATAATAATAATAATAATAATAATAATAATGTATTTTAAATGCAGGATATAATTAAATGAACTTCTAGAGATATTTTTAATTTTCATATAAACAATATAATGTAGTGCTTCTATGGGTATTTTTCTGAATGTGCTACTGGGACCCATCGTATAGCGATGTCCAAAAAATTAATAGTAGAAATGCAATGAATGTAAAATTAAGTAGACTTCAAAATACATGTGGCACTATCCACAGAACATGTAACTAGAAAAATATAAGTTGTATGAAATCTTTGCTCTATCTGTCTTACTATATGGATGTGAAGTATGGATTCCCACATGGAAAATGAAAAGACGAATACAGAGAGCAGAGATGCAATTTTTAAGGAGAACGAAAGAATGCACTAAATCAGATCTCACATGCAATGAAGAAATATTATCAGAATTGAATATATACTCGTATTCCATAAGCGAAGAAATAGAGGGATATCGTATTAAATATAACACACTTATCGAAAGAATGGACAAGAATACCCTTCCAAAATTAATTTACAATAAAGCCTAAAGGTCGAGGAGATGGAGAAAGATCCTCTAAAGATGAGGGGAAACAGGCCTGGACCCTATACCTTTAAGGGAAGAAGAATAAAAAAAGAAGAAGGAAAAATATATGGAAAATTTTGTGAGAATAGTTTAAGAATAGG
This sequence comes from Diploptera punctata, assembly GCA_030220185.1. Lineage (NCBI taxonomy): Eukaryota > Metazoa > Arthropoda > Insecta > Blattodea > Blaberidae > Diploptera > Diploptera punctata. The sequence goes on along the minus strand of JASPKZ010008381.1, from coordinate 878,892 downwards.
GCAATTTTACAGAATGTATGTAATTTATTTCAGACTGAATGGTTTAAATGTATATACGTATACTTTAGAAGATAATTCCTTAATTACAACAGTTGTAGTAATGTAAAGTAATTTGTATAAGTGATATAATTTTTTTACTACCAGTTGCTTTTTACGTCACTTCGCAACTATCTCCCCTTAACGCGAAAAAATACGTGTTGTGAATTTTATGGTGACTGACGTAACAATTTGAACCAAATAAAATATTTTATTTTTTAGCCTTCAGGTAACGGACACTACATTATTTCTTTAAAACTTTTATAGGTTTCTATGTCTTGAACAGAAAATATGGAGTTTCTATCTTTAATAATAAATTAACTTAATCTCTTTAACAGAAAATACGGAGTTTCTACCTTTAATAATAAATGTACTTAAAATGTACGGTTTTATTCCGGTAACTAACTGTAGAATGATATCATGACTACTCAGTGAGTGTAAAATAATAATCTCTAGTGAAGTTTTCAATTTTATTTCAGCAAACAATTGTAAATTTAGTGTACCGAGATACACACACACACACACACACACACACACACACACACACACACACACACACACACACACACACACACACACACACACACACACGCACACACACACACACACACTCACACACACACATATATATATATATATGACTTTTTTTTCATTTATAGTGTTCTGCTCAAGAGCAGGTCTTTCACTACAAACTCAGTATTCTCCACTCCTTCCTTGACTCAGCTTTCCTTTTTGTATCTCCATACAAACTATTTATTTTAATATTGTCTATCATCTGATGTTTTTTTCTGCCTCTAACTTTCTTTCCGTTGACCATTCCTTCTGCAGGCAGTTTCTTCTTAGCCTGTGGCCAATCCAATTTCTTTTCCTCTTTTTTATTAGTTCCAGCATTGTTCTTCTTTCACCCACTCTGTCTAGCACATCTTCATTTCTTACTTTGTCCATTTTATACGTTCCATTCTTCCCCATATCCACATCTCAAAAGCTTCCAGTCGCTTTTCCTCATTCCGTCGTAATGTCCACGTCTCCGACCCATATAATGCTACACTCCACACAAAGCACTTCACTAGCCTCTTTCTTATTTCTCTTGCCAAAGGTCCGCAGAAAATGCTTCTCTTCTTGATGAAAGCTTCTTTTGCCATTGCATTCCTCTTAATAGAAAAATAAACGACTGACCGAGATTTGAACCGAGACCACTAATTCTAAACGTCAGTGACATAACCACTAGTCCACTCAGGCTCCTTGTACAAAAACTTATTTTTCCTTCCTTATATATATTCTAAACGTCAGTGACATAACCACTAGTCCACTCAGGCTCCTTGTACAAAAACTTATTTTTCCTTCCTTATATATATATTTCTCAATCATGAGAGCTAAGGGACATCGCTCTCACTGCCTACTTTAGGCTTCTGTAACAAGTAAGCATTTTAATGAGAATGTTTACACTACAGCAGTAACGCTTCTTTATTTCGATGTTATAATCAATTTGATTACAACATCAATATATATATATATATATATATGTTAAGAAAAATAAATGCTTAGACTAGATTTGAACACGGACCTCTTGATTGATACTGCAGTGCGCTACCAATTACGCTACCATTAAAATCTAGTACAAACATTTATATATATATATTTTCTCTCTTACGAGAGGTAGCGGCAACTCGGTCTCCACTACCCTCTAGTAGCTCCTATAACAAGTAAGCTAATTAAAGAGAACTTTTACTCTCTAGCAGTACGCTCCTTTTTTTCGATGTTATAATTAAATTTTTGACATTGAGCAATGCAAGCTTAATATGACATAAGACAAATAAATACTTGGACGGGATTTAAACCCGAACCTCTGGACTGATACTCCAGTGCGCTCATATGTATTGCCTGACGGGGTAAGAGTTTTATTTAAAATAAATAATTATTAGTTACGTTTTGTTCATATTTTTCAGGGATGTAAGCACTTGGAAACATTTTAACAATAGGCCTATGTATATATAAAATTGAATACAGGCTTTCACGGCCGGTAATCATAATATTAGTTCATATACGTCATTGGGATGCAGGGAAGAAACTTTAATTTTCATGTGTTACGCCAATTTTACGTGGAATTTACAGTGTTAAGATAATATATATTGGTAGTGTTTAATGTTGTTGTGTAGGAAGAGAAATTGTAAGGTGTAATATTGGTACCGTGTAAAATTAATATGTATAACGTGATATACATCTGTATAAATGTAGTTTACAATTACTCTGTGTACTTTACACAACAGATTCAGGGAAACGTTGCATAATTGATTTATTGCATTATACTTCAGAAACACGTTACATTTGTACTGAACGATAAGTTACAGTATAACATTATATCATTTCCAGCAAGATAATATAGATAGATCTCCTCAGGGTGTACATAGTGCTAACATAACCTCTATTGCCATCCCACTACTGAACAAATGATTTCAAAATCATTCAATGTCTAATCTACCTCCTATGATCTTCGGCATATTCATTGCTAAACCATCTTCCTTGCATTGCTATCCTCATGATATACTTCCATGATAACTTTGGTCTCCCTTTTTTTTACACGCTTTATATTAGCTTGACCTCTATCTATCTACCTATCTATCTATCTATCTATCTATCCATCCATCTATCTATCTATCTATCTATCTATCTATCTATCTATCTATCTATCTATCTATCTATCTATCTATCTATCTATCTATCTATCTATCTATCTATCTATCTGTCTGTCTGGTCTGTCTGTCTGTCTGTCTGTCTGTCTGTCTGTCTGTCTGTCTGTCTGTCTGTCTGTCTGTCTGTCTGTCTGTCTGTCTGTCTGTCTGTCTGTCTGTCTGTCTGTCTGTCTGTCTGTCTGTCTGCGCTGCCTGCCTGCCTGCCTGCCTGCCTGCCTGCCTATCTATCTATCTATCTATCTATCTATCTATCTATCTATTGTCTGTCTGTCTGTCTGTCTGTCTGTCTGTCTGTCTGTCTGTCTGTCTGTCTGTCTGTCTGTCTGTCTGTCTGTCTGTCTGTCTGTCTGTCTGTCTGTCTGTCTGTCTGTCTGTCTGTCTGTCTGTCTGTCTGTCTGTCTGTCTGTCTGTCTGTCTGTCTGTCTGTCTGTCTGTCTGTCTGTCTGTCTGTCTGTCTGTCTGTCTGTCTGTCTGTCTGTCTGTCTGTCTGTCTGTCTGTCTGTCTGTCTGTCTGTCTGTCTGTCTGTCTGTCTGTCTGTCTGTCTGTCTGTCTGTCTGTCTGTCTGTCTGTCTGTCTGTCTGTCTGTCGTTCTGTCTGTCTGTCGTTCTGTCTGTCTGTCGTTCTGTCTGTCTGTCGTTCTGTCTGTCTGTCGTTCTGTCTGTCTGTCTGTCTGTCTGTCTGTCTGTCTGTCTGTCTGTCTGTCTGTCTGTCTGTCTGTCCGTCCGTCCGTCCGTCCGTCCGTCCGTCCGTCCGTCCGTCCGTCCGTCCGTCCGTCCGTCCATCCATCCATCCATCCATCCATCCATCCATCCATTCATCCATCCATGCATCTATATATATATCTGTCTGTCTGTCTATCTATCTATGTATCTGTCTATCTATATAACGGAATCTTTGAACGCGATTTTCACCCACTTAAAATCACTGGATCGACTTAAAACTTTGTATACCTGTAAAGGACCCGTGACAGTATAATCATTTCATACTTGTTTTCTAAAATCCTGGCCAGAATTATCAGAAAATAAAAAAAAAGTGTATTTGTATCTATGTAACGGAATCTTTGAACACGATTTTCACACACTTAGGAACATTGGATCGACTTGAAACTTTGTATACTTGTAAAGGGCCCGTGACAATACAATTTCATATTTTGTTTCTAAAATCCTGGCCAAAATCATCAGAAAAAAATGAAAACTGGTATAATAGGGTGCGGACTTATCGACTTTTTAGTCAATCGTTGTAAGAGCTCAGTTGGTAGAGCGGTGAACCCTAGTGGTATAATTTCAGTAATCCATAGGTCGCTGTTTCAAATCCGGCTGGGAGGATTTTTTAATAAGAGTATTATTTTTAGCTCATACTACAATAGTATGGGATTTAAAGATATTTACATTTTTATCTTATTCTGTAAAATATTAAAACTAAAAAGTAAAAAATAAATAATAGATTTAAAAAATTAAAACAACACGCTTTATTAGAAAACCGAACTAAAAAATGAAAAATAATTTTAATTTCCAACACGCTTGGGATAAAATTAAAGTGGTCAACAAAAAAAAGTCATCTCCAACACATATAGAATAAAACTAGAGTTAATCAACAAAAAAAATAATTTACCATCAAAAGTGTGGGATGTTCTATACAATTAATATATTTGATAACAAACAGGTATTGGTAAAAGTAAAGTCTCTAAGAAGAAAATATAAAAATCATAAAAAGTACCCCACGCTTACTTCTCATTTTTTTCAATTATGCTTTCTTCTGCTTCCATTATCTTTATAATTTCCTTATTTGTGACATGTTGTCATTTTGACTTTCTGGCACTTTTGCGTAAATAATCCATTTCTAGAGCTATTAGTCTATTTATTTGTAGTACTTATTGATTGTTCATACGTACCTTTCTTCCATATACTGTAACAGATTCCAACAATATTTTATTGATGTTTTTCCAAATATGCTTATACTATCATTTAGAATTCAATGGTTAATATTATTCCCCAATTTCATTATTGGTTTACCTATTGGAAGCTTTTACGTCTGGTTTTCCAACAAGAAGTTTCAATGTCTCACTTACTTTGCCCATTCCTGTCATATCCGCCTGTCGTACTCTAAAAAAACGTATTTGTTCTTACTATATCTGCTTTAAATAAAAAAATTAATAAAGAAAATTGTTTCGAACATATTTTAAGAATGATAGGAGGATCCTGCAAAAAACGATCTATATACCAAAGGATTTCATAATGTTGGAAGACCAAGAACAAGGTGGTATGTTATGTCATTGATGACGGAATAAGATGGAAAAACCTATACTTCGAGGAATAAGTAGTAGTTTGTATTTTGAGAGAATTTGGGATGGCAAGACTCCCTATAATGAATAATAGCGTGCTCGAACCTACGTGTAATTACTTCGTACACTTCATTCCTGTTTGTAATTCTTCTTCTTCTTTTTAATAATAATTCGTAAGATTTTCATCCTCTTTATTTCCAAAAATCACTCCTCGGAGGAATAAGTATTGGATGTGCATTCATTGTCTATGCATCTCTTGGCTGGTCTTCCTCTAGTTCTTCTCCCGTCCATTGATCTATCTTCTTTAGCTCTTTTTGCAATTCGGTTGTCTTCCATTCTTTCTATATGACTCATCCAATATTTTCGTCTATCTATAATAAATTTGGTTATGTCTTGAATATGACGTTTGTCCTTATTTTCTATTTTGTGTATTTTATCAAATAATGTTTCCCCTGAATAGTTCTTAAGATCTTCATTTCACATGTGCTTTTTTGTAATTATTGCTTCTAGATAGTTCAATTCATACAAATATAAGTTAAATCGTTCGTAGAAATTTATTAAATGAAAAAAAAATAAATAGAATTAAAAGCATAATCGTCTTTAGAATGTGTTTTAATTTTTGTTGAAAATTCTCACGGATTTGAGTGAAGCGCGACAAATTTGTAGGACGACGTGACTGCACTGGGCCAGCAGGAGATCCACTTGTCCGTTCAACTAATTAATCCCGCCTCTCCAGCTCCTCAGTTCCTGCGGTTTGCGGCTGGTCCTACTCTATTCTGCCCGCAGGTCGTCTCACCTGAATTACTATGGTCACAATCACCTACCCATGCCACAACTCCCTTCTTTATCATCGATACATTAAATTGAACTGGATATGATAATAATCACCATTTATCTCATAGACCGATCAAATTGTCTCTTCCTATTCATAAAATTGCCTCTTCCTGTCAGCGTTGCCAACAACTTTTGAAATTAAAATTCGTAATGAGAGATATATCCGAAAATTAACTACTTTGACAAGGATATCGATTCAACAATATACGATGGGTATGGTACAGCAAGAAATGCCAAAAGAATACAACTTAAAACATGACCAGGAAAAAGAAAGGTTAGTTCAGTTGCTCTAAAAATTCATTAAATATTGTGTAATGAATCTGCATTATTGTTAATAGTTATTTCTCATACAATCATTTGTTATTGATTTTTCCGAACTCCAAAGAGATTTAATAGTAAATATATGCTATTTATACGGTAACTATATAGCCGGCTTATATATCGCCCGGAAGTAAGATCTGAATACATAATCTCACATTTGGTAAATATTAAACATTAGAATTATTTTAGCTTCTGATGTTGTATTATTCGCTAAATAGTCACTCCAAATCCAACGCGATGTTGAGATTTTTTATTAGAAAAAATCAAACGCGACTACGTGAGGTTGACTTTTTATTAGACAAAATCACAACCTTTTTTTTTTTTTTAGGTTTCTGTTGATAATAATACGAATGGTATTAATATCTATTAATAAAACAAATAATAATGAATCGTAGTCTGTGTATATAGCGCAACTTCTCTGATATCCATATAAGTTGTTTCCATTCCCCTCTTTCATTCCCAATCCGTCCCACATGTGTTTCCCATCACAGTCTATGAGACATAACTTTTCTTAAAATATCTGGTTTCTCAAGAAAGCCATATACCTCACTGTTATAAAGTCTTCTCCATTGACTAGTATCTTCGTCTCTCTTTGGTCCAACAATTTTCTTCTTCTTTATTATTAGGAATTTCTCTACTTTAAAGTTGTTTTCCTACAACCCGTTGTAAATTCTACTCCTCAATAAATCCCTATTCTCTGCATCACTCTCTTTTAATCCTCTCGACACCACACTCTTTTGAACTCTTTCAATCCACTGTACGTTTGGTCTCCCCTTTCTTCTGTTGCCCTCCACTTCAAAATTTAATATCATCTTAGGTATCGTGTCATCTGATATCCTTTTTACGTGACTAAATCATTTCTGTCTTCTTTCTTCATTAACTTATATACATATTTTTGAACATACTTATTTTTCTGATTTTAGTATTTCTTGGAAGTTTATTATCAGACAATCCTAACCTTTTATCCCCCTATAAAGTAAGAGCCATGTTTTGCATTCATATAATATAACTGGAAGAATAAGTGTTTTATATATATATATATATATATATATATATATATATATATATATATAATCTCTTTTTTAAAATAATTTATGAAAAGAGTTGAAAAGGATAGAGTATGATTTAGTGGGAAACTTGCATGTTTGTGAAGGGGGAGACACTGCACACATACTGGGACATGTGGCTTGTGGCTTTTTGGTTTGCGCGCTATGATTTATAGGCTGTTCGTGGGAACGGGAGGGAAACGGTATCTGTAACCGGAGTTTATAGGGGGAGGGTCCTTTAATCCCTTGAGGATACCCAGCACGACAAATCTGTTTATTTGCCGCAAACATGGAAAGACAAGCATTGCTGATAAAAGGTAAATAATAGAGCCGTGAAGTGTGGCAGGAGGATACGTGAGGGCGCTGAGGGAGAAACTTTCTGCAATGAAGATTCTAGTAATGGTGAACTTCAGTGTGCCCTAGGAGCAAACAGGATTGAATTACAGACCAGAGTTTCACAGCTTTGCCCGTTTTAGACTATTGAATTCCATGCGCTATAAACGTTCCTCTCTACATATTTCTAACTACTGTGGAACAGTAAAGGGTAATGAATTGAAGGGAAGACGGCAGTAGAGATGGGCGAAAAGTAACTCTTTATAAAAATATATATTTAATTCTAATTAACTGAAATTATTAAATATTTGTATTAATTAAGTTTCCATTTAACTTTATTGTATTCGGAGGGAATGCTAAAAGTGATCGTAGAGATTTTTTATTACTAAAAGTCCAAAATATTTCCAATCGATAAGCATTTAGTAAAGTAAAGTAATCCCGCTACAGGCCTCGGGAGGCCCTTGGGGTAGTAGGAGATTACGGCTTCCAATTTTTCTAGACAATCGGCACTTGATGATAGCCGGGTTGTCAGCCCTTCGTGACGGCCGCCTTTACCCCCAGAACAAGCGTCTGGCACTCACTCCCGTTAGAGGCTGAGTCGACCCCAGGGCCATAGTGCCGCCAGAATGTTTTGGTCAGTTTAAAAATCCTGACCCCACCGGGACTTGAACCCTCGACCTTCCGACTTGTAGCGCAGTGTCTTAACCACTACGCTACGGCGTGTCGATCAGCATAGTAATTCTGCCCGAGGGCAGGTCTTCCACTGCAATCATAGCATTTTCAAGCTATGCTTTGCTAGGGAATTATAGGTATGGTAGTTTCCCGTTGCTTTCCACACCGGTGAAGGATGATGATGATGATGATAATGATAAGGATGATGATGATGGCCGGATTATTTTCGGGGACCGTTGGGCCCTAAGCTTCCTGACATTTGTCTTACAGGTGAGGAAAAACCCCGAAAAAAACCTCAACCAGGAGCCTGTCCCGACCGGGAGTTGAACCCGGGCCCGCTGCGTGACAAGGTAGCACGCTACCTCGAGACCACAGTGGTGGATCTCGATAAGCATAATTAGTGCAATAGTATATTGCAATGCGAGGTTGAGAAATGGTTTCTACAGGAGCGAGTACATGATCAAAAGCCGAGGGAGAGCGAGGTTTTTAATTTCCGAGATTCTGTAAAACACTTCTCAAACGTGTATTGTACTTTTTGCAATATGGTGTTTTGAAAATAATAAATAATAATAGTAAAATAATAACACCTTTTTTGGAAATATTTGCGTTCTTTATAAACAATGTTAGCAGTCTAGCCAATCTATATACGCCAAGTGCCGAAAATAATTTAGTTGAGATATAACAGGCTGTGAAACCAATCAGGTATAAAATGGCGGTAAGTACGAATGTATTGCTTTATATTGTTTCAAATAAAGTTCAGTTCATTAAAAATGGAGTAATATGTTTTTGGTATAATGTATATTAACACTACCTTTTGGATATATTTTTGTATCTACATTGTACTTAGTATATTTAAAGAGCCTACTTCCCACCCGAGGTAGATAATTTGTAATATTACAATATAGTTATTTAGTTATTTATAAGTTGGCAACCCCGAAATTTAGGAAATTGAACTTTTAATCATAGTCGCCATTCCTGCAAGTACGACAGAACGTACTATCATGTAAAAAAAAATATTTTTCCATATTTCGCGACCAATTAAAAGTAAATCCCTTCCCTTTATAAATCACTTCCCCAAATCATGGTTAATAATATTCTCCCATTTGACTCTTATCCTGTCTACTGGGCGCATCTCCTCTGATATTCGAATAAGTATCTCCCCACATGTCTTGCTCATCACAGTCTACGAGACTTAATTCTTATTTCATCTGGAAGAGCAATTTCTACATCGAAAATTAAAAAGATAACTGCAATTTAAAAAAATCGGTTTAAGACTTATTTTTTTAAGATTATTTAGTATTAGATTAGTTTTTTAAGTGTATACTTTATTATAAATGAATTAACCTATTTCATTGTCCTATGAATACCATGTATCTCAGTGTTATGCAGTCTTCTCTATTGATCAGTCTGTGTGTCTCTCCTTGGTCCAAAATCTACGAAGTTTATTCTCATACACTCGTAATCTGTTATCCTATCTAACCCGTAGGTTCATGGTCGCGCGGATATAAGTCTCCATATATCCTGCGATAATGTTTTCCAATCATCCCCTTTATAACTTACCTCCCTTAAACCATGGTTGATATTATTGTTCCACCTCAATTTTGGCCTACCTATTAAACGTTTACACTCTGGTTTTCTTACATTGTTGCTTGCCTCTCTTTTTCTCCCCATTAATGCCACATGTCCTGTCCATCAGTATACGAGACTTAACTGTTATTATTACATCTGGCTTCCAATAAAAATCACGTAGCCAACTGCTATTTAGACTTCTCCATTCACCTATCCATCTCTCTTTGTCCAAGTATTTTCCTAAGAACTTTATTCTCAAATACGCGTAATTTTTCTCTTTCTTTAAAGTAAGAGTCTATATTTCGCATCCGAATACTTGTATTTAATAAACAGGATGTTCTTGGTGATATAATTGTATTACACAAAGTCAATAGAAACCTAATTCACCAATTAAAAAAGTTAAGACTCACCGCGTTTCAGTAGAGACGCTACCATTATCGAGACTTAATATCGGGTTTTAATTTTAAATTCCTTGACGTCTTTGAAAGTTTATAAATTTATAAATACAATAAAATTACGAATAACGACAGGGGCCCCTTTATTTAATTAACAGAGAGGAGGATTAATTCTAAATGTCAAATGTTATTTCAAACCAATTATGTCATGTGACGTAGTTTGTTTTTATCTGATTTTACGCGCTTTATATTATCTTGACCTCTATATTATATTATTTTCAGTCTGATCATCTTACCTCAATATTAATTTTGAATTGTTCTTGGACATGTTTCAAAACAATTCTGTTTTATCGTCAGCTTGTCCAGACTGATTTGATTTATATTGCAACATACTCGTAATGTAACATAATGCAATATAAATCAAACCAGTCTGGACAAGCTGACGATAAAACAGAATTGTTTTGAAACATGTCCAAGAACAAATCAACATTAATATTCAGGTAAGATGATCAGACTGAAAATAATATAATTAAAATAACCTCAAAATATCACTTCCTAAAATTAAATATTAATTGAACTGTATATGTCTATCTATGTAACGGAATTTTTCAACACGATTTTCACCCACTTAAAAACATGGGATCGACTTGAAACTTTGTATACTTGTAAAGGACCATGACAAAACAATAAGTTCATAATTGTTTCTAAGATCCTGGCCAGGATCATCAGGACATCAAAAAAATAAAGACCGGTATAATAGGTTGCGGACTTATCGACTTTTTAGTCTATCATTGTAAGACATTAATATTACATCCTCTGGTAGCTCAGTTGCTAGAGCGATGGACTGTAGTGGTATATAATTTCAGTAATCCATAGGTCGCTGGTTCAAATCCGGCCCGGAGGATTTTTTTTAGAAGAGTATCACTTAGCTTATACTACAATAGTATCGAATTTGAAGATATTTACATTTTTATCTTATTCTGTAAAATATTAATGACAATTTTGTAAACTTACCACATTGTAATTTATCAAAAAAATATGAGAAGGATACGATTAACTGTAACTATTTATCTATATTAAAATATTCAAAAATATTATAATAATGTTAGATAATAATAATTTTAAAAAATATATAATTATATTCGTGCCTAGACACTAAAAATATCGTAAGCAATTAAATTTTCATGGGATTCCGGTTTATGACAATCAATTAAACTAAAAATAAAAAAAATAATAATTTTAAAAAACCAAAACAACATGCTTTATTAGAAAACCAAACTAAAAAATAAAAAAATAAATAATGGTTTAAAAAACTAAAACAACACGCTTTATTAGAAAACCGAACTAAAAAATGAAAAATAATTTTAATTTCCAACACGCTTGGGATAAAATTAAAGTGTTCAACAAAAAAATCATCTCCAACACATCTAGAATAAAACTAGAGTTATCTACAAAAAAATAATTTACCATCAAAAGCGTGGGGTGCTTTTTATGGTTTTTACGTTTTCTTCTTAGAGACTTTACTTTTACCAATATCTGTTTATTATCAAATATATTGATACAGAACACCCCATGCTTTTGATGGTAAAATTATTTTTTTGTAGATAACTCTAGTTTTATTCTAGATGTGTTTGAGATGATTTTTTTGTTGGCCACTTTTAATTTTATCCCAAGGGTGTTGGAAATTAAAATTATTTTTCATTTTTTAGTTCGGTTTTGTAACAAAGCGTGTTGTTTTAGTTTTTTAACTATTACTTATTTAATTTACACATTTCAGTTTATTTGTCTTCATTGAATATCAAGTCTTGATAATAGTAGCATCGCTACTGAAACGCGTTGACCCTTTTAACTTTTTAAGTTAGTGATTTGAGTTTCTATTGACATTGTGTAATAGGAGAATACTTGTTTCTCGACAAAATCCAGAATTTTAAATCACGATAGAAACAACATGTGGACGGAATGGAACGAAATAAATTGTCTATTTAAAATTTAAATTCCATCAGCTACGATAAAGCAAGGAACACCAGTGAAGAGATTCATCATCTGATTTGAGAACGCAACAGATGAATGCTGGCCTAACTCCCTGAAAGCTACACGATGGTTATGGTTATGATGATAAAGAAATAAATGTATCATGATATTAAATTAAATCGGAGGATGTGAATTGAATATTTTGACTCTACCGATAAATCTATCAACATCACAGAATTAAACTCTTTTGTATGGACATCAATAAACTCTGTAAATGTTGATTGATTGAAATCAATTCAGATCGAATTATCGCCTGACATCAAAGAAATTCAACGTTTTTATCTAAATTCGAGTGAACGATTCAATAATTTTATTCACGAAAATATAAAATAGATGTTTTAAATCTATTAATCCACAGCTGACGTCACTGGGTTGCGTGGCTGCTTTGTATACAGCGGACCTGTGTTCGATGCCGTTCGCAACACGTTTTCTGGGGATGTTTTGTTTTTCGCTGTTTTTCATGACCCGTAAGGCAAATTTCAGGACACTCTAAGGCCCAAACGGTCCCTAAAGAGCATTTTGCCATCATAATCATGATCAACATTTTCGCCATATTTAGTATGAATATAAGAATGTGTGTGTTTCTTTTTAAATGTTTTTGATGTGTTCAAAGGGGCCGTAGACTGAGGTGATCACATATTGAGGGGCCCTCTATATCCTAGTGTGGTCAAAAATGTATGCGTGTTATCCAAATTTTAAAATCCCTCTCCCAATATATCGTGCCATTGAGAGATTCGGGTGAAGTGGGGGCACGTAAAAATACCTATAAAGTGACAGGTTAAACTAAGAAGGAGAAGAAAAATCGATTTCCTATCATATTTTGGTTAGTAACCAGGCACACCATTTTTTTTTGTAAAAATTTGGAAGTCATCGATCAATACACACAATCTCAAGTACACTCTAGAGAATTGGAAATTATATGAGTTTGCAGATTTTAAGTATGAATCCTTGAATCAAATTTAGTAATTTTTTCCCCATTATTTTCGTCACTCCTCCCCCTCAGCTTTTTTCAACCTGGCTTTAGCTGGTTTAAGAAAAACAACTATTTAAACACCCACACTTAGACATGTAAGAAAAAGGCCGTCACGCAGTGAATTCCTTAGCAAGTCTAATTTATGGCCCCATTTTACTGGTTGAGAGAAAAATATAATAGTAATAATAATAATAATAATTAATATTATTATTATTTAACAAGATATACAATGGTTCACATCTTCCTTCGCCCAAATATCTACTGCCATCCTTCTCCACAACTCTCTGTCATTCCATTCTCCATCGTCCAATTATTATTATTATTATTATTATTATTATTATTATTATTATTATTATTATTGGTAGTAGTAGTAGTAATAATAGTAGCAATAGTAGTAGTAATGAGTAGAAAATCTTTTGAGAATGATGAAGGCCTTCAACTCAATGGTATTAATAGGCTGATGATGTAGTATTATTGAGCGATAACGAGGAAATATTAAAGGACAACACGCGCACTCTATTGAGTAACACTATGAAATTGGGACTGGAAGTAAACATCAATAAAAGTAAATATATGTTCACATATAGAAATGTGTTATATAATGGAAATGGACAACTAATGACTAATGAAGGAAATTTTGAAGACGTGGTTGATTTGAAGTATCTAGGAACAATAATTACAAATAGGAATGAGATGCACAAAGAAATTAAGCATAGGCTCAATTCTGGAAATGCATGCTATTATACATTACATGGACACTTCGCGTCCCAACTCCTTTCAAAAACGTTAGATTGAATATATATAAAACAGTTATTCTCCCAGTTATATTATATTACTTTAAGGGAGTACCTGATATGTATAGGAAATCAAATATAATAAGAACAGTAAAGTCTTGTAGACTGTGATGGGCAGGACACGAATGGGGGATCGAAGAGATGTATGGAAGCTTCTTGTAGTAAAACCAGAGGGAAAACGCCTAGTTGGTAGACCAAGAATGAGGTGGGAGAATAACTTCCATGATTTGAGGGAAATAGATTATACAGGGGAAGATTGGAAAACATTAGCTCAGGATAGGGATGTATGGAAAGTTTATGTCCGCGCCGCCAGAATAGGGATGTATGGAGATCTTATGTCCGCGTGGCCGTGAACCTATGGGTTCGATAGTGCCAGTGAGTTAGTAGTAGTAGTAGTAGTAGTAGTAGTAGTAGTAATAGTACTCTATATTACGAAAAAAAAAACTAGAAACGTTGAAATTAGGAAAATGATAAAACTTGAAATTAATGCATTGAAGAGATACGTTTAAGATGGTATGGACATCTCAAGTAGATAACATCTGATAGAATCCCTAAGAAAATCTTGGAGTGGAAAATAGATGGGGAAAGTAGAAAGGAAAGACCAAAAGAAGTTGTTGAATAGATGGTGTGAGAAGAGGTATAGTGAACTGGTATTTACAGGTGAGTATATTCAGGACCGCTACAATTGGAGAAGCCGCATTTCTTGAGGGTGACAGAAAACAACTATATTGTGAATGAAATCCGAAATAAAAATGTTATTTTATTATTATTATTATTATTATTATTATTATTATTATTATTATTATTATTATTATTATGTGTAAAGAAAAGATTACAGTGGTATGCTCTTGTCAAAAGAATGCCAGAGCAAAGATTGCCTAAAATTGTTATGGAATGGATCCCAATGGAAAGGATATCTTGGAAAGAAGGGATACAAGCGGCTATGAATATCAGAGGATTGGAAAAAGATCACTGGGTGGACAGAGAGGAATGACGTTTGGTTTCCGGAAGACGACGGCAGCTGCCATGATACCGGATGATGATGATTATTATGTATATTGTAATATTTGTAGATTCAACTAATTTCTAAAATAACATTTTCCATCGTGATAACGTGAATAATTATCTCAATTTCAGAGTTTTATATAATTTTGGAAAGGTAAATATTCAAAGCAAATTACAACGAAATTTAAATTACTGTATGAAAAATAAAAAATGTAATTTCGTTTAGAAATGTTGTTAAAATATGAACGCTGTAATAATTTAAAAGTGGTTTAAATTGGGAAAGGATGTGGAGAGATGAAATTTATAATTAGATAAAAAAAGGTTGGAGGTGATGTAGTGGAGAAGATAAATATGGCGGCGGTACAAGTGCTGAAAATGAAGAGCACGCACAGGCGAGGCTCCCCCGGGTGGTGGACTCTAATACTCGGGAGTACATTTACGCTAACAAACGGCATCACGTTTCAGAATTACAAACCCTGACCCAAACTTTTACTCTACTCAAAATTTACATGTAGAAATTTAGTACAAACCCTTAAGCACAATTCGACATACATCTAATCGAATCACTCTGTGAAGATTTTCACGCAAGTTATTTTTACAGACATGCCTCCAACTTTATGAAAAACCCGGTTTTATACCCAGAGGAGATAAAAAATATCTTATCTTAACTATAGGTTTACAGATTGTAAAACGATCACATTGTCCATGATGGTATGGAGGTAAATAAAAATAATAGTAGGCCTATGTTACGATGCGAGGTTGGAAAGAGGTTTTTACAGAAGCGAGGAAAATGTTTAAAAACGGAGCAAGAGCAAAGTTTTTAATTACTGAGATTCTGTACAACACTTCACAAACGTGCGTTGTAGGCCCTACATTATTTTTTGCGCGATGGTGTTTTCAAAATAATAAATAATAGTAAAATAATAACACCTTAGTTGGAAATATTTGCATTCATTATAAACAAATTATTAAGTTAACAGTGTGGGCAAAGTTTATTAATTGAAACTACAGGAGGCCGTGAAACCAGTTAGTGATAAAATAGCGGCAAGTACGAATTTATTGTTTTATATTGTTTCAAATAAAGTTCAGTTCATTTAAAATGCAGTGATTTGTTTCGTATAATGTATATTAACGCTACCGTTTGGATAGTTTTTGTATATACATTGTATGTAGGATATATAGAGAGCAGTGGTTTTATTTCCCACACGCGTTTTGTAATATGTAATATTGCATTATCGTTATTTTATACAGTATAGTTATTTAGGTTGGCAACCCCGAAATGTAGGAAGTTGAACTTTTAATAATGGTCGCCATTGCTATAAGTACGACAAAAGGAACTATGGCGCAAAAACATATTTATTTAATGCTGGGCACTTAATAAATTTAAAATAATATAAACATATTTAATTATTTTAATGAAACCGTTTCTAAAATCAAAATTCCTTTTCATTCTCATGCAGGAATGGATTATTTTTGGATGAAGAAATCCTAGGATCAAGACCTTCGGGAGAGAATTTAAGCCTTTAGTTCAAAGTCTGAAGATTTTCTGGCTCGAATAATGGACATCAAGTCTAAGTTAGTCTCTGAAAAAAAAAATCGGCATTTCCCATCCACGAAAAAGCTTAGTTACCTACTATGTCTCTCTGAGACCATGAGCTATTCATTTGTTACTCGCTGACACCTGTAGGGAAATAAGCGTATTAATTAGGTTGGTTAAGTAACCCTTTACCCCACGTGGGAAGGTACGTGTTTAAACTGATACAACATTTTAAATTTATTTTCGTTTATTAATATTGTGTATGTTCACAGAAATTACAGCTAGATATTAAAAAAAAAGACCAGTTCTGATCATATCATCATCATCATAGTACATTCACGAATTTAGGCCATTTGTTGACCTGTTTTGGCCTCAAGAGAAACACCATCCAGAAGTCTTTTGAGTGGACGTCGTGGTCTTCTTCTGCCCGCAGGTTGATATCTTAACATTTGTTTGGGTATCCTGTGATCTTCCATTCGATGAACATGTTGCATCCATCTTGACTTATAATCAGAAATTTTGTTTTCTAAAGGTTCCATGTGTAATTCTTCTAAGATGTCTTCATTTTTTTTGTGATCTAGTAGTGTGTGTCCTGCAGTCCTCCGAAGGTATCTCATTTCAGCAGATCTAAGTCTCTGTATATCCTTCTGTTTCAACGTCCATGCTTCGCTGCGATAGGCCTACAAAAGAGAAGGAAGAGCCAGTGTTTTATATACTTTTAGTCTTGAATGTTTTTGGACAGAACATATATAAGTATAAAATGACATAAGGTTATGGCAGTTATATGGGAGTGAAACTTGCAGACTACATAAAGGAAATACGAATAAAATACAGTCAGCAGAAATGAATTTTTAAGTTCCAGTAAGGGGTGTTCTAAGTTAGATAAAATAAGAAACGAAAATATCCGCAATGACTCAATGTATTACCTTTCCACGAAAATAAGTAGATCATATAAGTAGATAGAATTCCCATGTATTTGAAGATGCTAACATTCTGCATGTCTAGCCAAGTCTATGACTACAATGCAACATGACTATTTAATCTGGGACGTCCAAGGAAGCTTGGAAATGTCCATTTAATTCTAATATACGTCGGAACAGGAGATTCTCCTAAAATTTGAAGTGATGATGATAGTGAATATTGCTTACAAAATTTTATTCACATAGACCAGCCTCATGGGCTAGTGGTCAGCGTTCCTGACTACTGTTCCCGGGTTCGATTCCCGGTCAAACCATAGGAATTTTTCCTTAAAGGGAATATTCCTGTGGTTGCCCATGGTCTGGAATTTAGGATAAGTTTAGGTTAAGAATTCTCCTGGCGCTTCATTATCATTTATCATCCATTATACCATTGGGGTAACGTCACTCCGCCTTCCAGGTGCCCCAACCCAAGAAATGGATTACAATTCTGCCAGTACCAAGGGGAGAAAGCAAGAAATGTCATAAAAGACAACTTGGTGGCATTAGACAAAAAAATATTCACTGTATCTTTTAACACGCACACACTATTGGATAACACTAAGAAATTGGGACTGGAAGTAAATATCAATAAAACTAAATGTATGGTCACACGTAGAAGTACATTGAATAATGGAAATGGGCAGCTAATGACAAATAAGGGAAATTTTGAGGAAGTGGCTGAATTCAAATACCTAGGAATACTTACTTACTCACTGGCACTATCAAACACGTAGGTACATGGCCGCACGGACATAAGCTCTCCATACATCCCTATCCTGAGCTAATGCTTTCCAATCATTCCCTGTATAATTTACTTCACTCAAATCATAGTTAATGTTATTCTCCCACCTCATTATTGGTCTACCTACTGGGTGTTTTCCAATACCTAGGAATAATAATCACAAATAGGAATGAGATGCACAAACATATTAAACACAGGCTCAATTATGGAAATGCCTGCTATTATACATTACAGAGACTCCGACGTCCCATTCCTTTAAGAAAACGTTAAACTGAACATATATAAAACTATTATTCTACAAATTATATTATATGGATACGAAACATGGAATCTTACTTTAAGGGAGGAAAGGGGATTACGAGTATTTGAGAATAAAGTTCTTAGGAAAATTTTTGGACCCAAGAGAGATGAACAGACAGGCGAATTGAGAAGAATACATAACAGTGAACTACATGGCCTTTATAGGAAGCGAGACATAATAACAGTTAAGTATCGTAGACTGCGATGGGCAGGACATGTGGCACGAATGGAGAATGAAAGACTGCATGGAGATTTATAGTGGGAAAACCTGAGGAAAACGCCCAGTTGATAGACTAAGAATGAGGTGAGAAAATAGCATTAACCATGATTTGAGGGAAGTAGATTATATAGGAAATGATTGAAAAGCATTAGCGCAGGATAGGGACGTATGGAGAGCTTATGTCCGCGCGGCCATGAACCTACGGGTTCTATAGTGCTATTGAGTTTGTTAGTTATATATTTTAATATAATTCAAAGAAGAGTATTTTAAAATATTAGGATTGTTGTCTCATTGGACAATTCGCTCCTGTTGCTACCTTGTAGTTGTGAATTATTGACAAGATGAAATCTCCTGTATTATTACCCTGGTCAACTAATCCACTGGCACTACCGAAACCGGAGCTTAGTGGCCTCACGGAAATAAGTTTTCATACATCTTTATGTTGAACTAATATTTTGTAATAATTTATTTTATATTTCGTTTACCTCAAAAGGTTGATAATATTATTCCAACTCATTCTTGGTCGACCTGCTGGGATCTTTCCGTCTGGCTTCACAACAATAGGGCTGTTAATAAGCTCTCACTAGGTGTGAAAAGGTCGCCCCCCCTCCTATCAGCGTACAGTTGCACTCAGGATAAAACAGCACATCTGACAAGTGAGTAACCTCTTCGAGGTAGGGTTGAATAAGGAAGGATGGATCGTCTTTTTACTTTTTATGATCACTTCTTAATAGGCCTGAGTTTATTAACATAAGGTCCCAAATATTTGTAAAACTGTGAAAACTGGTGGAAAATAGTATTTTTACGCGATAGTGTGTTTTGTCATACTTACCAGCAATGGCGACCATTAATGAAAGTTCAACTTCCTAGGTTTCGAGGTTGCTAACCTAAATAACTATACTGTAATGTTACATTTACACCCATGTGCGGGAAGTAAAACCACTGCTCTCTATGTATAAGTCACTACGTACAATGTATATATAATGTTCGAAAATATCGATCACATTTCTCCATTATTCCACGAATTGTCATGGCTACATCTAAAAGAGAGAGAGAAAATCGCACTGTCTAATTCTCCTATTTAAGATCCTACATCCTCGATTCCCAATTATTTATCATCCCGTTTCCAGTATCTATCCTCAAACCATAACCTAAACACAAGATCACAACATAGTCTCCTACTTAATATACCGCAACATAGGACATCACATCACTCCATGTCATATACCATCTCCACTTCTCGCAACTGGAATTCCTACCACAAGAAATAAGGGGCTGCCGGACATTGGCATCTTTTAAAAGAAATCTAAATTTATATTTGCTCTAAACTCGACTTCATTATTATCCAGTGTAAGATATATATATATATATATATATATATATATTAATTGGTGTTTCCCGTATAATGTATCATTTTTATATTATTATTATTATTATATATTATTATTATTATCGTATCATTATTGTTATTACCCTACAAAATGTTGTTTGTACATGACATTTACATTGCTACATTTATTGTATCTTTAACTGTTTATAATTAGTATAGTGTATATATATTTGTCGAATATTTATTTGTATTGTGCTGGTTGAGCGGAAGAGAGGGCCTTATGGCCTTAACTCTGCCAGAATAAATAAAGTATTATTATTATTATTATTATTATTATTATTATTATTATTATTATTATTATATACAGAACATATCCAAAATGTGGTGTTAATATACATTTTACGAAACAAATCACTGTATTTTAAGTGAACTGAACTTTATTTGAAACAATATCTTCTTCTTCATCCTCACGGTTTAGGCTTATTTACTAGCCTGTTTCGGCTCCAAATTGTTTTTTTTTTCCATCTTTTCTTTGGATTGAAACAATATAAAACAATAAATACCTACTTAAGATCATGTTATCAATAATTGTTCTCAAGGCCTCCTGTTGTTTCAACTAATAAACGTTGCCCACACTGTTAACATTAGTCAATTGTTTTGTAATCAACGCAAACAAAGATGTTACTGTTTTACTATTATTTAATATCTTGAAAACACCATCGCGAAAAAATAATGTACAACGCACGTTTGTTATGTGTTTTACAGAATCTCGGAAATTAAAAACCTCTCTATCGCTCGGCTTTTAAACATTTTCCCTCGATTCTGTAAATACCACTTCCCAACCTCACATCGTAATATACTATTTAAGTTATGCATTATTTTGATTGACTCATAAAAATCCTAGAAGAGCGAAAATATGTTATTGTTGTTTCAGAATAATGCTTGGTTCTAGCGGAATGTCTGTTTTTACAACAAACACAATGATGTTTTGAAGGAATACATTTTTAGTACGTCCATGTGCTGCCTCGAGGGAGGAAGCGACGATTCGTGAATTGGTAAGCAGAAGAACCAACCGCACATGTGTTCTGCAGCTAGAAATGACACGTCGATATCTGTATCACTAGTGGTGGTCGTTCTTGTATCACTTTCGTTGGCAGTTCTACTCAATAACAAACATATTCAGAATTTTACATTCTTTTTCCATCCGAAATATCAAACACATTGCCTCAATACCTACTCTCCCATGCACCTAAATTTAACATTTCGATTTTAGCGTATTTCAAAAGAACGTAGATTATCACAATTAAAAAAAATCTTCATGTCCTAGTTACTAGACAGGGAAAAAAACTGACCTACTGACTCGGTCACTTTATTGAACCTGTAGGTTGATGTGGGCCGCGGTGGACTAGTGATGCCTCTGGTCCCAAGGGTCGCGGGTTCAAATCCGGATTTTTTTAGGATGGAAAAATCCAAGGACTTTAAGCCGTAGGTACCGAGTCTGAAGATTTTCAGGCTCGTAAAAGATCCTTAAGCCTGAATGAAAAGGCCTCTAAGCAAAATTTACCGAATTTTCCCGTCCTAGTACTACCTTGGTTTCCTAGATGTCAGTATGAGGCAAACGCTAACCACGGACCACTCAAATGACATCTATACGAAAACAAGTGCAACTAAATTAGTATGGTCCAAATTCTTCCCTGTAGGGTGAGAGTGCCTAAATCTCCGTTAAGTGAAACATGGAGTTACAAGAAGACAAGAAGAAGGTTGATGGTCGTGCGGACATAAGCCCTCCATACATCCGTATCCTCAGCTAATATTTTCCAATCATTTGCTTTATAATCTGCTTCACTCAAATCATGGTTAATATTACTCTCACGTCGTTCTTAGTCTGTCAGCTGGACATTTTTCCCTCTGGTTTTCCTACAAGAAGATTCCATGTCTGTCTTTCATCTCCATTCGTGCCACATGCTCTGCTCATCGCAGTGTACGTGACTTAACTGCTCTTATTATATATGGTTTCATATAAAGATCTTGTTGCTTGCTGTTATGAAGCCTTTTCCATTGGCCTGTGTGATCATCTCTCTTTCTCCCAAACATTTTCCTCTCTCCTCCTCCTCCTCCTCCTCCTCCTCCTCATCATCATCATCATCATCCGGTATCATGGCAGCTGCCGCCGTCTTCCGAAAACCAAACGCCATTCCTCTCTGTCCATCCATTGATCTTCCTCCAATCCTCTGATATTCATAGCTACTTGTAACCCTTCTATTCAAGTTTTTTTTCGGTCTTCCTTTCTTCCTCCTTTCCATTCGGATCCGTTCCAAAACAATTTTAGACAATCTTTGCTCTAGCATGCTTTTGACATAGCCATACCTTTCTCTTCTATAATGTCTATGATGTCCGGCTCCTCTTATACACCCATAATTTCCCTTATTTCTTTATTTCGTATTCTATCCATTCTAGATTTTCCAGCTGATCTTCTTAAAACATCCATTTCTGTACTTAAAATTCTTTACGTTTCCCTGGTAGGAATTTGCCAGACTTCAGCACCATATGTTAAAATGCTTTGAATTATGGTTTGATATATTTGTAATTTTCTATTTTTTGAAATATTTTTGCTCCATCAACAGAATTTAAAACATTTATTGCTTGTTTTGTTTGAGCGATTCTATTTTTAATTTCCACTGTGTTATGGCTGAATGGTCTAATTTTGTTCCTAAATAAGTGCATTCAATACTAGGTTTTGAATTCTTCTCCATTATTGAAATTTATATTTTCCATTTTTTTCGGAGGCATGATGTTTGGTTTTTTAGCATTTTTTTTTCTTTTATGATGAACGAGGAGTTGGCCCGATACATCAACCCCCATCAGAAGACTTACACAACTGATAGAGCTCAGAGTTATATCTTATACGCCATTCTCCTTAGTAGCATATTGGACCATAACATTTTCTTTATTTTCTTCTTTTCAAATTATCTCAGTCCTGACATAATAAGTCTTGGGAGAGCTCCATGTTTCACTGTCATATATTAATATTGGTTTTACCCGAGTTTTATATAATTACAAAAAAACTAAAATTTGAAGTTAGAAAAAGGATTAAAATAGGTGAGAAAGAGCTGAAGATAATGAACTATGCTGATGACACAGTTCTAATTGCACAAAGTGATGTTGAATTGCAAATGCTATTGCACAAATTTAGAATAATTGCAGCAAAATATAACATGAAAATCTCAATAAATAAAACCAAATCAATGACAACATCCAAGGATCCACGACGTGTTAAATTAGAAATTGAAGGGAACAATATAGACAGCATGAAGTTCAAATATTTAGGACTAGAAATTAATAGCAGCAACAGAATAACAGATGAAATCCTCCATCAAGCAAATAATGCAAACAAAATATCGGGATGTTTAAACAATACTGTTTGGAAAAATAAAAATTTAAGAATAGATACAAAAGTAAGAATTTACAAACCTGTCATAAGACCAGTTCTAACATATGGTTGTGAATGTCGAACCGAAACTCAAAAAACAAAACAAATCAATGAAACAACCGAAATTAAAGTTTTAGGGAAAATCGCTGAGAGAGAAGATTCGCAGCTCTGTTATTAGAGAAGAATGTGAAATTGAACCTATAAACCTCTGGATAAATGATAGAAGACTAAATTGGAACTATCGCATAGATAGAATGGAGAACAGTAGACTAGTGAAGAAAGTACGTGACTGGATACCTCAGCAGAAAAGGCCTTTAGGAAGACCACACCTACGATGGAAGGACGTCACCATACCCCGGACCTGTAGTGAATGAACACACAAGCTGCCAGCTTTCATGCGTAAAGGAAGAAGAAGAAGAATAAGAAGACATTTTTTTTTGTAAATGTCTTATGAGGAATGTAACGAATTGTTATTGTATCTTGTGAAATTTTGAAGATGTTATTCATTGGAAGTTTGTTCCAAACGGGTGTGATGTCGATACTAATGTTTATTCTCAACGATCTGAACGAGTTCATGAAATGCTGAGGGTTGCGGGTTCAAAACCCCGTCCGTACCTCATACACACGGACAATCATGACACAAAATTTAATAATTGGGAGGACACGAACTACTACCGCACCCAGAATATGTCCCTATTCTTGAGTCCTTCGGTAATAGCATCTGTTTATATGCATGCCTCATTCCTTGTGTGAAATTTCGAATTCAGTTAAAAAAACTTTGAATCTGTGGACTTGGGTCTCATAGAATTAATTGCAATAAAAAACACGGACTGGTACTGTATTGACGTAGACTTTCACGGCTGGAGTTCCTATGATGATCTTGAAGAAGATTTTCGGGGTGTTAGGCCGAGGTCGTGAGGCTTGTAGTTCCCTGACGTTTCGCCAGAGACTGCGTCTGGCATCCTCAAGAGTTACCTTGAGACTGGCAAACAGCAATCTCATTGGAGCGATGGAAGTCCCTACCGCTGACCAATCAGAATGCAGATATAACATTCGAACACATCGCAGTGAACGTATAAATACGACAGACAGTGGACAGAATTGCCAGGTTCAAGACAACCCTTGAGGATACCAGACGCAGTCTCTGGCGAAACGTCGGGGAACTACAAACCTCATGATCATTGCCTACAGCCCAAAAATCTTCAAGATCATCATAGGGACTGGTACATTCACGGGATAATACACCTCGCCGAAAAGTGGCTAAAGACCAAAGAATACAATGTCATCTATTTTGAAAGATTGATTTAATTTATTGTTAAAAAAATAAATAAAGTTGTTATTAAAAATAACATTATTTATGAGTCAGTGTGCGTGCGTGTATGTGTGTGTACATATATATATATATATATATATATATATGGTATGATCAGAAAAATAAATTCCTGGACGGGATTCGAACCCGGATCTCTGAGTCTGTACCTCAGTGTGATATCCATTACACTATCAGGCGAATCCAATTCAAACTCTTATTTTTCTTATATATGTATTATATTCTCCATTATTACTAGATGTCGCGAGAACTCGGTCTTCACTGCCATATAGTAGCTGACTATAACAAGTAAGCAAATTAAAGAGAATATTTTTACTTTATAGCAGTGACGCTTTATCGATGTTATAATTAAATGTTTAACATTGAGCAATGCAAGCTTAATATGGTATGATAAGAAAAATAAATGCCTGGACGGGATTCGAACCCGGATCTCTGAGTCTGTATCTCAGTGTGATATATATATATATATATATATATATATATATGTACATATAGGATGCTTCAGAATATGTACTATAAACTTCTAGGGGTTGTAGAAGAGGGGACTTAGTAGATAACGTTTTGATAAGGAATCCATGTCCGGAAACGTACCATTTCGATATGAACTAATCACTCACTCAGAAGGTCTTCCATGTCCTTGTGTGGCCAAAAAAGTATGTCCCTCTCTTGACAGGACGTGATACTGTAAGGCCCATGTGGAATGTGTCACATAAAAGTGCCTATAAGGTAAGAGGTTAAACTGCGTTAATGGAATATTATAAATCGGAAACCGTTGTGGAATTGTTTGCGAAAGCGAGTTATAAAGAAAATTGAAGATACCTAGGAATGTTGAGTTACAAGAGATAATAGAACTTGGTGCTGAAGGAAGACTCTATATCCTGAACCCTTGAAGAGTCGGATCTCTCATACAGTCAATTAGGCGATTGTGGCAAGTAATTAGGAACTCCGGTACTCTCATGTTAATCTTCTCTTGAGCTCCACCCCATCTCTCTCTCTCTCTCTCTCTCTCTCTCTCTCTCTCTCTCTCTCTCTCTCTCTCTCTCTCTCTCTCTCTCTTTCGTCAAGGACGCCATTTGGTCTGAATATTTACTCAACATTTTCTCTTCCAACGCTCTCGATCCCTTTGAGTGGTCAATTCTAAGTGTAACTACGTATCAACATGAAGTAAAGCCACTTAGAACAAGTAGTTTTCATTCTGCAGTTAGTCTCTTCAACTGGAATGCAAATATGACACTTAAACCTATTTCATAATTTAAGTAGGTTCTGCAAGAAGATTTTAACTTTCTGCATGCCACCTATATAGATTCAAATATAACTTAAAAAGCGAAAAAAAAACGCAAATTTATTGTTGCAGTAAGTGATAATAACGTGAGAAAAAAACATTGACTTTCTCCCCCCAAAAAATATGGCATTTTTAAAAATGCCTAAAAATAAAATGAGAAATTGAGCTCAAAGTAATCTAAAATCAGCACATTTACAATGTAAAATATGCAATTGTCATGGCTCAGATAGTGTAGCCAACATATCACAAAACCCGCTAACAAACAAGTGCACGCTAAACTATTCTACCGTACTAACTCGTCCAATTTTATACCCTAACTTGACAAACTAACACTAAGTTACCTATCTAACACTAACTTGCCCATTTTCTTGTCCTAACTTACCCGCAAATGTAAGAGGACTCATGGGGTAGAATTCCCTTAAATGTGAGTAAACGTCTTGGTAATTGGCTCTAGCGGAAACATGTGTTATCACATTGGCCAACATGATGCAAACATGTGTTATCACATTGGCCAACATGATGCTAGCAGTTACTTGTTCTCCGATCGAATAATCACAGGAGACATGGTGGCATTGAATAGTTACATACATATTTTTTTTCGGTTCTTCCCGTTTCCCGAATTTCATATTTCCAACACTCTCCACTCCTCCCCATTTCTCCATCATGTCATTTCATTGCCATTCGATCGTTTCATATCACCCTACACCCCATCTCGTGTTAAATTGAAAACAATACTCAAGTTTAGTAAACCACAGGTGCTTAAAAACTTGTGGTTTTGGTGATCTAATGGCCAATACTAATGTTTTCTTGATGATCTGAAACTGTGTGTCTACTTAGGGTGGAATAGAGCAAAGGAAGGTTTGTAAGCACCTTAACTCTTGGACTCAGCCCAAATAAATGGCGGTAAGTGTTATATATATGAATGCTAGATGTGTGTCGAACCAGGAACAGTATAACAGACTACAAATCACGGTAGAGTAGATTTTATCTCATTCATTCCATAAAGAAAAAATGGGTATAATACGTTAGGATCTTAAAACTCCGAACCCATATATCTACTAATGTAATCTAATGATACAGAATACAGCTGTGGTCTCGAGGTAGCGTGCTGCCTTCTCACGCAGCAGGCCCGGGCTCGATCCCCGGTCGGGGGAGTTTTTCTGGGTGAGGTGTTTATCGGGGTTTTTCCTCACCCGTAAAACAAATGTCAGGAAACCTTTAAGGCCCAAACGATCCCCGAAATCATATGGCCATCATCATCCTTATCATTATCATCATCCTTATCATTATCATCATCATTCTTATCATTATCATCATCATTCTTATCATTATCATCATCATCATCCTTCACCGGTGTGGAAAGCAACGGGAAGCTACTACACCTACAATTCTCTAGTAAAGCTGCAAGCATAGCATGAAAATGCTATGATTGCAGTTAAGGACTTGCCTTCAGGCAGAATTACTATGGATGGATGCAAAATTAAACTAAATAATTTTGTTGTCGCAGACATAGCGGGTCCGTGTTCGATTCCATATAGGAATCAGCGCATTTCAAGTGTCATCTCCGTGACAACACGAATACTTAAGATAATATACGCCATTTAAGGTTACTTGTGATGGCCAGACGACGTAAGGGGTCCATTTGGGTATAATGCCTACCAACATTTGTGTTACAGGCGGGGAAAAATTACGAATCACATTCTTATCCAGGAAACTTTTCCCGGCCGAGGATCGAACCCTGGTCCGCAGAAGGATTTTAAGCCGTGGACCTGTTTCTGAAGATTTTTAGGCTCGTAAAAGAACCTCAAACCTGAATAAAGAAAATACACCCGTGCAAAAAATTAATCGACCTCAATCCATCCAAGAATATCCTGGTTGCTTACTGGATGTCTCAACGAGGCGATGTGACTCGTTGACATCTGTAGGTAAATAAGCAAGAATACTAACTCACTAACTCACTGGCACTATCGAACCCATAGGTTCAAGGCTGCGCGTAGGTAAGCTCTCCATACATCCCTATACTGAGCTAATGTTTTCCAATCATTCCCTGTATAATCTACTTCCCTCAAATCATAGTTAAAGTTATTCTCTCAACTCATTCTTGCTCTACCAACTGGGCGTTTCCCAACTTGTTTTTCTACAAGAAGCTTTCATGTACATCTTTTCATTCTCCATTCGTGCCATAAATCCTGCCCATTTTAGTCTTAACTGTTCTTATTATATCTGGCTTCCTATAAAGACTATATAGTCCGCTATTATGTAGTTTTCTCCATTCCATTTTCTAAATTTATTGGAATGGCATACACCGAGTTTAATTGCGAAAAGAAAACTTTGCGGTCGATATATATTTTTTTCTTCAGGATTAATCAATTTTTGAAGAAGTATAGAATTATGCTCCTCGTTGTGGCGACATTTTGAAGAAGTATTTTAGTCAGTTCGTCATTATTTTCCACGTTGTGGACGTAATTTTGAAGAAGTAATTCTTTTCCCATGTTATGACGATATTTTGAAGCAGCTAACTCTCTTCATGCCCGATGTTGTATTAACATTTTGAAGGTGTAGTGTCCCAAAATAATAAATAAGAATTACTGGTTCAGGTTGGGTTTGATTTTCGGTAGAGCTGGACTCTCTTCTCAAGGTCGAAGTTGGTACACAAGATAGGAATACACTTTAAAAATCACTAATAACTGATTCAAGTAGAACTAGTAATAAATTTATTCATTTTGTAGGTTCCCAGCAGATTAAGTAAATTTAAGTGGGATTATTCTTCACTGTCAATTAAAATTAAATTATTTTCTTTTCTTAAATCAACTGTTCTTCTGGTATTAAATTTCACATTTTATCAGGAGAGCTGTTATATCTTCTATCCTTGATGAAAGTTATATGCAGACTGACTAGTGTAATTCTGTTATAATTTTAAAGAACATTATTACATCACATGATTTTATATTTAAATTCTATTGGTTAATGGTCCATTAAATACCAGGTTTAAATTTGATTAGTTAAACCACAAAGCTAATTGTTTTAACATCCAATCTGAATTTAGTGTACTTTTATTTAAAAATATTAAGTTAAGCAGGTGTTCCTATTACAGTTATAACAGAAAGCTTTATATTTCAGACAACAATGACTTAAGACACAATTTTTAAAAGCATTATTTAGAAAGACTGTTATATAATTCAATTTCTTTAATTGTTACTGAGACATTTTTATTCAACAATAAACAACAATTAATTATTTAGATTTTATTATTGATTTCGTACATCTCAATGACGGATAAATCATATTTGAAGAGAAAAATTATACGCTCAGACCGGGACTTGAACCTGGGACCCTTGGTTCTCTAGACCAAGTGCTCTACCAACTGAGCTACCTGAGCAAGTACCGATCTAAACGAAAATCTTTCTCTATATACATTGTAATTCCCATCCACCAAATGCTGTGAAGCCATGCTTCTATCTTGCAAATGGCGGCTCCTTTATTAAGAAGACATATTTGGGAATTATACATTACAGCCAGTACGGCTTTTTCCAAGTTTTTATTATTGATTTCGTACATCTCAATGACGGATAAATCATATTTGAAGAGAAAAATTATACGCTCAGACCGGGACTTGAACCCGGGACCCTGGTTCTCTAGACCAAGTGCTCTACCAACTGAGCTACCTGAGCAAGTACCGATCTAAACGCAAATCTTTCTCTATATACATTGTAATTCCCATCCACCAAATGCTGTGAAGCCATTTGCAAGATAGAAGCATGGCTTCACAGCATTTGGTGGATGGGAATTACAATGTATATAGAGA
This sequence comes from Diploptera punctata, assembly GCA_030220185.1. Taxonomy (NCBI): domain Eukaryota; kingdom Metazoa; phylum Arthropoda; class Insecta; order Blattodea; family Blaberidae; genus Diploptera; species Diploptera punctata. The sequence continues at coordinate 848,976 of JASPKZ010008381.1, read as the reverse complement.
AAGATTTGCGTTTAGATCGGTACTTGCTCAGGTAGCTCAGTTGGTAGAGCACTTGGTCTAGAGAACCAAGGGTCCCCGGGTTCAAGTCCCGGTCTGAGCGTATAATTTTTCTCTTCAAATTATTTAGATGTTTTTCTTTATTTAAGTTATATTTAAATGTTAAAAGAATTTTAAAATATAAAATTATTAACTTTAACTTTCATATTTATTATAATATTAAAATCCTGCTATATTTTTAATGATACGATTTTGTTCGTTAACGAACATAGAAATCTTACTATTGTCTGTCTACTCATTCGTTATTGTATGTTTTTTTAAATAAATTAATCAAACCAAGGTACTTTATATTATAGGATACATGCCATTTTAAGAGTTAATGATCCGATATTGCTGGTATATGTCTTTGTATTGACTATTTAACTCATGCCCCAAATGGGAGTCAATGACCAATCACGTTTCAGTGATTTCTGTTTTACAACCAATCAGAGTCGTGTTTCACGAAATATTTATCAGTGTTATATTTACCATATTAAAGAAAGCTCCTCCTTTTTAATATTCTGAACAGGTCTGACCATTATTTTGCAGTGACTGAGCCCATAAGAAAAACGGCTACCAGATTGTATGTATAGTGCATAGATGTCAACACATAGCGCTTGCAGGAGTTAATATAAAAACATTTGTAGCAATTTATTATACCACCAAAAAAATAAACCACTGTTTGCACTTTCTTAAATGTATTTTTTCCCAGGTAATAATCCAGAAAAATAGAATTGTCAAATTTACATCATACGACATCAGAAATGAATTAATATACAGTTTGATGTGTTTCATTTTTTCTCCACTAGAGAGCATCTTACAATATTGCGTTCCTTTGGCAATAAATAGTATGATCTGGTTGCAGTGATAAACAAAAGAAGCAGATGAAGCGTACCTATCGTTTCTCATTTGTTTTCAAACATCGCCGTTTACATTAAATATATAAATATTTTAAAATAACTATAGTTAAATAATGATTTGTGAGTAAACAGCATAATTTTATTCGTTAAATAGTCCTAACAAATGCCACTCTTGATTTCCAAATTCTCTAGGTAAATTCACTCCTCACTTCGTGAGTCGTGAATTTATCGATAATTTGGAAATCACTCGTGGCATTACTTATGATAATTGGGTATGTACCCAGTTTCGTTGCGAAATGACAAAACTTATAACCTTAAGTCGGTTGAAAATGTTCGCACTAAAATTTGCATTGAAAAAATCCTGTGTAACTGTTATTATTTTTATTTTTTTTGATTCAACAAAACATTTAAGCAGTGAATGTTGTTGGCGTAGTTGTTATTATTATTAATATTATTATTAAATATTATTATTTTTTTTAAATAATTTATTCAGTCGGATACACAATGCTTCACGTCGTCTTGTTGTGCTAGTTAATCTAATGTCATTCTCCTCCTCAGTTCTGTAATTCCAATCTTCATTGTTCAATCCTATCCTCTCAAGTTGTTACAAACACCATAAATGCACGTTATTTTTGGTCATCTTCTGCTTCTCTGCTGAAGCTCAATTGCAAAAGGAGGAGGGGAGGAGTTCCAATTCTTTAAAAATCCCAGTGTCAAACTGGTTCGATTGTCAGTACCTGGATAAACACCTCTTCCATAGATAACAGAGAGTCTCGTAAGCTATGACGGAAACAATATTTATAGAGGAAGGATATTCCGAAATTAAATCTTCCTAGTTGGGGTTGACGCATCAGGATGGTTTCGTTTCCCTTGGAAAAATATATGCATTGCTGAAAGTCCCAGGAATGAAATTCCCGACAGGTTTAATAAAAAAGAGATACAAAGCTACGAAAAAAGAGCTATTATTTTAGGAACATTGAATGTATAAGCAATTATAAATAAAACTTGGAAAATAACGAATAACTAAAGAGTTAAATGGGGTTAGATTATTATTATTGCTATTATTATTATTATTATTATTATTATTATTACCATTATTTATATTATTATCATTGCATTATTATTACTACTATTATTATTTATATTGTTATTATTTATATTATTATTATTGGTATTATTATTATTATTATTATTACTATTATTATTATTACTGCTATTATTGCATTTATTACCATTGTTATAATACAAATATAATAATACAAATATGTGTACCAATACAAAGAAAACTAAAGTGATGGCCGTTTGTGGGAAATACCCTATACCTAGCAAAATTGTTTTGGATGATGACATTTTAGAACGAGTAAACGAATTTAATTAATTGGGTAATAATTTAACATTTCAAGATGAAGCTGATATATCAAAGAAAATCACAAATTTTACAAAAACAACGGGGATAATTAAAAGTATAATGAAACCATCTTTAGTACAGAAGAACACAAGATTACGGCTTTATAAAGTTCTCGCAAGACCAGTATTAAGATATGATAGTGAAGCATGGACAATACGAAGAAGAGATGAAAGCCGAATAACAGCAAATGAGATGCGATTTATGCGCCATACAGCAGGCTACACAAAGTGAGACCATAAAAGAAATGAGGAAATTATGGAAGAGTTGGATGTAGAACCCATTCTTCACCATATACAAAACTACCAGAACAACTGGAAAGCCCATCTTCAACGAATGCCGCCTCATAGAATTCCAAAAGCCATACTTTGCTACTACCCCCAAGGCAAAAGATCGCTGGGACGTCCACAAAAGCGCTGGATGGAAAATTCCTTTTTGAGACCGTAAGAGGCCACACGGCCTAATACTTGCATGGATGATGATGATGACGATGGATGATATGCAATTATTTTTATTATTATTATTATTATTATTATTGATATTATTATTGATGTTATTGCTATTATTGTTGCTAGTAACATTTTTACTATTAATATTTTTGCTATTGTTACTTATCATCCTCTTATCGTGTCCTCCTTTTGGAAGGTCGATTCCAAGTATGCGTCCAATCATCAGTATCTTCCCATGCTTTCCTTCTTTTGAGTCCTTCCCAGTCGTATCCTCTTTCTCGTAAACCTTTCTTCACCTGGTTATTCCGTCTTTCCCTTGGTCTATCTTGTGGTCGTTTTCCTTGTATCTTGAGATTTAAAAATGTTCGTGGTAGTTTTTCGCTATTATTGGTATTATATTTTATATTTCTATTATTATAATTTGCTGTTATTATTATTCTTATTGGTATTATTATTATTATTGTTATTATTATTGAATGTATTATTACTATTTCTGCTATTATTTTTGATATTATGATTATCATCGTTATCGTTATTATTGTTATTATTATTGTTGCAGTTATTACTGAAATTACCTTATACATGAAAAAGAGGAACATTTTTTGCGTTAATTAACGTAACACATTTAAGTTTTCACGGTTCATCGTCATTAATAGTGTAATTAGTGTTAAGTAATTATTAATCGACTTAGTAAAATACATTATCATTAATAATGTAATAATTACTTTATCAGAAACTCTATAATACCATCATCAATTATTAGGTGTTAAAAAACATATATATAATGATCAAACTAATTTCAGGTATCCTCATATCTGTACAGTATAATATTTTGAATCTTGAATGTTAGCAGAACAAACACACTGCTGAATTATGAATTTCCATAACATAGAAAAGTAAACGCATTTCTCATCAACTGAAATATGTAAAAAAATATACATTAATTATAGTAATTTGTATGCAGGTGAATGTAATTTTACAATATGTATGATGACGTCCCAAAGGTTGCAGTTTTTTCATATCAGACTTTAGACTCAAAAAACAGTAAAAAGTACTCACTAAATATATCCGTAGACATTATAATATATAACCATGTTCTAGGTATATTTTTAATTTTTATTATTCTTTTATATTCTGTACTTTCTTTACCAAGCCAATTATTTAAGCAAATTATGTTATTATTATTATTATTATTATTATTATATTAATATTGTTTGTTTTTTCCTTGTCATCTGTAAATTGTGTAGCCTATACTTATTATGAATTATTAATAAGTTGTAAATAATTAATAAATGTTATTATATGTATAATTTAATCCTGGTGAAGTGGAAGAAAATGCCTTATGTTCTTATCTCTACCATATAAAATAAATAAACTATTATTATTATTGTTATTTTAATATTTTTTTATTTCTCCTTTTCATCTGTATATTGTGTAGCCTATGCCAATTATGTATAACACTGGTCAACATGATTTTTGTCTCATGAGTACCAATAGTTGTACTTAATACAGTTTATTATCCTGTTTTCAAATATGATTTCGGAATTTCTCCATCACCCACAGTTTTTTCTATTTAAATTTCAATTAATGGATTTAAATAATTATTATTTTAATAAACGCTTTTTCGTCCATTTGTCCATTGTAAAATAAAACCAAATGAGCTAACTCAAATGGTTTCAGCTATGGAAGAGAGATATCAAGCCAAATGCAATCCTAATATGCTGGCCGATTATTGTTGGACCATCAAGAGGGATGCTCCATAGGCGAAATATAGCAGAAAATCATCATTTCTTACTTTGTAGGTGAGTCCGAATGTTCGAATATTGTGTAGTTACGAATGTAGAAAATATTAAAGTGTTTGAAATTATAAATTTCTGTCTCTGGGAAACATTGTGTGGTGGAGAAAAAACGATATCATATTTGAATTCAGGAGAAAAAATATCAGAATCACGTATGTTTCTTTCTGAGACAAAAAAAGAGAGTTCTTTTTTGTTGCTCAGTGTTATTAATTATGTTATGGATAATTTATAATTGTTATTATATATATAACTAAACCCTGGTGAAGTGGAAGAGAAGACTGTATCTCCATCAGTTAAAATAAATAAAGTATTTAAACCATAGTCTAGGACTCACGAACTTCTGGAACGAATTAATGATTCCACTTCATCCTTAAATACCACTGGCACTCTCGTGCTTCTGGTATAGAATGTATATCGACCAATGAAATCACGATTTAAAAGATAAAATCAGTACGTGTGGACTTATGCCCTTTTGAAAAGGAGCTATTCATATCTAAACCAAATGTAGGTTAGAATATATCTGAGATTTAGAGAGGCTATTGTGTTATAACTCATGTTTGAAAATTATTTACACCTGTTCGTTGATCCTACTTAATGGACATCGAAAAGAGCGTAACAAAAATATCATAGACTTTAATATCTATGGAGTGGGTCCCCTACTAAGTTGACCACGTGCAAAATTTACTACATTTCTGTAGAACCGGCGAATCCCTATTGTATTTTGTGCATGCCAACTCTATATCTAAGCCACTTGTGTATCTTGGAAGTTGGGTAAATTTTCATATCGATGTTATATTTTCTTAATAATAATTTTAACTTGTTTAATAAATAAGCTTAGTCGGTTGCATATTACCTCATATAAATAGAATTATATTAGAGCATGTTTCAAAACATTTCCGTTTCATCGTCAACCTGTCCAGACTGTACAAGCTGACAATGAAACAGCAGTGTTTGGAAACAATTTTAATAGGTAAGATGCAACAGAATCACTTTATTTATTAAAAAGAACCTATTAATATTACTTTTTACTGTAATTTTATAATTAAATTGTCTATGTTTCCCATCCTGAACTACTTATTTATAAGAGTGTGTCAAAACTTTACGCGTGTCTTGAAACTGCCTGATTATATCTTTAGTTAGAAATCTGAACAATAAATTGGAATTCCCAAAGATAATTATAATGTCAACTGTACTATTATAATTAATAATAATATAATTAATAATAATAATAATAATGTTTTATTTTAGCTGGCAGAGTTAAGGCCATAAGGCCTTCTCTTCCAATCAACCAGCGAATAGTAAAATTATACAAAACATTTTAAGATGTTATTAAAATACAGACTAAACAAAATACAATGATGATGTGATCTAAGTTCAGGCTTGACAGCAGGCCCCTATCCCACAAATTTTCCTGCTTACCCCACTCATGGTCCACGAGTCCATCGGACTTGGAAGGGAGGACTGACTAGCAGATCCACCGACCTTTTCCCCACTACGCCACCGAGGGGACGCGTTTTGCTGCTGGAGTGGGCGCAGCACGAGCTATATAGTACGTGAGGTCGCTCGAGTCCTGACGACCCCACAAATGGCCCGCGGGTCCGGTCTGGACCTAGCCGGGAGGAATGCAAGCAAACCACCGACCATTCCCCTATCCGCCACCCGGGGACGCGCCCTGTTGCTGTTGTGAGCACAGCTGGGGTCCGACGGACCCCCAACAAAGACACGTTAGGTCTATACTAGGGGTTGGGATATAGAGTGAGAGGTAGTCCTGGCCTCAAATGAGTAACGGTCACCACCCGCCAGGTAATAGTGCGCGAAGTATACAGTAGTGTATTTTGTCTGTTTATTTATTTTTTTACAATAGATCTAGAAATGTATTTTCCAGAGGCAGGAGTTGCATCCAGCTTCAAGTGTACAGATTGTTTTTATAAACATGAGTGGTGCAAATAGCAAGCGAAATATGCCAATTTAATTCAAAATTTAATTTAAATTTAACGTTTTGTTTTTGTATGTTTGGCTATTCTTTACAAAATGCGACGCGACGTTCTTAATTTGTTCATAAATTCCTGTCATATTTTATTCTCAGGATTCCATTTTTCAAATTATTTGCCACCACTTACAATGATTTTTTCTAAGGATTATATATGTATGTATATATATATATGATATTCAACTGCGTAAGTAGAATGAAGACGTGGCAGCCATATTGATTTTAACGAATATTCTATGCAACAAGAAATACGAGTTCCAGTGCAGTCAACATAGAGTATGTACTAATTAACTCTACACATATATTTTAGAATTTTAGAACATACTATTTATTTTTGGGCGTTGCATTCTTTCACAGGTTTGATTACTTAAATAGCGTTAGATTATCTTTTAGGTTGGTCTGTCAGAGGTTAGAGTACTTAAATTGCGTTAGGTTAGTTTTATGCTTGTTCCATCTGCCCGAGGGCAGGTCTTTCACTGCAATCATAGCATTTTCATGCTATGTTTTGCAGCTTCACTAGGGTATTATAAGTGTGGTAGCTTTCCGTTGCTTTCCACACCGGTGAAGAATGATGACGATGATGATGATAATGATAAGGATGAGGATGGTGATGGTGATGATGGCCGGATGATTTTCGGGGACTGTTGGGCCCTAAGCTTCCTGACATTTGTCTTACAGGTGAAGAAAAACCCTGAAAAAAGACCTCACCCAGGAGCCTGTCCCGACCGGGAATCGAACCCGCTACCTCGAGACCACAGCGGTGGACTAATGTTTGTTAAATATCGTATATACGTTGCCTGCATCCCGTGATTCCATAGTGTATACAGCGTCGCGTTCTTTTTCTTTTTTTTACGCATGCGCATCGTGTAAGATTGGAACTTGGAAACATTTGTCGCATCACATGATATAGAGAATCCCCAATACGATTTTACTGTATGTTAATTTCTGTGTTAGTTTTAAACAATTTATTCCTCATTTCTGTATGTCTACAGAATTTTTGGATAAATACCGTATTAATAAAAATATATTTTTTTTAGTTGGCGCGCTCTAACTTATATATTTGCCTACTTTTATGAAACAATTGGTGCCCAAGATGTACTGGTTTTACTGTATAGGCCTGTGCATATGTTAATATGTCATAAGAGTCAGTTAACGATCCAGCGGCTACAGGTTTTCGTTAGTTCGAATTTGGTAGCCAACATAAACGGACATTATCATCATCATCATCATCACTCCAGGGATTAGACAATTGCCCGTTCCGACTTCATAATGCATCAGCCTAACGTCTTCTAGGTCTTCCAACATCACGTCTTCCTCTTGCTTGATAATTTCTAGCTAACAATGGATACCTCTCCTTACTCATTCCATCCATATGATCAATCCATTTCTGTCTGTAATTCGTGACCTTATGCAATAAAGGCTGTACTTTCAGTTCTTCTCTTATATCCTCATTTCTTATTCTATCAAGTCTTGTACATCCTTTAACTTGTCTTAGGAACCTCATCTCCACCGTCTGTATTCTATCCTTCTGTTTTTTCATTGGAGCCCAAGTTTCAAATCCATTTACATCTTTGTGGGTGGTAAAAGCCCATAACATTATAACATTTTTATATTTGTTTCTTTTTTACTTTTTATTTTGAATGTTCTCTGTATTGTTCCACGCACCGTCTGAAATTGATTTATTTTGGAGTCAATGTCTCTTTCCACATTGTAGCCAACATCACAGCCCAAATATTTGAAACTAGACACCTGTTCTATACTTTGATTTTTTTACATTGGGGACATTAGAAATGGATTTTAACCTGGAACGAGAATGTAAAAATTGCTGTAGCTGCTGAAATTTTCAAACTTTCGCAGCAAAACCCAATATACAGCATTGAAATGGTACGAAGAAGGCAATCTCCAAACCTCACCTAAATCTGACCATTAAAAATTTTCAAATTTGTTCAAATGATCGTCATATTTGATTTTTTAGCTTCCGAACTCTAATGTAACATTTCAATAAGCAAATTAGCAAATATCGTTTCAGTTTAACAGGAGAGTCTGATCTAAAAACATAGATTTTACTGAATTTTTAACATTCTATTCGATGTATTTATTTCTGCCATGAAACTTGCTTATACTACAGTGTGATTATAAAGTCCCAGTACATTTTAAAGAAATCGCTTACATATCGTATTTCTGTTACAGCCATTCGAAAGATACAAATATTTTCATCATTCAAGAGCGGATAGACATTGTTGCTGCGCGTTTAAGAGGCCAGTCGTACGAGGAAGTTAGAGACAGATTCCAAAGGAAACCATGACGGGAGACGCGTATCTTGATGTTTTGCAACTTTTCTTACAACCACAGTTACAGCAAGATGGTATCATTGATACAGTGGTGTTGCAACAAGATGGAGCACCACCACACTTTGCTCTGGCTGTACGCGGGTATCTCAATGACAGGTTTCCTCCCAAAAGGTGGATTGGAAGGGCATCTCCTCGTATCTGGGCACCTCGTTCGCCAGACCTCGCACCCCTGGACTTTTTTGCTTGGGGTTCATCAAGCAACAGGTGTACAGAACCAAGTTTCCTAATCTGCAAGTGCTGAAAGAACGCATACGCCAAGCCAGTGAAATGATTACAGAGGATATGTTGGTGCAAGTTTTCCGGGCGACGGTGCGTCGTGACACATGTTTTGAGATTGATGGATGTTATGTTGAACACCAACTTGATACTAGAAACTACCGTATAAGTTTTGTTTTATTTGCGCTACGTTATCCACAAAATGTACTGGGACTTTATAATCACACAGTATTTAATTTTATCAAAAGGCAATTTCTTAGTATCCGTCACTGAACTATTTCTGAGTATTTAGATCACTTTATTAAACGATATCTATGTCACATCTTTGTTATTGAGTCTTAATATTTCTGAGGTGGATGGACGAATGAATGTTGATATTTTATAATTTCCAATTTGGATACTTGAATTCACGGTTCACACATTTTAAAAAATACTTTTCAAAATAATTCTAAGCTCATGTTTGTTAATTTTTTTAGCATAGATTATTATTACCTAATTAACAATTGTATTCAGTATTTTATATAATTTCATACCTATAAATGTAATTCTAGGCAGCTTTCATTAATTTATTTTATTCCATGTTTTGTTAATGTTAGCTAATATTACACCACATTCATATTGTGCTTTGTTTAGTCCATATTCCAATATTTTAAAATTGTAACAAGTTGGCAAATTTTTGTTCGATTTTATTATTCGCTGGTTGAGTAGAAGAGAAGGCATTATATCTTTAACTCAGCCAGCTTAAATAATGTATTATTATTATTATTATTATTATTATTATTATTATTATTATTATTTTAGGTCACGTTTTGGGTTTTTAGCCTTGAAATAAAAAAAATGTCTGAAATTACAAACGTTATTTTATTGCCATATTAAAAAATGTATTCTTCACTTCATGTTTACACAAATCGAAAATAAATTAAAAGAAAAACAAAAGCTAACTCAGAACAATTCAAGCTTGCAATATTATGATAACAGTTCGGTTAGTTTTAAATATTGGTTGGTTAGTCGTAAATTTAAAATTTAACAGAAATTAGACTAACTTTACATTTGTCCTCTCTTATCTATTAGTAGGGTCGTAATCCGGCCGGCTACCTTTGAAAAGGCGTTGTACTGAAAATATGGCGATTTTTTATGTTTATTACAATTAGAGATCAGTCGTGCCAATGAGTAACGTCACTAGAATGACGTAAAAAAATTGCGAACGTTTACAAACAGGTTCTCGCAAAACAATGCGCATTTAGCCTATTTTAATTACAGTTTCACTGGTCAACATGATTTTTGTGTCAAGAGTACCAATACTTGTACTTAATGCAGTTTTTTTATCGTGTTTTCAAATATGTATTTGGAATCTCTCCATCACCCACAGGTCACGCCGTAGCGTAGTGGTTAAGGCACTGAGCTACAAGCCGGAGGGTCGAGGGTTCAAGTCCCGTTGGGGTCAGGATTTTTAAACTGACCCAAAGCCCTCTGGCGGCACTATGGCTCTGGGGTCGACTCAGCCTCTAACGGAAATGAGTACCAGACGCTTGTTTTGGGGGTAAAGGCGGCGTCACGCAAGGCTGACATAAAGTGCCGATTGTCTAGAAAAAGTGGGAGCCTTAACCTCCTACTACCCCAAGGGCCTCCTGAGGCCTGTTGTGGGATCACTTTAAAATAAAACCAAATGAGTTAACTCAGGATATTTCAAGAGATATCAAGGCAAATGGAATCCTAATATGCTGGCCTATTATTGTTAGACTATCAAAAGGGATGCTCCACAGGCAAAATATAGCATAAAATCGACGTTTCTTACTTTCTAGGTGAGTCCGAATGTTCGAATATTGTGTAGTTACGAATGTAGAAAATATTAAAGTGTTTGAAAATATAAATTCCTGTCTCTCGGAGACCTTGTGTGATGGAGAAAAACCGATATCATAATTGAATTCAGGAGAAAAAATAATATCAGAATCACTTAATTTTCTTTCTGAGACAAAAAAGAAAAAGTTAATTTTTTTTTTGTTGCTCAGTGTTATCAGCCGCTGATATCAAGGTAGTGCATATTGAGTTTAAGTTGATTTTATTTTCATGTACGTAAATGATTCGGAAAGTAACACACATTATTTTTTATTTAGGAATTTATCCTCAATAAAAAATCAATTTCCGTCATCTTCAAGAAATTCCCGTTATCCATTTGTAGTGGTCTTAAACATCCTCATATGTAAGTTCCAATTCACTTATGCTTCTTTTCGCTCCATCCATCCAAGTTTTCTTAGATCTTTCCTTTCTTCTTTTTTCAATCTATTCTCCATTCCAAGATTTTCTCAGGGATTCTATCGGATGCCATACTCTCGAGGTGACCGTACTATCTGCATCATCTTCCTTCAATTCTCTATAACATTTATTTCAACTTCATCTTGAAGGAATCTACCTTTAGGGATGACAGTAGGAGTCTGAATCGTTCATTCATTTGAACGATTGAGATTGAACGAAATAGTTTGTTGACAAATAATTTTAGCTCAAAATGAACAAAGTATGTAAGAATAATTGAGTGATACATTCTAAAAAAATAACCCAAAATAAATATAATATATTCAGTAAATAATTTGGCGATAAATTACATTTTTTGAAGAATTCGCTTAGTTTACGTAGATTCTACATGACAGGGGTTTTTGTTTAGTACTTTACAACTTGAGCGCTAACAAAACAAACATCTCAATAATGCATTTTCATAACGTGGAGATACTAATGCATTCTGCATCCCCTGGAGAATGTAAAAATATTACACGTTAAATGCTACCATTTGTATGCACATACGATGTAATTCTACAGTTTATTTGTTGATGTCCCGAAGGTTGCAAATTTTTTTCATCCAAACCGAATGTAGGTTAAAATGTACGAGTTTTATTTGCAGAGTTGGTCATGATTGTACCATAACTAAAGCTTTAGTGTTTGATAGCGAAATATGATCCCGTTAAAGCACTTTTTTCCCTCCTACCACTGATACGATAGTCGTTTAATATGGTCGCTTTCCCACACCAAACTTATCGTACTGAAATACAGTTATAAAAGTCTGGAATGTATATAGTTTGAAATAATTTACTTTTAATGCATTTTATTTCATATTTGATTAATTTCAAAACTTTTACTTCAAACTTAATGGTATAAATTACTCAATGATATTTGATGATGCATTATTAGGCCATAGAGCCTATTAAACATAGGCTCAGTTCGGCAAATACATGTATATCAGGGACCATTTTCGTTCCAACGTCTCTAAAAAAACATTAAACTAAAAATACACCTAACTTTTATTCTCCCATATAATTATATGGACAACAGAGAAAACAAAGTCAATGGCATTTGTTGGAAATCAGCATAAAAGAACAAAATTGTAATAGGAGCAAACATAATTGAACAAGTAACTTGTTTCAATTATCTGGGATGCATGATATCGTACCTGCAAAATTTGGACATGGAAATGATATTTGAGAAATAAGACCACAAGGGAAACTCAATTAAAATTTTACAAAACAGTAGCCGTTCCAACGTTAACATACGGGTCTGAGACTTGGCCTTTAACGATCTCTGATAAACATAAAATTGAGACAATAGAAATGATATTTCTCAGATCAGTTGCAGGTGTATCTCTAAGATATTAAAAGAGAAGTCAAGATATCAGAGATGAATTACAAATATATAATATAAACGAGAGAATACACAGAAATAAATGTAATTGGTTTGAACTTATACAAAGAATGCCAAATAATCGTTTATCAAAACAGCTGCTTCATTATAAACCTCTAGGCCGAAGAAATGTAGGAAGACCAAAACGTCGTTGGAAAGACGATCTGCATCTGCAGCATATAGTGCACCGGGGAGCGGGACGGGCCAACAGGTCCATACCTTGAAGATGCTGATGATGATGAATTATATGGATGTGAAAAATGGACGCTTACTTTAAGGGAGCAGAACGAATGCGAGGATTTGAGAATAAAGTTGTTAAGAACTTGGACCAAACAAAGACGAACACACAGGAGAATGGAGAAGACTTCTTAACAGTGAGCTACATTATTTTATGGCGAACCAGATATAATAAGAATAGTTATGCAGACTGCGATGGACAGGACACGTGGCACGAGTGGGGAATGAAATATGGGTATAAACCAGAGTGAAAGCGCCCAGTACATGTACCAAGAATGAGTTGTGAAAATAACTTTAAGGAGGATTTTGGGTGAAATTTCTATGTTCTACAGGTTTTGAGCTACGTACTTGATTTTTGGTACACGTATTCATGCCATAACAAGTAATATTATGTTACAGGTTCATCCTTCTAGGCCTAAAGGTCTTTGAGTTATTGAAGAAAATCCATTTAAAAATTTGCATAATACAATTTTTAATACGTCCCATAATTTTTACTAAATTTTTTGAATATTTTTCTATACGACCTCTGACTTATTTAGAACAACTCTATGCATTAACGTTTGTATATCATTATAATAAAGGAAGAAAACATATATAATAAAGGAAGAAAACATATGTACATCCTCTGCATATGATTTTTTAAAATTCCTACACATATTTTATTTTTTATTTCACAACTATGAAAGTTGTTTCAAAATCCATTCCTGGAATTATTAGCCATACTGTGTGGGGCATGCAGTTAAAATTTCGTGCTTCTATCATTAAAGTTATCAATGCTATTTTGATTTGAATGTATTGAAATGCAATGAAAATAAAAGTGTGGAAAAGCCAATTTGAAAGTTTGAATGCAGTTAAATTAGAATGTAGCATACATGCCCTCCTACAGTCATTAGGGAGACTTACAAGCCCCATAGGACACTAAAACTTCGCCAACTTATACTTTAAGGTACGTAGTATTTTTTAATACATAAAACAAAAAAATACTAAATTTGACCGAAAATGTCGAACATTTCACCCATCACCCCCTTAAGCTTGATTTGAGGGTAGTACATTTCACAGGGGATAATTGGAAAATATTAGCTGAGGATAGGGATATATGGGGATGCTTTTGTCTGCGCGGCCATGAACTTACGGTTTCGATAGCGATAGTGAGTTAGTTAGTTATCTATGCTACCGCCCACCGGTGACAATATAATATGCAAATGGGAAAGTGTGAATCGGGAAGGCTGACATTATAACGTTATATGGACATTGTATGTTACCATCAGTCATCTTGTGTTACAAACAGCATTATGTTGGGATTACTATGTACTCTATGTTGTGTACGAATGTCCCAGCTGTGGTGCGACATCGCTTATCATTTCCAATCCTTGGCAAATAGTCTGATGCATGTACCTCATTCCACAGCCTTGTATACTCCCATACGTGCATATACATTTGGCTATAGTACACTAATACATTGTCTACTTTTTGGCTCAAACATGTCTTTCATAGAAAATTTCTATGACGATTAAAATGTGCCAGGCTAACAAATTATTAGAAACAAAGATGGATATTTGGAGATATTTATTGCAAAGAATCCAGATTGAAAAAAAAATACATTCATTCAAGTAAGGAAATTACACTGAGCAAAAAACAAAAGCACTTTTTTTTTGTCTCAGAAAGAAAAATATGTGATTCCGATAGTATTTCTTTTCCTGAATTCAAATATGATATCGGTTTTTCTCCATCGCGCAAGGTTTTCGAGAGACAGGCATTTGCAATTTGAAACATTTAATATTTCCTACATTCGTAACTACACAATATTCGAACATTCGGACTCACCTAGAAAGTACGAAATGACGATTGTTCTGTTATATATCGCCTGTGGAGCATCACTCTTGATGATCCTACATTAATCGGCCAGCATATTAGGATTCCATTTGCCTTGATCTCTCTCTTCCATAGCTGAAACCATTTGAGTTAGCTCATTTGGTTTTATTTTACAATGGATAAATGGACGATACAATGTTTATTAAGAAAATATTTTAATTCATTAATTAAAATTGAAATAAAAAAAACTGTGGGTGATGGAGAAATTCCGAAAACATATTTGAAAACACGATACAAAACCGCATTAAGTACAACTATTGGTACTCATGAGACTAAAATCATGTTGGCCAGTGTTATGAGAGTTGAAAGATACGTATTGCAGAAAATTGAAGAGAGACGAATAAGATGGTACGAACATCTCAAGAATATGGTATTAGATAGAATTCCTAAGATTTTGGAAAGGAAAATATATAGAAGAAAGGAGTACGGGGAGACTTGAAGAAGGTTGGATGGACGGCGTGAGAAGAAGTATGAGTGAACTGGGTCTTACAGATGAAGGTGTTCTAGACCGTTTCAACAGGAGAAGGCAACTTTCTTGACGGTGACGAAAACTACTGTATTGTGGATGAAGTCTGAAATAAATAAATAAATAAAATATTTCTTTTTTATAGTAAAATTGATTACAAGCTGGAAATAATGCGAAATGTAACTCTCAAAATATATTTCTTTGGTTTTCTTTAATTCTTCTACTTCTTCAATTCACGGGCTAGGCATAAATTGCCTATTCCGCCTCACAGTTGTTCTGTCCATCTTTACACTGGCCTTCCTACATCCCTTGAACCTCTTGGCTTGTACTGGAATGCTGCTTTTGGTAATTCTAAACCATTTCTTTCTATATTCTCTGATTTTCTCATTCAATGGATATATATTTAACTCCGTTGTTATACCTTCATTCCTTATCTGATCCATCTTGTGCAGCCTTTTGTTCTTCTAAGGAAGTTCATTTCTGCGCTTTGTATTCTACTTTGCAATTTTTTGGTCATGGCCCAAGTTACGCTCCCCATAAAGTAATGCAGGAACTGCCAGTGGTTTATAAAACTTCAATCTAGTATCTCTTCTTGTTTTATTCTTTTTATTCTTAATTTCTTTCATATATTTAATGTATAATTATCGCACTAAAGTCATAAAATTTCATGTTCCTAGAATCTTATCCCTATGTTAGCGTCTTTTCCGCGGATTTCCTGAAATAGTCCCACCGGAGATCCGAATATGCCCGGAAAATTTTACTCCAGTGGACCCATACCCGCATTTCTTGACGGTTGTATTTTAATGGTCAAATCGTCTTAATTTTGTTGTCAATATATAATATATATATAACATATTATGTTAAACATTAATGCCGATAAAGGACATCCCTGATTAACCCTTTGGTTTATTTCAACTGTGCATAAAATGCAATTTATACTACCTTTACTTTATTTTTTTTAATTATGTTTAAAAAATAAGGGTTTTAAAAGCAGTCCTTACAAAAAAGTACATAAGGCTAAATTATATACCACGGCCTATTGGTATAGATACAACATTTATATACAAACGCATTAAATCTTCCATGAACGCATGCGAATAGACAAGAACAAATAACAGCGAGCTACATGACTTCCATGGCAAAACAAGATATAATGAGAGTTAAGTCTCATAGACTGCGATGGGCAGGGCATGTGGCACGAATGGGGAATGGAACCCACATTTCATGGAATTGAAACTTTTGTTGGAAAACTAGAGGAAAAACACCAAGAAGGTAGGTTAAGAAAAAGGTAGGAGAATAGCATTAACCATGATTTTTGTGAAGTATATTATACAGGGGATAATTGGAAAATAATAGCTTGGGATACGGGAAGGGCTTATGTCCCCGCGGTAATTATCCTATGGGTTCCAGTGAGTGAGGTACTTATAAATAAAACAAATAAATAAACTTCTACTTTAGCCTCCCTTCAAAAATCAATGGTAACGAAATTATATTTAAGCAGATGCCATTTACAATCGAAGTATACGTATATTCTTTTGAACTATTTAAATATATGAATGCACCAATTAAAGGTTAAAAGTGTCTAGGATAAGAGAAAATAATTTTTTATAAGAGAATACATACAAATCATAATTCTTTAGAAATGACAACATTGATTACCTCCAAAGAACTCTCTTAGTGTAAATACAAAACATTTCTCTTAGCAACAACAAATGATCTACCGATTCAGAAGGCATGAAGAACCTTATACGAGTATGATTACTGAAACACCTTGATAGTTTAGAATTACAGTGGAGTCACATTTCTTTGTTTAGCAGAGAATAACATATAGTTGAAAGTTATGTAATATATTTTGAAACAATATCATTTTAACTGAATAAAAATGTAGCGTTGAGATTTTAATTCAATTAATTTGTAGATATATAGGAATTAAAATTTTATTGGAAATCAAATTACTTTATTGCGCGATAGTGCGTTTTTTTGTACTTACAGTAATGGCGACCATGCCTGAAAGTTCAACTTCCTACATTTCGGGCTTGCCAACCTAAATAACTGTATTTTATTAAATCTATACTGTAATATTACATATTACAAAACGCGCGTGGAAAGTAAAACCACAGCCCACTATGTATACCACATACAATGTAACGGGCTTCCAATATAAAACCGGACCGGCCTCACGGGGTTTCACCCGGCACGCAGTGCTGTCTCTTCCTCCCGCAATTCACCCTGCCTGGCACCCGTCCTTGAACTGTTTCTTACCTTATAGAAAATGCTGGAAATGTTGTCCTCCCGCACACGTGCTATGGGATCACCTTGGTTTAGACAATGAACACGTGTACATTTGTAAGGTTTGAGTTTTAACAGTTTTGTTGCTGTATGTGCAGAAGATACTGAAATCCCAACTTCTTGTGCTAATTTCGGTAATGATTTTTGTGGTGAACGTTCCAAATTTTCGCCAATTTCGTCTAATTTTTCTTCGGTGAGAACCGTACGCCTTCGCGTGTGTTTCTTATTTTGTACTGAACCAGTGGTCTCAAATTTAGTCACAAGATCGTATATTGTCGATCGGGAAGGAGATAATTGTCCAGGGAAGTTCCGAATAAATTCCTCGCGAACGCGACGAGCTGATTCGTATTTATAATAACATTTACACACATAAATGCGCTGCTCTAATGTCAACTGACGTCTCATCTTGTCGAACGATAGTAAACTGACTAGTTCAAGGACGAGCGGCTGGCAGAGTGAAATGCGGACGAGAAGAGAGCGCTGCCTGACGGGTGAAACCCCGTGAGGCCGGTCCGGGTTTATATTGGAAGCCCGGTATATACAACAAATATTCGAAAGCTAGTTTTAATATACCGTATACGGAACAAATCACCGCACTTTAAATGAACTGAACTTTATTTGAAACAATGTAAAACAATAAATACGTACGTGCCGCCATCTTATCACTAATATTGGTCTCACGGCCTCCTGTAGTTTCAACTAATGAAAACATTGCCCACACTGTTAACGTTAGTCAACTGTTTATAATGACACATATTTCCAACAAATATGTTATTATTTCACTATTATTTATCATTTTGAAAACACCATCACGTTTGTGAAGTGTTTTACAGAATGTCGGAAATTAAAAATCTCCGCTATCACTCGGTTTTTAAACATTTTCCTCAATTCTGTAAAAACCACTTCCCAACCTCGCATCTTAATATACTATTAGTACTATACGGTTAACCTGTCGAATTTCAGTTGTGTACATTATTGTTTTGATGTAAATATAATGACAACAGTTAGCACAGTATTGGTTAATACGCCAGCGCGCAAAAAAAAAAAAAGAGTTGAAATCCTGGATTAGGCAGACAATTTTCGCTTTAGCTGTATTACCTATTGTATGTAAAAAGAAAGCTTGAATATATTAATTTGAATATTAGTGTTTATAATTGTCCACCCCTGTTGTGACTTCGTCGCGGCCTCGTACGCAGTGGTCAAGGTTCGATCCCCGGTCGGAATAAGTTTCACCGATTTTATTTATTTATTATTTTCCATCTATAAGAGAAATGTCAGAAACGTTAATACCCAAACTTTTCCCGACCGTCATCTGGCCATCATAATTATCATATTCGCCAACTTCGGTATTATTGTGTTCGTGAATGGTATTTTCATAAGTAATGCCACGAGTGATTTCCAAATTATCGATAAATTCACGACTCACGAAGTGAGGAGTGAATTTATCTAGAGAATTTGGAAATCAAGAGTGGCATTTGTTAGGACTATTTAACGAATAAAATAAAGCTGTTTACTCACAAATCATTATTTAACTACAGTTATTTAAAAATATTTTTATATTTAAAGTAAACGGTGATGTTTGAAAACTAATGAGAAACGATAGGTAGCCTACGCTTCTACTGCTTCTTTTGTTTATCACTGCAACCAGATCATACTATTTATTGCCAAAGGAACGCAATATTGTAAGAATGCTCTCTAGTGGAGAAAAATGAAACACATCAATCTGTATATTAATTCATTTTTGATGTCGTATACATTTAAGAAAGTGCAAACAGTGGTTTCTTTTTTTGGTGGTATAATCAATTGCTACAAATGTTGACATGTAAGCACTATTATATACAATCTGGTAGCCGTATTTGTTATAGGCTCAGTCACTGCAAAATAACGGTCAGACCTGTTCAGAATATTAAAAAGGAGGAGCTTTGCTTAATATATGATAATCCTAACGTTGATAATTATTTCGTGAAACACGACTCTGATTGGTTGTAATACAGAAATCATTGAAACGTGATTGGTCATTGACTCCCATTTGGGGCATGAGTTAAATAGTCATGTTAATGTTGTGATGTCTCGGAGGTGGACCAACATCGATCTATTCACTCATTCTGGGAGGCACATCATGTCCTTGTGCAGACAAAAAAGTATGTGTGAGATCCATAGTTAAAATCGTTGTCCCGACAGGTCGTATCACTGTAAGGCTTGGGTGGCGTGTAGCATATAAAAATTACCTATAACGTCTTCTTTTTCTTCTTCTTCTTCACGGTTTAGGTTTATTTACTAGCCGGTTCCGGTTCCAAATTGCTGCTCTTTCCATCTTTTCTTTGGTCTTCCCAAACTTCTTCCTCTACTTTTAGTTGTTGTCTTATTTCTGTGTTATGTTTTTTGCCTGTTATTTGACATCCTGCTATTGGTCTGAGGAATCACATTTCAGCAGCTTGTATTCTGGCTGATTGTTGTGTTGTCACTGTTCATGTTTCGGATCCATAAGTAATAATAGGTACTGCCATTGTTTTGTATAATTTCATTATAGAGTCTTTCCTGGCTTTATTTTTCAAAGTCCTTTTTTAGTGTTCCTGTTATATAATTAAACTTATTTAGACTGTTATTTATATCTGTTTCCGCTGTGTATGATATTTCCCAACCTAGGAAGTTATATCTTACCACTTGTTCTATTGGTTTATTTTCTAATATTATCTTTGTCCGAACTGAATGAGTGCCCTAGAAGGCCATTGTTTTTTATTTTTGTGAGGATATTTCCTTGTTGTATTTTTTTTTATGTTTCATTTAGTTTACATAGCATTCTTTGTAGTTCGTCATCTGATTTGGCTATTAAAATCTGGTTATCTGCAAATTACCTATAAAGTAAGGTATTAAACTGACATTAGGAAGAAGTGTTTACAATTAACTGACGTAGCACGGAATAAATCCCATTATAATGTCTTCTTACAAGGGAACTGTCAACCATTGCATGCCGAAACCTATCTTGAAATTTCCTACAGAGAAGACCGTGTCCAAAAAATTAACTGCCGCTTTTAAAATGCAAGGCATAAAATCTATCGCTAAAATCTCATTTAAACCATATGCAAGTGCAACTGGTGAATTTGTGGATTTGGATAATCCTCATTACCTTCCTCCGCGCCACACCCCCACACTCCATTCCGTTCTAAGTCAAGCAGGGACGTCCATTGCTTAGCACAACGGGTTGCCATTGCTGGATTCTGGCTTCGATTTCTGTCACTTGCAGTTAAAAACGGCAGATTGTTTTTGACATTCGCTTGATACCATCACAACGCTTCTCTGAGGTATTTCAAGATAGGTTTCGACATGCACTGGTTGACTGTTCCCCTTGTTAGTTGAAGTAACCCTGTTGTATTTTTTTATTTTTTTTTCAGCATGTTCCATAACAAAGAAAGTAATACTATATGCTTTAAGTTACAAAATTATTTACATAAAATTATTTGCAAAAGAAAAATGTTCTGTTTTAATTAATTTTCTATGGCCACTTTTATTTTTTTTTCTATTTGTTCTACTCGTTGAATTGGCTTTGTTTTGATCTAAAGTCTACAGAAGTTCACCCCCACAGGTCAGGGAATTTAAAATAAAGAATTATGTATGCTCCTGGATTGCCTGATAGCGCAAATGGTTAGTGCGTCAGCGCGTATGCGAGGAGAAGTTGTGTTCAAATCCCGCATCGGGCACAATTTCTTTCATTGGTTCTATTAAATATTACATGCGAAAAGCTCATCTGGACATATTAACTTTAATACTGTGTTCATAATAACTACACTTTTGAAGACTTGACATTTTGCTCTACACAATATCGAGGATAAATGCATTATGTTAATCTCCGGTTAATTAATATGAGGAACTGTTTGTCAAATTACACTCTGTCCATCTCCGGTAACACTGCATTAGCTATTCTCACCAATTACTGACAGATAACATTGATATACGAGCGATCTCCATTTCCATGTACTTGAAATTTAAAACTACTATGTTATTAATTTATATTATCAGTGCCTTCTCCTGCAATCACATAATGTTGATTACGCTTAGAAACAAAATATAACTTTTCTACATCTATCGATAGTATTTACACATATTATCTGTTATCCGTGTTTAATTTTTATACAGGGTTTGTGATAATTTTATTTCAAAATTAGTAGACTTTACTAATAAACGTCTGTCACGTAGGTACTACGCAAACTAAGAGGATCTCTCGTCAAGTCAAATTTATGGTCCAATTTTGCATATTTACGTAATATACATTTCTCTTATTAAACTGGAGGAATCCAATTTCTGATGCTAGCTCATTTAAAAATACTCTATCATATTTTGTTGTGTGTGTCCCATCAAATTCTACTTTTGTTTTCTTATTTCTATTATAATTTTTTCCTGATTTATTTTCCATAGTTGTACATTTTTAATGTTATCTCATATATATATAAGCATAAGCATATGGAAGAGCTAACGTAAGAAACAGTGTATTTAAACAAAATATGTATGTTTAAATTTGCATTGTGAAAAAAAATGCTTTTATCATATAAAGGAATGACAGAAGAAGGATTGCCAATAAATAATATCATAAGGTGTACGTAACCTGGTATGAGAAGAAAAGGACGACCAGTATTACAGATTGATGGTCTTTTAAGTCTCATGTGAGAAAAAATAAAATAGGACGATTGAGTTTGGAATGGTAGCAGAGAAATGAGACAAAGAATGACAGTGGATTACTTGGGCGCCGAAATATGTTGTGACATATTATGAAACCTGCAATATATATAATCTCCTGTATAAGATAAAATAAGAAATATTTTAAGTTAAAAAAAATATAAGGTTTCAAAGTTCAACAAACAATTAAATTGGGATGGCCGTATGAAAAGAATAACAGAGCACGATTTCCCGAGGAAAGAAACAGTGTGTGCCATCTGATAAAGGAGAAGAAAACGAGGACAAAATTAAAGTAGGCTGACGATTTTTAAGCAGTATGAGGGGTAAGTAATTAGATGATATAGTTTGTAACAACAGAGAAATATGCAGGAGAATGACAGATTTATTGGGGGCAGGAAAATGCGAAACACTGCCATAGCTCCTATTCGTGTGTTTTTACCAATGCTCTATCTACCATATGTGTGTGTGTGTGTATATATATATATATATATATATATATATAATGGCGTAGCCCAGTGTTGAGCCATAGCCTCTCCTTTGTTAGGAGTCAATAGACCAAATTCATTTAGTTACCTTATTTGTCCATAGATGTCATGAGGGCATATGGTCAAAATACCGACTCAATGAGAGACATCTAGCAGGCAACTAAGATATTACTAGGATGTTTGAGATCGATGAATTTTGCTTAGAGGCATTTTTATTCAGGCATAACGATCTTTTACGAGCCTGAAAATCTTCAGACACGGGACCCATGGCTTAAAGTCCCTCCCGGAGGACTTGCTCCATGGGTCTTTCCATCCTAAATAATCCAATATATATATATATATATATATATATATATATTGAAAACCAAATTTATAATTCGATTTGGTTATTAGCAAAATTGGACAATATAATTTGGCTAGTTCTTAATCTAAAGGGAACATTTAAATATAGCTTTAAAAAACGCGATTTTCGTTGTTTCGCAACTGATCTCGCTATATTCCACAGCAAATAAATGTGGAATATACTCTAAAAAATTCACCAAACTACAACCAATAAAAATATGGGTGTACCTGGAAGCGAAATCCAAAATCGCTATGTTTTTTTTTGTAAAAAAAGACTGCATACTGTAGCGATTAATATGATAGGAGACATATAAACTAAGATACAACTCTAATATGCATGGATCTGAAACTAAAATGTTCCGAAATATATTAAATTGATATTAAAATTAAATAAATATATAAATAATGAAAATAGAATATATTACTAATATCGCTATAAAATATGTATGTGGAAAAGTAGAAATATATCCAGGTAAAAATTCCACGTACATTTGTCTAGAATAAAATACTGTAAAACGCTACCTGCTATACAAATGGCAAATAATAGAATAAAGAGGTATTGTCAGAACTCTACCTACTACACAACTTACAAATAATATAGGAACACAGAAAGGGTATTGTCAAAAGAATTCCAATTAGCAGTCTATACAACTAATAAGAAATATCCATTCTTTATGAAAAGATAACATAGTTAGCTATTAAAAATATTAAAAATCTATTGACCAATTCTTAGAAACCAATTAACGCTACTAAACAATTCCAAGGAATGAGGATAAAGAATTACTACCTGCCTAGTACAGACAACAAAAGACATTCATTCACCTCTAGAAAAGATAACACTGGGGAACAGTGATTTTGGTGCCTTAATGTTTTCACCTATTTATGGGTATATTTGGGTCACTGATTCCAAAGATGATTTCAGTTTCGTCCTATCAGCTCTAGTTTTTGAGATAGAGTTTATTCAAATTATATACCAGTTCAAAAATACTGGTCCACATATACAACTATATTACTCGCATACAATTAAATACAAAAGAACAAATACTTTCTTTTTCATGAAACAACTGTATCTATATAACTACCATAATTTATTTACACATTAGTCTCGTTAGAATCATTAATTTTCCTCCATCAGGTCGCAGAATCCCCGTTTCTGTGATTTCCTCCGATGCAATGATCTTGGACATTCTCGGTGGATGCTCCAACAGTAGTCCGCCATCATATGTATATCCCACCGTCCACGATACCTTTCTTCCATTTACTTAATTCCTGGTGAAAACGCTCACCCTGTTCCTCACTTACATCTCCAAGATTGTCTGGAAATCGATCCAAATGACTGTGTAGGTAGTGTAATTTGATGCTCATGTTACAACCTAGTGCCACAAAAAGCAGTGAGCATATTCTCCACTAGTTCATCACTATTAGGAGACTTATAGTTTCCAAGGAAATTCTTCACTACCATACAGAACGAAGACCATGCGGCTGCTTCAGTATCATTCATTGAGTCTTGAAATTGATGGTCATTAATAAGTTGGCGGATTTGTGGTCCATCCAATATACCTGCTTTTATTTTTTCCTTACTCAGTGCAGGAAATTTTGTACATATGTAGCCAAAACATGTTCCATCTCTATTCAACGCCTTGATGAACTGTTTCATTAAACCAAGTTTAATATGCAGTGGTGGCAAGATGATGTTGTTTCGTCAACCAAAGGTTCTGCAACGATGTTTTTTTCTCCAACGGTCATGCTTTCTCTAAGAGGCCAATGCCTTCTCACCCAATGTTGATCTTTGGCTCTAGAGTCCCATAAACATATAAAGCATGGGTATTTGGTGTACCCACCTTGTTGTCCTAGAAGAAAATTCACCATCTTGAGATCGACACACATTACCCATTGGTGATCACGGTAAGAGATCTTCTCTAGCACTGTAGCTATTGTATGTTGATTTTCACGCATAGAAACTGAGTGACCAATTGGGATTGACCTGTATATGTTCCCATTATGCAAAAGAACACATTTTAGGCTGCGTTTGGAGCTATCTATAAATAACCGCCATTCACTTGGTGTGTATTTCTTACACCCAGCTTCATTAACAGTCCTTCAACATTCATACAAAAAACAAATTGATTTTCTACTGTGAAGAATGGCAGGAAGTCTGTTTCTCTTTTGCGATAGACTGTGACCTTTGTTCCCGGTTAACAGACATTGTTCTCTGCCAGCCTGGAAGCTAACAACTCAGATGACTTCTTTGGAAGACTTAGATCCCTTATGAGGTCGTTCAGTTCCGCTTGACTAAAACCGGATGAAACTGATGAAGGTCCTGGGAAATCGCTGTCATTTCCCTCAGAATAGCTTTCAGTTGAATCATCCTCTTCTTCTGGTGACTCTGGAAGACTGGTAAAAATTGGAACAGGTATCTCCTCTGAATGTGGAACAGGGCGTCTTGCGGAGCGTAGATTGGGATATACCCATCTATTCCGGTTTTTGCTATTGATGCCCTTTACATTGACTGAACAAAAATAGCAGTCATCACTATGGTTAATTTGTTCTCGCCAGATCATTGGTTCCCCAAATTTCAAGCATTTCCGTTTCCCATTTGTCCATTGTCGTAGATGCTCTGTGCACGTTTTACATACAATGTGAGGTGCCCAAGGCTTATCTTGATCTCCCAGTTGTACTTTGAAATAGGCCAAATAAGCTCTTCTTACAAAGTCAGTTATAGGTTTTCTTGTTGAGTGAATGTGTACTCCCCACAGATGAAACAAAACACATCAGGATTATTCACACATTTTCTTCGTGTTGAAGCCATGTCAGTCTAGAAAAAGGATAAACAATTGTCAAATTAGTAAAATTACATATGCAAACGGCAACAACAACATGAATATAACTTGGATTAAATCAATTAGTATTATGCAAACAATCGATTTACAATGGTGGTACATAAGAGCAGTATCATCAATATCTTGCAAACTAGAGCTGCTGCAACAAAATGGATGACATTTTTGGAATCAGCAGTGCCGAAATACCCAGAATCAGGTGAAAAATTTCAGGCACCAAGAAAAAAATATTTTTTTGTTCCCCAGTGTAATCTCTTAACATTGACAGTTTACAAAGAAACTGATAAACATTTATCTATTAAATATCAAAGAACCAATTTACCCAGTTCTTAGAAATGTTATACATATTAGTAAATAATATTATTGTAACATAAATATATATTCAATTGTAAGGAGTGGATTTGAGAAAAGTGGGAGGAGCCACCGCCTTTATAAGCGAGAACTTATATCAAAATACTCAATCACTATCAGTGACTCTGTGATCAGTGTTGAAACATAGTAGATCTGCAGACCGCGAAATCCGATTCAGTTAAAAATCACTATCAGTGACTCTGTGATCAGTGTTGAAACATAGTAGATCTGCAGACCGCGAAATCCGATTCAGTTAAAAATCACTCTCAGTGACTCTGTGTTCAGTGTTGGGACATCGTGGACCTGCAGACCGCGATCTCCGATTCAGTTAAAATTCACTCTCAGTGACTCTGTGTTCAGTGTTGGAACATCGTAGACCTGCAGACCGCGATCTCCGATTCAGTTTAAATATTAGATTCGTCCGAGAAATAGTTAAATTTAAAGTTATAGTCCGTTAAGCATTTGGACTTTGAAAATATTGATTCGAGCACGTGGACCTCTAAGTATTTCATCGACTCCACTCATAGATAAAACTTTGTAACTGTATTATCAAAAGTGTATTTCTCCGTAAATAAACAGTTTCTTGGATTCGTTAAAATTGAGTGTACATTTATACGTTTTCTTTTGCTTATAAAGAGTTCATAACCCTGAGATCTCTTGCCTACCACCGAGCTCCGGTACAATACATGCTGTTTGATTTTCAAAAGAATAATATTGTGACTCATCGTAACAGCAGCATTTGACTTTAGCGGATAACTGCGAGAATAGTGGTCTTGCATTGGTGGAAATTGATTCGTGAGTCGTTGACTCGCGAATCGAAGGACCCGCGCCGAACGATCGATGCGTTTAGACTTCCGTTCAGGAGGTTTCTCTAAGCTTCTTCTTTCCCTGTCGGGAAAGTTCAATGCCAGGAGTTTCCATACGAGAAAAGTCTCGATTGGGATCCGAGAAATTTCCTACCCCGGGCATGTATAAATTGTGGCCATGGTTGGGAGTGAGTCAGTAGTGAAGTTACAGCGATACAATGGACTGTGACCGGAAAAAAAAACTTTGACCGAAGATAATTGTATGATAGATAAACTTTAAAGCAAAATTACGGCAACTTGTGGGTGAAATGCCAGTGGAGACTGACATAACTAAACAAGGTTATTGTGGAGTTTTACGCATTTATCTGTGTTGTTTTGTTACGAGAAAAGAACGTTAAAACGACCGAATGACAGATTCGGACAAAATATAAAAATCAAACATCATAAATTATATTTTCTGAGGAATTCGCTTACTTAACGCACTTGCTGCATGACCTACTTTTGTCATATATATATATATATATATATAGTAATTCTGCCCGAGGGCAGGTGTTACACTGCAATCATAGCATTTTCATGCTATGCTTTGCAGCTTTACTCGGGAATTTAAGGTGTGGTAGCTTCCCCTTGCTTTCCATACCAGTGAAGGATGATGATGATGATGGCCGGATGATTTTCCGGGACTGTTGGGCCCTAAGCTTCCTGACATTTGTCTTACAGGTGAGGAAAAACCCCGAAAAAAACCTCACCCAGGAGCCTGTCCCGACTGCAGATCGAACATACATATATATAATTATAATAATAACGATAGTAATAATATTAAATAATATTAACAATGCTTTATTTGAGCTGGCAGAGTTAAGTTCATAAGGCCTTCTCTTTCACTTAATCAGCGAATAATAAAATCATACAATAATAACATACCTATTAGGTTAATTCAATTTTAAAGTATTACTAAAATATAGATTAAACAAAAGACAATGGGGATGTGGTCCAACAAAACATGGAACATCCATCCATCCATAGTAATTCTGCCCAACGGTAGGACTTTCACCGCAATCATAGCGTTTTTATGCTATTCTTTGTAGCTTTACTAGGGAATTGTAGGTGTGGTAGCTTCCCGTTGCTTTCCGTAACATGAAATTTAATAAAATATAATAAGTACAGCTTCCTAAATGAATATTTATGGGTATATTATATACAACGTGTGAATGTAGTTGTTATGCAGTTATTATTTTCATTGTGTGGAACTTAAGATATCAGGAAATTTGGATTTGATTAATGACAGTGATTGACAGTCCCTGACATATCTGGGAAGCGAGTTCCATGGAAATAATAAACTGCTATAATTTAAAACTGATCAGCGCAAATATTAGCAGGGGCCGTAGGATAGCTTAGTTGTTAGTTACCCTGTAGTGGACATACACCCCTCGGCTCATGCACTACCACATCGTAAAATGTCAGGACATACTGAGGTCATACAAGCTATAACATAAAATAAAATGGATGTTTTATTCCAATGAATGTACCTAGATCTAACCGATGACACCAAAAGTTCAAAATATCACACATCTCATGCAAACTAACCTACTATAGAAATATATTTCTCGATAGGGAAACGGGTGAGATTAAAATATTAGATTATATTTTTTATACTCTCCGATATTCTTTAAATCAGCCGCGGTGGACTAGTGGTTATGCTCCTTGCCTCTGGTCCCGAGGATCGCGGGTTCAAACCCGGCTGGGGTCGATGGATTTTTTAGGATGGAAAAAGCCAAGGAGCAAGTCCTCCGGGAGGGACTTTAAGCCGTGGGTCCCGAGTCTGAAGATTTTCAGGCTCGTAAAAGATCCTTAAGCGTGAATGAAAAGGCCTCTAAGCAAAATTTACCGAATTTTCCCGTCCAAGTACTACCTTGGTATCCTAGATGTCAGTATGAGGCGGAACGCTGAACACGGACCACTCAAATGACACTTATATGAAAACAAGTGTAACTACATACATACATAAGGAGTTTATTAAACTAAAAGTAAGATACATACAATGTTATTTATAAATATGGATCGCACGGGTAGTAAGCCGTACGTGCTATTGACAGTCCGTTACAATAAGTTGATGTTTAAAAACACAATGATATTACAATTAGATATCAATACAATTACATTATACATTAACTTAGTTATGTAGAATTATTAAGAAATAATGGCATTGCAATTTGCTAACATATTTATTTATTCCTGAATAAGTTTTATTCTTATTTTCCGCGTAACTAAATTAGTATGGTTCAAATTCTTCCCTGTAAGGAGAGAGCGCCTAAATCTCTGTTAAGGGAAACATGGGCTTACAAGAAAGATATTCTTTAATGTCGTTCCATTTCTAATGTACTTGTCCTTATGTTTTAACCTTTGTGTTAATAAAATAGGACCTTCATTATTAAAAGAAAACATTTTTTTTTATTTAATATATTTAGGAAATAACAGTATGAGTTTTCTTTTAATTATTAATGATTTGGTTATTTGACTCATCTCATATTTCTAGATTTTTTTTGCAGAATAGGTCTTTTCGCTCTTGCGCGACATTGTCGATGCATTCCAACATGCAGGCATCAACTTACAGGATGGACAACAGCAAAGCAACAGTTGGAATGCATCGACAATGTCGGGCAAAAGCGACGAAACCTGGTCTGCAAAAAAAAAATCAATAATTATGAGGTGAGTCAAAATAACCAACTCATTAATGATTAAAAATTGTTTTCTTTAAAAAAATTAGACAGTAGGAACTGAGAGTTTACTTAAAAGCAGAAATTAATCAATCGCTTTATGCTCTCCGGGTGCGTTTCCTCGAATAGTAAGTGAATAGGCCCTACATATGATTTAAATAACAAAAGACATATACAAGGTGTAGCATAAGTCAGTTAACTGAAAATGAAAATTTATTACTTTCTGTAGCTTCTATACTAAAAACAACTACCCAAATTGTTTAAAGTGACATCAATTGTTGTTTAAGCATTAGTACTTGAGATTATGGTGCCGTATTCAAACCTGAGTTTCAACCAATCTGATTTGTTTTCTTGTGAAGTGGTTAATTAACTAATGCCACATTCTGTATATTCCGTAAACCAGAAAAAATGATAAGTTAATAGATGAGGAATTCACTTTGTTTAAACAATATCTGCGTGACGACTTTCATGATTTCTATGAATTTACAAACGTTTCTCCTGCGCCCTTTGAGCAGCGATTTATTTTTTCTTGTGTGTATTAATTCCGAGCTAAGTTCCAGTTATAATATGAACAAAAACGTTGTATGAGTACATTTGCATTGGTCGAATAATGATTTTGCCTTCAAGCGTTTAAGAAAATGTTTTTCCCTCTCTAACACTCGAAATAAAAAAAAATAAAGATAACAAAAACATGTATCATCAGACACATGTCTATATAAGTTACATAGAAGAGTCATAAAGCTATAGAGGTTGTAGTCAAAATAACAGCATCATTTACAGGTGAGTCAGCATAGACCATAAATTCTGCTCGTAATGAAATTGTAAATAAAGAATATCTATCGACGTCATGGAAAAGTGTGAACGTCTTATTAAGTGGAGCTCTAATTATAATAACAGGTCTTATTAAATGATTTCACCCTCTATAATCAAGAATTAATATAATAACTAACTCACTGGCACTATCGAACCCGTAGGTTCATGGCTGCGCGTACATAACTCTCCATAATATCCCTATCTTGAGCCAGTGTTTTCCAATCATCCCCTGTATAATCTACTTCCCTCAAATCATAGTTAATGTTATTCTCCCACCTCGTTCTTGGTCTACCAACTGAGCGTTTTGCCTCTGGTTTTTCTACAAGAAGCTTCCATGCACCTCTTTCATTCCCCATGCGTGCCACATGTCCTGCCCATCGTAGTCTACAAGACTTAATTGTTCTCATTATATCTGGCTTCGTATAAAGACCATATAGGCCTAATTCACTGTTATGCAGTCTTGCCCATATATAATATTTTGTTTCAAATAAATAAGAAACAGAGGTAGTTCTTAATTATTGGTTCATCTTACCTTGTAGGCTTATGCAGTCTTATTTCCCGTAAAATACAATGTCGCCCAAGAATAATGTTTCTATCGATGACAGTTTCGGATACAATTCAGTCGTATGACTGTTAAAAGTGGCACGCGGTTTCCCCAATAGACGGAATCGACGGAGTGATATCTTATGAAAGTATGTTTACAGTACAACTGGAACGTAATTCGGAATTTATGTAGATATGTATCATTACTTTCTGGATTTCTTCGTGTTGAGACTTCAAAGTAGTGTTGAAGTTCCTTAGGACGGGTTACTGACCCGACGCTACGTAGTCCAGTGGTAGGGCTGCTACGTTTTAGCCTCTGGATAGACATTAGTATACCGCATTTACTCAGTACCCGATGGAACGGTTATACCGCCGTGACTCGGTCCTTAGAACCTCGTTTGTGAAAACGGGTTGTACCACGAGAAGGTCAACAAATGGCCTAAATTATATATCATTACTGAGGTCTCGAGGTAGCGT
Organism: Diploptera punctata; assembly: GCA_030220185.1. Classification (NCBI taxonomy): domain Eukaryota; kingdom Metazoa; phylum Arthropoda; class Insecta; order Blattodea; family Blaberidae; genus Diploptera; species Diploptera punctata. Next base: position 817,298 of record JASPKZ010008381.1, on the reverse strand, counting down.
GCTGCCTTTTCACGGAGCGGGCCCGGGTTCGATTCCCGGTCGGGACAAGCTTCCTGGGTTAGGTTTTTTCGGTGTTTTGAGACCCAAACGGTCTCCGAACATCAACTGGCATCATCATTATCATCCACGGAGGGGAAAGCAACGGGAAGCTACCACACCTATAATTCTCCAGTAAAGTGCAAAGCATAGCATGAAAATGCTATGATTGCAGTGAAAGATCTGTCCTAGGGCAGAACAGTATATAAAAATCATTACTACAATAGCTGATGAATATTCAGAGTGTAGTTCCAATATCACCGTTTAGTAGCAGCACTGTATTGAAATCTCTTGGTAGTATTGCACAAAAATCACCACTCCACATTGGCAATAAGAAAATGAAACCAACTTGTTCCCTATATAGCTATACTACCCAGATTCAAAGGATCAGAGCAATGTCAAATGAAACAATAAAATAATTAATCACCTTAACTTAGAAAATGTTGTAAATACATGTGACATTTCATTCATTGGAATTCATGTGTCCATTATGAGACTTTCCGAACGGAGTGATTAAGCATTTTGAACGTTTTTCCACATGGCCAGATGCGTTACGGCTAGACTGCTTGAATAATAATCCGGGTTCACATAATTGAAACAAAACCGTGGCAGTTTGAGGTAGAGGATTGTTTTAAAAAAAGTGAGTTTGTTTTTCAGCTTGGCTTTAGTACGCTCTATTGTTTGCGAGGTCTTTGTCAGTTTCATTTTGAAAAGTGTAATAGATGCTGGCTTTCATTACGCGAGGTGTTAATGACTCTGCCAATTTCAGACGATTTTACTTGCAAAAAAATGGTACAATGTTTCAAACGTAAACAGCCTCGAAATAATATGTTATATTTCCCACCGTAACACATAAACCTCAACGTTATTCACATTGTCTGAAGGCAATAAGAATATTTTTATGTCAATATTATCTCCCTTAAATTAGTTATAATATAGGCCTATATATGGAATATGGAGCAATCCATGAATGCAGATTATGATGATATGGAATAGTATTTTATATTACCAGGATGGAAGACATTATTTTAAGCATAGGCCTATGTTTAAAAGGAAATATGTATCGTAGGCCTACACTATTTTATTTCATATTATGTTAAATTTTTTACTTTTAATTGAATTTAATGGTGTAAATAAGCACGCCGTAACGTAGTGGTTAAGGCACTGCGCTACAAGTTGGAAGGTCGTGGGTTCAAGTCCCGGTATGATCAGGATTTTTAAACTGACCAAAACCTTCTGGCGGCACCATGGCCCTGGGGTCGACTCAGCCTCTAACGCAAATGAGTACCAGACGCTTGTTCTGGAGGTAAAGGCGGCCGTCACGCTGGACTGACAACCCGGCTGACGTCAAGTGCCAATTGTCTAGAAAAAGTGGGAGCATTAACCTCCTACTACCCGAAGGGCTTGCTGAGGCCTGTAGTGGGATTACTTTACTTTCAATAAGAAATTAGGTGTACTATTATAATTCTCTCTTCAGGATAACCACTTTAAAATATGCAGGGAACTTTGAAAGATTATTTCCAAATTCGCAAATATTTCTAAATAATTTTCCGATGTCGGAGAAGGATAAATATATATGTTCTAATTTAAATATTACATTATTATATAGAGCTGAAATTAATGAGAGCACAAATAAGGGTAAATCTGCGGTATCAAACTCAATCAAAATTGAATAGTGTTTATTGGGTAAGAATATAACTTCTAAAACAAAAGTAAACATATTAATGCAATAATAAGAATACGGTTTAGAAACATGAGAATTAAAATATAGTACACTAACACTGAGCAACAAAAAAAAACTTTTTTTGTTTGTCTCAGAAAGAATTCAAATATGATATAGGTTTTTCTCCATCACGCAAGGTTTCCTAGAGACAGGAATTTATAATTTCAAACACTTTAATATTGTCTACATTCGTAACTATACAATATTCGAGCATTCGGACTCACCTAGAAGGTAAGAAATGACGATTTTCTGCTATATTTCGCCTGTGGAGCATCCCTCTTGATGGTCCAACAATAATCGGCTAGCATATTAGGATTCCATTTGCCTTGATATCTCTTTTCCATAGCTTAAACGAGTTAACTCTTTGGACTATTATTATGCTTTCAAGTCTTATACGAGAATTTCCCTCAAACGCTGGAGGGAAAATTTTCTATAGGATCGTAACAGGCCTTGGCCTAATACTTGGAAGGAAGAAGAAGAAGTTAACTCGTTCGGTTTTATTTTACAATGGACAAATGGACGAAAAAAGTTATTAAAAATAATTATTTAAATCTTACTTACTTACTCACTGGCACTATCGAACCCGTAGGTTCATGGCCGCGTGGACATAAGCTCTCCATACATCCCTATCCTGAGCCAATGCTTTCCAATCACTCCCTGTATAATCTACTTCCCTCAAATCATAGTTTATGTTGTTCTCCCATCTCATTCTCGGTCTACCAACTGGGCGCCTTCCTTCTGGCTTTCCTACAAGAAGCTTCCATGCACGTCTTTCATTCCCCATACGCGTAACATGTCCTGCCCATAGCAGTCTACGAGAACTTAACTGTTCTTATTATATTTAAATCTATTAATTGAAATTGAAATAATAAAAACTGTGGATGATGGAGAAACCGAATACATATTTGAAAACACGATAAAAACTGCATTAAGTACAACTATTGGTACTCATGAGACAAAAATCATGTTGACCAGTGTAATTGGCAATAAAATATTTTCGCGATAGTTAAGATGGTGTGATACCTTAGAAAATCGTTAATACTATCTTATTTATATTGTTAATATTATTATGTAATCGGCCGCGGTGGACTAGTGGTTATGCTCCTTGTCTCTGGTCCCGAGGGTCGCGGGTTAAAATCCGGCCGGGGTCGATGGATTTTTTAGAACGGAAAAATACAAGAAGCAAGTCCTCCGGGAGGGACTTTAAGCCGTGAGTTCCGAGTCTGAAGATTTTCAGGCTCGTAAAAGATCCTTAAGCCTAAATAAAAAGGCCTCTGAGCAAAATTTACCGAATTTTCCCGTCCTAGTACTACCTCGGTTTCCTAGATGTCACTATGAGGCGGAACGCTGACCACGGACCAATCCAAAAACATCTATACGAAAACAAGTGTAACTAAATTAGTATGGTTCAATTTCTTCCCTGTAGGGGGAGAGCGCCTAAATCTCGTTGAGGGAAACAAGAGCTTACAAATAAATTTTATCTTGTAATAAACTAGCGATTACCCAGCGTGCGCTGTTACGCTTGCCCGGGAATCTACTTACCCTGAGGTTCTTGGCATAAATGAGCTAAGGGACAGAAATGGTTATTGTGAGTTATACGTAAAAGATAGCCTGAATAAAAAGGCCTGTAAGCAAAATTTACCGAATTTTTCCGTCTAGTACTACATTGGTTTCCTACATGCCACTATGAGGCAGAAAGCTGACCACGGGTCACTCCAATGACATCTAAACGAAAACAAGTGTAACTAAATTAGTATGGTTTAATTTCTTCCCTGTAGGAGGAGAGCGCCTAATTCTCGTTGAGGGAAACAAGGGCTTACAAAAATATGATCTTGTAATAAACTAGCGATTACCCGGCGTGCCCTGTTACGCTTGCCCGGGAATCTGCTTACCCTGAGATTCTTGCCATAAATGAGCTGAAGGACAAAAAATGGTTATTGTGAGTTATCCGTAAAAGATAGACGTAAGCTGTCAATGACTTTTCTAGAATTTTTTAGAGATATTCAATTCTGTGTGCATTAATTTGGTTTATCTGTTATGATTGAGACAACGTAATCCAGTTAAGCGTCCAAAAGCAACTTTTTTAGTGCACTGATGAACTTTTCTCCGGTCCTACAGTACGTAAGGTAATTTGTTATATACGTTAATTGTCCAAATAATCTCTAATTGGTGATAGAAACACCATTCAAATCGGTTAAGCAGTTTTTGAGTCCATACAGATTCATGACTCAGCCACACTACCATAATAACACAGTAATATGATTTTCGTATTAGGAATTCCTCTACAATGAAGCAGATTTCCTACAACGCATTGTAAATTTTACTCCTCCATACATCTATATTCTTTGCATCACTCTCTGTTAATCCTCTTGACACCATACTCCTATGCACTCCTTGAACCCACTTTTTTTTTTCTCCTTCCTTCTGCTGCCATCGCTTCACAATTTAATATTATCTTAGGTATGCTGTCATCTGACATCTTCTTTGCGTGGTCAAACCATTTCAGTCTTCTTTCTTCAATAACTTGTAGAACATATTTTTGAACATCAATTACACTGGTTAACATGGTTTTTGTCTCATGAGTACCAATAGTTGTACTTAATGCAATTTTGTATCGTGTTTTCCAATATGTATTCGGAATTTCTCCATCCCCCACTTTTTTTTATTTCAATTTCAATTAATCGATTTAAATAATTATTTTTGTCCATTGTAAAATAAAACGGGGAACACTTTCATCAGGAGATTTCAGCTGTGGAAAAGATATATCTAGGCAAATGGAATCCTAATATGCTGACAGATTATTGTTGGACCATCAAGACGGATGCTCCACAGGCGAAATATAGCAGACAATCGTCATTTCTTACTTTCTAGGTGAGTCCGAATGTTCGAATGATGTGTAGTTACGAATGTAGAAAATATTAAAGTGTTTGAAATTATAAATTCCTGTCTCTCGGAAACCTTGCGTGATGGAGAAGAACCGATATCATATTTGAATTCAGGAGAATAAATACTATCAGAATAACATATTTTTATTTCTGAGACAAAAAAAAAGTTCCTTTTTTGGTGCTCAGTTTTATTTCTCTGATTTTAATATTTCTAATTTTATTTCTTTCTGAATTTCTAGAAATAATTAAAATGAGAGTATTTACCGCCTTCCTCCAGACGTCCATCCCTGTCTCCAATAGTTTATGTGCTTGCTCTATACATAACGTCCACGTTTCCGCACCATACAATAGTATACTCTCCACTAATGAACTATAAATATGGTTTTTAGTTTTGCTCTGGATGTTTGTACTCCACAGCACCGACTTTAACATTCCAATTGTTTTCCTTACTCAACCTACTCGTTTGTTTATCTCATAATTGCTTTTTGATTCTGACTCTAATATTAATCCCAAATATTTGAATTTGTTATTTAATAATAATAATAATAATAATAATAATAATAATAATAATAATAATAATAATAATAATAATAACAATATAATAATAATAATAATAATAATAATTTTTTACAGGTTTTAAATGTATACTGCTGTGTCCAATATCAAGTTTAGTTCCTCTTCCTCCATTCATCTATGTCCTTCCAGTCACCATCCTGCAGTCCCCTGTCCTTCATCAAATTCATAATTCCCTCTATCCATGTCTTCTTAGGTCCCTCTCTTCTTTTCCTCCGATTTGGAATCCATCCCAAGCCCCTAACTGGCAATCTATCTTCACTCTCTTCACCTGTCCAAACCATTGTAATTGTTTATTTCCCACAAATTGTATAATTTTTTCGTTAAAATTAATTTTTTCTCGGATAATGCCATTTATGATCCTGTCTAATTTAGAGCATCGTGCAGATCTTCTTAAAAAATCAGTTTCTGTAGATTGGAATTTCGACTTCAATATGGCAATTATATCCCATATTTCTGCTCTATAGGTTACACTGAGCAACCAAAAAGAATTTTTTTTTGTCTCAGAAAGAAAAATATATGATTCTGGTAGCAGGTTTTCCCTGAATTCAAATATGATATTGGTTTTTCTCCATCACGCAAGGTTTCCGAGAGACAGGCAATTATAATTTCAAACACTTTAATATTTTCTACATTCGTAACTACACAATATTCGAACATTCGGACTCGCCTAGAAAGTAAGAAATGTCGATTTTCTGCTATATTTCGCCTATGGAGCATCCCCCTTGATGGTCCAGCAATAATCGACCAGCATATTAGGATTCCATTTGCCTTGATATCTCTTTTCCATAGCTGAAATCTCCTGAGTTAGCTCATTTGGTTTTATTTTACAATGGACAAATGGACGAAAAAAGTTTATTAAAAAAATAAGTATTTAAATCCATTAATTGAAATTGAAATAAAAAAAACTGTGGGCGATGGAGAAATTCCGAATACATATTTGAAAACACGATAAAAAAACTGCATTAAGTACAGCTATTGGTACTCATGTGAAAAAAATCATGTTGACCAGTGTTTATTAAACTTCTTACCATCTATTTATAAATATGCATATTGTTAATAATAATAATAATAATAATAATAATAATACATTAATGTTAGTAAATTGATATTGAGCTACCCCTCACAATCACAGTGGTGCAGAGTGCTCTCATATAAAAAGTTACGATAGAGAATAATATCCCAAACAATCCCTCAAAATTATACGTAGATGTAAAAGGGAAACTGATGTCATCATTTTTGTGGTTGCTGTTATGTATTTTTTATGCTTCGTTATATTAAATTTTGATTGGTTATGCTCAATTAATTAATGAATTAACAAGTATACCCCAAGTTTTGTTTTGAGAATATATAATCAAGTTAAGTGATGTATAAAATGTTCAGTTAAGTTTAATATAACAAGCTATGTCCCCTTTTTTGAGTTTGCTTTTGGTATAGTTGATGAAATGTACACTGCAAACAATCAATTAAACAGATATGTATCAGTTATAGCTGCGAGCTTCAATTTGATGTTTCAAAGTGAAAATGTTTTGCGTATTATACCTGCTCAGTGGATTAAAAACTTGTTCAAGCGACAAGTCAACATCCTGACATTTTAAACAAAAATCCCTGCAAATGACATGCAAACGTTTTACAAAAATGAACATTTTTTTAATAATCATATAATATAATTTTATAGGTATATGCTTATGTAATTCTCCGAATTTAGTGCAATACGCCTATATACAGAACATAAAATGCGTGGAAAGGACTTTCTTTATATCCTTAATTATTTCAGCGAGATATTATTTCTCTTTTGAATTTGGTATATTTTGTTTTGCTATTACTGCAACCTAATTTAAAAAAGAGAAATAAACGTTTTAAATCTATGAATACATTAAAAAATATCAATTGATAAAGGAGTATTTTGAATGGATTTTTTTTCTGAATCCGAATACACTCCACCGCTGTGGTCTCAGGTAAGCGTCGCTGCCTCCTACGCAGAGGTCTATAGTTTGGGTATCCGATTCGTATAAGTTTCCTACTTGATTTTTTCGCGGGATTTTTCGTAACCTATATAAATGCCAGGAAACTTTAAGTCCTGTACGCTCTCCTAATGTAATACGGGCATCATCATCACTATCAATTACGGCAAGTATAATTGTAGGCTTTCACGACCGGCATCTTAATCCCTTTTTGGTTCATCGTCTGGGCTAAATGGTCGTGGTACGGTTTTCTTGCCACTCGACGTTTCGTCAACTGTTGCGGTAGTCCTCATCAGGGGATTCTGCGTGCTCTCTGTGAACTCCTTAACTGTCGACTGCAAACTGACTGTTGAGGAGTTCATAGAGAGCACACAGAATCTCCTGATGAGGGCTACCGCAGCTGTAGATGAAACGTCGAGTGAAAAGATAACGGGACCACGGCCATTTTCGTTGTGTTTAGTATGAATATGTGAATAACTTGTGTTTTTCCTCGCCTTAATGTTTTGTTTTCTCGGTGAAAGCCCTGCATTTCACTGATAAATTTTTTTTCAGGGAGGCCTTATTGTATGGTCAAAACGTATGTGTGTTATCCCAAGAATAAAACCTCTCTCCCGATATGTCTTGCCACTATAAGGCTCGGTCGAAATGGGGAATGTTTACTTATCTAATGACTAGTTACATGAAAATAGTGTCATTAACTAAGCAAACAAAACAATTTAAACAAATAAAAAGGTACTTCTTCAATCTAGCTTTTCAGTATCGATCGGTTTCTCTGTGGGATTGAAGGACTGAGGACTGCTGAAGGTGCTGCAGGTGCTGCAGATCCATAATATCTTGTAATTTATATAATAGACAAGCTGAAGATTGCGTAATTCCCATACGAAGCAGGTGTTGTGCTGGTAAATAATGCCCAGTTTTGAGACGATAAACAGCCACTGCAGTTGTTCTCGGTTCAGAAATTTATATGGGATCAGGTTTCTGAACTGACATCGAGCCAATAGCTTGGGTAGATTCAATTTTGAGAGTATGTTTTATGCGATTCTTCGCTGAAGAGTATGAAATATGTTTCTGGAAAGGTAGTAGTAACTTCGCTGATGAATCGCCTGTTCGTTTCCATGAATGTCACTATGCCGTGGGATCCACGGAAGTACAATTCTTATATAATTTTTATGGATAAGTTTAATGGTGTTCTGGCATGTCAGTATATCAGAAGAGCTGGGAGAGAATGTGGGGAATTTAAATGCACCTGTACGGTGAAAGGCTTAACTACGATGGAGAAAAAAGAAAATAAACTGAAATCTCTTTATTTTTCCCTTTGTACCGAAATCAAGTTTTCGATACATGGATTACGTCATACTGTGCAACCAATACGTCATCGCGTCTTCATTTCTTTTGTGATCTTTGTGAACAGTGCCAAATTCTCTCCTACATACCCTTTCCTCTTTCCATTATGCGCTGTGTTCTATCGCGCATCCTCCCCTCTCCTAGTAAACCTTCAAATAAGCTGCGCTTACTAACATCAATGTCATCATCTGTGTATTAACCAAAGAGTCAAGTCGATATAGCTCGGAAGAGCTTGTTTTGTTTATTCGTCCCTTAGGCCAGGGTAGGGTCACAAGGACCGTGTACCCTAGCCCTTGGCGGGATTGGTATGAATGAAAGAGAGTAGGCTTACGTATGTTTCATTATTACTGTTTTGTTTAGAAGGCCGATAAGATTGTTTCTTCTTTCTCAAATTATATTTCAATGTCAAACTAACTATCTTTTATTATTTGAATGATATAACTGACTGTTTTTTTGACTCTTATTGAATATAAGATATCTGGTTTTAGTTAACTTCTGTCTATTTGATTCAGTAGCTAGTCATGTCAGATATGAATATAAAGTCACAAAACTTTCTCAAGCGAATATGATTTCCTCTTTCCTTGAAACTTCCACTATTATAATCTGTATAGCTTACAATATATTACATGCTTAACAATCTATTGAAGAGAGATGAGTTAATCATTGCCTTTTATGGACCCAGGCAAAGATATATTAATTTTGAGCAATCGATGTTCCCAATTCAAGGTAATTATCATAAGTAATGCCACGAGTGATTTCCAAATTATCGATAAATTCACGACTCACGAAGTGAGGAGTGAATTTATCTAGAGAATTTGGAAATCAAGAGTGGCATTTGTTAGGACTATTTAACGAATAAAATAAAGCTGTTTACTCACAAATCATTATTTAACTACAGTTATTTAAACATATTTTTATATTTAAAGTAAACGGTGATGTTTGAAAACTAATGAGAAACGATAGGTAGCCTACGCTTCTACTGCTTCTTTTGTTTATCACTGCAACCAGATCATACTATTTATTGCCAAAGGAACGCAATATTGTAAGAATGCTCTCTAGTGGAGAAAAAATGAAACACATCAATCTGTATATTAATTCATTTTTGATGTCGTATACATTTAAGAAAGTGCAAACAGTGGTTTCTTTTTTTGGTGGTATAATCAATTGCTACAAATGTTGACATGTAAGCACTATTATATACAATCTGGTAGCCGTATTTGTTATAGGCTCAGTCACTGCAAAATAACGGTCAGACCTGTTCAGAATATTAAAAAGGAGGAGCTTTGCTTAATATATGATAATCCTAACGTTGATAATTATTTCGTGAAACACGTCTCTGATTGGTTGTAATACAGAAATCATTGAAACGTGATTGGTCATTGACTCCCATTTGGGGCATGAGTTAAATAGTCAACAACATTGGTACTATACAGCACCCATGTGGTGCACCTTGATGTTGAACACTGACACGAAATAAGTAATGTTGGGTTTCATCATCATCATCAACAACAACAAGTATTAAGCCCAATGGCTTGTTCCGATCTCATTATAGGTCGAATTGGTCCTTCCATCTCTTCAATGATCTTCCCAACAATCTTCTCCTTTTTGGTTTATAATTATACATTCTTCTTACTATGCGCTGTTCATTCATTCGTAATACGTGCTGAAGGTAAGCATTTTGATAGTATTTTATTCTTTCATAGAAATTAAATGTATTAAGTTATGTTCTTATGTCTTCGTTTTTTTTTATCGGTCCTTTGGTATCCTGCTATTGCTCTCAATATCTTCATTTCTGCAGCCTCTATTTGTTTACTATCTGCCGTTGTTAATGTCAAGGTTTCACATCCATAGATACGAGATGGACCTGCCAATACTTTGTAAAAATGCTTGGTTTCTAAATGCAAATCATTGAGTCGAAAATAATTAATTTACTATCGATTTATCCTCGCACACGCTTGAGATCTAAACGCTTAATGCGAATTTGTACCAGTAGCATGAAAGCGGTACGTATCTGGACAAAGATCCTATTGAAAACATTATTTACTCAGACCCCTCTACATGTCCTAGAAATTTGTAATTGGAATTTTCGAATAATCTATATATTGAGTCCCGGGAATTTTCTTCCTACAGCTCTAGAAATAATTTTAATGCAGACCTTAGTGGTGCCGCATTTGGACCGTTACCACCTTCTACTAACTGACGTAAATGACGGATTGTCAGACAAACTTCAGCGTGTACATAATATGTGTATCAGATTCATATTTAATGTCCGGACATATGATCACGTTTCTCCATTTTTTCTCGAATTATCATGACTTCATCTTAAAGAGAGAAAACAATTAGACTGTCTAGTTCTCTTACTTAAGATTCTATATATTCGAATTCCAATTATTTAGCCTCTTGTTTCTAGTATCTATCCTCCAACCATAATTTAAACCCGGATTCACAACATAATCTCCTGCTTAACAAAGGACATCCCATCTTTCCACGTCATATAAAGGCCTACTATCCCCACTTCTCGCAACTGGAATTCCCTACCACAAGAAATCAAGGGCTCGGGGACGTTAGTATATTTTAAAATAAATCCAAATGTATATTTGCTGTAATCTTGGCTTGAACATTACCCTGTGTACGGTACATGTATTAGTTGTTGTTTCTCGTTTAATGTTTAATAATAATATTATTATTATTATTATTATTATTATTATTATTATTATTATTATTGTGTTTATCGTATAAAAGTTGTTTTTACCTGAAATTTACATTGCAACTTTTAATGAATTTTTAATTCTTTATAATTAGTACCGTGTATAGATAATCTATATTGTCAATATATATTTGCATATTAGTGCTGATTGAGTGGAAGAGAAGGTCTTATGGCTTTAACTCTGCAAGAATAAATAAAATATAATAATAATTAGTATTATTGTTATTATTATTATTATTATTATTATTATTATTATTATTATTGTTAGTGGAGAAAGAAAATAAAACTTGAGAAACAGAAAAATATTTAAAATTATAAATGTGTATATAAATAAAATTATTATTATTATTATTATTATTATTATTATTATTATTATTATTATTAATATTTTCGCCCGGTTTTAAATCTTTGTCTTTTAGCATTGTTATTTTTTATAATGAACAGGGAGCTGGCATCATGCATCAACCCCAGACTTGGAAGACTAGGTGATTTTTGTTCAAGGTTTTCTTCCACTAGCATTTGCGAAACCACTGACGAACTGCAAGGCAGTTGTATTTGTACCCTACATGCGAGGTCCTCACAGGGTACTATCTGCCGGGCATTCTGAACCCTGTTTTTTAACGAGGTTGTTACTCCTACTCCTCATGCCTCCAATCTGCTTTTTGGGACAAGCTTTGTCGGGAAAAGCACTGGAATGTTATCCACATGGAAGAAGAAAGAAAGGAGAACCTCGTAACTCACGGATGCAATACATAAGAACTTGAATGAGAACAAGAGTAGGCCTACTGCAGGACATTGAGTGGATAGATAGGGACGAGTGGAGAAGGAAAATAAAAGCTCAGGCAGAGAAATATGTCTGAACATTGAAAATCTGTATATAAATAAAACATAAAATTATCATAAGTAATGCCGCGAGTGATTCCCAAATTATCGATAAATTCACGACTCACGAAGTGAGGATTAAATTTATTTAGAGAATTTGGAAATCAAGAGTGGCATTTGTTAGGACTATTTAACGAATAAAATTAAGCTGTTTGCTCACAAATAAATATTTAACTATAGTCATCGGTGTTTTAAAAATATGTATATATTTAATGCAAACGACTATGTTTGAAAACAAATCAGAAATGTGAGGTTATGTTTATTCACTGCAATTTGATCATTTTATTGCCAAATATGATCGCAATATTGTAAGAATGCACGCTAGTGAAGAAATAGTGAAACACATCAAACTGTATATTATAATCAACATTATAGGGTTATTCGTTTATTTTCTAGTAAACAACTCAGTAAAATCAAGGAATCTGTTCATTATTTGCTATATTCAATGCATTTGTTGGAGAAAAGTAATGCTCTGAGCTATTCAGAATATTAAAAAGTATGAGCTTTCTTTATCACATAAGCAAGAGTTGATAAAGATATATCGATAAAGAGCGAGGTGAACACGACTGTCATGGGTCGTAAAACAGAACTCATTGAAACGTGATTGGTTATTGACTGCCATTTGGGGCGCGAGTTAAATAGTCATCATAATTATTAATAATATTGTTTCCAGAACTTGTTTCTTATTATTATCTAAACAAATTGTGTATTGGCTCTTAGAGCAATGATAATAAAAACTGATGTTCTGTAATAAAATAATCTGATCCATCATAAACCTGTTTATATTTTAATGTAGTCTGGGTGTTGATGAAACAATATGAAATTAGAATATGCAATCACTTAAGGTGGGAGGAACACTTAGCCCAGCTTGATGTGGGTGGGTCTCGGTTCACTCGTAATGCGGAATGTCAGTCTTATGATTGATGGGTTTTCGATTATCTCAAGGCAAGATTTCTAGCCACCAGGCTCAACATAATCCTACTTTACTCCACTGCTACCAATATTTGAAGAAAAAATAATTAAATTTCAACAAAATACGTATCAGTCCTTCAATAAATTCAATTTTCTATATTAATCCGTGTGGAAAACAACGGGAAGCTACCACACCTACACAATTCCCTAGTAAAGCTGCAAGCATAGCATGAAAATGCTATGATTGCAGTGAAGGACCTGCCTTCGGGCAGAATTACTATGGATGCATATTAATCTTAATGCTTTATAAAATTCTTGATATTTATAATAAAATACTGTGAAGTAATACATATACGAGTAAATAAAAATGTCAGAAGTAGGAATTACCTGAACTAAGCGAAATCCTCGGTGTCAAATTAAAGATCGATTTTTCTGTATTATACATAGTCAATAAAATCCCAAATCACCAAATTAAAAAGTTACGAGTCAACTCTTTTAACTTTTTTTTTGTGATTTGGGATTTTATTGACTACTAGTTAATACCTACGTGCGCTGCTATGCCTAAATAAATTAAATATTGAGGGTTAATTAATTATGTGGTATACACTGTGACGAAACAAACATGGCGGTTACTAGAGTAATTTTTTTAATTTCAAATTTCAGGTAAACACCCACTTCAAACGGTCGGATTTCGCTCGGTTTATTTTTAATAGTATATTCGGAGTTTTGTTGTGAAACATCGATAATTGTGAACTTCTACACCTAATGACTTTACAACATAATAAATAACGGCTAAACACTCACTGCATTTGAAAACATGTATATACAAATTTTCACGAAGATCGATTGAACGGTTTAGAAGACTATAAAGGAACAGACATACATTCGTTTATATATATGGATGTGTAATATAATTTTGTCACCAAGAAGGTCCTATTTATTAATACGATTTTTCTGATTTACGAAATACATATTTATTTTGCTAATTAAATCGTATATTCCATGTGCCAATTTTTAACATATGGTGTTGAAGTCTGGCAAATTCCTACCAGGGAAATTAAAATAATTTTAAGTACAGAAATGGATGTTTTAAGAAGATCAGCTGGTAAATCTAGAATGGATAGAATACGAAATAAAGAAATAAGGAAAATTATGGGTGTAGAAGAGGAATCGGACATCATACACATTATAGAAAAGAAAAGATTACAGTGGTATGGCCATGTCAAAAGAATGCCAGAACAAAGATTGCCTAAAATTGTTATGGAATGGATCCCAATGGAAACGAGGAAGGCCGAAGAAAACTTGGATAGAAGGGGAACAAGCAGCTATGAATATCGGAGGAATGGAGGAAGATCAATGGATGGACAGAGAGGAATGTCGTTTGGTTTCTGGAAAACGGCGGCAGCTGCCATGATACCGGATGATGATGATAAATCGTATGTATCAAGTTACGTTACAAGAAATAAAACACGGCGTACTAAGGCTTTCAAGTAAATCTCCATTCGTATAGGTCGGATTTGGTAGATTTTTCGTATAATCGCAGAACAGTCTACACTACGGAGTGCAGAAGAAGGAGAAAAATAAAATGATTGAAACATTAATAACAAATAATGTAAATATGTGAAACATTATGTAACAATAAGCAAATCGGTAATGCATAATAACTTAGGTTATATATAATTTTGTTTTACTGTAGTCAGACAGTTTTAAATAAGTTGGCACCAGGTATTGAGTTTCTCAAGTTTATCAAAATATGTACATATTCCGTAAGTCAGCAAAACGAGACCATAAATTCGGCTTTATGAGGAATTAGCTTGCTTTTCGCACTTCTTGCATGACGAACATTTATACTTGGGCATTCGATAAGTAGTGCCAACACTGCTGTAACATCATAAAAAATATTCATTTTTTTTTTTACATTACGAACTTAATTTACAGTAAATATCTTTAAAATTAATTTTGAAGTAGGGTTGTAGTTAATATTAATTTATAGTCAAATAGGTATATGTTACCAAATTCTTGGAATGCGACGCACTTCATCTGCAGCACAGTTTCTGGATATCTCTTTCATCTGATTGATCTAGAGCTTTCTGGATATCAATTCTTGATTGAAATCAAACACCTCTTAAAGGTTCTTTGATCTTTGTGAACAAGTCATAGTCACAAGGGCTCATTTCCGGTGAATTTGGTTAATGTTCGAGTGCTTCCAAATTCCACCTTCTAAACAAATTCTACTGAACATCTTTTTTTTAGGGCGGTATTACTGACTAAATTTGAGAAAAAGTGATTGTATTCACAACATATTGCGAAACATATTTCGAAACTTTCAATATTACAGATTTATATAATAAAGATAGTTGAACAACTGCTTATAGAAACTGCTCAGAAAAATCACAGCAGACGGCCCACAATCTGATGTCTGTTTCAATATATTCTCCAGATATCGACCAGCTATCCTACAAAATGCTACTCCGTCAACTATTTTAAATTCATTTCAACACAGTCAACGTTGCAGAGTTCCTCACGAAGAACTTCCATCATCAACAACAATAATTGTGTAATAAAAACCATAAATACCCCGTGATATACCCCTTGGTGAAACACGAGTTGTAGTGTAGCATTTATGTATAATAAAAAAAAAACTTATTACAAGATTACAATGGCCACCACTAGGATCGCTGTTTTACAATATTGTTGCCATTACTTATCGAATAGAATTATTATTTTTCAGTGCATTCAATTTGTGTAGCTGTAGATCTATTTATATAATACAGCTATGCCCCGCTTTAAATTAAATGCATCTATTTGCGCTATGCATTGTGTTTTCCAGAGCAGAATTTGTTAATTCCACTGAAATAAATGTGTTTGAAGCCTTGATAATATTGTCTGAATTGCCTAGTTTTATTGAATAGGGATTAATTCATTAAATGTTGACGTTATTTTAGGCATATTGAAATTAAACTTTTAGTGCCTAAAGTCCTATTTGTAAAATTTCGGTTCATCTCCATTTCCAATCCAACAACCTGGGAATCCGTTGTGAACAGATATCAACAAATTAAATTAAATCAAACGGTAATTATTTTCTTGTCAACTAACGATATTACAATATAGAACTTCTGTATATTTAATACTTTACAGTATGTGTGGGCAAATGTGCAGCTTCTGGGGCCACTGATTTCAATTCCCTGATAAATTCACAGGTTATTGATAAACATTTGATGAAATTTAATCATGTCATTTAATTAGAAATGAATATGTATAAAGTTATAAAAGGAATTTAATTATTTTTCAGGATATAACTTTGTTTAAAAGTTCAGTGATTGATTGGAAATTGAATATCAGTTAGAAATTGAGAGTTGAAAGGAAAGTGAGTAGTAATTTTAGTTAGGCGTGTAATTTGCGGTATTCAGAAGGAATTTGCAATCGGTTTATTGAGTTAATGGTACTGCATGATTGAAATGTGTGGTACAGCAGGGAATTAATAGAAATCCTTCTCTCTAGCGAGGAACAACATGTATTAATATCGTGAATACGTACACAATATGTTCAACTGATGTATATTGTGTTGTTCAAGTAATTCTGAGGCATTCCCATTAAATTCACTTAGAATAGCGTATTTTTGTTCAAGCAAACTCGAATGTGAACAGGCAGAAACAGTAGTTCGAAAGAGAAAAATATATCTCAGGTTATAGGTTTTTCAGAGTTTTTCCTCGTCTCTAAGAGGAATAGCGGTCTTAGAACTAGAGGGATCTATATGCATTTTCAGCTAATTCCTATGGAATGAACCTATTAAAGTTGTTTTCGTATAGACATTTTTGAGGATTTTTTTAAAGATCTTCACCGATCCAATCTATTTTCTTCTTTTGCTTCGTTAAACTCTACAACTACCATCGAATGTTTTGGCCTTCTCAACTATCTATTTCCTCCATTCTGTTTTTTGTCTTAGAGGTATCCAATGTGTGATTCAAAATAATTCCACTTTCTATCCATTAACATGGTTCTATATACTAGAATGACACATTGTTATTCATTTTTGAACAGGTCATTGGGTGCTTAATTAACACATTGAAAAAAAATACATAGTGCCGTTGAAGAAAACAAAGTTAATATCAGTATTCTGTTAATAAATAACTCTACAAAGTTCACTAACCTCAGTATTTGGAACGAGGTACAGATACAGTAAAACGTGTATAATCCGGAACGTGAATAATACGGAAATGTGTCGAATATGAACAAATGTATTGGTCCCTGCGAAATAATAGTAATTTTACGTATATTTTTTGTATAAAACAGAATCTGCCCAACACGAAAACGGAAGGATATTTCTACACAATTCATGAAAAAATTATAAAGCGGAAAGACAGAGAAATATAGTATATTACGATGCGCGGTTGGGAAGTGGTTTTTACACAATCGAGGAAAAATGTTTAAAAACCGAGCGATAGCGATGTTTTTAATTTCCGAGATTCTATAAAAGACTTCACTAACGTGCGTTGTACATTATGTTTTGCGCGATGGTGTATTCTAAATAATAAATAATAGTAAAATAATAACATTTATGTTGGGAAATATTTGCGTTCATTATAAACAATTGACTAACGTTAACAGTGTGGGCAATGTTTATTAGTTGAAAGAACAGGAGGCCTTGAGAACAATTATTGATAACATGGTCGCAAGTACGTATTTATTGTTTTATATTGTTTCAATTAAAGTTCAGTTCATTTAAGATCCAGTGATCATTTCATATAATGTATATTAACACTACCTTTTGAATATTTTCTGTATATACATTATATGTAGTATACATAGAGGGCAGTGGTTTTACTTCCCGCATGTGGGTGTAAATATAATATTACAGTACAGGTATTTAGGTTGGCAACCCCGAAATATATGAAGTTGAACTTTTAATAATGGTTCGCCATTGCTGGTAAGTACGACAAAACGCACTATCGCGCAAAAAATTAGTTTCCACTTCATTGAATTCCCGTTAGGCCAAAAAAAAAAATGATTCCTGCAGCCGGGTGAATTAAATATTTTACCTGTACCTGAAATATTATTTCGGCCTCACTGCACACCCGTTATGCGAAATACAGATACCTGTCTTTAAAATAACTATTGCACAGTAAAGTGTTAAATTAATTTAAGTTCCGAAACCGATCTTTATAGGCAGCGTTCTGAATTTACGGAATAAAGATGACTAAAACTTATGCATCATTGTCATTAAATAAAAAAGTGAAGGTGATTGCAGATAAATCTCCAATTTTCCGTTCCGATGCTCCAAAATCAAGCTCTAGCTGTTGCTAAATCCGTAGGGAATAACGATTTAAAGGAATCTTCAGGTTGGTTAGACAGTTTTAAAAGGTAACACAATGTAGTGTGGAATGAAAGTTGTGGGGAATCAAAGAATGTCGACGAAAGTGTGGTTGGTGATCGGAGACCGAAATGCATACTTCAGTTTCAGGACACGCGCCTAAGAGACATTTTTAACGCTGACGAAACGGGACTGTTTTTTTTTTCGCGCGTTACCGTCGAAGTCTCTCATACGTACTATACTTCACGTTTAAAAGTCACCGGAACTATAATTAATCCAAGGTACGTAAAATACATATACGGTACTCTAGAATCTAAGATTACACTGACCAACAAAAAGAAACTTTTTTCTGTCTCAGAAAGAAAAATATGTGATTCTGATAGTATTTTTTTCTCCTGAATTGAAATACAATATCGGTTTTTCTCCATCACGTAAGGTTTCCGAGAGACAGGAATTTATAATTTCAAACACTTTAATATTTAATACATTCGTAACTACACAATATTCGAACATTCAGACTCACCTAGAAAGTAAGAAATTACGATTTTCTGCTATATTTCGCCTGTGGAGCATCCCTATTGATGGTCCAACAATAATCGGTCAGCATATTAGGATTCCATTTGCCTTGATATATCTTTTCCATAGCTAAAATCATTTGAGTTAGCTTATTTTTTTACAATGGACAAATGGACAAAAAATAGTTTATTAAAAAAATAGTTATTTTAATTCATTAATTGAAATTGAAATAAACTGTGAGCGATGGAGAAATTCCGAACACGTATTTAAAAACAGAATAAAAAACTGCATTAAGTTCAACTAATGGTACTCATGAGGCAAAAATCATGTTGACCAGTGTTATTAATAAGTTTTAGTTTTTTTATAATGCGGAATTTTGTCTAATGTGAAAAAAATGGACCCATGCAATTCCGCTTTGTGCAAGTTATACTGTACCTGTTTTTGCAAGAACTCCAGCCAGACTGTATCACCTTTGTTATTTGAATGTCCCAAATTCCATTCCCAAATACATGAATTTACGACTAGATTAGATTATTGGCAAAATAGATTTGAATCATTTATCAAATACTTTATATATGCAATGCTGCTACAGGAAGCTGCGTGACTTTGTCTATTAAATGCTTAGAGACTTGGCGTTATTTTTTGATTGTTAATTAATTTAGGGGCCTACTTGTTTGTCCATATTGCATTACATTATTACTATATGTAACGAAATAAATTAAGCATAATTAATGTAAATAATTAATAATTAATTGTATTTTATCTAAACCCTAGCATACCGGAAGGTGAAATAGGGTTCTGATTATTTGGAGATTCAATAATAATTACCGTCGGTATTTTTTCCCTCGTAGTTGTACAACAATTGTATAAAACAATTTTTCATTTTGCACTTGCGTAAAAGATAAATGGAATACTCTGCTTATAAACAAATTCGGGGACAATGGAAAAAAATGCTAAAATCTATAAAATCTTTGATAATTATGATATCTATAATTCAGTGTTGTGGATGGGATACAAATAGTGCTATATTATGTGTACAATGGTTTTCAAATAATAGAAGTTGAAAAAGCTTCCAGTGGCCTGCAGTACAAATCCAAATCACTTGGCCCAGTTTGTCTCACGCAACCTTCAACTTAAACACTAAAGTAAATCTCTCTACAGGCCCGCATTATAATTTTCTTTCTAAGAATGTTAGCGTTGAAATTGTAGATGGAAAAATCAATGACTTTATCTGTCAACTGCATCAGCATTGTAATATTTCCTCTTATCGGACAATAGCAGCACGTTTTTATAGAGGCATTGTTTACGTATATCTAATACTTTCAAACTTATTGCCATTCATTTCACATGGCGATTCAAAAAATAATTTGTTAGAATTGTGTTCATATTGTATGAAATATCCAACTGCATCAATAATGTTGTATAATATTATCAATAGATTTACCATATGTTATGTGTGGGTAATTTGAACCATTTTATAAAATTACCCGATATACATTTTAAAATAAAACTGTCCCGATTGCTACATTTTCCAACTTCTCACAAAAAGTTAAAATTAAGTGTTTGAGTTGGATTCGCCTGGTGGTGTAATTGATAACACGCTGGAGTACCGACCCAGATTTCCGGGTTCGAATCTCGTCCAGGCATTTATTTTTCTTATGACACACTCACACACACACATATATATATATATATATATATATCCGTAGTAATTCTACCCGACGGCAGGCCCTTCAGTGCAGTCATAGCATTTTCGTGCTATGCTTGCAGCTTTACAAGGGAATTGTAGGTGTGGTAGCTTCCCGTTGCTTTCCTCACCGGTGAAGGACGATGATGATGATGATGATGAGAATAATGATGACCATATGATTTCGGTGACCGTTTGGGCCTTAAAGGTTTCCTGACATTTGTCTTACAGGTGAGGAAAAACCCCGATAAAAACTTCACCCAGAAAAACTACCCCTACCGGGGGTCGAACCCGGGCCCCCTGCGTGACAAGGCAGCACGCTACCTCGAGACCACAGCGGTGGATATATATATTATTTATAGTGATCTGCTTCCATTATGTTTCCAGTTTCCTTGTTTGTGACATGTTCTAATTTTGACTTTGTGGCACTTCTATGTAAATAATCCATTTCCAGAGCTCTTAGTCTATTATTGTACTACTTAACTGACTTTCCATACATTCCAACATATTCTACCAATTTTTAACAAATATATATTTTTTTTGTGTCTTTCAAAAATCTTTATCCCAATAAAATAATATTCTATAAATATGGATTCCGTTGACCGCGATGATCAAGTGGTTATGTTCCTTGCCTCTAGTCCGTTGCTCTTAGGTTCAGATACTGCCGGCGTTGATGGATTTTTAGATTGAAAAAAAATCCAAGGGAAATGTCCTCCGGGAGGGAGTTCAATCCGTAGGTCCCGAGTCTAAGATTTTCCGACTCGTATATTAACCCAAGCCTAAATTAGCGCCTCTGAACAAAAATTCACCGAACTTTACCCATCCACGTAATACTTATGTTGCTTCCCAGATGTATCTTTGTGACGATTTACTGACCACTTATAACTCAATGACATGTGTAGGGAAATAAAGGTAACTGAATTAGCTTGGTCAAGAAACTCCCACTAGAGGAACACCCATGTCTCCATAAGGGACGTATGGGGTTGACGCACAGAATCTTACACAATATATATGACTAAAGCATGGAACTCACTTCCCAGTCATGTCATCACTATCATTATTTAAGACCAAATTAAATGATTTCAGTTCCACACAATGAAATTGCTATCTGCATAACAACTATAATCAACACTTTGTATGTAACTATAAATGTTCATCTAGGAAGCTTTTCTTACTTTATTTTATTATATTTCTATTCCATGTTTTGTTAGTGTTAGCACTTATTAGACCACATACACATTGTCCTTTTTTTAGTCTACATGTTTATAACATTTTAAAATTCTAAGCATTACAATTCTGGAAATACATGCCATTGTGCATTACAGGGACTCTTGTCTTCCCAACTCCTTTACAAAAATGTTAAACTGAAATATATAAATCAGTTATTCTCCCAGTTACATTATATGGATGCGAAACATAGACTCTTACTTTAAGAGAGGAAAGAAGATTACGAATATTTGAGAATTAAGTTCTTAGGAAAATTTCTGGACGAAAAAGAGATGAACAGACAAGTGAGTGAAGAAAACTACATATAGTGAGCTACATGATATGTAGGCCTATAGGAAGCCAGATATAATAACAGTTAAATCTCGTAGGCTGCGATGGGCAGGAAATGTGGCACATATGGGGGATGAAAGAGGTGTATGGAAACTTCTGGTAGGAAAACCAGAAAGAAAACGACCAGTTGGTAGACCAAGAATGAGGTGGGAGAATAACACTATCCATGAATTGAAGCAAGTAGATTATACAGAGGATGATTGGAAAACATTTGCTCAGGATAGGCGTGTATGGAGAACTTATATCCGCGCGGCATGAACATATGGGTTCGACAGAGCCAGTTAGTTAGTTAGTTAGTTATAATTTTTGTATGAGTTTGCTATTCACTGATTGAGTGAAAGGGAGAGCCTTATTGTCTTACCTCTGCCAGTTTAAATGAAGTAATACGTTATTATTTTTTTAATGAGCCCTTGTAGGACGACGCAAAGTACTTAGATGCATTTCCGTTTACTCCATATGTCCCTCGTTTCTTTATTATTGGCTTTCTTTCTCTCTTCTGTCCATGATGTTTCAGTTTCTTTCTTCGATTTGTCCTCAACATGTTTATCTCTGTTTATGATGTCTTCTTGAGTAACGTCTGCCAATATTTAGGCCTTTTTTTACTAAATCCATCCATTTTATAGTATGCACCTCTGGTTTACTTCTATTTTCGTAGAATTTTAATATTTGTTTTAAAAGCCTATTTGAGTCCTTTCATTTAATATACCCATAAAAGTTTAACCTTCGTTTTCTAATATCACTACCAATTTTTTATTATTGATTTCGTACATCTCAATGATGGATAAATCATATTTGAAGAGAAAAATTATACGCTCAGACCGGGACTTGAACCCGGGACCCTTGGTTCTCTAGACCAAGTGCTCTACCAACTGAGCTACCTGAGCAAGTACCGATCTAAACGCAAATCTTTCTCTATATACATTGTAATTCCCATCCACCAAATGCTGTGAAGCCATGCTTCTATCTTGCAAATGGCGGCTCCTTTATTAAGAAGACATATTTGGGAATTATACATTAATATTAATAAAAACTTGGAAAAAGCCGTGCTGGCTGTAATGTATAATTCCCAAATATGTCTTCTTAATAAAGGAGCCGCCATTTGCAAGATAGAAGCATGGCTTCACAGCATTTGGTGGATGGGAATTACAATGTATATAGAGAAAGATTTGCGTTTAGATCGGTACTTGCTCAGGTAGCTCAGTTGGTAGAGCACTTGGTCTAGAGAACCAAGGGTCCCGGGTTCAAGTCCCGGTCTGAGCGTATAATTTTTCTCTTCAAATATCACTATCAATGTCTGTATATAATTTTATTTTATTTTCCTTTTGAGTCCAATGATTCACCTATGACTTGACCTAAAATTTTTTTTATTACTTTGCATTTTTTTTCACCATATTTTCGATATATTTTTTCTGTTCAAAGTTTATGTTTCAGCTCCATAGAGCACTCTGGTTTAATTGTAGTGCTATGGAGTTTTAATTTTGTATGTATTTCCCTAAAGTTAAGCATTTTTTATTATAGGCCTAGTTGTGGTGAGTAAGCCGAAATGCAGTTTCAATTTTTTTTTTTGGCATCTACTTTTGTTGGCTTTAGTTTCGATTCCATTTTCCTGAATTATTTTATCAAGATATTTAAATTTTGAATCTCGTTTCCATCCATCCATAGTAATCCTGCCCGAGGGCAGGTCCTTCACTGCAATCATAGCATTTTTCATGTTATGCTTGCAGGTTTACTAGGGAATTGTAGGTGTGGTAGCTTCCCGTTCCTTTCCACACCGGTGAAGGATGACGATGCTGATGATAATGATGAGGATGATGATGATGGCCATATGATTTCGGGGACCGTTTGGGCCTTAACGTTTTCCTGACATTTGTCTTACAGGCGAGGAAAAACCCCGATAAGAACCTCACCCAGAAATCTGCCTCGACCGGGGATCGAACCCGGGCCCGCTGCGTGACAAGGCAGCACGCTACCTCGAGACCACAGCGGTGGACATGAATCTCGTTTAATTTTTCTATATTTGGTTTCTGGTATTTGGAGCTTGTTTATTGCATGAAGTATGATCCTTTTTCAAATGAAATATATAGACAAATCCTCTGCAATATCGTTTAATGATTCGTTCTGTTTTTATCCTGCTATTATGTCACGAGTTGAGATTGCTGGATCATCAGGTCGGTCGCAGTGGCGTAGTAGCCCTACCTTTCACTCCGGCGACCCTGGTTCGATTGCCGCCAGGGTAGGGGATTTTAAATCTCCACCTTGGGTCAGGGTGTGTGTTCTGTCCTTGTGTCTATATGTGAGAATAAAAAAATAAAGTTATAAAAAGGTAAAAACAAGAAGGAAAACGGTGTAAACGAGAAAAAGAAAATCAGCATATGCTAGGCAATCTATCTTCAGTTTTCCTCTACCTAATATGATTGGTTGATTACATTTAATATTTGTTTTCTGTTTACGTTATTATTGTATTACTTTTTCAAATATTATTATTATTATTATTATTATTATTATTATTATTATTATTATTATTATTATTATCATCAACGTCAACGCCGTCGCCATCCCCATCATCATCGTCATCTTCATCTATTATCCATCCATCCGTAGTAATTCTGCCCGAAGGCAGGTCCTTCACTGCAATAATAGCATTTTCATGCTATGCTTGCAGTTTTACTAGGGAATTATAGGTGTGGTAGCTTCCCGTTGCTTTCCACACCGGTGAAGGATGATGATGGTGATGATGATGGCCATATGATTTCGGGACCGTTTGGGCCTTAAAGTTTTCCTGACATTTGTCTTGCAGGTAAGAAAAAACCCCGATAAAAACCTCACTCAGAAAAACTGCCCCGACCGGGGATCGAACCTCGGGCCCGCTGCGTGACAAGGCAGCACGCTACCTCGTGACCACAGCGGTGGACATCATCAATTATATAGAAGCGAAACATGGTGTCTAACTTTAGAAGAGGTAGGAAGTTTAGTATTTGAGAGTAAAGTGCTTAAGGATATATTTGAACCAATGAAAGGCGGCCTTGGAGGCGCCTTCTGTATACAGCAATGTATAAATTTACTCAGACAGTGGAAAATGAAACATTAATTATCTGGGACGGTATTGAAACGCACTAACGGTCCCTAAATTGCAGTCAATATAGCTTATAAAAATATGGATATGGCCATTACACAAAATGCACATTTTATCAGAGATAGTCACGTGGTACTTGTATATTCATAGAGTAAATAATAATTATTCCAAGCGACTTGTTACGGGAGTTGGTAGATTGGTATCTAATCAAGTGTGAATTCGATTCCCCGTGGGAGAGGGGTATGTAATTGGTGGTCGCATGGGAGAAATGTTTGCAGTGCTGTCTTGTGTTTGTATAGTATATTATTCATACATTGATCCAATTTATGCTTGTATCTGCGAATATCTGATTTAACTCTGTCAAAATGGTACTAATATTGCATTTATGTAATAATAACAATACATTTTATTGGGCGGCTCCGTGGTATAAGCTGTTAGACGCTTCCCTCTCAAAGTAGGGGTCGCGAGATCGAATATCGGTCACTCAATGCAGATTTCGTGGTGGCTGAAACGGAGTTTCACAGGTTTTGTCGGGTTTTCTCTCGTTATCCCTTGTCACAAATTTCGTTCATCCATCCCTATAACGATCCGTCAGGCACTGTCGGCTGGCACCCTTGTCGTTCACAAACGTCTAAAAAATAAGAGCTTCATCAGATCTCATTGTTTGACCTGACCTATAGATGGAAACGAGTGGTGGATATAATTTTGATAATAAGTTTTATTCAGGATTTGTTTGAATATATTGCCACCCCATTGAGAAAAGCTCTTGCTTGAATGCAATCCAGTTGTAGAATTTAATACATATAGAACATACAGTATAGGCTACCATACAAAGTTATACTTACTAAAAAAAGGAAAACAGTAAATACATATTTAAGAGCAAGTTTTCATAATAAAAAATGGACTCTGACACCCACAGGCCAATGGACTCTGACACCCACAGGGGCACGCCGTAGCGTAGTGGTTAAGGCACTGAGCTACAAGCCGGAGGGTCGAGGGTTCAAGTCCCGTTGGGGTCAGGATTTTTAAACTGACCCAAACCCTCTGGCGGCACTATGGCCCTGGGGTCGACTCAGCCTCTAACTGAAATGAGTACCAGACGCTTGTTCTGGGGTAAAGGCGGCCGTCACGCAGGGCTGACAACCCGGCTGACATAAAGTGCCGATTGTCTAGAAAAAGTGGGAGCCTTAACCTCCTACTACCCCAAGGGCCTCCTGAGGCCTGTTGTGGGATCACTTTACTTTTACTTTACTTTACTCTGACACCCACAAAATATGTACCGGGGAAAATGAAATAAATAATAGATGAATATAAGTTATACCAAATTGAAGAAATAAGTTAAATATTTTAGGATGTGAGCATTTTATTATATGGGTCCGAAACCTGGACAATAAATAGAAAACAAGCCAACAAGCTGTTAGCAGTGGAAATGGATATTTGGAGGCGATCGACAAGAATTTCAAGAAGGGATAAGGTCAGAAACGGCACAATATAGGAAGTTATACAAGTTGAAAAAAAAACATATTTGGAAAAATAGAAGAAAAACGTTTAAAGTGGTATGGACACCTCATAAGAATGGAAGAAGAGAGAATACCAAACAAGATTCGTAATGGGAAATCTAATGGAAGAAGTGGAAGAGGCAGGCCTAGGAAACGATGGAAGGATGGAGTGAAGAGAAGTATGGAAGCTAGAATTTTGAGGGAAGAAGATGCTTTAGACAGGAACCTCTGGCGACAAATCACTTTGGGTTAAAGACAAACACTGTATTGTCGAATATTCCTAAATAAAAAAAATATATGCTATACACTATGACGAACAAAACACGGTGGTTGTTGAAGTCAATTTTTAATTTCGAATTTCAGGCAAACTCCCACTTTTAGTGGCCGGATTTTGCTGATGTTTGGATAATATCCACCACACTGAGTTTCGTTATGAAAAATCTAAAATTGCGACCGCTAGAGCGATTTTTAAATTTTCGTTTGAGGTGAACTCCTAAAACTAATGGTTTTGAACGTAATAGATAGGGGCCAAACACTCTCTATGCCTGAAAACGTGTGTGTACGATTTTTCATGAAAATCAGTTGAGCGGTTTAGAAGTCACAACCATACGCAGTCTGAATTTTCATATATAAACATAACGTGTTTCTTAACGATTTGTTATCGTGATTTAATAAAGATTCGTGAAATCGGACATAATTCCGGCATTACAAAAATCTGAGCAAGCACACAGGGTGATTCATAATTCCTATTACAAATTTCTGGGGGTTATAGAGAGGACTTGGTAGATGAAGTTTTGATAAGGAACGCATATCCGGTAACGTATCATTTCGATGTTTTTTTTCAGAAAAAATCCCAATTTCCCTCATTTTTCTCGCCTCGGGTACATGATAGGGGCATTTTAATGGTACCGTTTAAAAACCGTTCGTTTCGGAAGAGAATGAGGTTGGAAGCATGATCCTGGGATAAATAGTGATGTTGCTGTAGCTGATTGCCTAAAATTAACCTAAACAAAATCCTAATTTAAAAGGATTAAATGGACACCCTTTAACTTGGAAATGAGAGCTAATTCGAGCTTTTCATTGTCTATTTCGTTATCAGTGAAGTCGATACACTTACGAAACATTTACTTCATTCCAGTTACATTTTCATTGTTGGCTAGTGTTATTATAGTTTAGAACGACTGTTTTATAAGGTACACATTTTAAAATTGAAATAATTTTAACCTCAACGGTGTTCAATCATGGATATTAAAAGTGTAAATAAGTTTTGCAGGGAAAATTAAATATATATATATATATATATAATTTGTTTTCGAAGAAATATGTGAGAAGGGATAGAATTCACAACTGCACCCCAAATTAAGAATCCCTACTGGATTATCGATGTACTAGATCTAAATAAACAGGAAATAATACATACATTAGTAAATATGACTTAGGAATGGCAAATTTGTAAAAAAAAACTTTTTAGTATATATGCCTATATAAACTAACCCTTTACGAATATGGAAAACAGATGTTCATGGCCGCGCGGATATTAGTTCGGAAGAAACCTGTTTAAGCTCCGTTTCGTCTAACATGAAACCTATACCTCGAATAAGCGAGGTTCGATCTCCAGACCCCTTACTTCATGTATACAGTTGTTAATGAAAACATGTAATTTGAATCAAAATTAGAATTGTCGGTGGAACATTGGTTACTTTAATATGTATGCTCCAAACTCATTTGAAGTCGTTAATACTTTTAAAATTCATTACGAAACACCGTTATGGTCACTATGTAAAAGTTAAAAATATAAAATTGATATCTGATCTCGGTTGACCTCAACTATTAAAGTTATTTGCTTTCTCTTGAAAGCGGTGGGAGACGAGTCTCTAACCGCTTTCGCCACTGAGCCGCCGCAGTCAAAAAATAATGTGAATTAATGGTATAATAAAATTAAACTAATCATAAACTAATTAAATTATATAAATAATAAATTAATAAATTAAAATAATTAAACTAATAATAAATAGTATGAATAATTCCTATACTGCTAAGTAACAAGATGAAAAAATATTGAAATGATAGAGTAATTTGGAGAATGACAGTAGATCAATTGGGCCCATATAGTGGATGTCTTTTATATAAAAGGAACCTAACATCCTAAATTGAATCTACGTTATTGATATTTTCCACAGCAATATTTTATAGTAGATTAATAAAACATTGTACTAGACATATATTTATTGAATATATTAATATTTACTGTATGCAAATGCAATTACATTTAAAATATCCTTCATAATTTTAATGAAGATGCATTAGATATCATTTTTTTATGTCGAAAAGGCATTTGATAGGCTGGAACTTAGAGATGTAATAAATATTTTAATCGGCCGCGGTGGGCTAGTGGTTATACTCCTTGCCTCTGGTCCTGAGGATCGCGGGTTCAAACCCGGCCGGGGTCGATGGATTTTTTTAGGATGGAAAAATCCAAGTTGTAAGTCCTCCGGGAGGGACTTTAAGCCGTGGGTCCCGAGTCTGAAGATTTTCAAGCTCGTAAAAGATCCTTAAACCTGAATAAAAAGGTCTCTAGGCAAAAATCTACCGAATATTTCCTCCTAGTACTACCATGGTTTCCTAGATGTCAGTATGAGGCGAAACGCTGACCACGGACCACTCAAATGACATCTGTACGAAAACAAGTGTAACTAAATTAGCATGGTTCAAATTCTTCGCTGTAGGGGGAGAGCGCCTAAATCTCTGTTAAGGGAAACATGGGCTTACAAGACGATAAATATTTTAGAAATATATAATGCACTAAATGGTTTGACTTTACTTAGTAGGATATTTATATTAATCATTTTAATAGAATACAAATAAACGGAAAGCTGAGAAAAATACAAATCAGAAGAGGAGTCCGCCAGGGGACTCATTGAGTCCATTACTATACAATTTAGTAATACATAAAATCATAAAAGACATTAAAAATGAAGATGGATATAGAATGGGAAATAAGGATATCGATATCGTATGTTATGCGGACAATGTAGTGTTGATTGTGAATACAGATGATGATTTACAAATATTATTATATGGATTCTATATGAGTTTCCGAAAATTTAATAAGAATATATCACTAGCAAAAACTAAAACGATGACAATAAGTAATGTTCCCTTAAGATGCAAGTTAGAATGAGAAAGGAAAATTATTGAAAACGTTATGCTAAATATTCCGGTGTGGAAATAACTAGCTGGAGATCTAAATCACACAACAGGCTAATAAAACAGCGAGAGTAGCTAAGTGTATGAATGATATCATATGGACAAACAAATACTTAGGTAAAGATACCAAAACAAGAATACATAAAACAGTGATACGCCCAATATTGACCTACGTCTCCGAAACAAGAGCAGATACTGTTGAATCAAAACTAACGTTAGAAACTAATGAAATAAATATTCTGAGAAAGATTGTAAGTAAAACTAGGCAATAGGTGAATGGGTGGAAAAAAGATTTGAATGGAATAAACATATATCCTGCATGACACCAATAGAATTGTACGCATAGCAAGATATAAGTTACGGGAGGAAGGGAAAAATGGCACCTGGAAAGACCAAAAAGGAGATTTGAAGGACTCTTAATTATAGATGGAACAGATCATGGACCTAAAACAAAAATAAGAATCAGTTTCACTTGTTTGGTGCTTGGTTCCTGTTATAAAAAGACTCTTAATTATGGATGGAGCAGGTCATGGACCTAAAACAAAAGTAAGAAGAAGATAAAGAATATCAACAAGAGAAAAACTTAGGAACTCAGTTATAAGGGAGAAAATGAAAATTGAAGGCACTATTTTAGATTATATTAAAACTCTGCAATTAAGATGGTACGGACATGTCCAGCGAATGGAAGAGGATCGGATACCAAAATCTGTTTTGGAATTGAAACCTGAGGGAAGACGAGGCAGCGGAAGACCTAATATCTCCTGGAGTCAGGGAATATATTTATACATGAAGGAGAAACATCTACAACCAGGAGATTGGATGGACCGACAAAATTGGCTATTCGGAATCGGACGATGTCAAATACATTAATCAACCGATGATCTATCTATTTAAAGCTTTTTATCAGTTTCACTAGTTTGGTGCCTGGTTCCTTTTATAAAAGGACTCTTAATTATGGATGGAACAGATCATGGACCTAAAACAAAAATAAGAATCAGTTTCACTTGTTTGGTGCTTGGTTCCTTTTATAAAAAGACTCTTAATTATGGATGGAGCAGGTCATGGACCTAAAACAAAAATAAGAAGAAGAAGATAAAGAATATCAACAAGAGAAAAACTTAGGAACTCAGTTATAAGGGAGAAAATGAAAACTGAAGGCACTATTTTAGATTATATTAAAACTCTGCAATTAAGATGGTACGGACATGTCCAGCGAATGGAAGAGGATCGGATACCAAAATCTGTTTTGGAATTGAAACCTGAGGGAAGACGAGGCAGCGGAAGACCTAAAATCTCCTGGAGTCAGGGAATATATTTATACATGAAGGAGAAACATCTACAACCAGGAGATTGGATTGACCGACAAAATTGGCTATCAAATACATTAATCAACCGATGATCTATCTATTTAAAGCTTTTTATCAGTTTCACTAGTTTGGTGCCTGGTTCCTTTTATAAAAGGACTCTTAATTATGGATGGAACAGGTCATGGACCTAAAACAAAAATAAGAAGATACAGATTTTTATCAGTTTCACTTGTTGCTTGGTTCCATTTATATAAAAGTAATCTGCGTATTGTAAAACTTCGTGAAATTATAATTACGTACATACATACATACACAAGGACTTTATTAAACAAAAAGTAAGATACATACAATGTTAGTTACAAATATGGATCGCAGGGGCAGTAAGCCGTACGTCCTGTTGACAGTCCGTTACAATAAGTTGATGTTTAAAAACAAAAACAAAAAAAGAAAGCACAATAAATTTACAATTAGATATCAATACAATTACATTATACATTAACTTAGTTATGTAGGATTATAAATAAGTAAACACACATACTATTGCACAAGAGTTATCACTACGTATATTGGATGGAAAAACATGTTCGTAATTCTGAAAACGTTAAACAAAACATGTTTTTGTGAGAAAACCTGAGCTATTAAAAAATAAATTGGGTTATAGAAAATATCACAAAGGTTATAAAAACTATTTTAGAATAGCTTATTTCATACATTATTCAAATTCTGTGTGGAATTGTTTTTGTCCACCGTCCATCATAATTACTAACTTTAATTCACGAATATATTTACTTTAAAAATTTAGGCGTAGGAGTAGATGTATACTGAATATTTCTCGTTAATTCTAGTTTCTACCTGTCAGGTGATATGAAAATAAAACACAGTTTGTAATTTCGTATAAACTATTTAATTAATTTAAAATTGTATTTTTAAACGCTGATAGAATGCACCTCATTTTTGTTTCATGAAGCCATAAAAACGTATTTATAACTTAGGGTCGTCGGATATGAAATTGTTTAATATGTATTATGATGTTGTTCTTTGTCTTTGGGCTTTGTCCGAGCTCCAACAACTTCTCATTCGGGCAAATTAAAAAACAAATCTAGATATATTAGCCCACTGTTAACTGGCGATTGAGGGCAGTTACTTTTTTATCTTCTTATAGACTAAGAGGCTCTTTCCCTACATTCCAACCCGTAGTATCGCCCAACTTCTCTCCAAATTTTTAAACTTAAAACATATGGAATTTGTATTCTCCCAGTTATATTATATTGATGCGAAACATTGAATTTTATTTTAAAGGAGGAGAAAATATTAAGAGCATTTGAGAATAAAGTTCTTAATAAAAATGTGTGGAGCGAAAAGAAATGTACCTGTACCTTATCTTACATAAGAGGGAGGTACTTGATTTTATGGCAAACCAGATAAATAATAACAAGAGTTAGTTTTTGTATGCGGCGATGGGCAGGACATGTGGCACAAGTGGAAAATAAAAGAGGGGCATGGAGACTCCTTGTAGAAAAACCAGAGGGAAAGTGTCCAATAGGTAGGCCAAGAATGAGGTGCGAAAATAAAATTTGATTTGAGTAGTTTATACAGGGTATTTTTGGAAAACATTGGCTCAGGATAGGTAGGTGTATGGGGAGCTCATGTTCGCGAAGCCATGAATCTGCGTGTTCTATAGTGCCAGTAAGTTAGTTGGTATAGACTTGAAGGTAAACCCTGACTCTTTTATTAGTATCTGTGTTGTGATAGTTTCTGTCGTGCGCTACATGCGATAATTTTGTAGTCAATTATACTTGAATAGATCACATGGAGGAAACTTGAATAGATAGATGGAAAACTCTGCGGCCATCACTTAAGTGTTGGCGGTGAGCGATCCATTTTGGTCCTCCTTAATAGGTAGAACCCCGGGTTCCTGTAAAATACATTAGCCCCGGTTTAAATTTTGAATTCAATTTGAAGTTAATTAGCAGAGTGAAGTCGGAAGCGGACCTTTTTGGGGTTCTATTCCAGCATTTGCTCTTTGGATTGAGGGAAACCGCTTAAAACCTCAATCGGAATAGTCGATCACGCGGGATCTTGCCAAGTTTGGCTTTCGGATGACTCTATATTGGGAGGGCATCCAGGCTTCTCTTTATTTAAATATAATGTGCGTACATTTCAGATTATTACAATTAATCATTCAATTATGGTAACGTGCATTTTTTAATTTTTGTTTTATTCTTCAGTTGTTGCTGTTCTATCTGTAGTTGTCAGGTGATGTCAGTTTCTCTGGAACTGGTGGGATGAACCTGTAGCAGTAAGATTAGTTATTAGTTTTTAATTTGTTGTATTAATATATTTTATTAATATACATTATATGCTAATGTTGTGATTGTAATTTAATAATTGTGTAATGTGTTTCTGTGTGTGTGTGTTTGTGTGTGTGTGTGTGTGTGTGTGTGTGTGTGAGTGTGTGTGTGTTTGTGCCCTATCAGCTTTCACTGGTCAAGTGTTGTCCAGGATCCATTTTGGACGCATTTGTTTGTTGTTGGCTGTTTCATAGGTTCCCAGCGATGCCACGAGTGGATTATCATGGCCTTCACATGTATTATAAAATTTAAGAGCCATGCGTTTAATATACTCCTCGATTGTTTCTGCACCCGTTTGATCGTGTAATATGTCAACCGGTGTTACACGCGGTAGTTTTGTAATCATATATAATAATTTGTTTTGAAAAACTTGCAGTTTCTTTATGTGAGTTCTAGCGGCGTGTCCCCATATGGGGCTTGCGTACGTGAGTACTGGCCTTAAAAGTGCCTTGTAGATTGTTAGCCCTGTGTATACATTCAGTTCAACTTAGAATCACTTATAAGTTCAAATTCACATTTGAAATGCCTCTTCAGTATTAACAGATGAGTTGATATTTTTAAGTCAGATAGTAGTACCAATTCACTTTTGTTTCCGCAAGTACAAAAATGACGTCACAGATCCATCAATGAGTGCGCGAGGTATATGTTATACTATAAGTAAATAAATACAACAATTAATAATTCATATCTTAAATTTTTGTTGTTTAAAGAAATTCAGAAGATATTATTCTATTGAAGTTATTCTCATTAAAGTATTTTCTATTCTTTTAACAAATCTTCATCGATACTTCTTAGTTGGCACCGAATATGGCCATGACAATATATATGTGTGTAAATACTGTAGCGGTTGTATTTTTTGGGTAGAGAACTTGGCACATAATATTACAATGAGGAACGTAAGCTTGGGATCATTTACCATTGACATTTTACCATTAGTAGTGAGGGCTAAGTTGATCAAAGTAAATAATAAATCGGTCTAACGGTCGTAATTTTAGGTTTTTCGATTTTTCGAAAGTAGATATTCCTTGAAATAAAAGAGAAGGGCATTCTATAAAAATCAACGAAATCCGACTGTTGGGGAGAGAGTTTACATGAAAGCTATAATTTAACACTGTAATTAACGTGAAATGCGTTTCGCCCTTGAATAGGGCATCAACCGGGTGATCATACCAGTATTTTCACCCTGATGGTGTGGGCACAAATTGGGCATGTTTCTCATCTTATCCCATCACATTTACTGGTATCTGTGATTTTAATACAACAAATGTTCATCCCTGATTGATTGCTGACTCTTTTAGCAGAATTACTATTGAAGTAAATTGTTTTATGTTATATATCGTAAAAGAACTACAATCCTGAAGAAAATAGGTCGCTGAGCAAAATTTACCTCCATCAAGTAATATGACATTTGCCTACTAGATGCCCATTGAGGTAACATGCTTACCATATATCACTTTCGACATCTATAAGGAAGTGAAGGCAACTAAATCAAATCGATCAGGAAACCTCAGAAAGTGAAGTCCAGGGCCTGACTTGAGCTGTAAATCCATAGGATGGATAGTTGGTTGGATGGATTGGGCCCACTCTGATGTATTTATGTTGAGTTCCATTGTTCTAATGCTTTCAGTAATATATCCTGTCATTATAAAGAGTTATAAATTAAATCGATCAGGAAACCTCAGAAAGTGAAGTCCAAGGCCTGACTTGAGCTGTAGATCCATAGGATGGATAGTTGGTTGGATGGATTGGGCCCAACTCTGATGTATATATGTTGCGTTCCAGTGTTCTAATGCTTTCAATAATATATCCTGTAATTAAAAAGAGTTAGATCATATTTTCTAATCTCATTGGAGCAAG
Source organism: Diploptera punctata (assembly GCA_030220185.1). Classification (NCBI taxonomy): domain Eukaryota; kingdom Metazoa; phylum Arthropoda; class Insecta; order Blattodea; family Blaberidae; genus Diploptera; species Diploptera punctata. The sequence goes on along the minus strand of JASPKZ010008381.1, from coordinate 781,907 downwards.
CCATTTCTACGGAGAGTTATATCTCGGAGAATGAGAGGAAGAGAAATCATGTGGCCTAGTAGCGCATATATCGATTGGTGTTACGATTCACACTGACACCTCGAAATAGGTCGAGCATGGTCGAAAGAGATCGAGAGCTATTCTTACCATTTCTGATTCATCGAATGACTTAAGGGAGATAAGCCATTTCATCCTACCATACAACTAAAGACTTAAAATAATATCCCTCACGCAGGAATTGCGTAAACTAATTAGTGTTTATAGTCCGATTTTGTTGGTTTACGAAGTAAGTATTTGTTTTCATTAATATTTAATGGAAGTGATACTATGAGGTTTATTTTAATTATTAATAATTGAGTTAGAATTTAACACCTCACCTCATAATTGTAGATTTATCGAAGACTAGTTTCGATACTTCTGTTTACCATCTTCAGCTCTGTCTAACTGTTGAATTGGTGGTTGGAGATCTTATAGGTTGCTTCATGCTCCCTCTGTTAGCTGTATGATGAACATAAGCAGGAAGAAACCTACAGGTTCGCCAACCACAAATTCAACAGTTAGGTAGAGCCGAAGATTGTACACAGGATTATCCAAACTTGTCTTCGAGAAATTAACGATTAAAAAGTGAGGTGTTACATTCCAATATATTATTGTTAAAGTAACTTCTTTATTTTCTGAATATAAATCTAACTAATTGAGTTTTGTTATTATAACAAATGTCAGCTTGGAGAATTCCTTATCGTCATTCTGTTATTATTTATTGTATCTTGCTTTGATTGTTTTTGCCTCTTACCTATTCCTCTTTATATTTTATTAATTTTGTATGTTGACAATATTGTGCTTGCCTATGGTAAGGTATATTTTATTTTGTAATGTTTCTTCCAGTACATAAAGTTCTATGTTGCTAGCATAGTGCTCAGTTCCTGTACTGTAATTGGTTGCATCCAGAACTTCTTAGCCAGTAATTTTGATTTAGTAAATACTAATTTTCTTATTGGCTCCTTCGTGGCTAAATGACCGCGTCATGCAGTTAGCGGTGGTTTTCTAGCAGTGTCAGTTGTAGCAAAGGTCCAAACAGACTCCAAGATACAAACTTATATGCTACTAGGACATTCGATAAGTAATGGCAACACTGCTATAACACCACAAAACATTTATTTAGGTTACTTTTGACATTACGAAGTCAACTATACGTTGCCAACTCCTTGAATACGACGCACTTCATCTACAGCACCATTTCTGGATATATCTCTCATCTGATCGATCTATAGCTTTCTGGATGTCAATTCTTGATTGAAATGGAATGCCTCGTAGGCGTCCTTTGATCTTTGAAAATAAGTTATAGTCACAAGGGCACATGTCTGTTGAATTAGGTGGATGTTTGAGTACTTCTAAATTCCACCTTTTAAACAAATTCTACTCATCTTTTTAGGGCGATATTACTTACTGAATGTGAGAAATAGTGAATGCATTCACAAAATATTGTTATTTCGTGATATTCAATATGACACATTTATACAAGAAAGACAGCTGGACAACATACTAGGATTACTGTCATTACTTATCGAATGCTCCACTATTTCGTAGAATGAAATCGTTCTAAAAATTATTTTAGTTTGTGCTGTGTTAAATAAATTATATGATTTAATATTTCACAAACATTTAGTTATTTATTAAACATAATCACGCACACGCTATTGAGTAACACTAAAAAATTAGGACTGGAAGTAAATATCAATAAAACTAAATATATGGTCACACGTAGAATACATTATATGATGGAAATGGACAGCTAATGAGAAATGAGGGAAATTTTGAGGAAGTGGCTGAATTCAAATACCTAGGAACAATAATCACAAATAGGAATGAGATGCACAAAGAAATTAAACATAGGCTCAATTCTGGAAATGCGAGCTATTATGCATTTCAGAGACTCTTGATGTCCCAACTGCTTTCAAAAAACGTTAAACTGAAAATATATAAAACTATTATTCTACCAGTTATATTATATGGGTGCGAAACATGGACTCTTACTTTACGGGAGGAAAGGAGATTACAGGTATTTGAGAATAAAGTACTTAGGAAAATTTTTGGACCAAAGAGAGATGAACAGACAGGTGAATGGAGAAAACTACATAACAATGAACTACATGGTCTTTATGGGAAACCGGATATAATAAGAACAGTTAAGTCTCGTAGACTGCGATGGGCAGGACATGTTGCACGTATGGGGAATGAAAGATTTGCATGGAAGCTTCTTGTAGGAAAGCCAGAGGGAAAACGGCCAGTTGGTAGACCAAGAATGAGGTGGGAGAATAATATTAACTATGATTTGAGGGAAGTAGATTACACAGGAAATGATGGAAAGCATTATCTCAGGATAGGGATGTATGGAGAGCTGCTGTCGCGCGAGTTCGATAGTGCCAGTAAGTAAGTAAGTAAGTAATTTTGATAAGTCGTTATTTTTTCGCGTGCTATTAGAGTGAAATATTACGAAGAAAGACTACAAGCAACGTAAAAGTGAAGCAGAACTCTACAAGAAAGTTAAAATTGTAACAGTTTCACTTAATTACTTGCGCTTTAGCCATTCAATGGAACGTGAAGATAAATGAAGCTTCTAAAAGTCGGTCATAGCGAATCCAATCAATAGTGAATCGAAATGCATTAAAATGAAGTTAACCACAAAATATAATATTTTGGTCCAAATAACCTGGGTAAAGCTGAAATATCTGTTATCACAACACGCTTTTACCATTCACCCCTAATTCAGCTATTATATGTAGTGCCAAACCACATAAGAAACTCATTTCTGCGGATTCTATTTTTTTGATTCACATATTATCGATAAAACCCACATCACCAAATCAAAACACTAAAATAGTCAGTTTGTTCTGATAGCGAGGCTATCATTATGAAGATAGTTATTGATTCAATCAATCTAATATATAAAAATGAATGTCTGTTTGTTTGTTTGTTTGTTTGTTTGTTTGTTTGTTCGTACTTTATGCGCGGCCATATCATTGATCCGATTGAGAGGGAGCTTTTTGCAAAATGTTCAGGATACTCCCGGGATGAACATAAGTTATAAGAGAGTTGTGATACCCAACTCCTAAACCCTTAAAAATCGCCCTTTGTAGTGGAAAACGTGAAAAAAGTAGCTCTTTGGACGCTTAAATGGCTTACGCTGCCTAAACCATAACAATTACACAAAATTAATGTACACAGAATTCAATATCTCAAAAAGCTCTACAAAACAATTCTGGACAGCATATGTTTATCTCTTACGGATAACTCACAATAACCATTTTTGTCTTTCATTGATGCCAAGGAGATCGAGACAAGTACGTAGATTCCTGTGCAAGCGTAGCAGCACATGGCAGGTATTCTTTTACGAATAACTCACAATAACGAATTCTGTCTTTTAGCTCATTTATGCCAAGAAGATCGAGATAAGTAGATTCCCGGGCAACACTGGATAATCAGCACGGGTATCTTAAATTAATTAGGATACACATTTATAATTATTTTTCATTTTACTTATTCAATAAGTTCATTAATTTTTCTTCTTTCAACCCATTTATGCCAATAAGATTGAGATGATTCCCGGACAACACCGGGTAAACTGCACGGGGTATCTAAACATAATTACGATATACATTATTCTCCTTATTTAACTAAACATAAAACACATTAATTTTTCGTATTTCAGCTCATTTATGGCAAGACGATCGGGATAAGTAGTTTCCCGGAAAACGCCGGGTAATCAGCACCCCAACAGGTCCGCTTCCGACTTCACTCTGCTAATTAACTTCAAATATGAATTAAAAATTTAAAACGGGGCTAATGTATTTTACAGAAACCCAGGGTTCTACCTATTAAGGAGGACCAAAATGGATCGCTCACCGCCAACACTTAAGTGATGACCGCAGAGCTTAAAATTCCACGTTTTGCTTCCATATAGTATAACTGGGAGAATAATAGTTTTATATATTTTTAGTTTAACGCTTTTTGAAAGAAGCTAAGACGACAAGAGTACTGTAAGAATTAAAAAAATAATTCCCATATCTTCGAATTATAGGCACCGAAATTGATAGCACTCAAAAATTGAGAATAAGTTTATCATTTTCAGATTATTATTTTAGAACTTACTACTTTTTCGGAAAATGGAAAGGGAAGGTTCTGTATTACATAATAGCACGAATTTCCAAAATTGAGTTTATGTTTAATTTTTTTGTGCATCTCATTCGTATTTGTAATTATTGTTCCTAACTAACGAACAAACAGGCTCTATCATGGCCGCGCGGACGTAGGCTCTTCATACATCCCTATCCTGAGCTAATGTTTTCCAATCATCCCCTGTATAATCTACTTCCCTCAAATAATGGATAATGTTAATCTCGCACCTCATTCTTGATCTACCAACAAGGCGTTTTCCCTCTGTTTTTCCGACAAGAAGCTTACTTGCACGTCTTTCATTCTCCATTCGTATCACATTTTGTGCCAATCGCAGTCTACGAGACTTAACTGTTCTTATTATATCTGACATCTTATAGATACCATGTTTAACAATATTATGTAGTTTTCTCCATATACCTTTCCATCCTCTTTTTGGCGCAAAATATTATATTTTATTCTCAAACACACGTAACCTTTTCTCCTCCCTTAAAGAGTCCATGTTTCGCATCCTATAACTGGGAGTATTACAGTTTTATATACTCTCAGTTTAACATGTTTTGATAGAGTTGGGACGACAAGAGTCCCTGTAATGCAAATCAGTGTTATATCCAGAACTGAGCCAATGTTTAATTTCTTTGTGCATCTCATTCCTGTCAGTAATTATTGTTCCGAGGTATTTGCATTCACCACCTCTTTAAAATTTCCTTCATTTGTCATTAACTGTCCATTTTCATTACCGGTATATAATGTATTTCTACGTTTGAATATATATATATATATATATATATATATATATAATATGAAAATAATTCCCATATCTTCGAATTATAGGCACCAAAATTGATAGCACTCAAAAACTGAGAATAAGTTTATCATTTTTAGATTATTATTTTAGAACTTATTACTTTTTCGGAAAATGGAAAGGGAAGGCCCTGTATTACATAATAGCATGAATTTCCAAAATTGAGTTTGTTTAATTTTTTTGTACTTCCAATTCGTATTTGTAATTATTGTTCCTAACTAACTAACGAACCAACAGGTTATATATATATATATATATATGAAAAGAAAAATGAATACTTGAGTGGGGATTTGAACCCGAGTCTCTAAACTCTGTACGTTTAGCGCTCTAACGACCTGAGCTACCCAAGTATTCCTATTCAAACATACATTTTTCTTATATATGTAGTATTCTCAATTCACACAAGAGGTAGCGGAAATTCGTTCCGACTGACATCTAGTGGCTAACATAACAGTTAAGCAAATTTTATATATGTATGTACACGTGTATATACACTCTTGTTGATGTTTATATCCAATCCTACATCAGTTATACCAAATATTGTAATAGTGCCAGGAAATTAAATGTTAGATTAATTTTTTTATTAGCAGTTACATTTAACTGCTCTTCACTGCCTAATTCCTTTAATTGTACTTTCTTGACTTCCAAATGTAGTTATGTTTAGCCGCAATCTGCAACACATGTCGTGTTCCCACAATGCTATTCATATCGCAACTCAATTTCACGTTATAAATGAAGAATATATCCATCGCCTCGTTGTACACGTTGTTGAATAAATAAACACAATTACAGCTACTGCATAATTGAAAATGTTACGTTACAAGAATAAAATTTTAACTCTCTATTCATCATCATTTAATGTATTTTCACCATTAACTTTTAACTGGAAAAGTCACTAGATAATACCTGCCAATATACTTATCAGGAATAAAATTTTTCACGTCATCCAGCCAAGTTTATATTTAAATAAAATTGTTCAAACGAAGTTTTATACATACCGAAAAAAGTTATTCAACATTATCATTACCCTCATCCTGTCACAAGTGACGATTTTTATGAAGTAAAAAATGAGAAAATATGTATACGGAAAGTGTTTAAATATGACAAAAAAGAATATATATATATACCTTTTTTGTCATATATAAACAGTTTTCATTAAATATATGCATATTTTCTAATTTTTACTTAATAAAAATCCTCACTCGGAACAAGCAACTCTTGCCTAAACCAGGAAGTGAAGAAGAAGAAGAAGAAATCCTCACTTAGGACAAGACGAGGATAATGATAATGATGAACGACATTTTTCGGTAGCTACGTTTAAAACTTCGTTTGTGTGTGGGTATATATACATACATACATACATATATACATACACAAGCGTTACTGCTATAAAGTAAATATTCTCTTTAAATATGTTATAGTGGCGACTAGATGGCAGTTGGGACGATTTCTTACTACCTCTCGTGCAAATTGAGAATACCGTTTAGGCCTATATAAGAAAAATAAATGTTTGTGTTAGGATTCCTGAGTAGCTCAGATGGTTAGAGCGCTAAACGCACAACGTTTAGAAACTCGGGTTCAAATCCCAACTCAGACATTTATTTTTCTTTTGATGTCATATATATGCTAAATGAATCTATTCTATTCTATAAAAATATCTATTCTATATATATATATATATATATATATATATATATATACCTTGCCTCTGGTATCGAGGGTCGCGGGTTTAAACCCGGCCTGGGTCGATGGATTTTTTTAGGATAGAAAAATCCAAGGAGCAAGTCCTCCGGGAGGGACTCTAAGCCGTAGGTCCCGAGTCTGAAGATTTTCAGGCTCGTAAAAGATCCTTAAGCCTGAATGAAAAGGCCTCTAAGCAATATTTAACGAATTTTCCCGTCCTAGTACTACCTTGGTTTCCTAGATGTCAGTATGAGGCGGAACGCTGACCACGGACCACTCAAATGACATTTATACGAAAACAAGTGTAACAAAATTAGTATGGTTCAAATTCTTCCCTGTAGGGGGAGAGCGCCTAAATCTCTGTTAAGGGAAACATGGGCTTACAAGATACAAGAAGATATATATAGGCTAAATAAATCTATTCTATTCTATAAAAAAATCGATGTTCTATATATAATATATATATATATATATATATATATATGTCTGTCTGTTTGTCCTTTATGCGCTGCCATACCGTTCTTCCAATTGTGATGGGTCTTTTTGGAAAACCTTCAAGAGTTTCCCTGGAAGGTTTTAGGCTATAAGAGATTTGTAATACTCAACCCCTTCACCCCTAAAATATCACCCTTTTTAGAGGAAAACTTGTTTTTCGGAACTCTTCGGACGCTTAAACGGCTTACGCTGCCTAAACCATAATATATATGTTCGAAATTAATGTACACAGAATTGGAAATCTAAAAAATCTACAAAAAAGTATGCGTTAGCGTATGTATATCCTTTACGCATAACTCACAATAAACATTTTTGTCTTTCAGCTCATTTATGCCAAGAAGATCAGGATGACTGGATTTCCGGGCACGCGTAGGAATGCACGGCGGGTATTCTTTTACGGATAACTCTCAATAACCATTTTTATCTTTCAGCTCATTTACGCCAAGATCGGGATAAGTAGATTATCTGGCAACGCTGGGTAATCAACTCGAGGTGTCTAAAAATAATTATGATATACATTTATAATTATTTTTCTTTTTACTTATTCGACTAAATATAAAATATACTTAATTTATTTAGGATAACAACGAACTCCGGGTATTAGCTAGTAATTTAATAAACCTATTGTTACTCCAGCTTCTCTAAAAAAACATAAAACTGAAAATACATAGAACTGTTATTCTCCAAGTTATATTGTATGGATGCGAAATATGCGAAGGAGAAAAGTTTAGCAGTATTTGAGAATACATTTCTTAGAAAAAAATTAGTACCAAAGAGAAATGAAGAGACAGGTGAATGGATAAAACTACATAACAGTGAGCTATGTGATCTTTATAGGAAACCAGTTATAATAAAAATAGTAAAGTCTCGTAGAATACGATGGGCAGGACATATGGCAAGAATGGGGAATGGAAGAGGGGCATGAAGTATCTTGGAAACACCAGAGGAAAAACGCCCAGTTAGATCAATAATGAGGTGGGAGAATAACATTAACCATGATTTCATGGAAGTAGGTTATACAGAGGATGATTGGAAAATGTTAGCTCAGGATAGGGATGTATGGATAACTTATCCGCGCGGACATGAACCTACTAATTCGATAGTGCCAGTGATTTAGAGTTTGTCTAGAGGGGTATGTTTTATTTTCTTTCCAATTTTCTTTATTACACCAAAGTTGGTAATATAATTTTACCGCGACACCAATGTGCAGGGTTGACACCATCTTTCAACATGTACATCATCGAGTCATAGATCAAACATCATTTTATTGACTTATTTAATATTTGAAGGAAGTGGCACTGTGAGGTAAGTTTTGAATATAATAGTAGTTAGATTATTCACGACTCACCTCATATTTGTACGTTTGTTGAAGACCTAGGTTTCGACGCGTTAAGTATCATTATCAATTTTTTATAACTGTTGAAACGTCGGTTGATGATCCTGTAGGTTAATATCCGCTCCCTCTGTTGGCTGACCGTTGAACTTCCGAATCAAATTTTTTTGTCCGGGAATTTCAAAATTCATAATTCTTTCTATTTTTGTGGATGTAAATTGGACGATATTTTGCGTCAACCGGCTAAGCTCCATTATTTTAAAAAATGAGAATTTGATGCCATCTGTTGTACTGGCTCACGAAGTAAGTGTATGCATATTTATCGCCAAATATTTAAAAATAGCCTTATTTTTAAAGAAAAGTAAACGCAATCAGTCCTATCAGACATTCTGTGTTTTGCAACAAACGGATATAAAACCAGATTTTCATAAATGTAAAGTAAAGTGATCCCACAACAGACCCGGAGGCCCTTGGGGTAGGGCCTCCGGGTCTGTTGTGGGATCACTTTACTTTACATTTATGAAAATCTGGTTTTATATCCGTTTGTTGCAAAACACAGAATGTCTGATAGGACTGATTGCGTTTACTTTTCTAAATGTATTCTGAATATTGCATCATGAAACTAAGCGCCGAATGTTCCCGCTCTTAGATTGTTGATACAACTGTCAAAGAAAATAACTTGTCCAGTATTGATGGATTTTCGCTACAATAAATAGTGAAGTTTGACTTAAACTTTAAACTATTTTTCTCAAAACTCACATAATGGCGCATAGCAGATCGATGCATAACACCGTCCAATTTTGTCCCAAATTACGAGATCCTTAGATTTATCTTTTTCTAATTTGGCTTATGTTTCGATTCAGCGTTTTTCTGGCCATGCATATAGATTTGTCTGTTTCCCGATTTAACATTTCTTAAGGTGTTCTTTCATACTTGTATTCAAGTTCCTCTTTGTTTCTCCTATGTGTTTTTTTTAAATCTTTGCAATAAGTTTTATAATTAATCTGATTCCACTTTTTAAAAAAATAATAATATTAGGCGGCTCGGTGGCACAAGCTGTTAGACGCTCGGCTATCACCGCTGGGGTCTCCAGATTGACCCTCGGCCACTACATATAGTTTTCATTACAGATGAAACAGATAGCTGTTTGGCTGGATACGGGATACCGGCGCATCGTAATGAGAGCGCTCGCATGGGTGGAGCATGAAATATCGGGCGGTCTCGGTTGAATTCGGGTATTTTCGTTCATGAGCGAACATAGCATGTGTTTCATTGAATTGTTTAATTGATTGCAAATACGATTATTTGAGCTTATTAAAAAACATGCTATTGTAGTTTGAGATTATAAAAATATTTTGTAAATAATTCTAAAAGATTTAACGACGAAAAATGACATCGGTAAAAAAAAGATCGCCTTTAAAAGAATATTTTGAAATAAACAGTGACGATCCAAAGCCTGCTGTTTGTTTGTTATGCAATGTTAAAATTCTCATGGCGGTGAAGAAACAAAACTAACTTAACTCTTTTTTTATTACTTCATGGAATTGATCGATCTATCTTTCAATTGGATGTTACGGTTAAATACATAGGTGGTGGTAGGCCTATATATATATATATATATATATATATATATATATAGGCATTTATTTTTCTTATCATACCATATTAAGCTTGCATTGCTCAATGTTAAACATTTAATTATAACATCGATAAAGCGTCACTGCTATAAAGTAAAATAAATATTCACTTTAATTTGCTTACTTGATATAGTCAACTACTAGATGGCAGTGAAGACAGTGTTCTCGCGACATCTAGTAATAATGGAGAGTATAATACATATATAAGAAAAAAAATAAGTGTTTGAATTGGATTCGCCTGGTGGTGTAACGGATAACACGCTGAGGTACAGACTCAGAGTTCCGGGTTCGAATCCCGTCCAGTCATTTATTTTTCTTATCATACCATATATATATATATATATATCGAATTCGTCGAAAACATCTTGCCAATATAACAAAATGTGATTCAAGAATATTTTCTCAACGTATTGGTGTGCATTTCATATGCTTTTATGTAAATTATAGTTTTTGAATAAACTCTTGACTCACCCTGGAGAGAAACTGGTATTCATTTACCGTAATTTGTCTTTAGTGCAGTTTGAGTACTAATGTTTTTGTTCTAAAATGTAAATATCGTGATTATATTTGTTATGTAGATTAAATAAAGTACCTAAATGATACATTTCGTATTTTCTAAATCCGACATCCGGCCGGATAGTAAATTTAGGCCGGATAGTTGCCGGTTATCCGTTTCATCTTTGGTTTTCATGGTGGACGAAACGGTGCTTGAGCAGGTTTTTCTCGAGGTTTTTCACGTTTTCTCCTGTCACAAATTTAATTCCATCGTACTCATCCATTTCGTTCATCCGCTCCTCTGACGGAGCGTCATGTGTGATCGGCCGACACACTTGTCGTTCAGAAGCCTCTATAAAGATAGGGGCTTTGTTTCATCTCATCCCTCGACCCAAGTTTGAGTTGGGCACGATTTGAGCAGGACACTGTATTCGTAACATCGAAACGCCCTCACAATATTACACAGAGAAAACATACCAACGACGATAAATATACTAGAGGAAATTACAATTTTAAGAGAAATCAATAACAACCTGATTTTCAATGAGAACGTACCCAGTTCGCGCAATCAGCTGTACAAAATAATCACAACTAAGTCAGTGTTTCAACGAGGGTCAACAAGTACAGACCTACTTCGTTCTGCTGATGATGGGGCTAGTCCCGAAAGGCCTGCAGAGTGTTAAAACATTTTAAGTTGATGAGACGGACCTATAAGATTACTATTTTATAGTTTTATTGATCGATTTTATTATTGTTATTATAAGTTGTGATAACTTTCGATAGTTAGGTTATAGCCTCTTGGATTTTCAGTTTATGATTTGAGGTTAATAGTGTTCTTACAGATTATAGTTAGAAGCTGGGAAGTAAAATGAAACGTGGTGTTATAAATCTGTGGAGCGAGTGTTCAAATGCAAACGGAATTAGAGCTACTTTAATAGCGTCGTAACAGATACCACAAATTACATATACTAGCAGATGCAAGAAATACGTGTCGCTACTATACTAACGCAAGCGTTTGAGTTGTACTTAATTCGTTAAATTTATCTTCATCTTAATTTATAAACTTCGTTAAAATTATTAATTTCATAATATCGTTCAATACAATACTTTACGATTTTAGAAGAAGCCGGTAAATGCAATATTACATTGCGTGTTTTTCATTTCACATGTGCTTATTATTTGTTCAGTTGTGAAATGAAAGTCTTAAGGACTATTCGGGGGAAAACATTATTTGATAGGATACACAATACAGATATTAGAGATAAATGTCAAATTCAAGACATAACCAAATTTATTACAGAAAGACGAAACTATTGGAAAAATTATCCATATAGAAAGAATAGAATATAGCAGACTTACAAAAAGTGCTAAAGAAGATAGACCAATATAATAATAATAATAATAATAATAATAATAATAATAAATATAATAATAATAATAATAATAATAATAATAATAATAATAATAATAATAATAATAATAATAATAGCTTTATTTTTCGGTAGAAGATCAAGAGGACGACCAGCCAAGAGTTGGATAGACAGTGGCTGCATATCCAATACTTCTTCCTCAGAGGAGTGTTTTGGCAAATAAACAGGATAACAATCCTACAAATAAAGAATAATAAGAAGACGAAGACATTGTGTGCACTGTAATATTCACAAAAGACTACGGAACTTTCTCCAACATAAGCATTAATCATGGCAAACTTATGGATTTCTTGAAGTAGTTCCTGCTTGCAGATCTAAATGAGAGCTATTTTATCATAAGTAATGCCACTAGTGATTTCCAAATTATCGATAAATTTATCTAGAAAATTTCTAGAGAATTTGGAAATCAAGAGTGGCGTTTGTTAGGACTATTTAACGAATAAAATTATGCTGTTTACTCACAAATCATTATTTAAATACATTTATTTTAAAATATTTATATATTTAATGTAAACGGCGATGTTTGAAAACAAATGAAAAACGTTATGTTTCATTTGTTCATCACTGCAACCAGATTATATTTATTGCCAAATAGAATCTCAATAGTGTAAGAATGCATCCTAGTGGAGAAAAAATGAAATACATCATTACAGGTTATTAATTAATTTCCGATGTCCTATGATGTAAGTATGTCAATTATATTTTTCTGCAAAGTTAATTCCTGAAAAAAATATTACGTTTAAGAAAGTGCAAAGAGTGGTTTCTTTTTTTATGGGTATAATCAATTGCTACGAATGTTTTTCTATTATGTCTCGCAAGAAGAATCTGGTTACATTCATACAGTATATATATACAATCTGGGAGCCACTTGATAAAATGAAAGTGATAAAATCGAGGTAAAAAACGACTGTGATTGGTTGTAAATCAAAATTAATTGATATTACTTCAGCAGACCCACGCCTTCGTTTATAGACAGTTCCATTTTCGTGGTAAAAAATCCTTACTGATTTCACCAAGGTACTTTTTTCGTCTGGCTTATTGCCTTTGAATTGTCCCGCAAGGGTATTCCTTTTGGCAGCAATGTTACCACTGGCATAGCTCTTCGGGGTCATTTAACAACTCGACAAGGTAAATATACAATTAGAGGGATAATAATAATAATAATAATAATAATAATAATAATAATTTGTTTTCAATGCCACCATGTCATTTCGACATTATGATATTCTCTCCTGACATGGCGTTATTGTAACCCAGTTCGGAGTTTGGAGCGCCTTGAAGGCGGAGATACGCTGCCCCGATGATATATGATAGGTGATAATGATGATGATAATGATTAGCCAGGAGAGACCTTAATCCTAAACTTAATGAATATGTTAATGGTGGTAAAGATGGCCAGATGATGTTGGGGTACCGTTTGGGTCTTAATGTTTCTTGACATTTGTCTTACAGGTGAGGAAAAACCTCGAAAAAATCACCCAGCAAACTTGTCTCGACCGGGGATCGAACCCGGGCCCACTGCGTGACAAGATAGCCATTACTATCGAGAACCACAGCGGTGGGCTACCGTACTCGTTCGACTAATGATGATGATAATAACGAATCCTAAATAATAATAATAATATATAATGATATGTATTAACGAGAATTATCCTAAATTTAGAGGGTTTGTCTTCTAGTCGACTTCAGTATCAAGGAAGAAAGGAATAGGTTACACATCGATACTGCGTAACTACACAAAGCACTCTGTTATTACTTTTCCAGGAATTCCTGCATCACTTAGGGATGTTACGCCATATGTTTCTATCTTGTACATCGTCCTCCATTGCACCACATCTTTCGCGATGATGTGAGTTGCGTCCAATACGGTCTGTTTACCTTTTTAAGTACGTGAGTTGCGGCCCGGTGTACTTTTTGTAGTACGTGAGTTGCGGCCAGAATAAAATGTCCTCGAAAATTACATTGCTGACGATGCTACTTTCGCGCCGAAAATATGGGCTGAATTTTCTTATTCAACAAGGCGAACAACAAACAGCTGTGTATAATTTCACAAGAAACTGAATAGCCTTTTCTCAAGCAGTCATCACAACATATTTCAATTAGTTCACACTTTATTGGATATATAGTCTGAAATATATATTTATTTAAGGAGCAAAGGAAAACGAACGAAATCCATCCTGGAAAAATAAATGTTTTTACAAGAACAAATGCTTGCTCTGGAAGAAAAAACTGTGACTAGACTCCAGTACATAAAGTCAGTTTCTTTTAATTTTTTTGCCTGTTTCCAATTAATTAATGTAAAATAGCACGACAATAATAAATGGCTGTTTTTAATAACATACAAACAAACATTTTAACCACGCCTCCAACAGTCCTGAGCCTGTAAATGGGAAGGGAATGTTAGCTTGTCTTTGAGATGGATTTGGTCACCCTTAAATTCTCTAAAAACAACCTACGTATCTACGTATCTAACACCACCCATGGGCCGCAACTTACGTACCCAGCGAACTTACCTGGGCCGCAACTCACTTACCCAGCGAACTCACCTGGGCCGCAACTAGCGAGATTTTCTGGTTCTGGGACGCAACTCACCGCCTCCGCATCTTTCCATTGACATTTGCCCATTCTGTATCCAGATAGTAGCATGTCGTGCTCTTCCTCCTCTCCTCTTAATTTCCCATTTTTGTACAATCCTGGGTATTCTTCCTTCTGCCATTCCACGTACATGTCCGTACCATTGTAGTCATTTCCTTTCAATTGTGACGACGCTTTCTTCTTCCACTTCCATAAGTCGTCGTATTTCTCTGTTTCTTATTTTATCTTATCCATACTACATATCTTAATTACTACATATATTGCCCATACTACCTGAATAATATTCTTATATTGAGCAGAAATGTTGACGTTTAGCAGAAAACATGTTAATAAATTAAATGCACTGGAAATGGACTTCTGGAGAAGATCAACCAGAATATCCAGGAAAGATATAATAATAATAATAATAATAATAATAATAATAATAATAATAATAAAGAATTTTCCCATCCTAGTACTAACTTGGTTTCCTATAAGGTGGAACGCTGACCCCGGGACACTCAAAGATATCTATCTGAAAACAATTGTAACTCAATTAGTATGGTTGAATTTCTACCCTATAAGGGGGAAAGCCCTTAAGTCTCGTTGAGAGAAAAGAAAGTGCTTTAAGAAGAAGAATATAATAACTAACCTCCACTAACGAACCCATAGGTTCATGTGCGCGCTGACATAAGCCTTCCAGATATTCCTATCCTGAGCTAATATTTTCCATTTATCCCATGTATAATTTATCTCCCCCCAAAAAATGAGTAATATTTTTCTCCGAGCGTATTCAGAGCCTACCTACCCAGGCTTTCCCTATGATTTCCCTACAAGGACATTCCTTGCCGCTCTTTTGCTTTACACACTCGTGCCACATGTTCTACCCATGGTAGTCTACCAGACTCGATTGTTCTTATTATTTATGGCTTCCCACAGTGATCATGTAGCTCATTGTAGCAGTCTTCTCCATTCACCTGTCTCAGTATCTCTTTTGTCCGAACATATAATAATAATAATAATAATAATAATAATAATAATAATAAATAATAATAATAAATATATGTTCACATATAGAAATAAATTATGTAATGAATATGGACAGTTAATGAAAAATGCGAGAAATTTTTAAGAAGTGGCTGAATTCAAATACCTAGGAACAATAATTAGAAATAAAATTGAGCTGCAGAAAGAAATTAAACATGGCCTATGCTTAACGCTGGTAAAGTATGCTGTTATGTATTACAGTGTCTCTTGTCGTACCAACTCCTCTAAAAAAACGTTAAACTGAAGATATATAAAACTGTTGTTCTCTTAGTTATATTATATGGATGCGAAACATGGACTCTTATTTTAAGGGATGAGAAAATATTACGAATATTTGAGAATAAAGTTCTTAGGAACATTTTCGGACCGAAGAGAGATGAACAGAGAAGCGAATAAAGAAGACTACATAACAGTAAATTACATGATATTCTTAGGAAACTAGGTGGTAATAAAAAACAGCTAAGTCTCATAGATTGCGAAGAGCAGTCATTGTGGAAAGAATGGGGAATAAAAGACGGGCATGGAAACTACTTGTAGGAAAACCGGAGGAAAAACGCCCAGTTGGTAGATAAAAAATGAAGTGGGAGAATAAAATTAACCTTGATTTGAGGGAAGTAGATTATACAGTTTGATGATTGGAAAGCATTAGCTCAGGACAGAGATGTATAGATAGCTTGTGTCCTCGCGGCCATGAACCTATAGGTTCGATGGTGCCAGTCAGTTAATAATAATAGTAATAATAATAATAATAATAATAATAATAATATAACGATAATAATGATTAACTCATTGGTACTATCGAACCCAGAGGTTCATGGCCGCGCGGAAATAAGCTCTCCATACATCCCTATCCTGAGCTAATGTTTTCCAATCATCCCTTGTATAATATACTTCCCTCAAATCATAGTCAATGTTATTCTCCCACTTCATTCTTGGTCTACCAACTGGGCGTTTTCCCTCTGGTTTTCTTACAAGAAGCTTCCATGCACCTCTTTCATTCCCTATTCGTTCCACATGTCCTGCTCTAATTCACGGGTTAATACTTCTAGTCCTAACATTCCATGTTCCTAGGAAATGTCCCTATGTTTGTGCCTTTGGCATGGATTCCCTGAAGTAGTCCCCGCTGGGAGAACCGAAGGGGGGGACTATTTGACCTCCGGAAAATTTTACCCCAGTTGAACGCATGTCCGCATTTCTTGACGGTTGTATTTTTTACGGTGAAAGATCGTCACTCTTTCGACCAAGGTACTTTTTTCGTCTGGCTTATCATCTTCGACCAGTCCGGCGTGGGTAACCTTATCGGCAGCAATGCTACCGTCGGCATAGCTCTCGGGATCATTTAAGCACGGAAGCTACTCCACCACAAGGTAACGATACCATGGAGGGATAATAATGATGATGATGATGATGATGATAATAATAATAATAATAATAATAATTGTGAAAATCTTGAATATTTTATAAAAGCTCTTGAACTGGCGGTAAAATAGACATTTTTTTTCAGACCGCTCTATATTGATTTATCTTATCTCACTTTTACATGTATTAAATAAATAAAAATGTTATCAAAGAAGTGTAAATGGATTGAGAGACACGTTGTAAGGAGACACAATAAACAACGAAAACATTCCGTTTCTTGAATCGATGTCTGCCAAGATATTGTGACATTTTCTTGTTGTTGAGATACGCTTTCAAGTCTATCTCTTAGAATTAAATGCCACCCGCTATACATGAAAGAGTAAACTTTGACATATTCCAGAAATAATAATTCATGCTTACAATGCAAAGGGAACACTGTCTACTACGTAGCAATAAATTAATCATTTTATTGCATAAATCCACTTTAACTTAAGGCTATTCAAAATAACTCTAGAACGCGTCTCGTTTGAACATCTGTAGAGGATATTTTCTAGATTTTTTCTTAGGTGATTCACGTTGTCATAATAATAATAAATAATCATCATCATCATCCGGTATCATGGCAGCTGCCGCCGTCTTCCGGAAACCAAACACCATTCCTCTCTATCCATCCATTGATCTTCCTCCATTCCTCTGATATTCATAGCTGCTTGTACCCCTTCTATCCAAGTTTTCTTCGGTCTTCCTCTCTTATAAATAATAATAATAATAATAATAATAATAATAATAATAATAATAATAATAATAATAATAATAGATTTATTTTACCTGGCAGAGTGAAGGCCTTAAAGCCTTGGCTGCTACTCAACCAGGTTTTAAGAAATACAAAAAAAATAGTCTTACATCTAAATTACAATAAACATAAACGATTACATGTTATAAGTTTTTTACAATACAATTATTATTTATAATGTATTTTGATTTACTCTAGATTTAACGAATTAAATATATAATATGTACAAGATATATAAAAAACGAGAACAAAATTATTAATGACATAGTATAAATTTAAATAAATAGAGAAAAATTAATTATTAGACAACAGGTAACTCTATAAGCGTGACTTAAAAGTGTGCGGCAACCCCTGATATGTTGACGAAAGAAATTCTAGGAGCGGGCTGAGGCTACTATGAAGGAAGTAGAATAAGAGGAAATGCTATGAATTGTGATCTAGTGTCAACATTGTGATAAGAGGATAACTTCTCAAATCTGGACGCCAGGTAATTAGGAGTGTAGGAATTCAGAAGCTTGAAAAGTAGCGAAAGAGAATGCGATTTACGTCCGTCAGTAAGACGGAGCCAAGAGAGGTTATTGAAGTGTTCGGAAATATGGTCATAACGGCGGATATTGAAAATGAATCGAACGCAAGCATTATGAACACGCTGCAGTCTCTGCGACAAGTCATAATTTAGATCATTATATATCCATCCATAATAATTCTGCCCGAAGGCAGGTCCCTCACTGCAATCATAGCATTTTCATGTTATGCTTGCAGCTTTACCAGGGAATTGTGTAGGTGTGGTAGCTTCCCGTTGCTTTCCACACCGGTGAAGGATGATGATGATAATGATAATGGTAAGGATGATAATGATAAGGATGATGGTCATATGATTTCGGGGACCGTTTGGGCCTTAAAGTTTTCCTGACATTTTTCTTACAGGTGAGGAAAAACCCCGATAAAAACCTCACCCAGAAAAACTGCCCCGACCGGGGATCGAACCCGGGCCCGCTGCGTGACAAGGCAGCACGCTACCTTGAGACCACAGCGGTGGACTCATTATATATAATGTCACAATAATCGAAGTGTTGTAACACAAGATTCTGGACAAGGATTTGTTTTAATGAAACTGGGAGAAAATTCTTTAAACGTCTAAGATAATGTCATGGTATGATTCTGAATTTGCTGAGTGGGAATTGCGCTTTTCAGGCGTCGATATTATGAAAACACCCCTCTGGTTTCTCATTTTCTCTTTTTTAATCTACCTCGAGAACATTCGGTTGCGAAAGAGATAAATATTAATTCGAATAAAAATATTTTTTGCGCGATAGTAAGTTTTGTCGTACATACAGCAATGGCGACCATGATTGAAAGTTCAACTTCGTATATTTCGGGGTTGCAAACCTAAATAACTATACTGTAATAATACATATTAAACACCACATGCGGGAAGTAAAACCACCGCCCTCTATGTATACTACGTAAATGTATGTACTAAAATATATTATCAAACAGTAGTGTTAATATACATTATACGAAACAAATCACTGCATTTTAAATAAACTGAACTTTATTTGAAACAGTATAAAACAATAAATTCGTACTTGTCATCATTTTATCACTGATTGTTGTCACAGCCTGCTGTAGTTTCAACTAATAAACATTGCCCACACTGTTAACGTTAGTCAGTTGTTTATAATGAACGCAAATATTTCCAACAAAGATGTTATTATTTTACTATTATTTATTATTTTGAAAACATCATCTCGCAAAAAATAATGTACAACGAACGTTTGTGAAGTGTTTTACAGAATCTTGAAAATTAAAAAACCTCAGTGTCGCCCAATTCTTAAACATTATCCTCGCTTCTGTAAAAACAACTTCTCAACCTCGCGTCGTAATATAGGTACTATTTTTGATGTGTTGATATTAATTACTACTGTTTCTCTCATTTTTATTTTATTTCTCTCCTATCAACGCCGGGGTCCCGAGATTGAGTCTCGGTCACTCCATATCGGTTTCGCGGTGGACGAAACGGAGCTCGAGTAGGTTTTGTGGGGGTTTTCTCCCGTTTTCTCCTGCCACAATTTCATTCCACCATTTCTCCATACTTCTCATCCATTTTGTTTCATGTTGTTTATCTCCCCGTGATGGCACGTCAGGCGTGTTTGGCCGGCACCCTCGTCAATCACAGGCTTCTATATAGGGACTTCATCTCATCTCATTCCATGCATAACCGACTCTGAGTTGGACACGAGTTTAGGACATTTTATTGTTATTATTATTATTATTATTATTTATTATTATTATTATTATTATTATAATAATAATAAATGCTTTAAACTCTGTTTGGTGGAGCACAAAATTACAAAAAATAGAAAATTACAAATATATGAAACCATAATTCAGAGCATTTTAACATATGGTGCTGAACTCTGGCAAATTCCTATCAGGGAAATGAAAATAATTTTAAGTACAGAAATGGATGTTTTAAGATGATCAGCTGGAAAATCTAGAATGGATAGAATACGAAATAAAGAAATAAGGAAAATTATGGGTGTACAAGAGGAGCCAGACATCGTAGACATTATAGAAAAGAAAAGATTACAGTGATATGGCTATGTCAAAAGAATGCCAGAGCAAAGATTGCCTAAAATTATTATGGAATGGATCCCAATAGAAAGGAGGAAGAGAGGAAGATCGAAAAAAAACTTGGATAGAAGGGGAACAAGCAGCTATGAATATCAGAGAATTGGGGGAAGATCAATGAATGGACAGAGAGGAATGGCGTTTGGTTTCCGGAAGACGGCGGCAGCTGCCATGATACCGGATGATGATAATTGTTATTATTATTATTATTATTATTATTATTATTTATATCGGCCGCGGTGGACTAGTGGTTATGCTCCTTGCCTCTGGTCCCAAGGGTCGCGGGTTCAAACCCGGCCCGGGTCGATGGATTTTTAGGATGGAAAAATCCAAGGAGCAAGTCCTCCGGAGGGACTTTAAGCAGGGGGTCCCGAGTCTGAAGATTTTCAGGCTCGTAAAAGATCCTGAAGCCTGAATGAAAGGCCTCTAAGCAACATTTATCGAATTTTCCCGTCCTAGTACTACCTTGGTTTCCTAGATGTCAGTATTAGGACCACGGACCACTCAAATGACATCTATAAGAACACAAGTGTAACTAAATTAGTATGGTTCAAATTCTTCCCTGTAGGGGGAGATCGCCTGAATATCTGTTAAGGGAAACATGGGCTTACAAAAAAATTATTATTATATTCAAATTAGGAGTATATGTTACATTGCCCCACATATTCATGATTTTAAACAAAGTAGAATGTAAAATATATTAACGTTGGAACTAAGGTTAACTAATAGTTTACTGAATCACTAACTGAAGTATCCACACTAGTTGAGAAATTATAAGTTTGTGTGCAAGAAACTTGTATGTAGAAGTTTTGAGAGTTGTTGGGCGACTTAATAACGTCGGAAATTCGTTGCCAAACTTCTTGTATAGTACTGACTCTGGGGATGTGGAACAAAAGCGAACCGTATAAGTGAATAGGATTTTTCTCTCACCTGGTCGTTGCTCCAAAAACTTTCCATGGAAAAGTGTTCTTGACAGGAACAAATTCATGGTAAAGACGTAGGAACAGTTGTACGTGGCCTTCGCTATAAGAAAGTTAAATGGCACCACTTTCATACTAAGTACGTTAAAAGAAATCTGAACAGGTTCGTGCATTGACTTTCAAGAAATTCTCTCCAAGAAAACACTTCCTTCCAATTCTAATATACTAACTTTTTTAAGTGTTTTTTGTTATTATTAATGGCACCGATTATTAATTCCCTTATATTCTTGGTGAAAAAAATAAATAATTTTTTAATTTAATTTTGTCTGCTTTCATTTAACAGCTCTAGAAACTTACTTTCCACGAAATTAAAACATACAGGGTGATTCATAATTCCTATAACAAACTTCTAGGGATTATAGAGGGGATTTAGTAGATAAAGTTTTGTTAAGGAACCCATGGCCGGAAACGTACCATTTCTCTGTGAAATAAGTTTGAACATCGGAACACAATGGGTTTGATATCGTGTGCCTCGTGTTTCAGAGTAAGAATTACATATTTCTAGGGGTTGTACTACAAGTGTGGTTTCATGTGGCGACCCTATTGTCCGTTGCACGAAGTATACCTGCGTCGCAAGTTTTCAAACATACGTCGCACAAGACCTGGTGTGTGCTCAATAATTCCTATGGCTCCAGAATTCGTGCAAGAAGAACTTCCTCCGAATCGACGGGTATAGTGCAACCCCTGGAAGTCTATAATACTTATTCTGAAACAGAAGACACGATATCAGCCCATTGTGTTTCGATCTTAAAACTTATTTTATATCGAAATGATACGTTTCCGGACATCGGTTCCTCGTCAAAACTCTATCTGTTAAGTCCCCTCTATAATCCCCAGAAATTTGTAATAGGAATTATGAATCATCATGTATACTTGCGCAGATTCTTGTAATGCCGGAATTATGCCCGATTTCACGAATATTTGATAAAACTTGATAAACCGTTAAGAAACGCGTTATGTTTATATATGAAAATTCAGATTGCGTATGGTTGTGTTTTACATACTTCTAAACTGCACAACTGATTTTCAGAAAATTCGTACAAACACGTTTTCAGGAATAGTGTGTGTTTAGTCGCTATCTATTACATTCAGAAACCATTAGTTGTAGGAATTCACCTAAAACCGGAAATTTAAATATCGCTCTAGCGGTCGCAATTTTAGATTTTTCGTAACGAAACTCAGTGTATCTTATTAACATAAACCGAGGTGGATATTATAAAAAAAATCAGCGAAATCCGGCCATTAAAAGTGGGAGTTTGCCTGAAATTCGAAATTAAAAATTGACTGCAGCAACCACAATGTTTGATTCATCGTAGTTTATAGCATATAATTTAATTAATCCTTTATATTTAATTTATATAGGCGTAGCATCGCACGCCGGATATTAGCAAGTATATTATAAAACACACATTTTTTTTTTGCGTTTCATCGAACAATTTTCATTAAATAGTATATAACGATGCGAGAATTGGAAGTGGTTTTTACAGAATTGAGGAAACATATTTAAAAACCGAGGGATAGCGAGTTTTTAATTTCCGAGATTCTGTAAAAATCTCACAAACGTGCGTTTTACATAATTTTTTGCGCGATGGTGTTTTCAAAATAATAAATAATAGTAAAATAGTAACATATTTGTAGGAAATATTTGCGTTCTTTATAAACAATTGACTAACGTTAACAGTGTAGGCAATGTTTATTAGTTGAAACAGCAGGAGGCCTTGAGAACAATTATTGACAACATGGCCGCAAGTATGTATTTGTTGTTTTATGTTGTTTGAAATAAAGTTCAGTTCATTTAAAATGCAGTGATTTGTTTCGCATAATGTATATTAATACTACCTTTTGGATATTTTCTGTATATAAATTGTACGTAGTATACATAGAGGGCAGTGGTTTTATTCCCACACGTGGGTGTACATGTAATATTACAGTGTAGTTATTTAGGTTGGCAACCCCGAAATGTAGGAAGTTGAACTTTCAATAATGGTCGTCATTGCTGGTAAGTACGACAAAACGCACAATCGCGAAAAAAAAATTCGCGTTTATTAACTTAAAGTATTATTTTAACATTTTCGCTTGTTATAATTTTCATACACAGTAATTTTTTTATATCGCTAGTATTGGCTGATAATAATGCACCTTATAACGTTGACCAATGTGATCGTAATTTGTTTCTGCATGTTATCGAAATTACGTGTGTGTGTGTATATATGTGTTTATATTCCATCCACTGTACTCTACGTTCTTCGTGTTCCGCCCTAGGCGAAAATATGGTCCATTTTCAATTTACGCAGCACTTCGACAGACCCTTTACGTTGATGATGCATTCTTGTGTTGTGAACGGAGAGCACCTTGTATTGTAGACCCTTTTGTTCACGTTGAAGACTTCGTGATGGATATAATCCTCCTTTGGGACCCATAAATGTTTCGTGACCCACAATTCAAGAAACTCTAATTTACGTATATCACTGTTTTATTCCCGGAAACTTGAAAGCAGTTGACAATGATTTTACCAAATTCTTGTTTTTTTTTTAATTTTACATCATTTACATAATTGTTTTATTTTGCGAGTTCAACGAATTTTATCTCTTGATGAATTATTTTCCATGAAAGTGTTCCAGGAATTAGTCATTAGAATAATGCCATATCGTTATAATTCATTTGTATGGAATGTAATAAAAATGTCTCTTACTTGTTCATTCGATGATGCTATTTGTAATTTATTTACAGTTAATTTAAGTCGATATAATATTACTCGGAGAATAAAACTGAAATTATACATAGTGTGTCGTTTTCACATGTGCGCCGATTGTTCCGTTGTTCACTTGAGGCGAAATTAGAATTTATTAAATAACAAACGTAAATTTAAATTTAGAATACACAACATTTTTACGTTTTGACTGACATAAACATTTTGCCTGCAGCATGAATAATACTAGAATTAAATTCCCATTGCCATGCTCATCTTCATTATTAAAAAGTATTTCTCTTTTGTTACAAGGTTTGGGCTATATTACAGCCAACATCGACCTACGGGCATCGTCAGCGATCATAGCTCGGCGTTGTTCGTTCGATAACGGTTTCACCCGGAACCAAGGTCGTCCTTCGCTCATCATTTTTTCATAATCAGCTGATTCATTCCATTTTTTATGTTGTCATTTCAACATTTTTGGTATTCTCTCCTAAAAACGGTTATTTTTAGGTTGTTTCTATATCAACGTCTCATTATAATGTAAAACATTTCCCGCATTTTTTGGGGGAAAAAGTCAGCATATTTTTATGTTCCTTAGGTAGTTAATCACATATTAACTAATCCACTGCACTATCGGACTCATAGGTTCTTGGCCGCGCGGACATAAGCTCTCCATACATCTCTATCCTGAGCTAATGTTTTCCAACCATCCACTGTATAATCTACTTCCTTAAATCATGGTTAATATTATTCTATCACCTCATTCTTGGTCTATTAACTGGACGTTTAGCGCTGGGTTTCCTACAAGAAGCTTCCATTCGTGCCACATGTTCTGCCCATCGCAGTCTATGAGATTTAACTCTTCTTATTACATCTAGCTTCCTATACATACCATGTAGCTCACTATTATGTAGTTTTTTCCATTCACCTCTCTGTTCATCTCTTTTTGGTCCAAAAATGTTCCTATAAACTTCATTCTCAAATACTCGTAAGCTTGCCTCCTCCCTTAAAGTAAGAGTCCATGTTTCGCAGCCATATAATGTAACTGGTAGAATAACAGTTTTATGTATTTTCAATTTAATGTTTTAGAGAGAAGCTCGACAAGAGTCCCTTTAATGCATAGGCCTATTAGCATGTATTTCCAGGATTGAGCCCGTGTTCAATTCGTTGGTACATCTCATTCCTATTCGAAATTATTGTTCCTAAGTATTTGAATTCCGCCACTTCTTCAAAATTTCTCTCATTTTTCATTAACTATTCATTTCCAATATATTTATATGTGTGAACATATCCATCCATCCATCCATAGTAATTCTGCCCGAGGTCAGGTCTTTCACTGCAATCATAGCATTTTCATGCTATGCTTTGCAGCTTTACTAGGGAATTGTAGGTGTGGTAGCTTCCTGTTGCTTTCCACACCGGTGAAGGATGATGATGATATGATAAAGATGATGATAGCCATATGATTTCGGTGACCGTTTGGGCCATAAAGTTTCCTGACATTTGTCTTACAGGTGAGGAAAAATCCCGATAAAAACCTCACCCAGAAAAACTGCCCCGACCGGGGATCGAATCCGGGCCCGCTGCATGACAAGGAAGCACGCTACCTCGAGATCATAGCGGTGGACAAACCACTAATAATAAATCCCTAATGATAAATACGCGAGAGTAAGTCAATTCACATTGCTGCTGACAATTTTCTTTTTGCAACAGTGCACTTTCCGTATGAATATAATCAAATGAATGAGTAATAAACACAAATTTCTTTTATTTAATTTTGTTTAATTTAATTTATTTGTAACACATATACATAAATTTTATTTTTCTGCACTCCTTCTCTATAGATTTTTATTATGCAAAATATCACACTCCTTGCGCGCAATGTGCTTAATAATGGGTACAAAGTTTTTCCTTCATAATAATAATAATAATAAATAATAATAATAATAATAATAATATAATAATAATAAAAATAATAATAAAAATATTACTAGATGCCAGACAAAAATGATCGAACAACTTTTTTTTAGTTACATTATAAAAAACAGTTGTTTGGATATAAAGACTTGCTAAATTAATTTTATCACTACACTATTTTGCAATCTTTACTTTTAAAACCTAAATATCCACTTCCTACTCATTAGCTACCGATGACGCTAGAAGGCTGCTGATGTGAGAAGTGTCACCAAACAACAATAACAGAGAGTAGCGCAAATCCTTCTGCTAAAGATGGAAGCCAGTTTTCGAAAGACATAGTGGTTTTAAAAGATTTTTATAAATGTTTTCATCTAGTTGAGGACGACGGCACCTCCTACATATCTAATTGTATAATTTTTCTTTGCGAAGATTTACATTGTAATGAGGAATATATTTTAATGAAAGTTTTTTGTTTGTTTGCAGGTAAGTCCAGATGACGAGAAAGTTAGATTGAGTAAGTACAACATAGAGCATTGTGAGTGATAAATGGGTTATTATCACCTGGAAATAGAGGAAGAAAAATACAGCCTTGTTACACGTACTTTTGCGTGCCTTTACACAAACCTTCGTGCTGCCATTTGTCTTCATTTGCTATTTAATTTAATACGGGAATCACATTCAGTGTTTTTCTACGTCATATATTCATTCTACATTGAATTATGCAGTCTATAGCCACCAGACACAGTTAATTTTGACAGAGATTCTACTGAAGAATACAATGAATAAAGTCACAAGTCTAGGTGCGGTTTGTAAATCCTTCACTCTTGTTTTGGGTAGGCTAACATAATTTTATTTTTCATTTACACATATTCGAAATGAGTATTTTATAATGACTATTTAACTCATGCCCCAAATGGCAGTCAATGGCCAATCACATTTATATGAATTTTCGTTTACAACCAATCACAGTCTTTTTCATCTCGATTGTATCACTTTCATTTTATCAAGTGACTGCCAGATTGTATATATAGTGCACGAATGTGACAAGATTCTGCTTGCGAGGTATAATAGAAAAACATTCGTAGTAATTGATTATAGTTAACATTTATAAGATTCACGATGAAGTTTCGTTGAGGTATTATTCAAATTTAAAACATAAAGTAATGAAATATTTACCTAAAAGGTCCGTCTCCTCAACTATATTAGTTATTTAACTGTAGCGCTTTCGGGACTAGTCCCATCATTAGCAGGATTAAAAAAAAGTTGAGGAGACGGACCTTTCAGGTAAATATTTCATTACTTTACGTTTTAAATATAATTGATTATGCCATAAAAAAAAAGAAACACTGTTTGCACTTTCTTAAACGTATTATTTCCCAGGTGTTAACGTTGCAGAAAAATATAATTACATATTTACATCATAGGACATCAGAAATTAATTAACAACATGTAATGATGTGTTTCATTTTTTCTCCACTAGGGTGCATTCTTACAATATTGCGATTCATATTTGGCAATAAATATGATCTGGTTGCAGTGATGAACAAATGAAACATAACGTATCTCATTTGTTTTCAAACATCGGCGTTTGCATTAAATATATATATATATATATTAAAATAACTATATTTAAATAATTATATGTAAACAGCTTAATTTTATTCGTTAAATAGTCCTAACAAATGCCACTCTTGATGTATTAGTATTTTTATTATAATTATTATTAGTTTTGTTATTATTATTACACTAAGAAATTAGGACTGGAAGTAAATATCAATAAAACTAAATATATGGTCACACGTAGAAATACATTATATAATGGAAATGGACAGCTAATGATGAATGAGGGAAATTTTGAGGAAGTGGCTGAATCCTAATACCTGGGGACAATAATCACAAATAGGAATGAGATGCACAAAGAAATTAAACATAGGCTCAATTCTGGAAATGCGTGCTATTATGCATTGCAGAGACTCTTGATGTCCCAACTCCTTTAAAAAAACGTTAAACTGAAAATATATAAAACTATTATTCTACCAGTTATATTATATGGATGCGAAACATGGACTCTTACTTTAAGGGAGGAAAGGAGATTACAAGTATTCGAGAATAAAGTACTTAGGAAAATTTTTGGACCAAAGAGAGATGAACGGACAGGTGAATGGAGAAGACTACATAACAATGAACTACATGGTCTTTATAGGAAGCCAGATATAATAAGAACAGTTACGTCTCGTAGACTGCGATGGGCAGGTCATGTTGCACTTATGGGGAATGAAAGACTTGCATGGAAGCTTCTTGTAGGAAAGCCAGAGGTAAAAACGCCCAGTTGGTAGACTAAGAATGAGGTGGGAAAATAACATTAACTATGATTTGAGGGAAGTAGATTATACAAGGAATGATTGGAAAACATTAGCTCAGGATAGGGATGTATGGAGAGCTTATGTCCGCGCGGCCATGAACCTACGGGTTCGATAATGCCAGTAGGTAAGTAAGTTATTGTTTTATTATTATTATTATTATTGTTATTATTATTATTATTAATAGTATTATATGCCCTTACTTTCTTAAACACTTTTTTATGTTTCTTATATGTTAATATATTTATTTTATATATTAATTTATCTTATTGTACTCTTGTTCAATTTATCCTCTTTCGGAATTCGGTCGATCTCCAAAAAGACAATTCCTACTGATAACAATTTTTTTGTTTTGTTGCCTACAGGCTGCTCGTGTATCGGATCCATATAATAAAATGCTTTCGAACAAAGGCTGAAATATTAGCTTTTTGGTTGCGTGTAATATGTTTCTATCCCAGAGTACTATATCAGCATCCCAATGATTCCTCAATTATATTATTCTATCAATTCCCATAGTTGAATTCCCGATCTTACCTATTTTTTTGTAAATGTTTAAAATTTTTCAACATAAAGTATTCACTCTGAATCACACTTAAACTGTATTCGATTAAATATGTTGGATTTTTTAAAATTATTTTGTAATAACATATACATATAGCCTACTTCGATATACCCGAATCAGTATCTGTGGTCGGACTCAATACAAAGACAACGAAACATAATAGGTAAAGTGATCCCACAGCAGGCCTCAGGAGGCCTTTGGGGTAGTAGGAGGTTAAGGCTTCCACTTTTTCTAGACAATCGGCACTTGATGTCAGCCGGGTTGTCAGCCCTGCGTGACGGCCGCCTTTACCCCAGAACAAGCGTCTGGTACTCATTTCCGTTAGAGGCTGAGTCGACCCCAGGGCCATAGTGCCGCCAGAGGGTTTGGGTCAGTTTAAAAATCCTGACCCCAACGGGACTTGAACCCTCGATCCTCCGGCTTGTAGCTCAGTGCCTTAACCACTACGCTACAGCGTGCCCCACGAAACATAATACTCTTTGAAATATTAATTAATGTTATTCATATTTTATATAATTTCATATGTATGCTGTATATATGAAAACTAATAGTAAAAAATATTAACATAATTTTAAAACTAAATTAGAATCGAAATATGGGAACAAAAATATTATATTTTATTTACAGATACTATAACGCATCCCTCAACGTTGACGGGACGTTAGTTACCGGCTGCCATGTGATTCTGATACAACTCCCGGTCACACATACCACAGCGCTCAGTTGAAATTGGATACAAAATAATAAATAACTGTATTCATTACTCATAGATTTAGAGAAAGCTTATGACTCAATTCCGAGGAACAAATTATGGGAAGTATTGGAGAAATACAATATTGACAGAAACCTAATAGAAATTATTAAACAAACCTATAAAGATAACTCCGCTTATGTTAAAATGGGAAATATAATGTCTAATCCTATAAACACCTCAAAGGGATTGAAACAAGGGTGCAGTCTATCACCAATTTTATTTAATATTTATGTAGAATTTATATTAACGAAATGGAAACAAAGCTGCAAAGGTATGGGGATCCCAATAGGCAATAGATTTTTGCTGACATTACAATTTGCCGATGATCAACTGGTTTTAGCGCAAGACAATTTTGATATGGAATTCATGATAAAAAGGTTGAAAAGCACATATGAATCATGGGGTCTCACAGTAAATTTACAAAAAACAGAATATCTGGCAATAAATAGCAATGAAAGAGAAAACTTAGTATTGGAAGAAGGAATCCAAATAAAGCAAGTGAAACAAACTAAATATTTGGGAAAGATTATGGATAACATTCAAGATATATTCAAAGAGAACATAAAACATAGAATTGAATTGAGTAGCAAAATAATATCATCGTTAAATTCCATATGGTGGGATAAGCATATTTGGAAAGACACAAAAAAATATATTGGTAAAAAACATTGGCGGAATCTCTTGCAATGTATCGAAGATGAGGTATGGACAATCAATAAGTACTACAAGAACAGACTAATAGCTCTAGAAATGGATTATATACGAAGAAGTGCCAGAAAGTCTAAATTAGAACATGTCACAAATAAGGAAATTAGAAACATAATGGAAGCAGAAGAAAGCATACTTGAAAAGAATTGAGGAAAAGGAATTAAAGTGGTTAGGACATGTTTTAAGAATGGAAGATGAGCGATGGCCGAAGCAACTATATGAATGGCATCCTAACAGAAAGAAGAAAAGAGGAAGACCAAGGTTAACATGGAAGGAAAACATGAAGACAGTAATGCAAGCTAGAGGGCTAAGCATCGAAGATGCCCAAGACCGTAGGCTTTGGAGGTTTGGCACGGGAAGACGGCAGCAGCTGTAAAAACCCGAAGATAGATAGAGATAGATTCATTACTCACCCTTATCATAGAGGATGCTAGAATTACTGACCAACTTGTCTCATGCATATATCACACATTCTTATGAAATTCTAATTAACACTAATCAGTTATTTTACACTAATGCTCCTAATTACTGTTTCTCTGTAAAGGGGCGAAGTATACGGTCGGGTTTTCTTGCTGTTCACAGAAATAGTATTAATTCTATTGAAAAAGTTTAATACTGTACTTCTACACAGAAGTGGGTTGTTGGTAAATTTACGTCTAAATTTCTGCTAGTTTTTCTACACGAATTATTATTTCTTAAAAAAATATTTTTAAAATATACACACGTCAGGCGAGTGAGTATATAATCATATTGTAGTATAAACCCTTGTAATACCAATAATATACACTTTCACTCCAAAGTCCAATCTCAAACTGAGCCACTCTGACTATCACTGATAAATTACGCTAGAGTAGGCCTGAAATTCATATCTACCAAACCGCTCGCGGCGTGCGTCATCTGGAGTTGTCGCACCAGATTCACATAGCGGCGGGCAACTAATGCCCTGATACGGCTAATGAATCCATGAGGTACTTGTGTCGTATATTTGGTCAAAGACTTAGAAGCAAGCCTTTGTAGCCTACTCGATCCCCAGATTTAACGTACTGTAATTTTATTTATGGAGAACATTGAAAAATAAAGTACATGCCGCTAATCCTTCTTCCTTCTCTTCGTCCTCATTTCTCACTAAACACACCTTATACTACAAAACACAAACATATATTCATTCTATAGTCCCCCTTATACATCCATCCATAGTAATTCTGCCCGAGGGCAGGTCTTTCACTGCAATCATAGCATTTTCATACTATGCTTGCAGCTTTACTAGGGAATTGTGTAGGTGTGGTAGCTTCCCGTTGCTTTCCACACCGGTGAAGAATGATAATGGTAATGATAAGGATGATGATGATGGCCATATGATATCGGGGACCGTTTGGGCCTTAACGTTTTCCTGGCATTTGTCTTACAGGTGAGGAAAATCCCCGATAAAAACCTCACCCAGAAAAACTGCCCCGACCGGGGATCGAACCCGGGTCCGCTGCGTGACAAGGCAGCACGATACCTCGAGACCACAGTGGTGGATCCCTTATACATAATATACGAATATATCTGTAACGTAAAGTGGTCTGCCGACGTGGAGCGTAAATTGAAAATATACCTTATTGATGCCATCTATCCGTCCAGCGCGGAAGCCAAAACACCAAAAGTGCAGTGGATGGTATTCGAAAACACATACACACACGCACATACATACTTACTAACATTTGTCTTAGCGTTAAATATTGAGAAACTGCATTTATGGCCCGTGTTGGAATCAGTTTTGGTAATAATAATATATAATATTCATAACTGTCTTACTGATATTATCGAATCCGTATGTTCATGGTCGTGCGGGCAAAAACACTCCACATATACCTATCAATCGTTTCCTCCCTCGATTCATGATGAATGGTATTCTCCCATTTCATTGTTTGTCTCTTTCGTTTTTCTACAAGCTATTTCAATGTCCCTTCTTAATTCCCTATTCCTTCCACACGTCCTGCCCAACGCAAACTGTTCTTATTATATTTGGTTTTCCATAAAGATCATATAGCTCACTGTTATTTAGTCTTCTTCATTCGCTTGTCTATTCGTCTCTTTCGGTTCAAAAATTGTCCTAAGAACTTTATTCTCAAAATTCCTAATAGTTTCTCCTCCTTTAATGTTGAGTTTACATTTCTCACATCCTTATAATATAAATAAATGAGAACTATTACATATACAGTGCCTATTGCTGTCGAATTGCCTGTTGATACCCTACACCCAATTCAATGCTAATATATAATGCATGAATTAATGAAAATGATGTACAATTGAATAAAATTACAAAATAAATATTCGTGTACCTTATCACATAAGGTGTTGGATATGTCTTTCATCCACACATTTCTGGCATGTTTTTAGGAAATGCGGATTTACACGCATTAGTTCGTCTTCCGCAATATGCTCGTTTTCAATTCTTGTAATGTTTGCATACACTTAATTTTTCAACAGCGCAGTAGTTAAGTGTCACAAGCGGTTAGGTCGGTGGACTGTGGCGGCCATAATTCTTTACCAATGATCCTAGATTCAGTAATTTCCTTAATTGAATGTAATGTCTCCTTAGCTGTATACGCCATAGAAGTGCCTTGTTGGAAATACCCTTTTTGACAATCAATATCAGTAAAGTGTTCAAAGAATGATTTATGTTATCCCTGCTTCGAAAAATATAGCTAGAGTCCGGATGTTAGGCACTTAAAAAATTCAAAATAGACAGGCAAAAGGGCACTAAAAATCATTAATATAGGCACCAAAAATTCAAAATAGGCTCTTACAAAAAATGGACTACAACATAATTTTTTACAGTCTTACGTTAAGAATATAAACATATGCTATCAATAGCATACGAAGATATCAGAGATGCTTTTGGAATTTGTTTTGCCTTTTTCAAATGGCAGAACTCTCTTTGTCACTCAGCAATGTTTGCATTGAAAAGAAGCAAAGAACTTTCCTCAAAACCTTAGAGCCGGAGCATAATACAATGGGACATAGCATAGGACTATTTCGCTTAACGGGAATGCATGATGTAGTAGTAGTATTCAAATGTTTTGAAGCTCTTGATTTGCGATGACTCGCTTGGAAATGCATGATGTGAAAAATACAATATTTACCTAACGGGAGTGCGTTGAGGGGAAAACCATCTTCCTGCTAGGTTGTTGGGTTATTGCCACCCTTACCCTAAACTATTCTAAGGGAATTTATAAAAAGAATACTTAAAACATTCTATGAAATAATTTGTGCCATGACGTTTGTCCATATCAATTGATTTCATTGAAATACTGAGTTAATTTTTAGAAAAAATGCAAATAGGCATTTATAGGCATTATAAGCTCAAATAGGCATTTATAGGCAAAAATGAACTTCATGAAAACAACTCTAGGGTCGTTGGTATGAACTTATATGAAGTCACTTTTACAATATATGTATATAATAAATAACCATAGGCATTTTCCCTAACATCCGGTCTCTAAATATAGCCCCGCAATTACTTCACACGAAACCGTAATCTTCTCATAATGTAAGAGAGTTTTGTGTATAAAATTGAGCTTTTCTGCCTCCAGTAACTTTAATTCTGGTCATGTAAATTGGTTCATACTACGTCATAATATAAAATTAACCATGGGTCAATTACTTCATCATGAACATTTTACAAAATCCAGTTAGAAAATATAACCTTTATCCATGATCCTGTGGCAGCAGTAGTTCATGAACAACAGAGAGCTTGTATGGTTTCAATTTTAATAATTTGGTAGCTCGACATGTTGAGGTCATCGAAATTTCAGTTTCCTGTGAAAGCCGTTGTAGGAATTTCTGTGGAGTATGTTCTAATCTTTCTCCCATTTTGTCTAGTTTTTCTTTACAAGGGAACTGTCAACCATTGCATGTCTAAACCTACCTTGAAATTTCTTCGATAGAAGTGTTGTGATGTATGAAAGCCATGTACAATAAAATATCTGCAGGTTTTAACTGCACGATATTAAAATCCAGCCCCAAATATCTCATTTAAATATATGGAAGTAATACAACTCGTGAATTAGTACATTGTATAAACCTCAATACCGGCTGTCCGTGACGCGTTCTGCCTCATCCCACTCTGCTCTTACTTATGCAGGGAGTGCATCAGCTGCGTACAGTGGGTTGCCATTGCTGGGTTCTAGCTTCTGTATCTTGCAATTAAAAACGACATATTTTTTGACACGGCCTTGGTACATCACAACGTTTATCTAGGAGACATTTCAAGCCAGGTTTCGGCATAAAATAGTTTACAGTTCATTTGTCCGAAAGCATAAAGTAACGTACTCTTCGCTTCTTATCAAGAATAAATCCCGATTCTCTAAATTAAGTAACAAGTTTTCGCACAGTACCTCTATGTGGGGCAGGCATAGCTGGAAATTCAGTTAAAAATCGCA
This sequence comes from Diploptera punctata, assembly GCA_030220185.1. Lineage (NCBI taxonomy): Eukaryota > Metazoa > Arthropoda > Insecta > Blattodea > Blaberidae > Diploptera > Diploptera punctata. Next base: position 747,049 of record JASPKZ010008381.1, on the reverse strand, counting down.
GTACAACTTCTCTGCAAAAATGTAACACATACAAATTATGCATATATGTTGTTGTTGTAATGTGTCAACTTGTAGAGGCATTATGTAATCTACAGAACAATACTAATACAGAAATTATATTTAATAGTAAGCACAATAACACTTTTAACACTAAAACAGAAACAACATTTCATACTAAGCACTTCAAAGCACGTTGAAACAAAACCGCTATGAGACTGACTGACTGACTTCCGCGCTCATACGTAAGGGATTCAAGTCTGCCGTAGTGCTGGGAGCTCAGTTATTATCATCCGACGAGCAAGGGGCGACTTGACTGCTAAAGTGATTGTATTTTCAGTTTAAGATTTTATGAGTGAAATTGGGATGACTGGAGTCCCTCCAATGCGTAATGCGTGCACTTCTAGAATTTTTTATTTGTTTAATTGTATTGTTACACCTCATTCATATTCGTTATACAAAGATTGTTCGTAGGTATTTTAATTCAGCCACTTCTAAATGTTTTCCCTTATTTGTCATTAACTCCATTGGTCTTTTATAATGCATTTCCTTGTGCGACTTTATATTTAGTTTTATTAATTTTATATCCAGTTCGAATTTCGTAATGTTACTTAATAAAATGTGCGTGTTGGACCTTTGTATCATCTTGTTACAAATCGTCATAATTTCAGAAATCAATAGCATCGTTAAGTTGCTCTAGTAGGGTAGCGAACTTTTTGAACTTGTTTCGTTATTTAAAGTTTTGTCACGTGATTTATTGTTAAGTTTCATGATCATTAATGAACGATTCCCTAGATGGATTTAACAATCCGAACTGAAAATTTACAACAGTTTTCTAAAAGCAAAAAAAGAAATTTAATATATTTTAAAAGCTGTTTGCGTGAAATCCGTGCAAATCCGCTGGGGAACTGGTGCTGTCTCACTTAATTTACTTTTATTGCTTGAGTTTCGGAAACATTGCCGTTTCACCATTTTCACCAGTTCACAAGTGTGTAATCTGACAAACACACGTAAAAACAAAAAACATTGTCACCTCTGCATTCTCAAACCACACCAGTTACTATACATTACCACATTCCTAGTTTATCTGAACAACCGTACATATGTATAAAGCATGGTTCTTCGCTCGTAATTACTTATAATATTCATTAACTATGTCATCATCACCATCATCCATGCAAGTATTAGGCCGTGTGGCCTGTTACGGTCTCAAAGAGGAATTTTCCATCCAGCGCTTTTTTGGACGTCCCAGCGATCTTTTGCCTTGGGAGCAGTAGCGAAGTATGGCTTTTGGAATTCTATTAGACGGAATTCATTGAAGATGGGCTTTCAAGTTGTTCTGGTAGTTTTTTGTATGTTGAAGAATGGGTTCTACATCCAACTCTTCCATAATTTCCTCATTTCTTTTATGGTCCCACCTGCTGTACGGCGCATAAATCGCATCTCATTCGCTGTTATTCGGCTTTCATCTCTTCTTCGTATTGGCCATGCTTCACTATCACATCTTAATACTGGTCTTGCGAGAACCTTATAAAGCCATAATCTTTTGTTCTTCTCTACTAAAGATGGTTCATTAACTATATAAATTTGTTATTAATTTTTTAACCTTCTGGAGTTTATTTACTTTATTCTGTTTATTATATTATTATTATTATTATTATTATTATTATTATTATTATTATTATTATTATTATTATTATTATTATTATTGTTAGGTATATTTAAAAATGAGGTCATAGGAAAATAATTAAATATAATATCATTAGAGAAAACGATTCATCATTATAGAGATCAGTGGAATGAACACCTACAAAGAATGAGCTACAGTTGTATTCCCAGAAGAATTCTTGATTATATACTTGCAGGAAGGAGAGATTTGGGAAGACCACGAAAACGTTGGTTGGAGAATATGTGAAGCCGGAACTGGCTTAAGAGCCTGATCACTGATTGAATTACTATTATTATTTTTTTTTCAAATACCCCAGGTTTGTCTTTCGATATTCCTGGTCTCTCTCCTGGTATGGCGTACTTATAACCCACTTCTGAGTTTGGGGCGCCTGGAAGGCGGGGTTACGTTGCCCCGATGATATGATGGGTGATGATGATGATGATAATGGTGCGCCAGGAGAGTCCCTAATCCTAAGCTTAACCTAAGATGAATATGAATGATGATGATTGCGATGGCCATATGATTTCGGGGACCGTTTGGGCCTTTAAGTTTTCCTGAAATTTGTCTTACAGGTGAGGAAAAACCCCTATAAATACCTCACCCAGAAAAACTGTCCCGACCGGGGATCGAACCCTGGCCCGCTGCGTGACAAGGCAGCACGCTACCCCGAGATCACAGCGGTGGACATTATATATATATATATATATATATATATATATATGACGTGAAAAGAAAAATAAATGTCTGTGTTGGGATTTGAAACCGAGTTTCTAAACTCGGTAAGTTTAGCGCTCCAACCATCTGAGCTAGTCAGGAATCGTAACACAAACGTTTATTTTTCTTATATATATACATATATTATTCTCAATTTACACGAGAGGTGTATATACAAGCGTTACTGCTATAAAGTAAATATTCTCTTTAAATATGCTTACTTGTTATAGTGGCCACTAGATGACAGTTGGAACGATATCCCGCTACCTCTCGTGTAAATTGAGAATACTATATATATATATATATATATATAAGAAAAAATTGTGTTACGATTCCTGAATGGTTAGAGCGCTAAACGTACCGAGTTTAGAAACTCGGGTTCAAATCCCGACTCAGGTATTTATTTTTCTTTTCATGTCATATTTGTCTTCATTGTCAAATGTCAAAAAAAATAATTATAACATATATATAAATATAAGCCTTAAGGTCAAAAATGTAATAAACAATGTCTTTTGAAAAAACGCAGCATCCGAGTTTGTCTTTGTTCTCAAGCTGACGAAGCGTTTTATTTAAAAGATGTTCCCACCATCCAAGTCAACTGACAGTTTAACTGTAAAACAAACTGACACTCAAAGCTTGTGTATATTCATTTCTGTGCGTTTTAGTCGGTCCTTTTGACTACCTACATTTTGATAATATGCGAAAAACATATGTTTTGATGCTAAAAGGTAAGGAGTTCTCTTTCAGGATTGGTATGTCAGAGAATAACAATTTTACTTTTTTAAAGTTCGTGTGTGGGATTAATAAAAAGCCGAATCAAAACTGTTGATTATAACTCGAGCACAAATAACGTGCAAGAGACATTAATTTCACTTGTTCAAACGGAATAAACGTAAATTGCATATAAAAACAACCAAGCTTAAGATTTTAGGTGCGCAGCTCTTCTTTGTAGGACAATTTAGAGTTTGTTTATTCATGTTGTGCTTGCCAGTGAATGTGTATTTGATCTGACCACATTATGAACATTGCTCACAGCTACCTCGGTAATGGGGCTGTCAGTTCTCTGCCTCTGGCTTTGCAGGATGTCTTTTCGGGCCATCAACCCTAAATGAGTTGCCTTCACTATGGATTTAGAGTTTAGAGTTTCATCCACCCTGTAGCGCGCCAGTTGGTCCGCGAGAGTATTTAATTTCTCTCATACCACCCATATCTCGGAAGCAATCCTAATCCACTATCTGAGGACGTGCGCCCTAGTTGTTACAGGCTCCCTTCCCGCAAACATATCATTAGTTTCCATTTCTTAGGTTGTCACATTACATGTGACAAGGATATAGATATAACTAATAAGCTAGCACACTTCCTAAAATAACAGGAATTATGGCTAGTACATTTAAAATGGCCGGAACAGATACAAGTTTAACATTTTATTAGGTTATAGCACACTCAACACTGTTATATGGGAGACAAACCCTCTCCGAACAAGACTTGCCATTGTAAGGCTCAAAAAATATGTTAGTGATCTATAGTTTAATATCCCTCTCCGGACAGGTTGGGCCACTGTAAGGCTCAAAAAGTATGTTTGTGATCCATAGTTTAATCCCTCTCCTGATAGGTCGTCCACTGTAAGGCTCAAAAAGTATGTTTGTGATCCATAGTTTAATCCCTCTCCTGATAGGTCCTGCACTGTAAGGCTCAAAAAGTATGTTTTTGATCCATAGTTTAATCCCTCTCCTGATAGGTCGTGCACTGTAAGGCTCAAAAAGTATGTTTGTGATCCATAGTTTCATCCCTCTCCTGATAGGTCGTGCACTGTAAGGCTCAAAAAGTATGTTTTTGATCCATAGTTTAATCCCTCTCCTGATAGGTCGTGCACTGTAAGGCTCAAAAAGCATGTTTGTGATCCATAGTTTAATCCCTCTCCTGATAGGTCGTGCACTGCAAGGCTCAAAAGTATGTTTGTGATCCATAGTTTAATATATCTCTCCGGATAGGTTGTGCCACTGTAAGGCTCAAAAAGTATGTTTCTGATCCATAGTTTAATATTCCTCTCCTAATAGTTCGTGCACTGTAAGGCTCAAAGTATGTTTTTGATCCATAGTTTAATCCCTCTCCTGATAGGTCGTGCCACTGTAAGGCTCAAAAAGTATGTTTGTGATCCATAGTTTAATATCCCTCTGCGGATAGGTTGTGCCAGTGTAAGGCTCAAAAATATGTTTGTGATCCATAGTTTAATCCCTCTCCTGATAAGTCGTGCACTGTAAGGCTCAAAAAGTATGTTTGTGATCCATAGTTTAATATCCCTCTCCGGATAGGTTGTGCCACTCTAAGGCTCAAAAAATATGTTTGTGATCCATAGTTTAATATCTCTCTCCGGATACGTCGTGTCACTGTAAGGCCCAAAAAGTATGTTTGTGATCCATAGTTTAATATCCCTCTCCGTCGTGCCACTGTAAGGCTCAAAGTATGTTTGTGATCTATAGTTTAATATCCCTCTCCGGATAGGTCGTGCCACTGTAAGGCCCAAAAAGTATGTTTGTGATCCATAGTTTAATATCCCTCTCCGTCGTGCCACTGTAAGGCTCAAAGTATGTTTGTGATCTATAGTTTAATATCCCTCTCCGGATAGGTCGTGCCACTGTAAGGCTCAAAAAGTATGTTTGTGATCCATAGTTTAATATCCCTCTCCGGATAGGTCGTGCCACTCTAAGGCTCAAAGTATGTTTGTGATCTATAGTTTAATATCCCTCTCCGGATAGGTCGTGCCACTGTAAGGCTCTAAAAGTATGTTTGTGATCCATAGTTTAATATTCCTCTCCGGATAGGTCGTGCCACTCTAAGGCTCAAAGTATGTTTGTGATCTATAGTTTAATATCCCTCTCCGGATAGGTCGTGCCACTCTAAGGCTCAAAGTATGTTTGTGATCTATAGTTTAATATTCCTCTCCGGATAGGTCGTGCACTGTAAGGCTCAAAAAGTATGTTTGTGATCCATAGTTTAATATTCCTCTCCGGATAGGTCGTGCCACTGTAAGGCTCAAAGTATGTTTGTGATCCATAGTTTAATATTCCTCTCCGGATAGGTCGTGCCACTCTAAGGCTCAAAGTATGTTTGTGATCTATAGTTTAATATCCCTCTCCGGATAGGTCGTGCCACTCTAAGGCTCAAAGTATGTTTGTGATCTATAGTTTAATATCCCTCTCCGGATAGGTCGTGCCACTCTAAGGCTCAAAGTATGTTTGTGATCTATAGTTTAATATTCCTCTCCGGATAGGTCGTGCACTGTAAGGCTCAAAAAGTATGTTTGTGATCCATAGTTTAATATTCCTCTCCGGATAGGTCGTGCCACTGTAAGGCTCAAAGTATGTTTGTGATCCATAGTTTAATATTCCTCTCCGGATAGGTCGTGCCACTCTAAGGCTCAAAGTATGTTTGTGATCTATAGTTTAATATCCCTCTCCGGATAGGTCGTGCCACTCTAAGGCTCAAAGTATGTTTGTGATCTATAGTTTAATATTCCTCTCCGGATAGGTCGTGCACTGTAAGGCTCTAAAAGTATGTTTGTGATCCATAGTTTAATATTCCTCTCCGGATAGGTCGTGCCACTCTAAGGCTCAAAGTATGTTTGTGATCTATAGTTTAATATTCCTCTCCGGATAGGTCGTGCACTGTAAGGCTCTAAAAGTATGTTTGTGATCCATAGTTTAATATTCCTCTCCGGATAGGTCGTGCCACTGTAAGGCTCAAAGTATGTTTGTGATCCATAGTTTAATATTCCTCTCCGGATAGGTCGTGCCACTCTAAGGCTCAAAGTATGTTTGTGATCTATAGTTTAATATCCCTCTCCGGATAGGTCGTGCCACTCTAAGGCTCAAAGTATGTTTGTGATCTATAGTTTAATATTCCTCTCCGGATAGGTCGTGCACTGTAAGGCTATAAAAGTATGTTTGTGATCCATAGTTTAATATTCCTCTCCGGATAGGTCGTGCCACTCTAAGGCTCAAAGTATGTTTGTGATCCATAGTTTAATATTCCTCTCCGGATAGGTCGTGCCACTCTAAGGCTCAAAGTATGTTTGTGATCTATAGTTTAATATCCCTCTCCGGATAGGTCGTGCCACTCTAAGGCTCAAAGTATGTTTGTGATCTATAGTTTAATATTCCTCTCCGGATAGGTCGTGCACTGTAAGGCTCTAAAAGTATGTTTGTGATCCATAGTTTAATATTCCTCTCCGGATAGGTCGTGCCACTCTAAGGCTCAAAGTATGTTTGTGATCTATAGTTTAATATTCCTCTCCGGATAGGTCGTGCACTGTAAGGCTCAAAAAGTATGTTTGTGATCCATAGTTTAATATCCCTCTCCGGATATGTCGTGTCACTGTAAGGCCCAAAAAGTATGTTTGTGATCCATAGTTTAATATCCCTCTCCGTCGTGCCACTGTAAGGCTCAAAGTATGTTTGTGATCTATAGTTTAATATCCCTCTCCGGATATGTCGTGTCACTGTAAGGCTCAAAAAGTATGTTTGTGATCCATAGTTTAATACCCCTCTCCGTCGTGCCACTGTAAGGCTCAAAGTATGTTTGTGATCTATAGTTTAATATCCCTCTCCGGATAGGTCGTGCCACTGTAAGGCTCAAAAAGTATGTTTGTGATCCATAGTTTAATATCCCTCTCCGGATAGGTCGTGCCACTCTAAGGCTCAAAGTATGTTTGTGATCTATAGTTTAATATCCCTCTCCGGATAGGTCGTGCCACTGTAAGGCTCTAAAAGTATGTTTGTGATCCATAGTTTAATATTCCTCTCCGGATAGGTCGTGCCACTGTAAGGCTCAAAGTATGTTTGTGATCTATAGTTTAATATCCCTCTCCGGATAGGTCGTGCCACTCTAAGGCTCAAAGTATGTTTGTGATCTATAGTTTAATATTCCTCTCCGGATAGGTCGTGCCACTGTAAGGCTCAAAAAAGTATGTTTGTGATCCACAGTTTAATATCCCTCTCCGGATAGGTCGTGCCACTGTAAGGCTCAAAGTATATTTGTGATCTATAGTTTAATATCCCTCTCCGGATAGGTCGTGCCACTTTAAAGCTCAAAGTATGTTTGTGATCCACAGTTTAATATCCCTCTCCGGATAGGTCGTGCCACTGTAAGGCTCAAAAAGTATATTTTGTGATCCATTGTTTAATATCCCTCTCCGGACAGGTCTTACCACTATAAGGCTCAAAAAGTAGTTTGTGTTCCATAATTTAATATCCCTCTCCAGACAGGTCGTGCCACTGTAAGGCTCGAAAAGTATGTTTGTGATCCACAATTTAATATCCCTCTCCGGATAGGTCGTGCCACTATAAGGCTCAAAAAGTATGTTTGTTATCCCATAATTTAATGTCTCTCTCCGGATAGGTCATACCACTGTAAGGCTCAAAAAGTATGTTTGTGATCCATAGTTTAATATCCCTCTCCGGATTGGTCGTGCCACTGTAAGGCTCAAAAAGTATTTTTATCTATAGTTTAATATCCCTCTCCGGACAATGTTGTGCCACTGTAAGGCTCGGATGGCACGTGTAAGTAGACCTATATATAAAGTGAAATACTAAACCACGTTAATGGAATGGAATTTTGAATAAATTATCATTATTATTATTAGCGTTACTTAAGGTTAATAACAGGATACATAAACATCATATTATTATGATTATGAATTAAAATGTAATGCATACTTGATCATAACTCCTATCTGTGTTAGAGGTGTTAAGCAGAAAAATGCATGTGCTTAGAGCTGAAAGCAAAACTAACAACTTCTTCCAACACAGGATTTGCTCTGACTCTTGACGGCACAGTGTTGACAGTTCATCAACACAGTCACACAGCACATCTGAGCAGCTGGCAGAGAAAATAAACAAGCTTTAGTGAGTTTGTTGGCCATTTTAACGCACTGCTTTTAAATAATCATGAAGGACTGCTTTTTCAATGGAAGTCACCATTACATTGCGTTGTTTGATCGTAGCGTGTTTAAAATAGAAACGAAAGAAAATTAAATCTTTCTTTTACTTACTTGTTAGTTACTCTGTTATTTTTTATCCTTATCTTGTTACTATTTAGTTTAACGACCCCGAAAACTATAAACTCAACAAAAATATCTGTCCTCATAATCATCATCATCATCAAGTATTAGACAGTAAGGTATATTCCAATCTCATGTCAGAATTGGTCTGTTCACCTTATACTATTGTCTGTTCAGTCTAAGAAGCACACTTTGACATTCAACTTCCGAATTTATTACTCCGCGCAACACGTGTTTGTTACAAGCCGATAAATTAATTCACAGCATTCATTAAAATTTTTAATGTTGCCGGTTGTATTAATACATACAATCCATCCATAGTAATTCTGCCCGAGGGCAGGTCTTTCACTGCAATCATAGCAATTTCATGCTATGCTTAGCAGCTTTACTAGGGAATTATAGGTGTGGTAGCTTCCCGTTGCTTTCCACACCGATGAAGGATGGCGATGGTAATGATAATAAGGATGGTGGTGATAGCCGAATGATTTTCGGGGACCGTTGGGCCCTAAGGTTCCTGACATTTGTCTTACAGATGAGGAAAAACCCTGAAAAAACCTCACTCAGGAAACTGTCCCGACCGGAAATCGAACCCGGGCCCGCTGCGTGACAAGGCAGCACGCTACCTCGAGACCACAGCGGTGGACAATACATACAATAGTATGTCGAAAACGAATTACATTATAAATTTATATTTACAACAGGGGTCCTCATCTAGGGGATATGTGGATGGCGACCACAAGGTGCCCAAGCCGAGCAAAACATTTCTTCCACTTACTTGTGTTTGCACTCTTTTAACTTTGCTATCTAACCTCTCTTGGTTAACTCTTGTTTTTTCGACCCCAACGCTATTAGGGCATCTGAGGGCTAGGGAGTCTTTCCTTTCTTCCATTTCTTCTTTCCATTATTTTCTTTTCTTCTCCAGAAAAGCCTGACCAGAGGCTATAAGATGGCAGGCCCATCACTGGTCTTGCCTTCCTTTGGCCAGCAACCAATCGAAGGGACTATTATTATGCTTTCAAGTCTTATACGAGAATTTTCCGGAAGAAGCTGGAGGGAAAATTTTCTATAGGATCGTAACAGGCATTGGCCTAATACTTGGAAGGAAGAAGAAGAAGAAGATATAATATAAAATATAATTTTATCATACATTTAATCACCGAGTAAAGTTACCATAAACTATACGACAGTTGCCATATTTGTAACAGGCACACAACTTCCCCTCAGGATTCAATCAGTTTCAAACAAATGCTAATTTTTAGTTAACCCCGACCTTCAAAGAAATATGTAGATATATACTGTATTCTAATCAACTATAGTTAACAAAGTAGCTTGAAATATGTAATTATATTAATCGAATACATGATCTATTTTCCGCTTCTGCTATAACTGTGCTTTGGCCATGCACAAATCATAGTAACTGCAGCAGTCATGTGCTTCGGGAATTTCCCATCCGTTTGTTTTCCTCAAGTTTGTTTCTTAGGCTAGACAGACTATAGGTCTTTCTACTTTTATTCGTCCTAGTGATCTGTAGTAAAGGATCTGTTTCGGGATTATATTTTTTATCCATTCTATTGATATGGTCCATGCATTTGTCTCTGCATTGTGCAATCCTATCTGGTGCGGCAGAAGTCAATAAGTACTGCACATGGTTGCAGGGGGAAAAAATCAGATTGGTAGAAACTGGGGTTTGAATACAGGACCTTCATAATATCATATCAAACACTATTAAGCAGTAGTATTCGAGATTATATTCTGAAGGTCTTGTATTTATCCATAGTTTTAATCAATCTGATTTTTCCTTGCAACCATGTGCTGTGGTTAACTGACTTGTGCCGTACTCTATATTTAGTTTTTTTTTATATCTTCATTTCGTTTTCGATCTGCTACTGTATAGTCAGCCACACCCCTGAAAAAACCTCATTTCTGAAGTTTATATTCTTCGTTCCTAGTTTTTGGTTAAAACCCAGTGTTCCGATTCATATAGTAGTGTTGGAACCGCCTTTGTGTTATAAAATTTTGAAAGTGTATTTTTTTAGTTCCCTTGAGACTTCTTCGTTTCATGTTGCTACAGACATATAATTAAGTTTATTTATTTTGTTTGCAACGTCTTCAATGTTTCTATGTGACACATTGTATCCTAGATAATTAAAATTGCTCACCTGTTCTATTGTTTCATTATTTAATTAGACTTTTAATCTTACTGGTTCATACTTCATACACTCGATAAGCTAATACTTTTGTTTTTGGAGTAGATTTTTCTAAATTCTGTGTTTCACATATTTTACTCAGTTTGTAAATTCCCCGTTGTAAGTCATCTTCTGTCTCGGATATCACAACCTGATAATCTGAAAAAAGTAAAGTATCTAATAAAATATAATTGTAATTTTAAATAGTTCAATTCTCTATAGCATCGGCAATATATATATATATATATATATATATATATATATATATAAATAAAATGTGATGGTAAAAGTAGTCATTGCTGTTTCACTCCACAGTTTATTGTGGTAATCACAGTCATTTTAGATATTTTATTTTTCATACATTTTCTCCATGTCGATGGGTATTTAACTTGGTTTTGAAAATAATCGGGAGTGTAACTGATTACACTGAGCAACAAAAAAAAAGTTTTTTTTTGTCTCAGAAAGAAAAATATGTGATTCTGATAGTATTTGTTCTCCAGAATTCAAATATGATATCGGTGTTTCTCTACCACGCAAGGTTTCCGAGAGATAGGCATTTATAATTTCAAACACTTTAAAATGTTCTACATTCGTAACTACGCAATATTCGAACATTCGGACTCACCTAGAAAGTAAGAAATGCCGGTTTTCTGCTAATTTCGCCTGTTGAGCATCCCTCTTGATGATCCAACAATAATCGGCCAGCATATTAGGATTCCATTTGCCTTGATATCTCTTTTCCATAGCTGAAAATCATTTGAGTTAGCTAATTTGGTTTTATTTTACAATGGACAAATGGACGAAGAAACGTTTATTAAAAAATAATTATTTAAATCCATTAATGGAGATTGAAACAAAAAAAAGTGTGGGTGAAGGAGAAATTCCGAATACATAATTGAAAACACGATATAAGACTGTATTAAGTACAACTACTGGTACTCATGAGACAAAAATCATGTTGACCAGTGACTCTGGAATCTTTGGATTCGACAATAATATCGGTTGTTTTAACGAATTCCGTTGAAGTGATTATTATTAAGGTTGTTCCCCAAGTATTAAAAAATATAAATAATCGTTGATCCTTCTTATCAAACGTCGTCCGCGGTGATATAATGGTTATGTTCCTTGTCTCTAGTCCCGAGGGTCGCGAGTTCAAACCCGGCAGGGGTCGATAGATTTTTAGGATGGAAAATCCAAGTGACAAGTCTTCCGGAAGGGACGCTAATCCGTCGTCGATGCCGAGGATTTTCAGTCTAGTAAAAGAACCGCAAGCCTGAATTAAGTAGGCCTCTGTGCAAAATTTAAGCGACATTAATCTATCCAAGTAATGGCTTAGTTGCCTACTAGATATCTAATTGAGGCTATAGGTCTATGCTAACCACATGTCGTTGACATTTTTAGTTAAATAAACGTAACTAAATTAACTCAAGCTAGGGGGCTCCCTTATCACTATTCGGAACGTATAGGGACTAAATGTGGTACATAATACGTATTATAACCGAAAATTATATATATAGGCCTATATATATAGTACATACTAAAGAGTCGTTTTTTAAAACAATTAATTACTCTTTCTGATCAATTGTCATAAGTAATGCCATGAGTGATTTCCAAATTATCGATAAATTCATGACTCACGAAGTGAGGAGTGAATTTATCTAGAGAATTTGGAAATCAAGAGTGGCATTTGTTAGGACCATTTAACGAATACAATTAAACTGTTTACTCACAAATCATTATTTAAATATAGACATTTTAAAATATGTAGACCTATATATTTAATGTATACGGGGATGTTTGAAAACAAATGAGAAACGTTATGCTACATTTGTTCATCATTGCAACCAGATCATATTTATTGCCAAATAGAATCGCAATATTGTTAGAATGCACCCTAGTGGAGACAAAATTAAACACATCATTACAGGTTATTAATTAATTTGTGATACCCTATGATATAAATTTGTCAATTATATTTTTCTAGAACGTGAAATCCTGGGGAATAATACGTTTAAGACAGTGCAAACAGTGGTTTACTTTATGGTATAATCAATTACTTTGAATGTTTTTCTATTACATCTCGCAAGCAGAATCTGGTTAAATTTGTACAACTATATATATAGCCTACAATCTGGGAGCCACTTGATAAAATTAAAACGATATAATGAAAGTGATAAAATCGAGGTTCAAAACTACTGTGATTGTTGTAAATCAAAATTAATTGGAATGTGATTGGTCATTGACTGCCATTTGGGGCACGAGTTAAATAGTCTTTGTACAGTTGCCCATAATTCAAGTATTCGCTGAGTTTTAATTATATAACCAGGAAATATATAAAAATACAATAATTGTAAGAGCATGTCAGATAGTTTTATATTACTTTAATGAAGATACAAGCTCTTGAATGAATTGTGTGTGCAACAGTCATCGATAGAAACATTGTTCTTAGGCAACATCGAATTTTACGGGAAATAAGGCAGTACAAAGTAAGATGGTATCAATAATTAGGAACTTCCATTTCTTATTAATTTATGACAAAAATATTCATGGGCTACGTAACCAGACGTTAACGTTTTTTTTATGATGAAGATAAATATACTTTATTTACACTTTCATTACTGGAGATTTTGTTTCATTATGACTCACCTGTAAATTGTGCTCTTATTTTTACATCATCTTGAATGAGTAATGTACGATATTTTTCCTTAAATCGTTTGAAAACATTCAAAATAATTTGTTTCTCTTCGCTTTTGAAATAGGCTACTTTCTTTGCAGTATCTTAGAATTATACACAATTGGCCATTTTGAAACAATTTAATTTCCAATGTATTCTATTTTGCGCATGCGTAAGATTAAAACAATGCTTATTTAACCTACTAAAATTGTAATAGTAATCTCGCATTGGTGGAAATAGATTCATGAATCGCTGACTTGCGAATAGAAAGACTCGCACGGATCACCGTCTAGATCTCCGTTCCAGAGGCTTCTCCAAGCCTCGACCCTCACTGTCATGAAGTATCGACGCCAGAAATTTTCATACTGGAAAATTCTCGATTAGAGAGCGAGAAATCTGTTAGAGACCTATATATAATCTGTTGCGAAGGACGAGAGCGAGTCACTTGTGAATTGACGGCTATAGCGTGAGCTATGAAATATGAGAAACTGTGGCAAGTGGATTCGTTACAGATTGATGATAATTGTGTGTATGATAAACATTAAAACAGAATTAATTATTACGACAGTTTGGAGTGAAAAGTTACTAACAGTTTATAGAATTAATTAAAGTTATCGTGTAGTATTACAAGATCATCTGTGTTGTTTGTTTACGATAAAACGACATGGAAATGGAACCAACAGCATCCTGGGACAGCACTATTTGTTTACTCTAGAATCTATTGCATAAATAATCTTCTATTTGCTGACGATGTAATCATAATACAGAAAAATGAAGACGACTTACAGAATCAATGCATGCATTAAATGAAATATGTAAATTATACGATCTGAAGATTTCTGTAAGGAAAACGATGACCATGGCTTTTAGAGGAAGAGGTCCAGTGAGATCCAAAATTATTTTAGAAAATCAAAATATAGAACAGGTATCTAGTTTCAAATATTTGGGCTGTGATGTTGGCTGCAATGTGGAAAGAGATATTGACTCCAAAATAAATAAATTTCAGACGGTGTGTGGAACAATACAGAGAACATTCAAAAATAAAATTAGAAAAGAAACCAAGATAAAAATGTATAATGTTATGGCGGTTCCCGCAATATTGTATGGATGTGAAACTTGGGCTCCAGTGAAACAAAAGGCTAGAATACAGACGGCGGAGATGAGGTTCCTAAGACAAGTAAAAGGATGTACAAGACTTGATTGAATAAGAAATGAGGAGATAAGAGAAGAATTGAAAGTACAGCCTTTATTGGATAAAATCACGAATTACAGAAATGGATTGATCATATGGATGGAATGAGTAAGGAGAGATATCCATTGTTAGCAAGAAATTATCAAGCAAGAGGAAGACGTGATGTTGGAAGACCTAGAAGACGTTGGGCTGATGCATTATGAAGTCGGAACGGGCAATTGCCTAATCCCTGGAGTGATGATGATGATGATCTATTTCGTTATTTAAGTAGGCTATCTGATATTGTTTCAAAAGCATCGGTAGGTATTGTGTGTATAACTGCTTCATGGAATCGTGTCTTGGAGTCCTCATTTCAGTTTTTTTTCTTATACTACCATTATCTCGCAATTTCCCCGTCTCTTGAGAAAGTAAATATAAATATTGGTTTATCGATCTTTATACTTTATGACAGTTTTATTACATCTATAGAATATTTGATGTAAAGTTGTTGTAGAAGAAAATTTACTGTACGTTAAGTGAAGGAGATGCACAAGTGTTGAAGTTAAATAAGACATACGAGGGGTGTCATACCAAAGCCAATAATCTCCACAGTAGCAACATTTTAACTATAACGGTAACAAATTTGGTGGTGGTCTGCCGCGGTGGGCTAATGGTTATGTTCCTTGCCTCTAGTTGCGAGGGACATGGGTTCAAACCCGGCCGTGGTCGATGCCTTTTTAGGATGAAAAATCCAATGAACAAGTCCTCCCGGAGAGACTTTAAGCCGTGGGTCCCGAATCGGAAGATTTTCAGGCTCGTGAAAGAACCGCAAGCTGAATAAAAAGGCGTGTGTGCATAATTAATCGACCTTCGTCCATCAAAATAATACCTTAGTTGCCTACTAGATGTCTTATTGATGCGATGTGCTAACCAAATGTAACTAGTTACTTCTGTAGGTAAATAACCGTAACTAAATCAGCTTCGTTAAAAAAAACTCCGTCTAGAAGGCACCCATGTCCCCACGTGCGATGTACGCACACACTGTTGTGGTTATGTATGAATGTTAGTAGCCATGCATTTTTTTATATTATTATCACATGTATATAATAAAATCACCAAGCTCCTTGCTGAGTAAAAACAACACAGTCATGTACTTTGAACACCCGGGAAATTTTATAAATGTTTTGGACAAATGTACAGGTATATTGGGAAGCAAGAATACAAATTGTCCCGCACCGTAGACGAATGGTTAAAGGAAGATACTTTGGCGCAGAGTTACTGGATTTGCGCTGTTTCGAGTCTCCATGGGAGAAGAAATTTCCTCACGGAATTTCGGCCAGAATGGGACCGGTGACCACCGAGCATCGTGAGGAATTTGGTAGTTACAAAGCGTAACGGCTCCAAGTTGAGAAAACCAGCTATAATGGCTGCAGGACTCTATATGCGTCCACAAATCACCCCTATACTGGCTAGTTGATCGTCTACATCTGTTATTAACACATGTGGATGTGAGATTAGCAGCCTGTTGGTAGGTCAAGAGCCTTCTAGGCCTGTCGCGCCCTCGAGTTTTTAAAATAAGACAAATGGTAATAATTCCACAAAATGTCTGAGCAATGGCTTAAATAAATAAGTAAATAAATTGAATTAATGGGGGACAATGGCTTGGTGTCAACGGTCACCACGTTGGAAACAAAGATTATTTTTCAACCATCGAAGTTAAGTAATATTGGATCTGGCTAGTACTTGGATTGGTGACCTTTTTGGAACGCCACGTGCAGTAGTCAATGGCTTGTTTTCAATGGCCACAAGTTTGAAAACATATTATTTTTTCAACCATCGAAGTTAAGCAACATTGGACATGGTTAGTACCTGGTTGGGTGACCGTTTGGGAACACCACATGCAGTTTGGAAATTAATTTTAAGTCGCCCGCGTTGAATTAATGATTATATTCCTTCTCTCTAATTTCGAGGACCGCAGGTTAAAACCTCCCGGAGTCGATTAATTTTTAGAGCGAGGAACTCCTTAGGACAACTCCTCTGGAAGGGACTTTAAAGCCCTGCTTCCCGAGTATGAACATTTTCGGGCTCGTAAAAGTGCCTCAAGCCTAAAATAGTGCCTCTGAATAAAATTTAACCGAAGTTCCCCATCCAAATAATACCTTAATTGGCTACTATATTTATCATTGAGGTGAAATGCTGACTACATGTCACTCACTGACATCTATAAGGAAATAAGCATAACTAAATTAGCCTTGTCAATAAACTCACGCTGCAGAATGCACATGCTGTAATTTTTTCAGAAATATTTACATGAGAAGAATCTCATTAACTTTATTCCTTCGTAATTCACTGAAACTGGAAATAGCAAGCGAAGGCCAGAAAGAATTGCGAGAGCTTCTTAAGAAGGGCAAGATCCCCAATGACTATCGTAACATTTATGATAATGAACCACATCCCTAATTAAGTGGATTTGCTTATCAAAATAAATTGTGTTTAACATGTTTTTATAATTTTCCAATACTGTTATTTTAACACAGTTCCAATAATGGATCATAGATTAATATTATAATGATATTATGAAAAGAAAAATTAATGTCTGAACCAGGAATCGAACCGTGGGCTTCTAGTTCTCCTGACTAGTGTGGAGCCCACTACACAATTCTAGACTTACATGTGTGGAAAGAGTTGTTAATGTTTGTGCCAGGTCTAGAATGGTACAGTGGGCTGCACACTAGTCTGGAGAACTAGAGGTCCATGGTTCAATTCCTGGTTCAGACATTAATTTTTGTTTTCACAATATCATTACAATATTATGTTTTTATAAATATATGAATAGTATATGAATATTTAATCAGCATATTGGAACATTTTTAAGCATAATTATATAGTAGGCTACAGTAGTAAGGACTTTATTAGACTAACGTAAGGTACATACAATGTTATTTACACATGTGGGTCGCACGGGAGTAAGCCGTACGTGCTGTTAACAGTCCGTATCAGTAAAATAATGTTTGGTAATACTATAAAGTAAAAAAAAAACAATAATATTAAAATAAGATAATAATGCAATTACATTACCTACATACATTAATTAGTTTTTGTACAATTATTAAGTATAATGATATTACATTCTGCTAAGATATTTATTTTTTCACGAATGAGTGTTGCTCTTATTTTCCGCGTTTTGGCCAGAAATTTACCCACGGTTATCCAATTTTCTGGATTTACCATCAACTCGGAGCATGACAATAATTCGCGATTTGAATTTAGAAATCTTCGCGGTAATAACTGACGCCTCCAATATTCTAAATCGTTATATTTTTCTAATATATGTATCATGTCTTCAAAGCTCCCGCGCATTGGACATATTCGCATATCTTGATCGTCGCTAATTTTTAGAAATTTGCATTCCCCAGCCTAAACCAAGCAAGCCCTGATCTCTCATTAAATCCTCGATTGAGTATATGTGATTCTTATCCCCAAGGTCCTCTTCTAAACACAGTGAACGTTTCCGCGTACATTAGGCGAATATATCTTGTTGGTTTATATCTAAGTACCTCGTCCTTATTTTTCTCAACACATTCTTGCGATTTTGAGTAATTCTTTCCCATAATCAACCCATCCCAATCTTCTGGAGTTATCTTCTAACGTCGTCTGCTCAGACATAATTATATAATATACTAGCTAATAGCTGACATGCGCTGCTACGCCTAAATTAATGAAATCATTTTTATAAAAAGAAAAAATTATGAATTTATATCGTAGTCATTTTTAAATACCCCGTGCTGATTACGCGGCATTGCCCGTAAACTACTTATCCCGATCTTCTTGGCTTAAATGAGCTGAAAGACAAAAATTGTTATTGTGAGTGACCCGTAAAATATGGACATATACTGTCGCGGACTTTTTGTAGTTTTATGTGGTATTAAAATCTGTATATATTAATTTGGCATACACGTTATGGTTTAAGCAGCGTATACCATTTAAGCGTTAAAAAGCTACTTTTTAAATGCACCGAAGCGTAAAAAAAACTCCTTTTTTTTGTCACCGATGCCATTTTTTACCTCCGGCCATTTAGTATGTTCGGTAATATGTTATATACGTTTATTGTCTAAGAAACATTCTCTAAATGGTGGTAAATCCCAGTTCAAATCAGTCAAGTAATGTTTGAGTCCATAAAGAGCAGACCAATAGATTCTCGCTCATTTTTATATACAAAATATATCATATTAGGGTGCCAGAATAGAGTTTACCAAAAATATATTAAATTATCATCCTGCATGAAACAGAGACTTAGGTCGACCTCATCGCCGTTGGGTAGATCAGTTCCATTTGTAGTTCACAGATGGGAATAAACCCAAACCTGTGTTTTTGTCTGAAGAAGAAGAAGAAGAAGAAGAAGAAGAATACATATATCATAAATACTCTACATCGTATAAATCCCGTCTGAAAAACACTACACGCATAGGTTTCTAAAACTTGAAGTTAGAGAAAGTTCTTTCTAATTGCAAATTGATGAGTGAAAAAGTTTCCATCAGTTGAAAACTTAATTTTCTAACAGCTGCAAACGAGAAAAAGACTGTATTAAGAGAAGCCATACAAATAAAATGTTCACTGAACTATTATATGAACAAAGAGGGCGCTTTTCTTTGAACGCATCACGAATGCTTGGAATTAATGACAATAGAGACCAGGATTATTTTGTCATGCAAAACTTGTAAGAGGAAATTCACTTTAACCAATTAGGTCTACTAACTATCTCACTACCACTATCGAAACCCTAATTTCACGACTGCCCGAATATAAGCTCTCCATACATCCGTATCCTGAGCTAATGTCTTCCTATCATCTCCTGTATAATCTACATTCCATAAAACAGAGTTAATGTTATTTTTTTCACCTCATTATTGGTCTACCAACTGGGCGTTTTCCCTCTGGTTTTCCTACAAGAAGCTTCAATGCCCCTCTTTTATCCCCCATTCTTGCTACATGCCCTGCCCATCGCAGTCTACCAGACTTATTTTTATTATATCCGGTTTCCAATAAAGACCATGTAGTTCTGTTATGTAGTCTTCCCCATTCGCCTGTCTGTTCAAGTATTTTTGTTCCAACAAGTTTCATGATAACTTTCTTCTCAAAAACATGTAATCGTTTCTTGTCCCTTGTAGTAAGAGTCCACGTTTCGAATCCATATAATATAACTGGGAGAATAATAGAAGTAGAAATAGCATCGTGAAACTGAAAATAAATACTACAGGTAAACAAATCATTATCATATTCATCCATGTAGGTAGTTTTTTGGTCGTCCCAGCTATCTTCTGTTTTGAGGATAGTAATCAAGCATCGCTTTTTGGAATTCTGTGAGATCCCATTTGTTGAAAATAAGCTTTCTAGTTATTCTGGTATTTTTGTATGTGTTGTAGAATGCGTTTTACACCTAATTCTTCCATAATTTCCTCATTTTTATGGTCCAATTTTGTATATCCTGCCGTACGGCGCATATATCGCATCACATTTCCTCTTTTTCAACACTCATCTCTTTTTTCGTATTGTCCATGCTTCACTTCCATATCTTAATACAGGTATTGCGTGCTGGACCAATAATAAGTGAAAATTTACAGTCACATGTACTAACTATTTTCTGTCCCCGGTGATCTTTGCGAGTCTTTCTATTGGCAAATCAACGACTCTTCACTATCCCATGCAACCCTCTTATATTTGTTAAAACTGTAAAACCAATTTGATTTGGGACACAATCCCGAAAATACTCGACATACGGCTCGAGACATACGAGTTGATATCGCTCCCGGAGGACATCTGCCTTATATTTTTGCGTCTCAAAAAAATCCATCAAACCCGTCCGGAACAGAGACAAGAAATTTAACTCCTAGACCACTGACTTCCTTCTATAGCATGTCTAGCAATTTTAAAGTTATTGTCCAATTTTATCGAAGTTGCCTATTAGATGTCTTATTGAGACAGTATGCTAACCACATGTAACTCGTTGATATCTGTACTTAAATAAGCATAACTAATTTCGCTTGCTACGAAGCACCCGTATTACCACATGGGACGAATGGGCTACATACATACATACATGCGTACATGTATACATACATACATACATACATATCCTACCATATAACTGTACGATACTGAAGTGCGATTCATGAGATATACAGCAGGGGACAAAGTGGAATTACAAATTAAACGATATATTCAAGGAACTATATTTAAAACGAGTCATTAAATGCATACATGAATACCAGAAACATATGAATGTTTGCCGAAGAGCGTCAAGAATATCAAGAATGGAGAAAATTCAGAACCAGGAAATGAGAGATATAATGAATGTTAAACATAATATTGTAGAAGTAATAGAAGAACGAAGATTGAAATGGTATGGACATCTGAAGAGTATGGAGAGTAATAGAATCTCATGAATGATGCTGGATTGGAATACTGAAGGCAGGAGGAGGAGAGGAAAACCCAGGGAACAGTGGATGGATGAAGTGAGAAGAAACATGCTCAACAGAGACCTCAAAGAAGAAGATGCTGAGGATAGAAATCTGTGGTGGAGCAAAATATATTTGGGCTGAAGGATAACTACTGTAATATAGAGAAAATCCTTAAATATACCACGAAAACTAGATGAATCATTTGCGACGGATGAGTTCAGATAGAATTCCTGAAGCCATGCTATGTTATTGTCTAACAGGGAAGAGATTTCTCGGCCGTCCAAGGAAGCTTTGGATACAAAATACATAAGTAAGATCGTAATAGGCCTTAAGGCCAAATATTTATATGGAAAAAGAAGAAGATGAAGATAAATTTAAGATGCATACCGATATTGCAAGAATTTTATGATTTTATAAATTTGTCCAGGATACAGATTGTATCATCAGCTGTTTGGGGTTAAATGTATCATTAAATTCATTCATCACTGCAGCAACTAGGGGATAACACGCCACCACGGTGTTTTATAATGCAGATTACGTTAGCATAATTTAACATGATTAAGGCCAAAGGTCACGTAATTATTGATAGGTTTGAAGGAAGGAGGCACGACACGGCACCGTTTCCAAGATTCGTAAGTTTTGATAATTGGAAGAAGATTGAAAAATCATATTTCTTCCAAATGTTACCGAATATTGAAGGAATTAAACTGTTGGGATTAAAATAGTAAATTTTGTACCTGACATTTCAGTCGTCCTCAAAAAAGTAAAATTTCATTAAAATACTGCAGTGGTTAACTCATCGCTTCGAAGAGATAGCCAATAGGAACTAACAGGGGCACTGTCAACCATTGCATACCGAAACGTACCTTGAAATTTCTATTGGAGAAGCTTTGTGTTGTACCAAGACCGTGTCCAAAAAAAATTCTGCCGCTTTTAACTGCAAGGCAAAGAAACCGAAGCTAGAATACAGCAATATCAATCCACTCTGTAGATGAGATGGAGTCCCTGCATGAGTAAGAGAGGGGTGGAAGGAGGCGGGACACGGCGTAGATGGCAGGTAGTAAGGGTTATCCAATCTACCAATTCCGGAGTTGTATTTTATCCCTGTAGTTTAAATTACACAACAGCTATTTAGAGCCGGAACAGGCAAGTAAATAAGCCTAAACCGTGATGAAGAAGAATAAGTAGTTTTAATGAGATATTTCGTCCTGCAATTTAGTGCCTTGCAGTTAAAAACGGCAGATATATTTTTTGACACGGTCTTGATACATCACAACGCTTTTCTGTGAGAAATTTCAAGATGGGTTTCGACATGAAATTGTAGACAGTTCCTTTGTTAGATGAGAAAGGCAGATTGTGTTTGGCTCAGAAGCTCTAATTTTGGCTTAATATATATTTGTAACCCGAAAATCGTCAGTCCCGTGGCGTATGGCTTAAAACGTCTCCGGCAGAACTTCTCCATTATATTTTTGCATCATCTGTTCAGTTTCTATTTAGCATTCCTTCTGGTTTTTCCCATCTGTGTCCATCGCATCACTTCCTTAGTTAGTCCTCCATTTTCCATTCTAATTAAATTTCCGAAACACTGTAAGCTTTTCTCAAATATCACTTATACATATGTTCCTATGTTCATTAATTTACTTTTTCTACATTTTTATCCCATCTCTCCTGGAGTTCCTAGCTGATCTTATAAAGAAGATAGTATAATTTAATGGGTCTCAGTTTTCTTTTCTATTGTCTATTCATTGTCTGTGTTTTCGCCCCATAAGGCAAAGCACTGTTAGTTATTGTTTTATGTATTATTTTCTTTTGTTCAGACTAAATATTACATTAATAACAAACAGTCGTGAAATCTCACCTCATAAACTCCGTGATCTTCAAGCACAGAACTGCAATTATAACAGGCATACCTCTCTTCTTCTGCCATTATTACGATTGTTGAATTTCCGTCTACACCTACATCTCCGAGATTCATCAAATCAACACCAGATGGCAGCTTTGAAGATGTAGTAGATCTTGTTCTTCTACATCATCAAATTATATATTTTGACCAGATATGGGATTTAGTGAATCTTCCTATCTAGTAAATGAGTGTCCAATACCCCTATGTATGGGATTTAGTGAATCTTCCTATCTAGTAAATGAGTGTCCAATACCCCTATGTATGGGATTTAGTGAATCTTCCTATCTAGTAAATGAGTGTCCAATACCCCTATGTCCTTTGGGTTTGAACTTTAGTAATAGCTGAGGAATTCTATCTGTAGGCATACTTCTAACTTGTTCATACCAATCGTTTCTATTTGTTAAATTAAAAATATAGGTGTAGACCGAAATTCAACAGTCTTAATGGCTGAAGATGAGAGCTATACCTCTTAAAACTGCAGTTCTGTGCTTGAAGATCACGGAGTATTAGGTGAGATTTCACGACTATTTATTAGTTACTAAGTTGAAAACCTCAATGTTATTCCCCATAATTAAGTTATGGAAAAACATACTACTTCAAAATAATGAATTTAACATTCCAAAAGCTCGTCTTCTTTGATTCACGTGTCTATTTACCTGTAGGGTTGATGATCTACCTTCCTGTAAGATTGAGCCTAAAGAATTATAGATATTTTTTTCATTAGCTGTTACCTTTTATCTATCTTTACAAGCTACTCCCTTTAATACCAGAACTGGGGGTCAGAAATATTTTTGCGCAGTTCAGGAGGACCCATGCTGGGTGTTAATGGACTACATGTAATTTCCATCAGGGATCAGGAGTTCGATGTCTGTTTCCGTTTGTATTCATTACATACAACATAAGGCATTTATGCACTTTTAGTGTAAAACATTGTTACTACTGAGTTGTTCTCAAAACATCTAATTATATATTATTTCGCTTGAATTTCTATCTGATTTATTCTCAAAACATCTAATTGTACATTATTTCGCTTGAATTTCTATCGTCCCGAAACTGAAAATGAGTATACTAAACATATTTTGTACCACAAGGTAAAGAAAGTATATACTGTAATATTAATTTAATTTTCACTTTCGTACGTACAAGAGAAATAATTAATTAATTAAATAATATGAAAAATAAAAATAGGGACTAAATAATCATTTTAAGAACATTGAATATTTAACATCATGGAAGATGATGAAAATTTGATATTGAAAGAAAATAAATTCACAAAGACAATGCATTTAAATGCCATACTAATACATTTTAGAAACTGAAACAAGAAGTTCAGCAGATATCGTGAAACGAATTTTTATTCTGAATTCAGTATTCCTCTGGAACAATAATATTGTAAATAACACGAAAATAATAGTTTATAAGGTAATCAGTTCAAAGTGTAAACTCATAAGGAGGTGATTAGAAGGCGCCACATTGAAGTAAATTATTGGTTACAGGAATGGACGATTTTCAAAGTGGCAAGAAAATCAGGAATGGATAAAATTAGGAACCCAAGAATTAGAGAGATGCCGAAAGTGAATATTCTTGCTTAATTGAATAAAAAAAATTTAGATGATACGAGAAGCTGTCAGTCGTGGTCTGGAAAACGACCATTAAAGTGAATAAGTAGACACGAACCCAATGAAAGTACAGACTGGAAGAAATTAACTTAAGTGATATTGTGAAAACGCAAAAATGAATAATACTCGTATATTTATCATAAATTCTTTTACTGTGAATTATTGTGAATAAATTAAAGAAGATTGTAAACTTTTATTTGGAACCAATGTGAAGATATTAAATAAATTCTACTATTTAACTGTCATAGCTACCAGTCGCATGATATTTACATTAAATTATCACAACATATTGCAACAATTTCAGGTAATTGCAATTATAGATTACTTCAATTAAGAATTGTTTTTTCTCTCTTCAGAATCGTCATCCCCTTTATTATTTCGTTAGACCATAAATATCGAGTCATTTAGGTACTATTTTCATAATAAAATATCACTTGTAACCAGTAGTTAAAAATATTATTTGTCCTCGATGGTCTCGCGTATCGCGGGTTCAAACTTGTCCTAGGTCGGTGAATTTTTTCAAGATGAAAGGGTTCAAGGGACAAGTCCTACGAGAAGGATTTTAAGTCGTAGATCTAGGTCTTTTTAAGATTCTCAAACTCGTAAATAAAGCTCAAACCTAAATTAGAGGCTCTGAGCAAAATTTAATCGGCATTTACCCATTCAAGTAATACCTTAGCTGCCTAATAGGTGTCTCTATGTGACGATGAGCTAACCATTTGTCAGTCGCTTATATCTCTAAGGAAATGAAATTAACTAAATTAGTTTAGTTAAGGTACTCCTGCATGAGAGTACCCTTGCTTCACGTGATGACGTAGGGGTATAGATAGAATAAAGAGACATTTTTGTTTCATTTTATATGGTAACAAAACTAGTAATTGTAATTGGTAGTTAAATAAATGGCACAAGAACTGATAGCGCAACGATGTAGCAGGCGAAGCCAGTACAAAAACAGAGTTGGTTCAGCAAACAGCAATTTCTTTAACAAAAACAGTCGATGCTTGTATCTACAAAGTGCAATAATGTAATAGCATTGAAGTTTCTCTGTAAAGTTTGAATGAAAGTAATCAGGCGTAAGAACACAACTGAGAATTAAGTCTAGTCATATAACTAATTAACAGGATGCAAATTATTTTTTTCCGCCCACGCTATGATTAGTATTATGTTGGCAAATTATATATGGTAATTACCATTTAGCTATTTTTATTTCAGTCTGAATCGTTCAAATGTATGAACCCGACTTCCACCACCCCTAAGGAGCTATTTCTTATTTACGTGTATAATGAAAGCCACCCAAACTCAAAGAGGACCATCCCAAGACCACAGCGGCTGGCGAAATTGTACATCATCCATCCATCCATAGTAATTCTGCCCGAGGGCAGGTCTTTCACTGCAATCATAGCATGAAAGTGCTATGCTTTGCAGCTTTGCTAGGGAATTATAGGTGTGGTAGCTTCCCGTTGCTTTCCACACCGGTGAAGAATGATGATGATAATGATAAAGATGATGATGATGTCCGGATGATTTTCCGGGACCGTTGGGCCCTAAGCGTCCTGAAATTTGTCTTAGAGGTGAGGAAAAAAAAAACGAAAAAACCTCACCCAGGAGCCTGTCCTGACCGGGAATCGAACCCGGGCCTGCTGCGTGACAAGGCAGCACGCTACCTCGAGACCACATTGGTGGACTTGTACATCATAAATAACGATATTTATAATCGCTGAGTGAAAAAAAAATGAAATTTAGGAGATAAAGACAATTGTCCAGTCTCAAGCTCAATTTTTGACATCCAACACAAAATTAAGTCAATTTTTGATGAAGTGTTGGAATTAAAGTATTTAGGAACAATGATTACAAATAGGAATTTAATAATTCTTAACATTCGTTACCAAACACCGTTGAGGTCACTATGTAAAATTATTTTTCTACGTTATGGAATTAGGCCTATGATCTGTTTCCATATCATGATACCGTATCCTTCATTTAGTTATCGGGCGCCCAATATTCCTTCTTCCTTTGTGTTGGTAGTAATGAAAATTTTTTGCGAGTCTCTTGGGTGTCATTCTTTCTATATGTTGGAGCCAGTTAGATCTTAAAATTTCAGTTTTATCTATAACACCGTAGATTTTTAATTCGGTTCTTATTTCTTCATTATAGCCTATGTTTATCTTACAATATATTGCCTGCTACTGAACGTAAAATATTCATTTCAGTTATGTAAAAGTAAAAATATGAAATTAGTACCTGAGAACACAATCATCCTCAACTATATACAATTCTGTAAAATATTGTGGATGCCTTTCGGAAACATATATTCCATCTTCAGATTATGAAATAGTACTGACTGTTGCTGGTTAGAATTTTGTATAGAGTGTTTAGGTCAATGGGTGTGTTGTCATTAACTAAATGTACGTTCTTGGCTTGTTTTATTATTTCAATTTCTTCAAGCATATTCATTTTCGACTTATTAACACATTGTTGATTATATTAAATTGGTGACCTGTTTCTATTGCATGTTTAGCATAACTGGATTTACCCTCATTATATTTAAAGTTCTGAAAATGTACATTAAATCCAGACTAAAATTTTCTTATTGTTCTGCCAGTACAAAACTTTTCACAGCTATTGCATTTTATTTTGTAAACACCTTTTTTAATAAACATCTTAGATTGAGTTACTAAATGTATCGATTGTTCTGTAGGCAATTCTTGTTCTTTGTCGTGCTTTTTAAATGTTTTTTACAGACTTTGCGTTTCAATACCTGTATATCGTAATTTTAATCACTTAATATTACTTTCTTCAATTTCCCTACTTAGTTTCGTTATATTTGTTATTTATTCTTGTTTTCTTTTTGCTTTTTGATTACTTAATTCTACATTTTTCGTTGTATTCGTTTTTATAAACTACAATTTTAATGTATTATTTCCTTCTTATAGTTTTCTAGCTTTAGCGATAATTTAATCATTCGGTTTATGAGGCCGATGAATACACTGCATTTTTGTTGAGGAGATAGGCCTATCTGGATTTTTTTTGTGGATGGCAATTGTATTACAAATAGGATTTTCTACATATGCCGATGAATATTTTTAAGACGGTTATACACGTAACGTGTGAGTGTGAAACATAGTCTGTTGCTTTAATAATAATAATAATAATAATAATAATAATAATAATAATAATAATATTTATTATTAATATTATTATTATTTATTTACTTGAACTGACAGTGTTAAAGTCATTAGGCCCTCTCTTCCACTCAATCAGCGAAAATATTTTCACTAGATTATAATGTACGCCTATACAGATATAAGTAAATATTATACAAATTAAACTAAACTTAGTGTATGGTGAATTAAGAATATTATTAGAGTAGCAAGAAATCAGAAACCATCAATAAACTAATCCACAGAAAGACCAATTTAAAAAGAAAGATTTAAATTTATTTTAAAGGAATCTAATATCCTGCAGTTCCTTATTTCTTGTGGTAAACAGTTCCAGGATCTAACAATTAATATAGATTATAAGAATTAAAATAATAGGAGGAACTGTTTTGTGGAATGAGAAGTATGAGATTCTGGTGTGATGGTGTACCCAAATTATGGCAGGAGGGTAGGAGATGGAAGCGAGTGGATACGTAGCTTAGAGTGGAGATAGGTATAATTTGAACAACAGAAAAAAGACATTGCATTTTTCTGTGATCATGGAGTTGGGATCGGCATAGTTGACGTAAGTGTGCCGAGGATGAAAGGTTACTAGAGTTCGAAAATAAACTTCATAAAACATTTTTGTATCAGAGAGAGACGAAAAGAAAGGTGAATAGAGATAACTAAATAACAGGAGCTGGATTTCGTTATGGGAAATCGGATGTAAAACAATTAAATCTCCAGTGCTGTGATGGGCAGAACATGTGGCACTAATGGGGAATGATAGAGAGGCATGAAAACTCCTGTAGGAAACCCCTTGGGAAAATCGGCTAATAGTAGATAAAGGCTAAATGGCAGAACAATATTTGACCATGATATGAGAAGTGAAATGTACAGGGAATGATTAGAAAACAGATGCTCAAAGTACGGATGTTGGAGAGCTTAAATGTCCGCGTGGCAATAAACCTTCGTCTCCGATAATGCCAGTAAGTTAATCACACGATAGTCGTTACTGTGAAGTGAATTATATTACTGTGAAACAGTTAAAGTTAGATTCCAATCCATTTGAACCGTCACCGATTTCTTCTGCGTGAACTGGTAACACTGTACGCGACTCCATTTTCCTTTTTTATGTGGAAAACGTGTCGATTTGAGTAGAGCTAAGGATGTCACGTCCGGTAAGAATTAATTGCTTGTGATAATAGTTCTGCGATAAAATCGTTATTTAGCTAATTATCACATATATTTGAAACACAGTTTAAAAAGGCAGAGGTAGTTCAATAATTACTTTTTTCATGTATAAAATTGTTTGTGATCACATTGAAGTTCATTATATAATGTGAATCGACAGTTAATGGTAACTGGGGGGAATTTTCAAGAAGTAGGTATATTCAAATGCCTAGGAACAATAATTACAAACAGAAATAAGGTTCACAAATAACACTTGTCAACAGTGGTTTCATTGCCCTTGATATAAGACCAATTTCGGATATATTTATGCTCACAATTCAAGAAATCATCAATGGTTTTGGAAGATTGGCTCTGTTTTTTTAATCTTTATTTTCATTTTACACTACAAAAATCGGAAAATATGAAAAAATGATTATATATTTATAATGTCAATTGTTTTTTTAAAACAATAGTATACACGGACGTAAATAGAAAGACAAATGTCGAAACCCTATGTTTTTTTTAATATATTTATTAAACACAATGTGTACATCAAATTAAATTTAGCTTTTTACCAGTCTTTAATTAAATTGTTTAGAGGCAGAGTCCTGTTTTTACACTTCGCTAGATGATATTTTGGACATGGATAGTTGCATAGAGAAATTAGAAACCCTATGTTTTACTACGCCTTTTATAAGATTTTCTTCTGTAATTTTTAGAGCACATTCAGCACTTTCATGAATATATTCGTAAATTGTGCATTTGAAAACAGAAATTCGGGGAGATATCCAGCGCAACGAAAAAAATTGTAGAGCTGTGTAATTAAACATAGGCTTAATTCTGGAAATGTATACAGGGTGTTTGAGAATAAGTATTATAAACTTCAAGGGGTAGTAGAGAGGACTTTGTGGATAAAGTTTTGATAAGGAACCCATGTATGGAAAGGTACCATTACGACGTAAAATATGTTTGAAGAACGAAACACAATGGGCTGATGTCGTGTGTCTTATGTTTGAGAATAAGTATTACAGACTTCTAGGAGTTGTACTACTAGTATCGTTACACGTTTTCAGACACATGCACCACAAGACCTGGTGTGTACTCAATTATTTCTGCTGACGCCAGAATTCGTGCAAAGATCTTCCTCCGACTCGACACGTATAGTACAACTCCTAGAAGTCTGTAATACCTATTCTGAAACACAAGAGACACGGTATCGACCATTGTGTTTCGATCTTCAAACTTATTTTACATCGAAACGGTATGTTTCTGGAGTTGGGTTCCTTACCAAAACTTATCTACTACTGTAAGTCTCTTTTACAACCCCAAGAAGTCTGTATCGCTTATTCTCAGAAACCACCATGTATAAAGAATTAAAGATATTATTGTCATCCTTTCTTCTTCTTCTTCTTATTTTTTTTCTTCTTCTCCTTCTTCCAGCTCTAGAGCCCTTTATGAGCCCTGGCTGCTATTAGTACACTCCTCCACGCATCCCTGTCCAACGCCCTCCTTTTCCATTCCCGGACCCCGAGCTTTCGGAGGTCATCCTCTATTCCATCCATCCATCTCAGCTTCGGTCTTCATATTAGTGCCCCTGCCCTATACAGGGATAACACATTCCATGTCGCTATCTTCAAAACATTGTCCTTTTCCTCGCCAAAAGTCGTTTTACAGAAAGGCACGAAGTTTCTCAACAATATTTGTTTACAAGAATGGGGTTGTCAGCCCCGTGTTTCAACTCCCGACCTGGAGAACCGGGTGAATTTCTTTCTGGGTTTTCTTCTCATTGCCTTTAGGAAGCCAATTCCCATTCTGCAAGGCAGCAGCTCCCTAACTTTGAGGTAGTCTTATCTGCCTTCTTCGCCGTTGAAATAAGCTCTTCATCCGCCTACAAAGCCATAGGACATCCTCTTCTGGAGTGCTTCTTAGTCTGTCTCCTTTAACTGTCCGGCAAGGGCGACCCTACCAGTAGCTACGCCACGCCAGCATAGCTCTCAGAGTCATCGAGGTACTCAAACCCCACCACCAACTATAATGTTATGCACTCCTGTCGGGAGAGGGATTTTAACAATAGATCGCACACATATAAGGCAATCACGATATGCGAATATGTCCAATGTGCGGGAACTTTGAAGACGAAATGCATATATTAGGAAAATGTAACGATTTGGAACATTTAAGGTGTCAGTTGTTGCCTGAAAATTTATAAATTTAAACCGTGATAGATTGGCATGTCACCAGTTAATGGTAAACCCAGAAAATTGGATGAACGTGGGTAAATGTCTGGACAAGACGCGGAAAATAAGAACAACGCTCATTCGTGAATAAATAAATATGTAAGCATAGTGTAGTATCATTAATACTTAATCATTTTACGACACTAATTAAAGTATAATGTAATTGTATTGTTATCAATTGTGTTGCTTGTTTATTTATTTATGTTTTGTTTTATTTTGTGCTGTCTACTTTATTTTATTACTAGACATTACCTTATTGTAACGGACTGTCAACACCACGTACCGCTTACTGCCCGTGCGATCCATATTTGTAAATAACATTGTTGTATCTTACTTTTAGTTTAATGAAGTCCTACGACTACTGCTTTTTTGACTACGTAAGAATATGGAGGGCCTTCCTCTGAATGAGTGACCTGCTCAATGACATGGCCTCCTTCCAGACAACACAATATTAGATTAAAGCAATCAAATTAACAAAATTGAAATGATATGGCATAAAAAATGAAACAAATGCCATGAACAAGCATTGTCTGTGTAATTAATAGCTTATTTTTTGTTTCTCGTTCAATGTTGCGCGGTTTCTGCCTTTACATTTTTCGCGTGAAATTGCAGTCATTTGAATACAGGCGCCCGGAGCGCATGTCTCAGGGGATCAATTTCTCACCGTTCTGAAGAATGATTTATTGAGCTCCCTATCGGGTTCCTGCTATCGCTTGCGTAAGTCCAAACTGATACAATGATTAAGGCATCAGTAAATTGAGGAACATGGTATTGGTATACTGTAAATTGCTCTGTGATAACCTCTCGTCTCCATTACGTGATACTGGCGCTGCTACGCCTAAATGTATTAAATCTTAAGGAGTAAATAAATTATATAATATACTCTAAGACGAACCAAACATGGTGGTTGCTACAGTAAATTTTTAATTTAAGATTTCAGGTAAACCCCCGTCTGTAATTGTCGTATTTCGCTGATTTTTTAGTAATAGCTGCCTTGGCGTTTTTTAATGAAATATGCTGACTTTCGTTGCAAAGCATAGAAAATTACGACCCCTAGAACGATATTTAATTTTTGTTTTAGATACATTTCTACACCTAGTGCTTTTAAAACATAATGGATAGCGGCTAAACTCTCTTCTTTAATTAAAAATCTGCATGTACAAAATTTTGCGAAGATCGGTTGAATGGTTTAAAAGTCTATTAAAAACACATACATACGCAGGCTGAATTATATATTATGAAAGTTAAAAATTAAATTGTACCTGCTGGTAGGTGCCGTCGTCCTCAACTTTGTTAAAATATTGTATATACAATTAACTGTTAATTCTATATACAATGTTTTAACAACGTTAAGGACGACGGCACCTACCAGCAGGTACAATTTAATTTTTAACTTTCATCATATGACTTCACCTCAACGGAATTTGTTATGAATTTTACTAGATTGAATTATATTTTTTTTTCTTTCACTTCGTAATGTGCTCCATTATGTATTTTTTTTTCAGTATCATTATTAGGGATGGGCATAGTGTATCAAAACATTTGTACACTATTTTCCAGGTATTAATAGAGGAGTTAAAATATAAAATTATGGAATATTTACCTCAACGGAACTTTATCATTTATCTTATTAGTAGGCCTATAAGAGAAAAATCTATGTTTATATCGTGATGCCTAATAGCTTAAATCGTTAAACCACTGGTGCACAAAACCAGAGATATTGGGTTCAAATCCCGATTTAGGCATATATTTTTCTCTTGAAATTTAATTTGGTATTGAGTGAGAAGTGATAAATGTAATATTAAATATCGAGGGAAAACCCCGAAAAAACGTCACCCAGGAGCCTGTCCCGACCGGGAATCGAATATGGGCCCGCTGCGTGGCAAGGCAGCACGCTACCTCGTGACCACAGCGGTAGACATTGCTGCAGAAGTGAAGCAAACAATAACACTGAGCAGCAAAAAATAAACTTTTTTGTTTTGTCTCAGAAAGAAAAATATGTGATTCTGATAGTATTTTTTCTCCTGAAGTCAAATATGATATCGGTTTTTTCCCGAGAGACATGAATTTATAGTTTCAGGCACTGTAATATTTTCTACATTCGTAACTACACAGAATTCGAACATTCGGATTCACCTAGAAAGTAAGAAATGACGATGTTCTGCTATATCTCGCCTGTGGAGCATCCCTCTTGACGGTCCAACAATAATCGGCCAGCATATTAGGATTCCATTTGCCTTGATATCTCTTTTCTATAGCTGAAATATCCTGAGTTAGCTCATTTGGTTTTATTTTTACAATGGACAAATGGACGAAAAAAGTTTATTAAAAATAATTATTTAAATCCATTAATTGAAATTGAAATAAAAAACTGTGGGTGATGGAGAAATTCCAAATACATATTTGGAAACACGATAAAAAAACTTCATTAAGTACAAGTATTGGTACTCATGAGACAAAAATCATGTTGACCAGTGTAATAGGCCTAATCTCGAAATACGTCATTACTGGCCATTACGGAAAAGTTTTGGCGAACCGCTTCAAACATTTTGCGAACCCTCTGGGGGTTCACGAACTACAGGTTGGGAAACGATGATCTAGACAACGAGACAAAAGTCCCAAGCGCTGGAGAATGAAGAATATCTTGAGATAGAAGTTACATTGTTCCTAAATCTGAAATGTTATTATGATATAACGTTATGATTATGACGACGATAGGGTATATGAATCTTGTCGTTTATGACTATTATGAGATCTAGCACCGTGTAGTTGTGGTATGGCCATGAATGAGGTGCCATGATTTAAAAGAAATGAATCGCGCTTAGTAAAAATCGATATTTGACTGCACTCTTACCAGTTTCCGGTTACGAAATGGCGTGTAGTGACATGGTTCAAGAGTCCTTCTAGTAAACGCATTAAAATCACATCAATCCCCTTCTTTTATACCATTAAAACACTAGTCAGCATTTTATACATTAATAATACTTGTTACGTGGTTTTGTGACAGATATATTCATTACAAATGCTGTATTCAAAGTGTTCATTTGTTTAACAACAACTATTTTTATGTTTGTTTTCATGGTACAGTGAAAGTGATTCTAACTGGTTGAAATTATTAATGATTGTTAAAAATTGATAAGTACTTAGTATATATGTTCACACATTGAAATGCATTATATAGAGGGAATGAACAAATAATGACAAATGAGAGGAATTTTGAAGAAGTGGTTGATTCAAATATCTAAAAACAATACTTACAAATAGGAATGCGATGCACAAAAAAATTAAACATAGGCTGAATTCTGGAAATGCGTGTTATTATGCATTACCGGGAGTCTTGTCGTCTCAACTCCTTAAAAAAAAAATTAAACTGAAAACCGGGAGTCTTGTCGTCCCAACTCCTTTAACAAAAAGTTAAACTGAAAAAATATGTAAAACTATTATTCTACCAGTTATATTATATGGATGCGAAACATGGGCTCTTACTTTAAGGGAGGAAAGAATATTACGTGTACTTCAGAATAACGTTCTTAGGAAGACTTCTGGGCCAAAAAAGAGATGAGTAGACAGGTGAATGGAGAAAACTACATAATAGTGAGCAATATTGTATGTATAGGAAGCCAGATATAATAAGATCAGGTAAGTCTCGTAGAATGCGATGGGCAGGGCATGTGAAGGTATGGGGAATGAAATAGGTGCATGGAAGATTCTTGTAGGAAAACCAGAGGGAAAACGTTAGCTGACCAAGAATGATGTGGGAGAATATCATCCACGATTTGAGGGAAGTGGATTATACAGGGGATGATTTGAAAACATTGCTTCAGGATAGGGATGTATGGAGAGCTTATGTCCTCGCGGCCTTGAACCTACGGATTCGATAGTCAGTGAGTTAGTTAGTTCTTAGATTTGTCATGAATTTCATATTTGCATATATTATAGCACACATAGCAGTTTACAATAATTCAGAGAATTATACAAAAAAGAAACCTGACATTTCTGTAGTAGTATGTGAAGAAAGTACTACATAAAAGCAATAGGCTATTCCGTGCCATCAGTGAACATTCGATCGGAGAACAATGACTTTTAGCGTCGTGTTGACCAATGTGATAACACACGTTCCCGCTAGATCCAATTGCCAACATGTTTACTCACATATAAGAGGATTTTATCCCGAAGGTCCAATAACATTACTGGGCAAGTCAAATTGAGAAAATGAGTGACTTAGAACACAAGATTAGTTTAGCGTTCACTTGTTTATTAGCGGGTTTTTGTGATAAGTAGGGCTGGCAAAAGTAGCGGTATCAGGGTAGTAACTAATTTCTATACACATTGTTTACAAAATTCGTGTCTTTGTCGAGAGTCTCCACTACCTGCTCGGAGCGGAGAGTGTGTACATTCGACTCTCCTCAGTAGTATACCTGTTTACGTAACGTGTGGTTGTATCAGAATGCCGAAACAAAAATTGTGCAAAGATGAGTTCATTCCTACACAAAACGGAAGGTACTAGAAATCTGTCCCGAGTAGTACGTAGCAAAGTGCAGTTTGTAAACTTAGCAGTCTAAGTATGATGCAGCCTACGCTATAACCAATACCTTTTTTCAGCCCTAGTGATAAGTTAACCACACTGTCTGAGCAATGGCTAATACACAAAAATTGCAAATATACTAGTTTTATGTTACTTTGAGCTGAATTTCTCATTTAATTTAATTTAATTGTTTACTTATTGAGAAAAACAATTTATGTAGGCCTATATATATCATATAATTATTCACATACTGCAACAATAATTTTTTTCCTTTTTTTTATTTTAATTCATTTGGTGGCATAGAATCTCCCAGATGACATGATCCTTAAGACAGCAACACGGAGGAACAAAAAAGTTAACTTTTTTTGTCTGAGAAAGAAACATATGTGATTCTGATAGTATTTTTTTCTCCTGAATCCAAATACGATATAGGTTTTTCTCCATTACGCAAGGTTTCCGAGAGACAGGAATTTATAATTTCAAACATTTTAATATTTTCTACATTCATAAGTACAGAATATTCGAACATTCAGACTCACCTAGAAAGTAAGAAATGACGATTTTCTGCTATATTTCGCCTGTGGAGAATCCCTCTTGATGGTCCAACAATAATCGGCCAGCATATTAGGATTCCATTTGCCTTGATATCTCTTTTTCATAGCTGATGTCTCGCGATGAAAGTTTTCCCCGTTCTATTTTACAATGGACAAATGAACGAAATAACTTTTATAAAAAAAAATAATTATTTAAATTCATAAATTGAAATAAAGAAACTGTGGGTGATGGAGAAATTCCGATTACATATTTGAAAACACGATAAAAAACTGCATTAAGTACAACTGTTGGTACTCATGAGACAAAATCATGTAGACCAGTGTAATAGTTAAGTTTCAAAGACTGCGATGGGCAGGATATGTGGCACTCATAGGGAATGAAAAAGAGACTGGATAACTTCTAGCAGTAAAGTCAGATGTAAATCGAGCAGTGTGTAGGCTAATATTGAAGTGGGAGAATAATATTAACCATGTTTTTGGGACATAAATTATACAGAGAATGTTTGAAAAATCTAATGTTTATAGAGCATGATGACAGCTAAACACTAGCCGTACATAAGCATATGTATACACAAAGTTATACATTGCGAAGCACCAAACATGGTTTCTAAAGTCAAATCTTATTTTCGTATTTTAGATAAACCCCCATATCTAATGGTCGGATTTCGCAGAGTTTTGGATAATACCTACGTCAGTTTATTTTAATAGCATATACTGAGTTTCGTTGTGTAACATCGAAAATTGCGACCACTAGAGCTACTTTTTAATTTTCGTTTCAGGTTAATTCCTAAACCTATTGGTTTTAGAACATACTTGAAAACGTACTTGAAAACATGTAGGTCTATGTAAAAATTTAATGAAATTCGGTTGAGCGGCTTAGAAGTCTATAAGTCATAAACATACGCAGGCTGCATTTTCATAGATCTCATAAAAATATTTTCTTTCGGCATTAACACTCTTCCAATGAATACTGTTCCATTTGCGGCACTATTGAATTATCATCTCCACTAACGAAGTTTTTATATAAAAATAATTAATATTTTCCATTTAATTATTTTAAATTATAATTATTCATAAACTCTTTCATCATTAGTTCACCCAGTGCATTAGGTATCTAATCGATACTGGAGATTCCTTTGTAGCGAATATTTTATAGTGAAAGGAGATACGTCCATCTTCCACGAACATTTGTGAGGTACTGATGAACTGCCATATTTGAAATTCAAGAGAACAAAATATTCATAATATCATGTGACTTAATTCTGCCTCATTATTGGTCAAGACTTAAATATTTAATTACGCACATTTCAACTGGTAATTTCAAAGTTTTAATGATTGGTCTTTAACCAATCAGATTAAAGATGAATCAATTATAAATTCAGTTGAGAGTTTGAAATGTCAAGTTTTCAAAGTTCTATTAT
Organism: Diploptera punctata; assembly: GCA_030220185.1. Lineage (NCBI taxonomy): Eukaryota > Metazoa > Arthropoda > Insecta > Blattodea > Blaberidae > Diploptera > Diploptera punctata. The sequence continues at coordinate 709,553 of JASPKZ010008381.1, read as the reverse complement.
CATCATCTTCTTCTTCACGTCAAGGCATAGGCAATGATTCGCCTGTTCCGTGCTAAAGTACGTTCCAGCCATCTTCTTACATGTCTACCCACTCATCTGTTTCCACTAATTTTATAGTTCAATACTGTACATGTTTAGTAAATCTTGCAATTAGCATTCTTTATGGATGTTATTTCCATTGTTGTTTACATTATCTTAATCTATCATTTATATTAAACATTTATAATTCCTCTCGCATTTCTTCATTTGTATGTGATCCAATTTTGTACATCCTATACTCCACTCAACAACTTCATTTCTGAAACCTGTATATATATATTTTGTCCACATTTCACATTTAACTTTCCAAATTAGGCATGTTAATAAGTGCTCGCTGTGTGTACAGGCGGTCCTCCTCCTGCCCGCGTACAGATGCACTCCCAATCAAACAACATATCTGAGAAGTGAGTAGCCTATCCGGTGCGGCGTAGGGCTGAATAGGCGGGGCGGTGTTGAATAAGGAAGGGCCTGTTCTGAAAAAAAAATGAAAATTTGTTCAATAATACACTAAATCAAAATTAACTATCAATGCAATATATTATAATTATTATTACAATTGTTTATGTATAAGACTTTTTTTTAGATTATTTAATAAACTTAAACGTTATAGTAATAGTTTTTTTTAAATATTAAGATAGGTACCTGTTATATCAATCTTCCTCAATTAAAATTGATTTTTGTTTTAAAAAAATCATCATTTAGTTAAAATCATGTATGCCTTTCAGAACATGTTCCTTCTTCGGCATGTCATTTGGTAGTGATGTTGGCGTATAAATTCTATTTTACAATTTTGCACGTATTAAACTTATAGTAAATATTTTAACAAATAAAATATGTATTTTAATATCTTATATTGTCCTAAACCGCCTACTTAAAGGAAAACACAGTATTGTGGAAAAAAATGGCTGAATAAAAGAAATCAAAAGTTAAATTACTGCGTAAAATTTCAATAAGGGCGCATAAACTAATTTAGGCTGTGTGTAATATAACTGTTGATAAACATTAGTTTCGAAACACTTGGTATGTTATTTGTTCTGTAACTTATTACACATAGCCTACAGGCCGAATTTACCATGTGCCGGTCCCGTGGGAATCCAGTGTGCCATGACTCTTTGTCACTCCCTACTTCTCGCAACTTGGCGTCTCCATTGTTGCTTGCTTAATTTAAAATGACAAGGCAGAGAAACATGGCCGGCTTGCTATGTCAAATCCTGAAACTAACGAATAGCCTTCTATTTCGTGGTGTAAGAGTCAAGAATAGCTTTCCAAAGTGCCTTCTCCTCATACACAACTTAAAAGTAACCCACAAAACTCGTTTAATCTAATTGTATACTAGCCTGCTGTATGCATATTTGGCTGGTTGTATGGAAACTTTTACTGTGCTTACAGTCCAATTAAAAACAGGAATGAGGTACAGTGTTTAGGGATACTCGTAATGTAACGGTATTTGTATATTTGATAAAGACTAAGAGGAATCTCAATTAATAAGTCTTGCAAAAGAAGACGAATCAGTCACATGGAATAACTGGCCCTGTGATCATTATTATCGAGTTATACGTACCTGATGTAGTAGCAGTTCGATTCCTCCCAATGTATGAATTTTTATCATGGTTGTTCGTGAAGTATGGGGTCTTGGCATTTTCCTACAAGAAAACTCGATTTCGATTAACTAATCCTAAGTATTCTCACCGTTCATAACGCTTGCGTTCGTTTAATTTTCAACATCCGCCGTTATGATCATATTTCCGAGCACTTCAACAATGTCTTTCTTGGCTCTGTCTTAGTGACAGACGTAAGTTATGCTCTCTTTCATTTCTTTTCAAGCTTGAATTCTTACACTCCTAATTACCTGACGTCCAGATTTGAGAAGTTTTCTTCCTACCACACTATTGATACTAGGTCACAAGATAACAATCTGCTAACAATACCTTTTCATAGCACTTCCTCGTATTCTACTTTTTCACAATAACATCTGCCCGCTCCTTGAATAGCCTACTTTACTTCACGATGTCAGGGTTGCCGCACGCTTGACACTCATAAGTAGAGTCCAGATGTTAGGCACTTAAAAATTCAAAATAGGCAGGCAAAAAGGCACTAAAATCATTAATATAGGCACTATAAAATACAAAATAGACTCTTACAAAACAAATGGACTACAACATAATTTTTTACAGCCTTACGTAAAGAATATAAACATGTATTATAAATAGCATACGAAGATATCAGAGATGATTTTGATACTTGTTTTGCCTTTTCACAAAGAGCATACTTATGTTTTTCAGTGTGTACGTGCTGCAAAACAAAGCACTTCTTCGTGCAGTTCACTGAAATTTTACACACCTTTCAGTTGAGAATATTTCCGTAACAAATTATTTCACGAAAATGGTCAGTTTGTCTTTTACTGTTGTCTGTTCTTTAGGCATTGTAAAACAACTGTTCTAAAAGTAAAAAAGTAAGCCACATACACTTGTCACACCAGTTTGTCTTTGAAGCATCCGTCTGTGAATGAGGACTACTGACTGAATTCAATGTTACCAACATCAAGCCTTAGAGCCGGAGTGAATTGAGGGGGGAACCATCTCCCTTACAAGGTTATTGTCTTATTTCCACCTTTATCCTAAAATATTTTAAGATAATTTATAAAAATGAACACTTGAAAATTTCTATGCAATGATATGTTTCATTAAGTTTGTGCATAAAAATATAAATATAAAAATAATAATAAAAATTATAGACTGAATAAATCAATAATCAATTAATTTCATTGATATACTAAGTTAATTTCGAGAAAAATGGTAAATAGGCATTTATAGGCATTGTAAACTGAAATAGGCATTTATAGGCAAAGTGAACCTCATGGAAAACAACTCTAGGGTCGTCGGTATGAACTTATATGAAGTCACTTCTACAATATGTATAATACATAACTGTAGGCATTTTCCCTAACATCCGGTCTCTACTTACAAGTTGAATGATTGAATAAGCCACTGTGTCCCATGAAGGGCTAGGGCCTCCTACAAGAGGGGTGAACTCAAATTTCCTTGGTTCAATTGGCAAGCAATTCCACGTGAACGAATAACACTATTCTGAGCCTACTCTTGTGGATTAAAGTACATTTTAGGTTAGCAATATTGTGCAGTTTGTAATTGGTTTCAATGTTTTTGACTTTTTAATGATGCACTATGTCATCTTTTTCGCAACTTATGAATTAATTATACTAGTATGGCTAGCACATTGGTTGTACTTATGTTTAGGTAATGAGTGCTCACACGTTTTTTTATATTGTGCACTTCCTCCTTCCACACACTTATATTCCGGGCGGTGGTGGACCATTGGAATCCTAGTTCTTGCTTGAAATCGTCTGCCGATCTGTGTCTGGGTCTGCCTTATGATCTTTTGCCCGTACACCTATTCAATAGCTTGTTAAATAATTAATTTTTCTTCAGAATTAAATTTATCCTATGTCATTAATAGTATTTCTTTACTCATTTTTCTATCTTGTACATTTTATATTCCATACGTAAAATGTAGAGTAAATCAAAATATATTGTAAATAGTAATTGTATTAACATAATAGTTCAAGAATGGAAACAAACAGTAAATAGTGTAATTCCGATAACTATAAATCAAATAGTTCAAACAATATTTATATGCTGATGATAAAAAATTTTCAGATATCGAAGACAACTTACAAATAGCAACGTATCAGTCATTGAAAATTGCCAGAAAATATGAAAATTTCTAGTTCAAAATCTAAAGCAGTGACAATGTGTCGAAGAAACATATAAGGGGTGAAAATTGAGATTGTTGGAAAAATTATAGAACAAGTGTCTGATTTCTCATAGATACGAAATGTATTTACAGAACGTAAGAGTGACATTGGTTCAAAATTACAAAAATATAATAAAATTAACGGGATAATAAGAAGACATTTTGGCAAACAGATAAGGACAGATAACAAAACTAAGATTACTTAACATCAGATTAAATGCTGCTCTTAAATACGGAAGTGAAATCTGGTTTTAAAATAAAGCAAAATTCTCATAAACTTATAGTAAGTCAGATGCGCTTCTTGGGGTCACTGTTAGGAGTTACTGGACTGGATCACCAAAGGAACACTGTTATCAGAGAAACGCTTGGGGTGCCAAGTTTAAATGATATATAAATATTCCAGCAAGGATGAAAAAATCATCTGAGAAGAATGGAAACAAGTACGGTACGTTTTTTCAAAATTTGAATTCCAATATACTCAGACTGGACATAGGGACCAAGGAAGACTAAAACATGTGGAAAGGTCAAAACCATCTTCGTTAGGTTTTCCGTCACACGCCACATGGCCGAAAACGGATTTGTTCGTGATGGTGACTATGATAATGGTATTGTAGATATACCATGCAATAATTTTGTTTATTGCAATTAGAAGTAAGAGTAATTTTTGTACCTATATTTTTGTAACCTGATTGAGTGTTAGACAATGCCTTAACACTGCCATCTAAAATAAAATAATTATTTTTTTATTCAATGCCACCACGTTTGTCATTTCGACGTTCTGGTATTATCTCCTGGCATGTCGTTATTGTAACCCACTTCTGAGGTTGAGGCGCGTGGAAGGCTGAGTTACGTTGCCCCGATGATATGATGATGGGAATGATGCGCCAGGAGAGGCCTTAATCCTAAATTTATGAATATGTTCATGATGATAATGATGGGCAGATGATGTTCTGGGAACGTTTGGGCCTTACATTTTCCTGAAATTTGTCTTACAGGTGAGGAAAATCCTCGAAAAAAAACATCACCCAGAAAACTTCGACCGGGAATCGAATCCGGGCCCGCTGCGTGACAAGGCAGCACACCACCTCGAGAGCACAGCGGTGGACTTATTATTATTATTATTATTATTATTATTATTATTATTATTATTATTATTATTATTATTTTTATTATTATTGAAATTTAATGAGCTCATTCCAGTTGTTGAGAATAAATATCCCCATCGACTGCACGCCCGTTTGAAACAAACTCCAAATGAATCACATCTTCAAAATCCACCAAATACACAACAATACATTAAAAACTGACATTACTTATTAGATAACCCAATAGTTTTGTTAATTTCATTTTTTTCCGTTCTTTGTTTTACTACAGCCTATATTTCTCAAGTATGTGTAATACTACGATGTAACGAGAAATATGAAGCATATGTTATATTTGATAACTAGGATCTTCTTGGTGATAAAATTGTATTACACAAATCTATAATAACCTAAATTACCACTTTAAAAAGTTAAGATTCAACGTGTTTCAGTAGCGACGCTGCCATTATCAGGACTTAATATTAACTAAAGACAAACGAACTGAATTTTTTTAACTAAAAATCAGATAAAAAACAAACTGCGTCACATGACATAATTATTAAAAAAATAAATGTTTATAAATAGCCACGGATGGATGGAGTGAAGAGACGTATGGAAGCTAGAGATTTGAGGGAAGAAATTGCTTTAGACAGCAACCTCTGGCGACAAATCACTTTGGGTTGAAGGAGAAACACGCATTGTGGAATGTTCCTAAATAAAAAAAATCAATAGTCTCAAATATGATCTACTGATTTGGAGGTCAAATATTGTATGTAATAAATATGATATTTTTGGTGATAATATTGTATTGCACTAAGTCAATAAAATTCCAAATCACCAATTAAAAAAGTTACGAGTCAACGCGTTTCAGTAGCGACGTCTACCATTATCAAGACTTAATATTGACTAACTTTTAAAATTGATGATTTGGGTTTTTATTAACTTTGTGTAATGTACGTAAATGTTGGTTTCATACCATCCACTTCCTTAGGTACAATTAGAAATCTTTCACAATCCCTCCCATTAGCTAAGATAGAGAAAACAAGTCATTCCTACTTGTTAGAGCACTGTTTATTACCGCTCGTTATTGGTGTTTCATGATTGCATTGCTTCTTGTTTTATGTCTTGTAACGTAGCCCAAGTTCTTAAAACTGTGAATATTAGAGTACCTGGTTTATTAGCTTAATAACTTTATAACTTAACTGCCTCTAATTATGCTTGGATAGACTCTTTTGTCCGCCCGCCGGTATATAAAATTACTCTATTTAACAACTTGCCTTCACCAACTTTATTAAAAGATGCTTCTATAAACTAAGTATCATGAAAACATTAATATTTTATCGAATTCCGCGAAGGAATATAATCGTACGTATAGAAGATGTACTCATGAAAATATATATGGAATATGTTTTACAACTCTTTACCAGTCTTACTTAATAAACACGAAGAATTACTGTATAGAGTAAACCTTGTTTAATCCGGAAAGTGAATAATGCGGAAATCTGTCTAATGTGAACAAATGTATTGGTTCCGGCAAAATAATAGTAATTTTACGTGTTTTTTGCATAAAACGGAATCTGTCGAACGCGGAAAGGGAAGGACATTTCTACACAATTCATGAAAAAAAAATGTTTTATAAAGCGAAAATGCACAAAAATAAATTAGTTTCCACATCATTGAATTCCTGTTAGGCCACAAAAACAGCAATAAGTAATAATTCCTGCCGCCGGGTAGGTAGAGATCCTACCTATACGTGAAATTTTATTTCGGCCTCACTGCACACCCGTTATGCGAAATACACATAAGTTCTACGACCGATCTTTCACAGGTAGCGTTCTGAATTTACGGAATAAAGATGGCTAAAACGTATGTATCATTGTCATTAAATGGAAAAGTGTAAGTAATTGAAGATAAATATCCAAATTTCCGTACCGATGCTCCAAAGTCAAGCTCTAGCTGTTGCTTAATCCCTAGAGAATACAATACGAATAAAGATTTGAAGGCATCTTTGGGTTGGCTGGACAGTTTTAAAACGACACAATGTAGTGTGGAATGAAATTTGCGGGGAATCAAAGGATGTGGACGAAAGTGTAGTTAGGGAGCGGAAACTGCATACTTTAATTTCAGGATACGCACCTAAGAGACATTTTTAACGCTGACATAACAGGAATGTTTTTTCACGATTTACTTTCGAATCGCTCATACATACTATACTTCGCATTTCAAAGGCAACGGAACTACAATTAATCCAAGATACGTAAATCGACATATACAGTACTGTATAATCTAAGATTATTAATGAGTTTTAGTGTTTTTATAATGCGAAATTTTGTATAATGTGGAAAATAATAATGGTCCCATGCTGTTCTGCTTTGAGCAAGTTTTACTGTATATGTATATATCTTCACTTCAAGGTATAGGCATTGCATTACCCGTTCCGTCTAAAAGAAGTTTCCAGCCATCTTCTTCTAGGTCTACCCACTGATCTGTTCCACTAACTGTATAGCTCGATATTTCTTTAGTTAATCTTGTACTTGGTATTCTTTCTAGATCTTCGTTCTATATATATAATTATCATAAGTAATGTCACGGGTGATTTCCAATTTATCTAGAGGATTTGAAAATCAAGAGTGGCATTTGTTAGGACTATTTAACGAATAAAATTAAGCTGTTTACTCACAAATCATTATTTAAATATAGTTATTTTTAAATATTTACACATTTAATGTTAATGGCGATGTTTAAAAACAAATTAGAAATGTTTGGCTCTGTTTCAGTTGTTCAACATTGCAACTTGATCATACTATTTTTATTGCCAAATAGGATCGCAGTGTTGGTAAGAATGCACCGTAGTGCAGAAAAAATTAAACAAGGAGGAACTTTGTTTATTTTGGTAATCAAAATTCGAAAATTATCGAGGTGAAACACGACTGTGATTGGTTATAAAACAAGATTCATTGAAACGTGATTGGTCATTGACTCCCATTTGGGGCATGAGTTAAATATGCATTCAAATTAAAAACTTATAATTCCTCTCGTATTTCTTCATTTATTACATGATCTACTTTTATGCTTCCTTTAATTTCTCTCAAGGATTTCATTTCTGTAGCCTGTATCATACTTTCTTGTTTATTTGTTATCCACATTTCTGTTCCATAGTACTCATATATATATATATATATATATGATTTTATTAGTTTGCGCAGTTTCTGTATCAGAGAATTATTATATGTCTTGTAACATAGCCGGAATTCTTAATGCATACTTATTACCTATAGTATATAGTTCATTAGCTTAATTACGGTACTTATAATTTTCTCAGTCCCGCGCCGTAGCCGAGCGGTTAAGGTAGGAAGCCTTGGCGCAGAACTACGGGACTTGCGCTGGTTCGAGTCTCCATGGGGGAAGAAATTTTCTCATGATATTTCGGCCAGTATAGGACCGGTGCCCACCCAGCATCGTGAGGCAATTGGGTAGCTACAATAAGTAGCGGCTCCAGGTTGAGGAACCAGCTATAACGGCTGGGGGACTCGACATGCTAACCACATGTCACCCCTACAGTGGCTGTTGATCATCTACCTCTGTGATTGACACATGTGGATGTGAAGGGCCAGCAGCCGGCTGGTAAAAGGGCAACCGCTGAAAAGTGGAAAGACCCTCAATCGGAATAATTTTCTTATAGGAAAACCAAACGGAATACGCCCAGTTGATAGACCCAGAATGAGGTGGGAATATAACATCAAGTTTGTTCAAAACATTATTTCAATATAGGGATATATGGAGAAGTAATATCTGCGGTTCCCTGAATCGCCAATTTAATAGTGTCAGTGAGTTAATTACTTATAATTTATATTATGCTGTAGACTCCTTTATTCATGTTGCCGGTATATAAGATTGCTATTTAGAAACATCTCGCTTCGCTTCATCAACTTTAATAAAGACGCTTCAATAAACTAGTATCATGAAAAACGTTAATGTTTTCTGTGTTCGCAAAGGAAAACGAGAAGATATTAAACTAATTATACAAATTAAGTTATTTTCTTGCGTCACTCAACTGGAAACATCTAAAAGACTTGTTTCAAGATAAAATTATCAATTTCACTTATTCATTTTATCTCGGATATTCGATATAAGATTATGGATATTAATAATTCAAACCAAATCTCCACAGAAGGATTAAAGAAATCCACAAAGAACTCCAGATGGAAAATTCAACAGAAACATATAACTGCAAGAGAGAAATGCTTAGGCAAAAAATCACCAGCTATAAGTGAATTCCATTGTTATATATATACACCAATTGTACGAGAGCATCTCATAGATGATGATGGGTGGGGCTTATGGCACGAATGGGTAGTGAAAAAGGTGCATGGAAACACTGGGGGAAATAGTATCAAAGCGCCCAGGAGGAATAAGATGAGAAGATAATACTAAACATGATTTGAGGATGTGTGTTATTCAGGGAAACACTGAAAAAATTTGCTTAGGATAGGGATTCATGAACAGATTATGTCCAGATGGCCAAGAAACTTGAAGTTATATATTTGTTCCATACTTGTTTGTTGTATATATTTGAAAATATGTAAGTTTAATATATATATATATATATATATATATATCTGAAAATATAATTCACTTATTTCGGAAGGCCTGATATGCGCTTGTGTGGTCATCAAAAATGTATGTTTATGATCCATAGTTAAAATCCCTCTCCTGGTAGGTATTGTTACTGTAAGGCCTGGTGGCGTGTGACATGTAAAGTTACCTATAAGTTAAGGAGAGAAGTTAAACTGCGCTAATGGAAAGAAATAAAAATATAATTAAAATATCAAATGTTTTTTCTTTGGAAGCAAATGCGTAAGACACAAGTAAACTGGCACCTTAGGGCCTGTTAAAATATGTTTAAATTAAACTAAGAACCAATCAGATTCAATATTTCTGTCACATAATTGCACGAATATTAGTAGTAGTGGATATTTAATGATTTTTTTCGAGTTAAAAAGAAAACAAAAATTCAATGACATTGTGCACGGGCCTGTTTAACCGTATGTGAATGTTCCTGTTCAGCGAATAAATAAAGAAATATACATTTACATAAACAAATACATACAATATGTATACACTTCACTCATACATAACATTGAACATATATAAGTATACATGTACAGTACATACACAATAACACATTTACAGTCTTACATAAAATGAGAATGGACACAAACACACACACATACATATATATACCAGTCAGCACGTACGGCTTACCGCCCGTGCGATCCATATTTGTAAATAACATTGTATGTATCTTACTTTTAGTTTAATGAAGTCCTTATGTACAAGATATATACCAGTAGATTAACAATAAATGTTTCTTTGGGTTTCCGAGACAGTGGCCTCTGGCCACTGATTCCAAGAAACATTTTTAATCATACTTATATCCGCGAAGGCCACCGCTGTGGTCTCGAGGTAGCGGGCTGCCATGTCACGCAGCGGGCCCGGGTTCGATCCCCGGTCGGCCAGTTTTCCTGGGTGAGATTTTTATCGGGTTTTTTCCTCACCTGTAATACAAATGTCAGGTAAACTTTAAGGCCCAAATGGTCCTCGAAATCATATGTCCATCGGCATAATAATCATCTTTATCATTATCATCATCATCCTTCCCCGGTGTGGAAAGCAACGCGAAGCTACCACACCTACAATTCCCTAGTAAAGCTGCAAGCATAGCATGAAAATGCTATGATTGCAGTGAAGGACCTGCCTTCCGGCAGAATTACTATAGATGGATATCCGCGAAAATCTACAATATAACATATACATTCCAATCAACGAATGTAACGAAAAGGATCATCCATTGCCAGTTGCTTCTAGAATGTCGAAGAGTGAAGACATCTCCGCGACAGTAATATAAAATAACGGCCCGAAGTGTTAATGGGAGGCAAGAAATTCACCTTGATAATGGCAGACTGAATAATATTTACCGTAGTTCTTTAATTATCCGATCCGATTGAGGGTCTTTCCACTTTTCAGCGGTTGCCCTTTTACCAGCCGGCTGCTGGCCCTTCACATCCACATGTGTCAATCACAGAGGTAGATGATCAACAGCCAGTGTAGGGGTGACATGTGGTTAGCATGTCGAGTCCCCCAGCCGTTATAGCTGGTTCCTCAACCTGGAGCCGCTACTTATTGTAGCTACCCAATTGCCTCACGATGCTGGTGGGCACTGGTCCCATACTAGCCGAAATACCATGAGCAAATTTCTGCCCCCATGGAGACTCGAACCAGCGCAAGTCCCGTAGCTCTGCGCCAAGGCTTCCTACCTTAACCGCTCGGCTACGGCGTGGGACTCTTTAATTACTATATTCTAAAGAATAATATGTAGATTATAAAAGCATTAATGATATATGAAATCAGTTTGCATTGGAAATTAATTCTCATGATGATAAAACATACCTTTTCAACATGCAGTGAATATAATAATTGATCATACAGTTAAACATTTTAATAAAAGTTATAAATATTGACATTCAACACCTATGATTAATTAAAATTGTATATATATATATATATTATATTTTTATGGTATATTTCACATTGGTATGCAACAATAGTTACATTGTCATGCTATATGTACGGTGAAAATAAATATAAATATCTGTCCATTATTCCACAAGTAAGAAGTGAGTGTTGAGTGCTCTTCCCCTTCTCAACGTACACAGTATCAACCCCGGCAGTGTAAGCATATATTAGTGCAGAATCTACAAAACAATAAAGTGGTTCCGAAAAGAAGGAAAATAAAGAACAGAAGAACCTATTGAACGGAACAGTTATGAAGAATAACGAACTTACTGGCCCTAAGGAAGCCGTAGGTTGAAAGCCGTGCGGACATAAAATCTGCATACATCCCTACACTGAGCTGTTTTTCAATCATCCCCTGTATAATCTAATATCTTCAAATCACGGTTATAGCTATTTTCCCACATCATTCTTGGTTTACCAACTGGTACTTTCCCTCTGTTTTTCCTGCAATCAGTTTTCGTGCCCCATCTTTCATTACCTATTTATGTCACATGTCCCGCCCACCACAGTCTATCAGACTTCTTAACTGTTCTTATTATATCTGGTTTCCTATAAAGATCATGTAGCTCATTGTTATGTTGTCTTTTCCATTCACCTGTCTGTCCAAATATTTTCCTTAGAACTTTGTTCTCAAATACTTGTAATATTTTCTCCTCCCTAAAGAAAGAGTGCATGTTTCGCATCCATATAACTAGCAGAATAACGTATTATATAATTTCAGGTTAACTTTTTTGAGAGACTTTTGGACAGGAGTGTCTGTAACGCATAATAGAATGGATTTCCAGAATTGAGCCTAAGCCAGACGAAAAAAAAAATACCTTGGTTGAAAGAGTGACAATATTTCACCGTGAGACTATAACAGTCAATATACAGCGACATTTATGCAGAATACATAAAACAGTTAAATAACATTGAAAATAAATTAAATAACAGATGAAGAAGCTACTTTTGGGCTATACAATAAAAGCAAATCAGTAACAGAAATATCGAAAGTGATTCCACAGTTCGTAATTTCCTAAGAATAAATAAATAATAGTTTAAAAAACTAAAACAACACGCTTTATTAGAAAACCGAACTAAAAAATGAAAAATAATTTTAATTTCTAACACGCTTGGGGTAAAATTAAAGTGGTCAACAAAAAATCATCTCCAACACATCTAAAATAAAACTAATTTTACCATCAAAAGCGTGTGGTGCTTTATATCAATTAATATACTTGATAATAAACAGGTATTAGTAAAAGTATAATCTCTAAGAAGAAAACGTAAAAACTATAAAAAGCACCCCACGCTTTTGATGGTAAAATTATTTTTTTTTTTGGTAGATAACTCCAGTTTTATTCATAGACGTGTTGGAGATGAGTTTTTTTTGTTGACCACTTTAATTTTATCCCGAGCATGTTGGAAATTAAAATTATTTTTCAGTTTTTAGTTCGGTTTTCTAATAAAGCGTGTTGTTTTAGTTTTTAAGCTATTATTTATTTTTTAGTTTTAATATTTTACAGAATAAGATAAAAATATAAATATCTTTAAATTCGATACTATTGTAATATGAGCTAAAAGTAATTCTCTACAAAAAAAAATCCTCCGGGCCGGATTTTAATTAGCGACCTATGGATTACTGAAATTATATACTAATACAGTCCACCGTTATACCAATTGAGCTCTCACAACGATTGAGTATGAAATTTATAAGTCCGCAACCTATTATACCGGTTTTTATTATTTTGATTTTCTGCTGATGCTAGCCAGGATTTTAGAAAACAAATTATGAAATTATTGTTTTGTCATTGGTCCTTTACAAGTATACGAAGTTTCAAGTCGATCCAATGATTTTAAGAGGATGAAAATCGCGTTGAAAGATTCCGTTACATAGATAGATACAGGTCAAGCCAATATAAAGCGTGTAATAAAATGATTACCTTGGCTCGAAGGAAGTATTTTGTCAATTAAACATCAATCAGTTATTAAATTTATCAATTTACAATTACTTTTTGCACTCTAAGTACTGAATTACGTTTCCTCTGAGAATAGTAATGCGGCTACTCTAACTTCACCACTTTGCACCCCATGTTTTGATAAAGTTTTGTTTATTCACCACGCCCATGTGGAATGCTAGTTATCCGTAGTAATTATATATTAAGCGGAATAAAGTTAATTACTAGTGCTAATAATGAAGTATTATTCAACAGAAATTCTTGGAAATCATTAGTAGAAATCAATCCATACGCCTAAATATTGAAGAGGATAAAATATTAATTTTATTAATCATAATTCGTATAATGTTTCATGAAACTATATATTCACTTCCTCTAATGATACTGCAGAATTATGTGCTTCATAAATCTGAAATGAACCAATTTTAAAATTTAAAATAAATTTGAAAAAAAATTACCATAAACTGCTTTCCCAGTGAATACTGGAATTTACTGATGTGGTATTAATAAGTGATAGCAATGAGATGTTAAAAGCCACCACATCCATTCTTTTAGATTTAAGAGATTTAAGATTTAAGATTTATTTAGCCTGGTGGAGTTAAGGCCATGTGGCCTTCTCTTCCACTCACCAGGACAAACATATATTACATAAGAATATAACAATCTTAATTAACTCTAATATTAAACACTAAGTAAAAATTTGATCAAAAGATAATATCTAATATACATATTACGATCTATAATACAACCAGTTAATATTAGTTAAAATTAAGACTAAAACTAATAATAAAATGTATACAAGCAAGACATATTAAATTGTCCCTGTCTAGTGTATATAAAAAACAGGAAAATAATGAGATATAGAAAACTAATTTACGATTATACAATATTTAAAACAAAACAAATAAAAATATTTGTTATTCTTAATATTATTTACATAAATAATTAAATATATTAATATTGCTAAAAGAATACTATCAGTGAGGTGTATAAGTCAGTTTGTTATTAAATAATTCTTTAGTTTGTTTTGAAGGATGTTATAGTTTGACAGTCTCTGACATAGGGTGGAAGGGAATTCCATGTTTTGGTAAGTGACACCGTAAAAGATAATGAATAATATACAGTGTGATGAGGCGGGATATAAAGGACAATGTGCTGATGGGACGAGTGTCAAGATTATGTGTGTCGGATAGTCTGATGAAGCGGCGTGATAAATAATTAGGCGATGATGTGTGAAGTATTTTATAGAGAAGGGATAGGGAATGGACAGTTCTACGATCTCTTAGACGAAACCACGATAATTGTTCCAGGGACGGTGTAACATGGTCAAATTTGCGGAATACCACAAATAAAACGTGCGCAAGAATTATGAACACGTTGAAGTCTTTGAGTGGAAATAATATTTAAGTCTGTAAAAAGAGTGTCACAATAATCAAAATGGGGCATTGCAAGTGTTTCTACTAACATTTTCCTAAGGGCGAATGGCAAACATTTCGTACACGATTTAATGAATGTATTATTGAGAAGACTGTTTTGCATGTATGGTTTATTTGTTTGCATGTATGGTTTATTAAATAACAATAAGAAATTGGAGCTGAAAGTAAATATCAATAAAACTGTATACGTATATAATCAACTAGAAGTATGTTATGCAGTGAAAATGGACAGTTAATGAAAAATGAGGGAATTTTTTAAACACGTGTTTGAATTAAAACCTATAATATCAATAATTACAAACATGAATGAAGTACAGAAAGTGATAGGTTCAACTTTGGAAATGCGTACAATTTTATTCATTAATGTGACTTATTTCACACCAACTTCTCTAAAAAAACAAACTAAAATTAAATAAAAATAGAACTTAAAGATTTATATAATTTTCATATTTATTACAATATAAATTTGTAACAGCTGTTTCGGTACTTTGTACCTTCTTCTTTGTAATCATGTATGAAGAAGGTACAAAGTACCAATCAGCTGTTAAAAAAATTATATTGTATTATATGTGAAAATCATATAAAACTTTAAGTTTTATTTTAATTTAATTAAATGAATATGGATTTTCATCATGTAAACACCAAATCAATTGTTTAAACTAAAAAATATAAACCGATTATTCTTCCAGTTATATGGATGCGAAACATGGACTTTTACTTTAGAAACATCGACTCTTACTTTAAGGGAAGAAAAAAATAAAATTATTTGAGAATAAAGTTCTAAGAAATAATTTTAGGAACAAAGAGAGATGACAAAGCAGGTGAATGGAGAATGATAGACAACAGTGAGCTGCATGAACTTTGTGGAAAGCCAGATACAATAAGAATTGTTAAGTCTCATGAGCATGTGGCACGAATGGAAAATTAAACAGGGGAATTGAAACTGTATGGAAAGCAGAGGGATAGCTCATAGAAAATAGGACAAGAATGATATGGAATAATAATAATAATAATAAAATAATAATATAATAATAATATATATTATTATTATTATTGTTATACTTACTTACTTACTCACTGGCACTATCGAACCCGTAGGTTAATGGCCGCGCGGACATAAGCTCTCCATACATCCCTATCCTCCATGGTATATTTACCTTGTCGTGGTGGAGTGGCTTGCGTGCTTAAATGATCCTGAGAGCTATGCCGGTGGTAGCATTGCTGCCGATAGGGTTACCCATGCCGGACTGGTCGAAGGTGATAGGCCAGACGAAAAAAGTACCTTGTTTGACAGAGTGACGATCTTTCACCGTAAAAATACAACCGTCAAGAAATGCGGACATGGGTTCAACTAGGGTAAAATTTTCCGGAGGTCAAATAGTCCCCCATTTGGTTCTCCGGGCGGGGACTACTTCAGGGAACCCATGCCAAAGGCTCAATTATTATTGTTATTATTGTTATTATTGTTATTATTATTATTATTATTATTATTATTATTGGGAATTATAGTCTTCAACAATAAGTAATATAAATTCTGCTGAAATGGATTTTTGGAGGCGTTCAACTGGAATTTCTGGAAGAGATAAAATAAAAAACAGTGTAATTAATGAAATTATATACGTTCGGCCGCGGTGGACTAGTGGTTATGCTCTTTGCCTCTGGTCCCAAGGGTCGCGGGTTCAAACCCGGCCGGGGTCGATGGATTTTTTAGGACCGAAAAATCCAAGGAGCAAGTCCTCCGGGAGGGACTTTAAGCCGTGGGTCCCGAGTCTGAAGATTTTCAGGCTCGTAAAAGATCCTTAAGCCTGAATGAAAAAGGCCTTTAAGCAAAATTTAACGAGTTTTCCCGTCCTAGTACTACTTTGGTTTCCTAGATGTCAGTATGAGGCGGAACGCTGACCACGTACCACTTAAAATGACATCTATACCAAAACAAGTGTAAC
Source organism: Diploptera punctata (assembly GCA_030220185.1). Classification (NCBI taxonomy): domain Eukaryota; kingdom Metazoa; phylum Arthropoda; class Insecta; order Blattodea; family Blaberidae; genus Diploptera; species Diploptera punctata. Next base: position 692,769 of record JASPKZ010008381.1, on the reverse strand, counting down.
TAAATTAGTATGGTTCAAATTCTTCCCTGTAGGGGGAGAGCGCCTAAATCTCTGTAAAGGGAGAACATGGGCTTACAAAATATATATATACGTTCAAACTTCAGTTGTGGATTTCATAAAAAAGAAAACAAAATGGTATGGACATATAAAAGAAAGACAGTGACACATTCTCAAGAAAATTACTAGAACATCTGCCACTTTTTAGAAGAAAAGAAAGACGTGGAAAATAACGTGAATCGATGGTGTTTTGAGTAGCATGAGGAAAATAGGATTCGACCATTGGGATTGGAATGACAGAGACGTGGAGAATAACAACAGTAGATTAATTGAGCGCAGGAATATGTTTTGAGGCGGTTCCGTGTCGCAAGCGTTTATACGCTCTCCTCTCACAACTGGGATCCCGAGATCTAATCTCGGCCAATTTATGTGGGTTTCGTGGTGGACGAAACGGAGCTAGGGAGGTTTTTCTCGGAGGTTTATCCATTTTTCGCTAATACGAATTTCATTCCACCATTTCTCCATATTCACCTTCGTTTCATTTTATTCATTCTCCCCTATGACGATGCGACAGGATTTGTCGGTCGGCACCCTTGTCGTTCACAGACCACTATAAATATAGGGGCCTCATCTCATCTCATTCCTCGACCCGACCCTGAGTTGGACACGAGTTGAGGATATTCATATTTATTTACTAGCTAATACCCGGCGTGCGCTGCTACGCTGAAATAAATGAAAATTAATTTGCTTTTATGTTTAGTTGAATAAGTAAAAAGAAAAATAATTATAAATTTATATTTTTTTAGATACCCCGTGCTGATTACCCGACGTTGCACGGGAATCTATCCATCCCGATCTTCTTGACATAAATGATCTGAAAGACGAAAATTCATGTACTTCTTATGATTAGTCGAATATGTCAAATTAAAGATAATTATTAATGCATATCGTAATTATTTTAAGATTCCCCGTGCTGATTACCCGGTGTTGCCTGGGAATCTACTTAATTCTATATTCTTGGCATAAATGAGCTAAAAGACAAAATTCGTTATTGTGAGTTATCCGTAAAAGAATACCTGCCAAGTGCTGCACAGGAATCTACGTACTTATCTCGATCTTCTTGGCATCAATGAAAGACAAAAATGGTTATTGTGAGTTATCCGTAACAGATAAACAAATGCTGTTGCGGACTTTTTTGTAGAGTTTTTTTTGAGATATTCAATTCTGTTTACATTATTTTTGTGTATTTGTTTTTGGTTTAGGCAGCATAAGCCATTTAAGCGTCCAAAGAGCTACTTTTTTCACGTTTTGCACTACAAAGGGCGATTTTTAAGGGTGTGGGAGTTGAGTATCACCGCTGTCTTATAGCCTATATTCATCCCGGAAATCTCCTGAACATTTTGCAAAAAGCCGCATCACAATGGGATCAACGGTATGGCCGCGCATAAAGTACGAACAAACAAACAAACATTTTATATATTAGATAATATGTTTTGAAATATAGTGAGGAGTTATATAACTTACATGTTGTTTTAACTGAGAAATGTGGCGCTGGTTTTTAATGCCTTGCAGTTCAAAACAGTCTTATTTCTTGGTCACAGCCTTGGTACATCATAACGCTTCTCAGGAAGAAATTTAATGTTAGGTTTTGGCATGCATTGTTTGAAAGTTCCCTTGTAATATTCTTCTTCTTTTTCTACTTCATGAAATTAGGCCTTTTGACCTGTTTTCACATCAAGTGGGATTTAATGAATCTCCCCATGTAGTAAACGGGCGTCCAACACTTCTATGTCCTATTGGTGTGTACTTTAGTAACAGCTGGGGGATGCTATCTGTAGGAATTCTTTTAACATGTTCATACCAGTTGTTTCTTATATTGTCAATTCTATTTGTTAAATTTAAAATATTTATGTCTTTCCTAATATCTTCATTTCTTTTTGTGTCCAAACTTGTCACACCTGCTGCTGAACGTAAGAACTTCTTTTCTGCAGTTTCTATTTTTTTTCTGTCTTAACGATTAAGATTACAATTTTCATTTGCATATGTTAAGACAGGCACTGCCATATTTTCATAATAGTTTAATTGTATTCTCCTCAAAGTTTTATTTTTCAGCGTCCGTTTTATAGTACCATACATTCTATAAAATTTATTTAATTTAATATTAATATCTTTCTTCAGGCAGTATGATACATTGCATCCTAAATAATTAATTTACTTAATTTAAATTTTCAAAGTAAATGGTTTTACACGTTGAATCAATTAGGACTATTATAATCTCAAAGCTCCAACTTCAAAAACTAAAATTATGGCTTTTCAGGGCAAAGTGCCAGTCATAGCAAAAATAGTAATCAATAATGAAATAATAGAACAGATAACACACTTTAACTATCATGGTTCAGATATAACATACAGCTATGATTGGGATATACATAATAAATTAAACCTATCAAATTATGTGTGGCACCATAAGAATAACCCTTCGAAAGACTCGAAGAGAAACTCAGCTCAGGTTTTATAAAATTATGGCTGTTCCTGTTCTTTTGTATGATTCTGAATCTTGGGTACTTACAACAAATATCTCACACATTCAAGCCACTGAAATGAAATGTTTAAGATCCGTAAAAGGATGTATACGCATGGGTAGATTACACAATGAATCAATAAGAAATGAACTGGAGATATTTTCAATACTCGATAAACTAGAAGAGCTCAAATGCCAATGGAAAGAACATTTAGACAGAATGGACAATAAAAGATTATCCAAAACGATCAACACCTACAAACCACATGAAAAAAATCTTTGGGACGGCCAAGGGAACGATGGACTTGAGAGCGAAACAGGTCGCATTGACCTAATCCTGGAAAGGAAGAAGAAGAAGAAAATAAATGGTACAACGGTAGTAAAACTATAAAAATGAGCAGTTTTACGTTAGTGATTTAAATATTGTAATGCGCGTAAGTTGAGATTGACTTGGGGGACAAAAATGTGTATTGAAACATGTAAACGTAATACAACATTGTACTTAGTCACACAAACAATAAATGCGCCCTTAATAAAGTTAGTGCTTATATATTTGTAAGTGGTTACGATTAGTTTCATAACCCTGCTAAATACTAACTTGATTATTGTTATAAAATGTGGAATTTCATTATTAAAAGTATAATTTATTTTGTTAACTGCATAACATAAAATATCTATTCATGTTATTTTATACTGAAATGCTAGGCTTTATAAAATATCTTGGCAAGATCAAAATTCTCTCATGAAGCAGAAAGGCGGAGTAAAGCGAGCTATAAAAGCATTGAACCCATCCATTTCTACCACATCTCCTTCAATTTCTTCTGGTCTCAAGTTTATTTTGGAGAATACATACTTCTTCGCCACTGACGGTTCAATTGGGGTCACTTAAATTTACTGCTATTCCCAGAAACCAAGCAGCTGTTGGACCAGTGCAAAACTGCGATAAAAGCACTACATCGATCCTTCTAGACGCTGTTGGGAATACGTAACTACAGTTCTTCAGTGGAACCTAATTCCTATTTGATTTGTAGTAAATTGTAACATTGTTTTATATTCCACAGTGAAGAAAGCAAATTATATGGCAGCAGAAAGAATCCAAAGTATTTAATATTGCAAAATGAAAAAGAAAAAAAAATATTATTACAATTTAACCTAATATGTTTTTATTTATAAACATATTTTCTATTTTTACACATATTTCTGTGCCTAAAGTTTTATTTTCCTTTTCCACTCGTCCCTATCCATTCATTCCATATCCTCTAGTCCTGTTTTTTTCCATCCCAGTTCGTATTTCTTATATCCACGAATTTCTAGGTATTCCTTTCATTCCTCTTCCAGGTGGACACCATTCCAATGTTTTTCGGTGTCACCTTTCTTGCATTCATCGTAGACGCCCATATCAATTTATCTGCTGATATCTTATATAATCTTCTATTGAATATTTAATAATAATTTGTCTCGTATGTTATCAAGTAGTAATATGAATACATTAAATAATGGAAATAGACATCTAATGACAAATGAGTTGAATTTTGAAGTGACTGAATTCAAATTCATGAAAATCATAACTGCAAACAGGAATGAGGTGAATGAACAAATTAAACATACGCTCAATTCTGGAAATTGATGCTGTTACGTAATACAGGGTCTCTTGTTATTTCAACTCTCAAAAACGTTAAACTGGAACTATACTGTAATTTTGTAATTCATCGCAGTACCTAAAGTTTTATTTGGAACTGAAAACTAAAACCTAGAGCAGATAGATTGTTAAAAGAAACCTCAGAAACGAAATTTCTTGGTATTGCTTGTTATATCCAAAAAGATCATACATCAAATTAAACAATACAACAATTATATATATATATATATATATATATATATATATTTGATTTATATTATTATTGTTATTATTATTAGTATTAATATGTAATAACATAAATATATTTATAGCTAATGGAAAAATGACATGTAATGAATAATGAGGGAATTTATGAAGAAATAACTGAATTCAAATACAATGAACAAAAACTACAAATAGGAATTCGATGCATAAAGAAACTAAACAAAAGCTCAATTTCGGAAATGCATGCTGTTAGGAATTACATGGACTCGTGCAGTACCAACTTCTCTAAAGATTGTTAAACCAAAAATATATAAGATTGAAACAATTCTGAAGTTTTATAAATTCACGGCAGTATCAATATTAGCATATGGAGCTGAAAACTGGGCTTTCGAAGAGCTGATAGAATGTTACAAAAACATCAGAAATGAAAATTCGTATGTATGTTGTTGGATATAGCCTAAAATATAATATATCAAACGAAGCAATAAAATAATTGTATGTATATATAGTTATTTAATATAAATAAGGGAAAAACAACCTCGGAAACTTAATTGACACGGGCATATAACACGAATGAATTCAGCTATACTTGCAAAACAGGCAACGTTAAATATCCACAACGTCAGAGGGACGTTGTACGATCAGAATAAAATGGGGAAATTAAATATTATGTCTAGCGTGATTATTATTATTATTATTTTTATTATTATTATTATTATTATATTGTTACTATTTTATTACTATTATTACCTTAATCTGTTTTTATTTATTTTATTTCACAAGTTTCACAATGGTTCACACAATGTCTTGCGCCCAATTAAACTACTGTCATTCCTCTCCACATCTCTCTATAATTCCAATATCCATCGTGCAATACTTTTTCCCTCATGCTACTCAAAAACACCATCAATCCACGTTATTTTTGGCGTCCTGTCCGTCTACCAAATAACACCCATTTTGGTATTCTTCTTGGGAATCCGTCTTCTGTTATTCTTTTTTACATGAGTTACTAAATGGTTAAGGGGAGAGAATGCTATTTTTGGTAAAAAATGAGCAATTTTTCCAAAAAAAAAAATTTGCTCTAAAATACTCTGTGATATATGTGCAATACATTGCATAACATTTTATGTATATTTGTACCCTTATCAGACGTTGGGTAGCCTGCACTCTGGATTTTTAATCACACGCCCCCTTTTAATTGTTGTTTCCCGTAACTTCATTTTTTTTGCTACATTGCTAGACAAAAATTAATCTATCTTCTGAACTATTATAGATACATGCATGACATTTTGAACGCCACACTCTTGAGATAATGAGAAAACCTTATCCTGTAACAGAAATTAGGTTTTATTTTTAAAATGTGTCATTTTGTTTTCAGAAAAGGAAATAAACTGTTGTTAAATTTTAATTGTTAATTTTTAACTTTAGGGGCAAATATCAAAATAATGTTAAAGAGAGTTTGTAGAGCATGCTTTTATTAATAAAATGTAACAACGTCTGTGATGTTATATTCAAAATTGGCTTAGATATATCGTTTTTAATAAACGGGCACATTTTTAAAATTTTGGGCCCCCATTTTTTTTTTCAACATTTTTAATTTTTTTTTTAAGTTGCTATACCCATGAGCTCTTAATATAGAAAACATAAAGAATTTACACCAAATTAGAAAAAATATTTAAAAACTACCATCCTCTCTCCTTAAGACACGTTGTTGATGGCTGATATTATTCAAAATATGTCTACAAAAGCCATACCACAGTGGGAAAACAAATGTCACCTATGGGAATATAGGAGAAGATACGATTTATTTATTGCTATTTGCTGATGATCAGTTACTGATGGCAGAAGACTACTAAGATTTAGAGGACATTACAAGAAAACTGAAGGAGGAATATGAAAAATGGAGATTAAAAATACATTTGGGCAAAACGAAGTAGCTATATGATAGTAAGAGATTAATCAAAAAATTTGATTTTAGAATATGGGAATGAAACATTGTAATCATGTGACGAATATGTAAATCTGGGGCCAAAATTAGTGCCGATGGAAGTCATGATACTGAAATTAATCCATCCATCCATAGTAATTCTGCCCGAAGGCAGGTCCTTCACTGCAATCATAGCATTTTTATGCTATGCTTTGCAGCTTTACTAGGGAATTGTAGGTGTGGTAGCTTCCCGTTGCTTTCCACTCTGAAATTATTGAAAGGAAAAAATAAGGGTAATTCTAAGATATTAATATTAAATTGTTTTTTGTGGGATTGGAATATATCATTATGGTTATAATAATAATAATAATAATATTTATTACTATTATTATTATTATTATTATTATTATTATATTATTATAGGAGAAGATACGATTATTATTATTATTATATTATTATTATTATTATTATTATTATTAAAGGGATGAACAGACAGGTGAATGGAGGAGATTACAGAACAGTGTGATACATGATCTTTGTAGAAAACCAAATATAATAAAAACAGTTAAGTCTCGTAGACTGCGATGGGCAGGACATGTGTCACGATTGGTGAATGTAAAAAGTCATAGAAGGTTCTTGTAGAAAAACCAGAGGGAAAACGCACAGCTGGTATATCAAGAAGGAGGTGGGAGAATAAAATTAACCATGATTTGAGGGAAATATATTATACAGGGCATGATTGGAAATCATTTGCTCAGGATAGGGATGTATGGAGAAATTTCGTCCGCGCGGCCGTGAACCTACTGTTTCGATAGTGCTAGAAGTTAGTAATTATTAGCCTATTATGTATAGAGTTTGCTGAGTATGACTTATTGCTCTGGAAATGTATTCTCAGAAGACAGTTAGTTAGTATCTGCATTCCCAAAGATGACCCTAGCAGCTGAATTCCCTAGAGGATTGAACGACCATCAATTCTGGTACACCGAGGGACCATGCAAGTAGATACTCGTATAGCCGTAAAGTGGGACGCCATAAAGTAGATCGCATTTGTAAAAGTCAGTCGAACAAGTGGATATTCAATTCGAAAAGCTCGTGTAAATTAATACAGCTCTGAGACTCTCAAATCAAGCTGCAAGACATGTACCAACCACAAACCTCTTTCACTATTTGACACACCACATGAATACTCCTACCAGGAAACAGTTTGTGAGATTATCTTCTGTTTTTATCCTATCGGGGAATATTTAGTTGCATTAGCAATAACTTTTAAATAGCTTAATGAATTCCAAAGGAATATAGAATGAGCAAGGCTTACAACTCAATGGTATTAATAAGCTGTTAGTTTATGCTGATGATGTAGTACTATTGACCGATAGCGAAGAGATACTAAAGGACAACACGCAAACACTGTTGAGTAACACTAAGAAATTAGGACTGGAAGTAAATATCAATAAAACTAAATATATGGTCACACGTAGAAATGCATTATATAATGGAAATGGACAGCTAATGACAAATGAGGGAAATTTTGAGGAAGTGGCTGAATTCAAATACCTAGGAACAATAATCACAAATATGAATGAGATGCACAAAGAAATTAAATATAGGCTTAATTCTGGAAATGCGTGCTATTATGCTTTGCAGAGACTCTTCATGTCCCAACTCCTTTCAAAAAACGTTAAACTGAAAATATATAAAACTATTATTCTACCAGTTATATTATATGGGTGCGAAACATGGACTATTACTTTAAGGGACGAAAGGAGATTACAAGTATTTGAGAATAAAGTACTTAGGAACATTTTTGGACCAAACAGAGATGAACAAACAGGTGAATGGAGAAGACTTCATAACAATGAACTACATGGTCTTTATAGGAAGCCAAATATAATAAGAACAGTTAAGTCTCGTAGACTGCGATGGGCAGGACATGTTGCACGTATGGGGAATGAAAGACGTGCATGGAAGCTTCTTGTAGGAAAGCCAGAGGGAAATCGCCCAGTTGGTAGACCAAGAAGGAGGTGGGAGAATAACATTAACCATGATTTGAGGAAAGTAGATTATACAGGGAATGATTGGAAAGCATTAGCTCAGGATAGGGATGTATGGAGAGCTTATGTCCTTGCGGCCATGATCCTACGTGTTCGATAGTGCCAGTGAGTAAGTAAGTAAGTAATGAATTCCAAAGGAATACTGATTGATATTGTGATTGTATTCGTGAAAATATTTTGAAAAAAAAATCCTCATAGACCCTACTTATTTGTGATGGAAAATGCCTATAACAAAAAAAAATATTATGTGATTTATGGCTCTTGCAGACTGTGATGGGCAGTACATGTGGTACGAGTAGGGAATGAAGAAAAGGGCATGGATACTCCAAGTAGTAAAACTAGAGGAATCGTGTCCACGGTAGGCCAAGAATGAGATGGCTGAAAAACATTAACTATGATTTCCGGGAGATGATACAAAGATGACTGGAATAAATTTGCACAGGATAGAAATGTATGGAAAAAATATGTCCGGTCGACCAGAAACCTCGAGTTCAATGATAACAGCGAGTTATATAGTGTCACATGCCCTGCCCATCGAAATCTACGAGTATTCATAAATATTATGTCATGTAGTCTTCTCCATTCGCTTCTCTGTTCATTTCTCTTTGGTCCAAAATTTTTCCAAAGAACTTTATTCTGAAATAGTCGTAATATTTTATGTTCCCTTAAAGTAGTAGTAGTAGTAGTAGTAGTAGTAGTAGTAGTAGTAGTAGTAGTGATACTACTTTATTAGAATAAAAGTACGAAATATACAATGATATTTACAAATATGGGTCGCACGGGCAGTACGCCGTACGTGCTGTTGACACCCTTAAAGTAATAGTCGATGTTTCCCATCTATGTAATATAGTAAAGTGATCCCACAACAGGCCCGGAGGCCCTTGGGGTAGTAGGAGTTTAAGGCTCCCACTTTTTCTAGACAATCGGCACTTTATGTCAGCCCTGCGTGACGGCCGCCTTTACCCCCAGAACAAGCGTCTGGTACTCATTTCCGTTAGAGGCTGAGTCGACCTCAGGGCCAAAGTGCCGCCAGAGGGTTTGGGTCAGTTTAAAAATCCTGACCCCAACGGGACTTGAACCCTCGACCCTCCGGCTTGTAGCTCAGTGCCCAATAGTGAGAATAACAGATTTCTATATTTTCATAAGTAATGCCACGAGTGATTTCCAAATTATCGATAAATTCACGACTCACGAAGTGAGGAGTGAATTTATCTAGAGAATTTGGAAATCAAGAGTGGCATTTGGTAGGACTATTTAACGAATAAAATTAAGCTGTGTTACTCACAAATCATTATTTAACTATAGTTATTTTAAAATATTTATATATTTAATGTAAACGGCGATGTTTGAAACAAATGAGAAACGATAGGTAACGCTTCTACTGCTTCATTTGTTTATCACTGCAACCAGATCATACTATTTATTGCCAAAGGAACGCAATATTGTAAGGAGGAGCTTTCTTTAATATGGTAATCATACACTGATAAATATTTGGTGAAACACGATTCTGATTGGTTGTAAAACAGAAATCATTGAAACGTGATTGGTCATTGACTCCCATTTGGGGCATGAGTTAAATAGTCAAATTAATACATCTTTCGAGAGAATTTGGGGCGACAAGACTCCCTGTAATGCATAATAACATTATTTTCAGAATTGAGCCTATGTTTAATTTCTGTTTGCACCCAATTCTTGTTTGTAATTATTGTTTCTATGTATTTGAATTCAGGCCACTTCTTCAAAATTTCTCTGTTTTAACTGCAATAAATAACTTAAAATAAATCAGATTCTGGATGAAAAATTGCATCACTGGGCTGGACAACTCTAGCTTTGAATCATTGTTTAGAAAAAACGTTATACCTGGGGAAACATCACCAAATGTACAAACAAAGTCCAGTATAAAATATATACGATCAGGGTCTCTGTGTAATGAATCACTGTTTTGTTTCGCATTGTATCGATACGCTAGCGACTCATCTCAGCACCTCTTGGGACTTGTATAGCTTTGTTCTTATTATGTAAATGTCAGCGTAACATGTATGCAATTTACAGTAGCTCTGATTTTAATGAAAATTATCTTTCAAACAATGTATATCTCTAAATTATTAAAAACATTTACAATTCAACTATTTTATATCTGACTTACATCTACTATAGCACCTGGAGGTTCATGGCCGAATGGATATAAGCTCTCCATACATTATTTTCCTGAACTAATATGTTCGAATCTTATCCTGTATAATTGAACCTCTTCAAGTCTTCGTAAACTCTAAAATTTGTTTTGTCTCCTAACCCTTCAGTCGGGAGGTGATGTAATGTTACTCAACTGGGGAGGTGAGGTGATAACACAACTGAAAGAATTACGTTTTTAAAAAAATGCTACTTCAAAACTGCACAAGATTTACAAATATAGTTACTTTATGCACCTAAAACTGAAATATCTGTGTTATAAATGCTCTAGAAATTAAAATAATTACGGAAATTGTACCGTTATATAAATTTGAATTATGTCGTCAATTTTTAATGAAGATTCATTTAGTCTAATTTACGATGATAGGATATGTAAATACTAACAATATAAGATACAATAAGCTATAGATAAACATATTTTAATAGAGGAAGTATCATATTAATACATACAGTTGGTAAATTTCAGGGAAGTTTTTTTTTTAATTTTCAAAGGCAATCCCATGTATCAATATTAATAAAATCCATTGTTTAAAACCGTTGAGGTGGATAATCATAAAATTAAATTAAAATATGTACCTTTTTAGGTCAGTGCCGTCGACCTCAATTTGTAAAAATATATGTATGCTTTCTTTTCCTGAAGGCCTTTCTGAATATCAATTCCATCATCACAGGCATATTTATTCGTTACATTTGTTATTTACGTGGTATTGTTAAGATGACTATTTAACTCATGCCCCAAATGGGAGTCAAAGACCAATCACGTTTCAATGATTTCTGTTTTACATCCAATCCGAGTCGTGTTTCACGAAATATTTATCAGCATAAAATTTACCATATTAAAGGAAGCTCCTCCTTTGTAATATTCTGAACAGGTCTGACCATTATTTTGCAGTGACTGATCCTGTAAGAAATACGGCTACCAGATTGTATATATAGTGCATAGTTGTCAACACATAGCGCTTGTAGGAGTTAATATAAAAACATTTGTAGCAATTTATTATACCACCAAAAAAAAAGAAACCACTGTTTGCACTTTCTTAAATGTATTTTTGCCAGGTAATAATCCAGAAAAATATAATTGTCATATTTACATCATACGACATCAGAAATGAATAAATATACAGTTTGATGTGTTTCATTTTTTCTCCACTAGAGAGCATTCTTACAATATTGCGTTCCTTTGGCAATAAACAGTATGATCTGGTTGCAGTGATAAACAAAAGAAGCAGATGAAGCGTACCAATCGTTTCTCATTTGTTTTCAAACATCGCCGTTTACATTATATATAAATATTTTAAAATAACTATAGTTAAATAATGATTTGTGAGTAAACAGCTTAATTTTATTCGTTAAATAGTCCTAACAAATGCCACTCTTGATTTCCACTTTCTCTAGTTCATCATTAACAGGCAACAAAATATAATAATAATAATAATAATTTATTTTAGCTGGCAGAGTTAAGGCCATAAGGCCTTCTCTTCCACTCAACCAGCGAATAGTAAAATTATACAAAAATTACGTACATATTACAATTTTAAGATATTAAAATACAGACTAAACAAAATACAATGATGATGGATCTAATACTAGCTAATGCTAACAAAAACATAGAATATAATAAAATTAAAATGATATAAAATAAATTAAGTAGCTTCCTACATGATTATTAATAGAATGCTCTATATAGTTGTTATGTAGTTAATGTTTTCATTGTGTCGAACTTAAGATATCAGTTAATTTGGATTTAAATAATGATAGCGACTGACAGTCCCTGACATGACTGGGAAGTGAGTTCCATGCTCTAGCCATAGATATTGTGTAAGATTCAGAGTACAGACAGGTCCTGTGTTGTTGGTATCAAAAGTAAAGAAGAGTCTTGTGATCTTGTTCCTAAATTGTGATGAGCCGAATAAATGTTGAAAACGTTGTTGTTAAATAAGTTGGTAAATATGTGTGCAGAATTTGGAATAGTAAGGTATGTGAATGTAAAGTTCTTCTGTCATTTAGGCGTAGCCATGATAAGGCCTGAAATGAAGGAGACACGTGGTCATAACGACGGAGATTGAATATAAATCGAATACACGCATTATGAGCACGCTGTAGTCTGTCAGATAGATCAGTTGTCAGACTAGTCAGTAATATGTCGCAGTAGTCGAAGTGTGGCATTATAAGAGTCTGTACAAGTATTTGTTTTAATTTTGTAGGAAGGAAGTTTTTAAAACTATTTAGGGAGTGAAGAATTGAGAACACTTTCTTGCAGGTATTATTCACCTGGATTTTCCAGTCTAGGTGTTGGTCCATATAGATACCCAGATTTTTTATTACTGAGCTGTAGGGGATATTTTTGTCATTTAGGAGAATGGTAGGGATATTTCCGTAATTTATAATGCTTTGGATTCGCCGATGTCCTATAATTATGCACTGTGTCTTGTCAGTATTTAGATTAAGTCCATGTTTCTTCGACCATTGGGAAATTGAGTCTAGGTCACTATTTAATTTGTCTAGTGTGTCATGTACATCGTCAGGATGGGAGTGAATGTAAATTTGCAAATCGTCAGCGTATAGGTGATATCGACAATAGGTAAGTCTAGTGGATATATCGTTAACATAGATAGAGAACAGAAGTGGTCCTAACACTGAACCTTGTTGGACGCCACCCACCAGACTGTGGGGAAATAGTATCGAGATGTGAAGTTACGAACAATCAAACTTAATTTGTTTACAAAATAGGACTGGCTGTGGCATTGTCAAGGCAGTCGACAAGTTACTGATGCCTAATACTCTGTGTACATGGTATGATCTGATAACTGTTACATACTATACAAACTTACATGTTCACAACTGTATTAATAAACCTGTTGTTCAGCACTTAAAAGAACACATACGTTGACTATATTAACTGTAGATACTATGGTTGTGACGAAATTGGCGTAATCCCTCTATTTCAGTCTGCAGTTAAGTCTCACAGTACTTATAAGCATGTAAACATAGTGTTGTGGGCCAACACGGTCTAATTTTCCTAATATTCCTAATATTCCTCTGGGGTGCTGGATTTTTATAAAGGTAAATTTAGTTATGCAACACATGTAATCGGTGAAAATCAAGTTTATTTTGCGCTAACTTACTACGTAGATACAATTAAAGCAGGACCAAATGTTTGAATCAACGTCCGTTCCTAGAACTAGAGGGGTCTCGAAGTGTATTAACTTCGGAACAGGCAGCACGTGGCCCTCAATAACCACGTAAGTTTGAGGAATTCCAAAACTCACAAAGTTCAATTATCACATTCGATGGCGATCAACCAAAAGTAAAGATGGAGAATTCGTCAATAGCCAGTTGTAAGCTGGGGGAGATCCACCTCCCACGAATCTCTATACAATTACTTAGTAAGGACTACTGTCCATGATGAGAGTGCCTAACCCACACTGCGAGAGCCTAACACACAATGAGAGAAAGTGTTGTAGTCATCTGCCAGACCTGAGCACAATACGCAGACGTTGGCAACAGTATACAACAAAAATGCTACCAACACAACTCAGCGTTACTGTATTCAGGTGCCTACATTCGGAAGTCAGATGAACTACATCATTAGCGTAATAACCGACGGCAGGTGTCTGCTATTACCGACAGAGAGAGCGACTCTTGTCGCAACACATAGAATCATCGTACTATTTCCTCTCAGCCCCATAATAATTATTCCCATAAAATTACGCCACGCCGGAACTGCGTACACTAAGCGAATTTCTCAGCAAGTCGAATTTGTCGTCTGGTTATACATGTGTAATGGAATATATACAGCTATACTTTTGAAATTCGTAGTAGAAAACCTTTGAGGTTAAAATTGTGTTAACATTTTAAAATTCTTACCTGATAAACAGTCGTCCTCAACTAAATCAACTTCTGTTATAAAACTATTAAAACTGTTACACTATTAAAATCTAACAGAAGTTAATATAGTTGATGACGGCTGTTTTTTTTTCATGTACGAATTTTAAAATATTTTAATGAAATATATATTTTACTATCTTTTACACTGGCTCAGGATGGGGATGTATGAAGAGCTTATGTCCGCGCGGCCATGAACCTACGGGTTCGGTAGTGCCAGTGAGTAAGTAAGATTATTATGTTTTATTTCATGAACTCTATTTAAACATGAATGTTTCTGAATGGAGTCCTAACGTGGCAGCTACACTTCCTCTTTTGAGTGATTACAATTTTTATATTTCACCGGCCGCTTCCAAGGCGATGCTTTTCAGCCTCTTTAATTTTGAAGTGATTTCCGAAAGATACAATTTTGGAATCGATTATTGTGGTATTTAATTAACTACTTTAGTTTCAGAACCGTAAATAACTTCTGGTATAATCAATGCTTTACATGCAATAAATTAAGGTTCAGTTCCAATTCTCCTATTTACTCTAAATCTTAAATTATTCTTCATCACCGTCATGAACATATCCGGTTTAGGCCATGTGACCTGCGACGCAAATCTAACAAAGATTGTCTTGATATTTCCACCGATGTGTTGGCCTTCCTTTGTCCCTATGTCCAGTTGGAGTATATTGGAATGCCAATTTTGGAGTCTATTTCTTTCTATTCTTCTCAGATGATTTTTCCATTCTTGTTGGTATCTTTCTATCCCTTCATCTAAACTTGGTACTCCAAGTTTTTCTCTGATAATAGTGTTCCTTTCGTGATCCAGTCTATTAACTCCTAACAGTGAACGTAAGAAGCGCATTTGGCTTACTCTAAGTTTATGACAATTTGTTTTATTTAAAATCCAAATTTCACTTCCGTATTTTAGAACAGCTTTTGATGTGATGTTATGTAATCTTAATTTTGTATGTCCTCATCTGTTTACCGAAATATCTTCTTATTACCCCATTCATTTTATTGTATTCTTGTAATTTTGAGTCAATGTCACTCCTTTGTTCTGCAAATGTACTTCTTAAGTATGAGAAACCAGACACTTGTTCTATAATTTTCCCATCAATCTACATTTTCACCCATTGTATTTTTTTTCACATATTCCCATTGCTTTAGATTTTGAAGTTGAAATTTTCGTATTATATTTGCTGCCAATTTTAAATAATTGATACGCTGCTATTTGTATGTCTCTTCGGAATCTGATAATATTATTTGATCATCAGCATATAATATCGTTTTAAATGTTTTATTTCTAGTTATCGGAATTCCGGTATTTACTGTTTGTTTCCATTCTTGCACAATTTTGTTAAATTATTATTATTATTATTATTATTATTATTATTATTATTATTATTATTGTTTTAAAAAATGAAGACATCTGAGATTAATTTCACATGGAAGTACCATTCCACAACAGAAGATGGAACATATTTTCTGAAAGGCCTCCTGGATATGTAACAGCATTTTATATAGGAGGGCTAATATCTCAGGTAAACATTTTATGTTTTTAACTTTTACTAGGGTTGCAGGAGGTTATTATAGCTAATTCCAAAGCTATGTTAAAACAAAATGGGGAAATTACATTTCAGATTAGAAAATGCTGAAACTCACCGCCGTACCTATGTAGTATATTTACTTAGTTTTTGTAGTTGTGGAAGCGAGTGTCAAACAGAACTGGTAGCCAGACTGCGCATCAAGCTGTGAGGATTTAATGAGGTCTCGACCAACAACAATTCGTAAATATGCATGAAAGTTACTCGTTGTGCTTCCAAATATTTCATGAACTCGGACGTCACTGCCGAATGAAGCTGCGGGTGTAGCTGAAACTTTAAGCAACAGTGTGACACAGGATGATTGTTAAACCGTGTGACAGCTTTGTGACACTTACCTGACACTTTACAATAAGTACTTTTACGTTTATAAAAATGTTAACTAATTCTCGTTTATAAAAATGTTAACTAATTCTCTGTGAAAAACTAATACTAAATTGCGTTTTAAATTTGAAATTGGATAACTTTCTGCAAAAAGGAACCAACCAACTCTCAAATTTAAAATATAGGCTATGAGATAGTAAACGAGGTATAGGCCTAATAAGAAGAGTTAAGTCTCACGTAGACTTCGATGTGCATGACATGTGGCACGAATGAGGAATGAAAGAATGGCATGGAAGCTTCCAGGTGCCCCAACCTAAGAGATGGGTTACAATTCTACCAATGCTAAGGTAGAAAGCCAGATATGTCATAAAAGACAACCTGGTCGCATTGGGGGGGGGGAAGTATTTCCAAGGGATTCGCTTACATTACGTAGTTACTGCTTGATCGAATTTTTCAAAAACATTTTATACGATGAACATAATAATAATAATAATAATAATAATAATAATAATAATAATAATAATAATAATAATAATAATAATAATAATCATGATAATAGTAATAATAATCATAATCAGAATAATCTTCTTCTTCTTCACTTCACAAGCTAAGCAAATTGCCTGTTCTGCCTCACAGTTGTTCTGTCCATCTTTTCACTTGCCTTTCTACATTCCTTGAACCTCTTGGTTTGTAGTTAAATGCTGCTTTGGATAATCTTGTTACATTCATTCTTTCTACATGTCTAAACCAACTTTTAATCAGAATAATATTGTTCATAAGCATAACCATAATAATAATCATCATAACCATAATTATAATTTAATAATAATAATTTATTATTCCGGCTTTTACAATGAATATACATTTTACCGGTACCCATGTTCACAGTTAACTACACATTTGTTTCAACACATTTTTCCATTCTTGTCTGTTCATCCATATATATTCTTCTATTTCCCATTCCCTCTTAGTTTCATTGATTCCCTGAATCCACGTAATATTTGGTCTACCCTTCTTTTTCCTTTCCTGTGGTACCCGATCTATGATTATCTTAGGTAGTCTTCCTTCTTCCATCCTTCTAATGTGTCCGTACCAATTTAATTGTTTCTTCTTTATAAAATCTAATATTGAATATTGTACATGCATTTTTTCTTTTATACATGAATGTTTGATTTTTCCTTCCTGGATATTCTTGCAGCACGTCTCCAGTAGTCCATTTCAGTGGCGAATAATTTTTTTTTCATTTGTGCATTTAAAGCCCACACACCAGCTCCATAGGTAATAATGCTTCTGATTATTGTATTAAAAATAGTTTTTTTTTTGTTTCTTTGAAGATATGTTGGTCCCATACTATTCCATTTAGGGCAGATATAGCATACTTTCCTATATTGATCCTGTTTATTATCTCTGTTTCTTGTTTTCCATCTTTAGTAAATTAATAATAATAATAATAATATAATAATAATAATAGTCATAACCATCTTAATCATAGTAATAGAAATATTATAAATTACAGGAGAACACCAATTAATACATTACCTTACACGGGGTAATGATGAAGCCAAAGTCAGAACAAATATAAATTTAGATTTATTTTTAAAAGTTACTAACGTTCGACAGCCCATGGTTACGTAGTTACTGTGTGATGGATTTTTTTTATGGATTTTACAGACTAAATTTTATTACATGAAAATTGTAATGGAATTTGTAATTATCAAGTTTCACCTATGTTTTTAATATCACTCGAGTTTTGTAAAGATTTTCGATAATAACACGTTGAAGGTTGTAAGAGGCTGCAGGTTTATATTAGGTGAAGTACACTTCAGTATTCAATTAGCCTTTACTTGAACTTGCGCTGAAAGACTAATCTTCCTCAAACTTCAATTTTCATACCAACACATTAACAATTAATTTACTTTTCTCGTTTCATTTTGCATTCAACCACAAAGAGCTTCAAAGTTTGCCACGATGTTCTGCACAGTGCGAGAGACAGAGAACCATTGTTTGTTTTACATTACAACAAGAGGCTTTCCTGTTGAACTCTTCAGGTTCCCGGGCGTGAATGTCAGGATATGCGTGATGCGCTTTAAAACACTTTGTTCTTTTAATATTACAGTCATCATAATCATCAATAGCAAGACATGGACTTAATTGGTCCGATCCATCCCCATTAGAACTTAGGCCTCCACCGAAGATTCACAGACAATAGTGATCTCTTTTTAAATAGAATAGTATTGGAATTTTAAATGGACACATTAAAAGGACTAAGACAAAGGGAGTCCCTATCATATTTATTGTTTAATTCAGCACTAGAAAAAATAATAGTTTAAGAAAACTAAAACAACGCGCTTTATTAGAGAACCGAACTAAGAAATGGAAAATAATTTTAATTTCCAACGCGCTTGGGATAAAATTAAAGTGGTAAAAAAATCATATTCAACACATCCACAATAAAACTAGAGTTATCTACAAAACCAATAATTTTACCATCAAAAGCGTGGGGTGCTCTATATAAATTAATATATCTGATAATAAACAGGTATTGGTAAAGTGAAGTCTCTAAGAAGAAAACGTAAAAAACCATAAAAAGCACCCCACGCTTTTGATGGTTAAATTATTTTTTTTGTAGATAACTCTAGTAGTATTCTAGATGTGTTGGAATGATTTTTTTTGTTGACCACTTTAATTTTATCCCAAGCGTGTTGGAAATTAACATTAGTTTTTATTTTTTAGTTTGGTTTTCTAATAAAGCGTGTTGTTTTAGTTTTTTAAACTATTATTTATTTCTTTATTTTTTAGTTTGGTTTTCTAATAAAGCGTTTTGTATCAGTTTTTTAAAACTATTATTTGTTTGTTTAATTTTTAGTTTAATTGATTGTCATAAAACGGAATCCCATGAACATTTAATTGCTTAATACTCTTCTAAAAAAGTCCTCCTGGCCCGATTTGAACCAGTGACCTATGGATTACAGAAATTATATACCACTACAGTCCACTGCTCGACCAACTGAAGCTCTGACAAACGATTGACTTAAAAGGTCGAGAAGGTCGCAACCTAGTATACCGTGTATGGATTGGCTTGATTTTCTGGGATGCTTCTGGGGGGGGGCCAGAGATTTTTAGAGAACAAAAATGAAATTATATATATTGGTCATGGGTTCCTTCACAGATCTATCAAAATATTCAGGTCGATCCAACGTTCTTACGGTGGTGAAAATCGTGATCAAAAATTCAATTACATAGGCAGATACGGTTCAAGCTAATATAAGGAAGCGTGTAAAAATAGGCAATTAATTCAGGGCTAGTTCCAGAAAAGGCAAGGAAGCCATAAAGGTCGACAAATGAACACACTGAATAGCTTACGCAGACGAAATAGATATATTTTTATTTGAAGGTGAATTGGATGGTATGGTGGCATAGAAATCCCGCAGTAATTTACTAGAATCGTTCATTGAATATTTCCGATTTCGGTTAAAGGTTAGATTAATCTAATTTTTTATTGCAATATAACATTCAGAAAGGATGGGTGTACCTTTTCGTGGCAAAATTATTTTAAATATTGTTGTGTACACTTTTCATATTTTGCGGCTGGTTGACATTAATTTTTTCCAAACAAAAACCCGTTGATCGTTATTACGAATGGTTAGCCTGTATTTAGATATCATTAAAAATTTCTCTTAATTGTTTACAAGGGATTTTGTAACGGGTTGTTAAGTTATGTCACCGTCTCAATTTAAGTAAGAGTGTCTGAAGTTAACTGCTCGGAATCATATATATATCCTATATAACTATATATATATATATATATACTGAGCGTTATTAATATTTCTTATGATAATGCATAAATTGGCAAACCAATAATTTTTGGTATAATTTATTTAAATGTGGCGGACCGCACTGAAAACGAAATCGTGCATAATTGTTATTAGGTTCATAACAATCTTCAAGGATTGGACCACTTCATCCGTTCCGTCTCTATAATTTATACCTGCTCTCTCCATCGCTCCCTTGGTCTTCAAATTCTTCAATTACCCTGTGGTCTGTATCTGTATGACTGTAATGGAATTCTTGATGGTTGCATGAGTTGTAAATGGAAATGTCATTTTCACCGGTATTCGTTAATATCTAATATATGCCAATATTTAGTTCTTGACGATTATATTCGTTTTTTATGGTAAAGAAGAGATTATCCTGCAATAGGTCTAAATAATTTAATCTCTGCTGCTTCAATTCTCCTCCTCTGGGATGTGGTTAAGATGTGGTTATTAGGTATATTGTATAATTCCACACATATTTCAGTACTTTCTTATCATTAGCTTTCTTCTGTTTTATTAAACATATCAGATAGATTAAATCAATTGATGTATCCTGTACGATACATTGCGAATTTAGGGGTTAAAAGGAATCATTGAACGCCAAATTATAGTTTCAAGTTGGGACTATTTGTTTTTTGTTTTATAGGACATTTGCACTCAGGTTGAGCATTAGGACACACACCCAGACCAAAGGTTGAGATTTTAAAATCCCTACCCCGCCGGGAATCGAACCCGGGTCGCCGGAGTGGAATGTAGGGACTCTACCGACTACGCCACGGCGACGGACGAGTTGGGACTATTCATGCGCAAATGTTCAGCGTTTCTGACTACAGTTCATGAGGTCCCAGGTTTGATTTGCGGTCAGATCACAGGAACTTTTCCTTTGGTCTGGAATTTGGGTTAAGTTTAATTGAAGGACTCTCCTAGCGCTTAATTATCATTTATTACCCATCATGTTATCGGAGTAACGTAACTCCGCTTTTCAGGTGCCTCAATGTGAGAAATGAATTACAATTCCGTCAATTCTAGGGGATAAAGCCAGAAATGTCAAACGACAATCTGATGGAAATGGACAAAAAAAGTTGGCGAAAGTTGCCTGTGATAAAGTGTTTGAGAACTGTATTGTTTAATTGTTCATACTCATTTTAATAACGTGTACATATAAAATGGGGAATGAAAGACGTGCATGGTAGCTTCTTGTAGGAACACCAGAGGGTAAACGCCCAGTCGGTAGACCAAGAATGAGATGGGAGAATAACATTAACTATGATTTGAGGGAAGTAGATTATACAGGGGATGATTGGAAAACATTGGCTCAGAATAGGGGGATATATGGAGGGCTTATGTCCGTGCGACCATGAACATACGGGTTCTATAGTGTCTGTGAGTAAGTTAGTTAGTTATAGTTAGTACATATAAAATTCGACACAACCTGTTTATATAAAACTGAGTGTACGTCTGTTTGTCTGTCTGTCTGTTTTTGTGTCTGTTTATACCCGATTGCCTTGACCGATTTGAATGGGGTTCTTCCATCATTTACAGAATTTGTCTGACACAACGTATATAACATGTTAACCTAGGTACTATAGGGCCGGAAGTAAAAAAAAGGGCATCAGAGCAGTAAAAAAGTAGCTTTTGGTCGTTTAAATGGCTAACGCTGTCCAAACTATAACACATACAGCATATTAATGTACACAGAATTGAATATCTAAAAACAATCTGCAAAAAAAATCTGAAACAGCAATTGTGTATCTTTTACGGATAACTCACAATAACCATTTTTGTCTTTTAGCTCATTGATGCCAAGAAGACCGGGATGAGTAGATTACCGGGCAAGTGTACCAGCGTACGGCGGGTATTCTTTTAAGAATAACTCACAATAACCATTTTTGTCTTTCAGCTCATTTATACCAAGAAGGTGGGATAAGTATATTCATGGACTTAGCCGAGTAATCAGCAAGGGGTATCAAAAAATAATTACGATATAAATTTATAATTATATTTATTTTTACTTATTGTACTAAACATAAAAACGTGTTTGATTTATTTAGGCGTAGCAACGAACGCCGGGTGTTAGCTACTATATAATAAATATATCTTACACACTTTTATCAGAGCTGAAAATGATAAAATGAAAATCCCGCAGTAAGCCTTTTTGTTCCTCGAGAGATTGCAGTATTTCTGCATACCATGTCTCTCTTACCTATACGTGCCGCGTTGAAACAAGTTTATATACGTATCCCTTTAAGATAATGGCCTCTTAGGAGCAATAATGTTGAAACTGAGAATACCCTATGCTTGAAAATCTAGACTGTAGAGAAATGGAAAGAGAGAGACGGAGATATTTCGTTCTAGAATTTGACTCTCCTTCTGGATTCCCTCATTTGCTCACCCTGGGTGGTAGCCTACCAGTACGACATCATGTCAACCCCACCCTTTTTAAAAGAGTGAGGATTTCTGGAGTATGGGGAAAACCTTCAATGACCCTGCGCCCCCAGAAGTGTCGTTGCGAACTCTAGCAGAATGAGGTAAAATGGAACCAGAAAACGAACGATTTCCTTGATAGCTACAGATATCCAGTGTTGCCAATTTGGTAAAATCTTATCAAGTGTAGAATTATTAAAAAACGACATAACTAACTTAAGTAACTCACTAGCACTAGAGATGCCGTAGATTCATTTGAACCCTATACTGATCTAATGTTTTTTTCCAATTATTTCCTTGTATAATATACGTCCCTCAAATTATGGTTCATGGTATTCTTACGCCTCATTATTGAACTATTTATTGGGCGTTTTCTCTCCGGTTTTTATGCCCTTCTTTTATTCCTAATTCCATTCATATCAGAAACGTCATAGTCACTAATATTCATCTTTGCTGTTAGCTTTTTACAGCCAGTTCATATATTTAAGGAAAAATAATGGATTTTAAACTATTTTTTGTTTCTCTTTTATTTGAAAGATCCGAAAGAGCGAAGGTCATTTTATAGGGTAATTATTGAACAAATAAAATGATACATCTATCTATCTACCTTCGGGTTTTTACAGCTGCTGCCGTCTTCCCGTGCCAAACCTCCAAAGCCTACGATCTTGGGCATCTTCAATGCTTAGCCCTCTCGCTTGCATTAATGTCTTCATGTTTTCTTACCATGTTAACTTCTGTCTCCCTCTCTTACTCCTTCAGGTCGGATGCCATTGATATAGTTGCTTTGGCCATCGCTCATCTTCCATTCTTAAAACATGTCCTAACCACTTTAATTCCTTTTCCTCAATTCTTTCAATTATGCTTTCTTCTGCTTCCATTATATTTCTAATTTCCTTATTTGTGACATGTTCTAATTTTGACTTTCTGGCACTTCTGCGTAAATAATCCATTTCTACAGCTATTAGTCTATTCTTGTAGTACTTATTGATTGTCCATACCTCACTTCCATACATTGCAACAGATTCCACCAATGTTTTACCAATATTTTTTTTTGTGTCTTTCCAAATATGCTTATCCCGCCATATGGAATTTAACGATGATATTATTTCGCTACTCAATTATGATACATAATTGCAAATTATGTTTAGAATAAATAGCAAGTGAAATGGTGTTATAACATACAAACACTTATAATTAATAGTAATTCATAACAATAAAATAATAATTTATCCGGCAGGGACATAAAACCGTAGGTCCCGAGTCTGAAAATTTTCGGATTTGTCAAAGGACTTCAAGCCTAAAGTGGAGCCCCCGAGCAAAATTTAATTGGCCTTCATCATATAAGTAATAGACAAGCAACCACTTGTCACTCGCTGACATCAATAGGGAAATAAGCGTAACTGGGTGATGGCGTGTGTGTGTGGGAAGGTTTTTTCTTTTATTGTTTTGTTCTGTAACTAGTTTATTATTCTTCAAAGTGAGAACATATTTTTTATACCTATACACATGACCTTTTATTTATGAGTGTAGATGTATATTATTGTGTATGTACTGTAGACGTAGACTTAAATATATTCATTGTTTTTATGACTTTTTATATGAGTGTAGGCGTGTACCCAGTATATATTTGTTTTTAATATTCATATGTTTGTTATTCATGGAATAGAATATGCACGAATGGGCAAACTGCACAATATAAATTAAATTATATTTCCTTTCTTTCGAAAAAAGTCAATAAATTATAAATTAAACTATAAATTATATTGGTTCACGAATTTCCACAAGAGAGTATCCGCGTATCTGGGGATTACGGAAATAGACAGTGTTGTGGGCATGAATCAAGTTTTATTATATTAAATAAAAGTCCGTCCACCATTATGATCTCGGGATAGCATCGCCGCCTCGTATGCAGCGGGTTCGGGTTCATTCCCTTGTCGGGACAAGTTTCCTGGGCATTAGCTTTTTCTGGGGATTTCGCGCACCTGCAGATAAATGTCAAGAAACATTAAAGCCCAGACGGTCCACGAACAGCATTACCATCATCATATTTGTCATATTTAGTAATAGTGTGTGTGAAAGGAGCAATTCGTGTTCATGATGTATTGTCTCGGAGAAGGCCCTCACATTGAGCTGATCACTCATTTGGGGTGGTCCTCCATGTTCTATTGTGGTAAAAAAAGTATGTGTCTTCCATAATTTAAAATCTCTCTCCCTACAAGTGGTGTCACTGTAAGGCCCGGGTGGTGTGTGACATCGTAGACTATCTATAGGCCAAAGGTGAGAGGTTGAACTAAGTTTAAGGAATAGAGTACAAGTGCAAATATTTTAAGTGGAATTTAATAGATGCAGTAATAATGATAATAAATAATTCTGGATATGCATTCTATTACGCTTTACACATACTCTTGTCTTCCCAACTTCTCTTAAAAAATGTTAAATTACACTGGTCAACATGATTTTTGTCTCATGAGTACCAATAGTTGTACTAATGCAGTTTTTTATCGTGTTTTTAAATATGTATTCGGAATTTCTCCATCACACATTTTTTTATTTTAATTTCAATTAACGAATTTAATTAATTATTTTTAATAAACTTTTTTCATCCATTTGTCCATCTTGGCGCAGTGAGCGATGAGCACGGGGTTTCATCAGGAGATTTCAGCTATGGAAAAGAGATATCAAAGCAAATGGAATCCTAATATGCTGGCCGATTATTGTTGGACCATCAAGAGGGATGCTCCACAGGCGAAATATAGCAGAAAATGGCAATTTCTTATTTTCTAGGTGAGTCTGAATGTTCGAATATTGTGTAGTTACGAATGTAGAAAATATTAAAGTGTTTGAAATTATAAATGTCTGTCTCTCGGAAACCTTGCGTGATGGAGAAAAGCCGATATCATATTTGAATTCAGGAGAACAAATACTATCAGAATCACATATTTGTCTTTCTGAGACAAAAAACAAAAAAAAAAAGTTTATTTTTTGTTGCTCAGTGTTATAGAACTGTTATTCCTAAGTTATATGAGTGCAAAACATGGACTCTTACTTTAAGGGAGGAGATAATATTAAAGTAGGCGTGTATGAAATTAGTGTTCTTTGAATTTTTTTGGACCGTAGATAGATCAACATACAAATGAATTGAAAATATTACATAACAGTGAGCTACACGACCTTTTAGTAAACCAGGTATAATAAGAACAGTCAAGTCTCGTATACAGCGATGGCAGGACATGTGGCACGAATGGGGAGTAAGAAAAGGGGAATGGTAACTCTTTATAGGAAAACCGGAGGGAAAGCTCCCAGTAGGTTAGTTAAGAATGAGGAGGGAGAATAACATTAACTAAAATTCGAGGGAAGTAGATTATACAGGGGAAGTTTGGAAAACAGTAACTCATAATTGGGTTGAGTAGAGAACTTAAAATAAATATTATCTTATTTTCATATAATTTAATTCAGTTACTAAGTAACCATGAACATATAGGTCCGATTGTGCCAATAAATTAATAATAATAATAATAATAATAATAATAATAATATAATAATAATAATAATAATAATAATAATAATAATAATAATAATAATAATGATAATAATAATAATCATCATCATCATCATATTTTTTTATTTACAAATATTCAACACACTATACAGTGTTTCTCCTTCAACCCAAAGTGATTTGTCGCCAGAGGTTCCTGTCTAAAGCATCTTCTTCCCTCAAATCTCTAGCTTCCATACTTATCTTCACTCCATCCACCCATCTTTCTCTAGGCCTACCTCTTCCACTTCTTCCATTAGCTTTCCAATCAAGGATCTTCTTTGGTATTCTCTCTTCATGCGTCCTTATGAGGTGTCCATACCATTTCAAACGTTTTTCTTCTATTTTTCCTAAAATGTTTTTTTTTAACTTACATAATTTCCCTTATTGTGCTGTTTAATAATAATAATAATAATAATAATAATTTTCTCTCTTAAGAAAAAAATACAAGTTATACATTTTTTTGAACCCTGGTGTATCTCACTTCAAAATATACATATTTATTCAGATTTTAGGAACTTTAGCACACATGGATTAGCAGCATTGCAGATTTCCCTTCTAGTACACTCTTTCTTTGAAGCATGCTTCAGACTTAGAGTGACAAGTGTGTGGGATCAGGTGCGGGAATGGAATCCTGTATGAAAATTGCACATGATAAAAACAAATGACCATCCCAGTCCGAGTACTACAATCCTGAAATTAATCAAGAATTGTTCATGTTGGAAATGTCGGGACACAATGTTTAATTTCCACCAACTTTTTTTTTTAATCCAGATGTTCAATATCTAGTGAAGCATATTATCCTGGAAAGAGACATATTTTACAGTTATGTTCATCAGCCACTAGTTATCAAAAAATATTTCACGAATCCACTCATGCAAGTCAATATCAACATAACACACGAATAAATACGCTACTGAATGACAATTGAAGCCATGAAAATGATGAGTGGATAAAGACCAGTTCATAACTTTTGAGAAAATCAACAAAAACTAATTTAACCAATTATTTTCTCCATTTGATAACTTTTTGTAGCCTCTGAAATGCTACAATAATTTTTAACATTGTATAATATTGAGGGAAATATTAATTATCCGCGCTGTGGTCACGGGGTCATATCGCTGCCTCGCAATGCAGCGGGTCCCGGTTCGGTTCCAGGTCGGGACAAGTTTCCTGGGTGATGTTTTTTTTTCGGATTTGTTTCCTCATCTATAACTAAAATGTCAGGAAACTTTAATGCCCAAACAGTCTCAGAACTTAATCTGGCTACCATAATCATTTATTTATAAATAGGTTTACAATGTAATAAAACATCTTTCTGTGTCCAAAGCTTTTTAAATTTGTATCTTCTTTCGCCATTCTTCTCTATCTTCCCATTCCAATTCTTCGAAACCTACCTCCCTCATATCTCTTCTTATATCGTCCATCCATTTAAATCTAGTACGACCTCACTTTCCTTTCCTTTCCCGTAATCATCATTATCTTATTCGCCATGTTTAGTGTGAATGTGTGATTGTGTGTGAATGGTGTGTTTTGTCTTAATGTTGTATCGTCTCGGAGTAGGACTTGACATTGAGCTGACCTCTCATTCGGGGAGGCCCTCCATGTCCTGGTGTGATAAAAAAGTGTATGTGTGTGTGCGATCCATATTTTAAATCTCTCTCCCGACAGGTCGTACCGCTGTAAGGTCCGAGTGGCGTGTAACACGTAAATGTAACTGTAAGGTGAGAGGTAAAACTGCATCAATGGAAAACAAGTAAATATCAATTCAGCCTTAAGTGAGTCATTAACGGTAAATGACGATTGCCTTTGTCCAATTCTCGCATTCATTCATACTTCTGATTTTTTTCATAAGTAATGCCACGAGTGATTTCCAAATTATCGATAAATGCACGACTCACGAAGTGAGGAGTGAATTTGTTTAAAGAAATTGGAAATCAAGAGTGGCATTTGTTATGACTATTTAATTAATAAAATTAAGCCGTTTACTCACAAATAATTATTTAAATATTTTTATTTTAAAATATTTGTATATTTAATGTAAACGACTATGTTTGAAAACAAATGAGAAATTTTGTTATGTTTCACTTGTTCATCACTGCAACCAGATCATATTATTTATTGCCAAAGGATCGCAAAATTATAAGAATGCACCCTAGTGGAGAACAAATGAACCAGCATTATAGGTTATTAATTAATTCTAATGCCCTATAATGCAATTATGTTAATTATATTTTTATATATAATGCAATTATGTTAATTATATTTTTCTGGGACGTAAAACCTGGGAAATAATACGTTTAAGAAAGTGTAACCAGTGGTTTCTTTTATTGTGGTATAATTAATTGCTACAAATGTTTTATGTTATATCCCGCAAGCACTATCTGGTTACATTCACGCAATATGTATATGTATATATATATATATATATATATATACAATCTGATTGCCACATGCATTCTATAATTCTTATATCTTAATTTATAAATTGTTATATTCAACGTGTTTCTAAGAGAGTCTATCACTGCAAAATTATGGTCTGATCTATTCAGAATGTTAAAAAGGAGCTTGATTTCAAAGGGATAAAATTAAATTGATAAAATTGAGGTTTAAAACGACTGTAATTAGTTGTAAATACAAAAGCATTGAAATGTGATTGGTCATTGACTGCCATTTGGGCCATAAGTTAAATAGTCAGCATAAAACTGCTAACATGTTAATTGAAACACACTTATCTGAATTATTTAACCTATACATTGGTTTCAATAGGCATCAGATATCAATTATGTGGCTTTATACAGTTAACGAATTAGTAAAAATTAAAGACACCGCATTCATATACTTTTAACTAATTATTTTCATTATCCCCACCAAGTTTTTCAATACAGTCATACCACCGCTTATAAACTGGAGGAATAATCTTTTCCAACTTCATAATAATTTTCAGTACATTCCGTATCAACTATTTTAGCACTAATCTCGCACCAAAAGATGGAGCATGTATTCTAATTGTATTTTGTGTTCATAACTCAATTTCACAAAAAGTGGTCTTTATCCACTTATAATTCCCATATGCCTTCTATCGACACTTTAATAACAAATGAGGAACATTTCCAAGAAACACCGAAAATGACACGATGAACAAGAATTTCATCGCCGTCTTCCTTCCTCTGTCGTCGACTGATCTCATATCTTCCACTTCGGCGGCCCAGTTTTCGTATCCGGTGGGGTATTAAGTGGAAATCTCCACCTTTGATATGGATGTGTTCTTGTGCAGGCCTATAAAGATGAAAAACAGGAAACACTCAACAAATAAGGTATGAAAAAGTAAACAGAAGAAAAATTAAGAAAATAAAATAACATGATGTTGAATTAAAATATCTTAAAAAGTTGATGTTGAATTATTAAAATAAGTAATTGATACAACTTATCAGTCGTCTGTAACAAAATTGTTTCTGTTTAAAAAACTTCGTCAGGTAGTTAAGAACATGTAGGCTTTTCAGAGACATGATCCATATTCGGCATGTCATTTGGTTCTATTTTATTGAATTTTAGAAGTATTGATAAAATAGCATGTCAAAAGTAGATTGAATAAAGAAGAAAAATAAGAGTATTGCTTATGTAAGAACACATGAATAACATTAGGCCTAATTAATTTAATTTTACCCTTAATATTTCTCTTTGTAGGAACTTTTACACGCAACACGCTACATGTCATTAAGGGGGTCAGGACCTGTCACAAGACGATTTTAAACTGTGCAATATATACTTGCTTTTAATCCTTATAAAGATATGGAAGGTCTACTGTATGAGTGCTCGCTTTATGCCAGGCCCACCTCCGAAACAACATGAATATTATAGACTCAAGTGTGTATATATATATATATATATATATATTATAATTAAATGTTTAACATTGAGCAATGCAAGCTTAATATGGAATGATAAGAAAAATAAATGCCTGGACATTTTTCTTATCATTCCATATATATATATATATATATATATACACACACACACTAGAAGTCCCGTCCCGGCCACGCGTTGCTGTGGCTAAGGTATACATTAAACATTTAAATTAAGTTGCTGTCTTTCAGCCAGATTACTTAAAACTAATACTTACACACGGAATAATAATATTGAAAATAAAATAAACACTGAACACACTTAAATTATGAAATAATCAATATTTGTAATTCAATTGAAATTCGCGGTTGCAACAAAAAGCACAGCCATCTGGATCTCTCTTTGTTAAATAATAAATCAATTACCTTACCAAATTATAGCTCGGGACCCAGCTCCGTGTGTCTGAAAGGAATTTGCTGGACTCAGCTGTTAGTACTATGCGAAGCAGAGAAGTGTACCTCCTCCACACTTCCCCCCGCAAACATACAGAGCTTGGACCCGAGCTGTACCTTACACCGCCATCTGTTAGAATCGTATGGAATTCACAAATCATTATAACTCTTTGCTAAATAATAAACACATAATTTGCAATAAAAAAATAATGCAACTATAAATTTAGGTCTCAAGTTGGATCAAACTTCACACATTGTGCAACATTTTATTAAAATCGGTTCAGTAGTTCAGAATTCCATCGCGGACAAACAACGTGACACGAAATTTTTATATAGTAAGATATATATATTGTCGATCGCTGTGAACTTTTGTCTTCATTGCCAAATGTCAAATATATAGTTATAACATCTTAATAATTATATATATTGTCCACCGCTGTGGTCTTGAGATAGCGTGCTGCCTTGTCACTCAGCGAGCTTTGGTTCGATTCCCGGTCGGGACAAGTCTCCTGGGTGAGTTTTCTCGAGATTTTTCCTCACTTGTAAGACAATTTAAGGAAGCTTTAAGGCCCAACCTGTCCCCGAACGTCATCATCATCATCATTATCATCCGCCGGTGTGGAAAGCAACGGGAAGCTACCACACATATAATTCCCTAGTAAAGCTGCAAAATATAACATGAAAATGCTGAAAGACCTGCCCTAGGGCAGAACCACTATATATATATATGCGTGTTTGTGTGTCATGAAAAGAAAATGTAATCCCTGAACCGCGATTTGAACCCAGGACATATAGAAGGATCTGTTAGAGATCCCAGTTCAAATTCGGTTCAGGCATTAATTTTACTATTCATTATATATTTCGCTTTCATTGCTTAATGCCAACCTTTAATTGTAACATCTTAAAAATGTAATTGCAGTAGCGTGAAGATAATATGCGAATAGTATTCGAAGACTAAATGGGCCTTATAATGTCTTAATATTTCTGTTATAGGCGAGAAAAAGTCCTAAAATCCTCACCCCGAAAAATTGTGCCGAACGTAAATAAAATATGTTTGCGCTGCGTCCAAGACATCTGTAATTAATTCACAGTAATAACTTGAAGTTACCTTATGTACTGTAAATGTTTTCTCTGCAGTCATACATACGTATATAAATGACCCGAGAATATATTGTTTCGTCATTATTATGTGTTAAAAAAACTAATTCACTGGCTTTGTCAAACCAGTATATTCATGGCCACGCGGACATACGGTCTCCATACATCCCTATCCTGAGCTAATGCTTTCCAGTAATCCCCTGTATAATCTACTTCGCTCAAATCATAGTTAATGTTATTCTCCCACCTCATTCTTGGTCTAAAACTGGGTGTTTTCCCTCTGGTTTTCCTACAAGAAGTTTCCATGCACCTCTTTCATCCCCCATACTTGCCACATGTCGTGCCCATCGCAGCTTACGAGACTTAACTGTTATTATACCTGGCTTCCTATATATATCATAGCTCACTATTTTTGCAGAGTTCTCCATTCACCTATCTGTTCATCTCTTTTTGGTTCAAAAATGTTCCCAAGAACTTTATTCTCAAATGCTCGTAGGCCGAATCTTCTTTCCTCCCTTAACGTAAGAGTTCATGTTTCGCATCCATATAATATAACTGGGAGAATAGCTGTTTTATACATTTCCAGTTTAACATTTTTTTAAAGTCTCTGCAATGCATAATAGCATGCATTTCCAGAATTAGCCTATTTTTAATCTTTGTGCATATCATTCCTTTTTGTAATTATTGTTCCTAGATACTTGAAATCAGCCACTTATTCGAAATTTCCTTCATTTGTCATTAGTTGTCCATTTCCATTATATAATGCATTTATATGTTTGAACATATATTTAGTTTTATTGATGTTTACTTCCAGTCCCAATGTCTCAGTGTTCTTCAATAGAGTGTGTGTGTTGGCCCTTAGTATCTCCTCGTCATCGCTCAATAATATACATCATCAGCATAAACTAAACGCCTATTAATACCATTGAGTTGTAGGCCTTCTTCATTCTCCAAAGATCTATGGCATACTTCTTCTTCTTCTTCTTCTTCCGAATGCAGTATTGGGTGATGATGCCCGTTCTGCGACTACAAAAACTGATCCTTCCATCGGTTGAAGGGTCTTCCGAGGTCTCTTTTGCCATTAGGGTTGAGGTGGTAAATCATCTTTGGTAAACGGGAATTTGACATTCTCTGGACGTGTTGGAACCATTTAATCTGATAATTTTGTATATGTTCAACCATTTCCATACTATTCCACTGCATCCTTATCTCATCACTTTTCATTCTATCCCTTAATGTTACTCCAGTTAGTGATCGGAGGAATCTCATTTGTGAACTATTAATGCGGGATTTATCTTTTGCTCGAAGTGTCCAGCATTCACTTCCGTATAGTAGAGCAGGTTTGGCTATGGCATTATGAAATCTCAATTGGATTTCTTTCCTCATTTGTTTTCCAAAATTTCTCCTAATTATACCATTTAATCTGTTATATTTTTCTAAATTTGTTTCCACATCTTTTTGATTATGAAACTGTGATATATGGCATACTCTAATACACAATTGAATAGTAGAGGAGATAGTGCATCTCCCATTGTGAATTTCAAACGTATCAGAAAACTGTTTGCCTACACGCACCTTACTCTTTGTGCCATTTAGATACATTCGTATAAGTCTGACTAACTTTTCAATTCCACATTCCAGAAGGATACTTTATAACATCTCCCTCTTAACTGAATCGTATGCCTTTTTCTAGTGTACGTATAATTGATGTACAGTGCCATTATATTCCCAATTATTTTCTAAAATCCGTCTTATAACAATACAAATTAACTATATTCCATTTATATAAACATTATACGACTATGACGTGAAATAAGTTTAGTGAGTAAAATATTTTCCTTATAAATTACATATATTTGTAATAAATATAAATTTGTTGGTTCAATTTATACGAGTAAATTGAAGCTGAAGGAGGCTATTTGATTGACCCAGATGCGGAACATTTCAATCAAGGTTTGGTCACTGTGGATTCTTGAACAGAGAATTCTCCGTGAAAGGCATAAATCAGAGCGAGACCCTCATATCTGCCCGCTGCAGACTTCCCTCTGATTGGTTCATGATCGATTGTTATCATTCAGGAGGTCGAACGTGACGATGTATGGGAATTTTCCCACATGTCAAATCTCAACTTTTTATTACATCATGGAGACTCCTAACATCTTCTTAATGATAATATTTCTGCCATCATTTATGAATTTCTAGCTGATTACCCGATGTTGCTCCGATATTTATTTATCCCTATTTTATTTTCACTAATCGGCATAACGACCCTGAAAATTATGGATTTCCCAATAATATTTCGATTATCTTTCAATTTCAGCGCTTTTAGCCCTCGTAGGGGTCTCATGGATTGAACGCGGGATTAAATATCATCGACAATGTTAACATCAGCTTAGCGACACCGAAAGCTGTGAATTCGACACTAATTGTGCTCGTTCCGGGTTTTTTAAGGGGAATGATGGGTGAAATTACATATTTTGAGCTAGAGACTTGATGTTTTGTACAAACATTCACTGCATGATACATAATGACGTGTTTAAGTTTCATTCTTGTGAGACATTTATTTTACGAGTTATTACATATTATATTTTTACAAATTTGCATATATTATAATTAAATGTGTTCAACAATTTTTTAGTAAAATGTCTGATTTTTTTCTATAACACCCCTAAAATATTAAAAAAACATCTTGCATTAGAATTCTTATAATGTGAATACAAAGGGAGAAATAAAATAATGCTGTATCTCATGCGTGGAATTACAAAAAATAATAATTGCATACATTTTATTTTTTATTTCTTAAAATACTTCTTCAATCATGAAACCCGTGCATTACTTTGTTACCCATTTTTTTAGGACTTGCAGTATAAATTTGAACCTTCTAGGACAACATTTCTGAATTCCATTCAATTTTTAATGTACAAAAATGCAGTGAAAATAAAAGTGTGGAAAAACAAGTTTAAAGATTTGCGTGCAGGCGGCATTTAGCTGGCGCAACCTTTTAACTCTGATTAATTTAGGACATTTAGAAGCGCCATAGGCCTCTGAAACTTTGCCAACATATATATTAGAGTGCATGCTATTTTTTAGTACAAAAAAACAAAAAACAAATGTCAATTTTGATCTCAAATGGTCCATTTTTCATCCATCACCTCCCTTAAACGTGATATCTTCACATCCCCTCACAGCGGTGTTAGGAGTCTCTTAACCAACATAATCTTCTTCAAATTGTAGATTATACATGTTATCCACAAATGATGTATACAACCTCTATAAAATAAGAACTACTCATTTTCAAAGGAGATTTAAGTTCAACTGCCAAAGTATTTTACCAATGTTGCAGTATGTAGTGGCGCTAGTGAGCTCAATAAACATAAAGTGGCTTCTCCGCAGGAAAATGTTATGTGTTATTTGTGACTAGCAGAGTTCAAATCTGTAAGATGAGTCTTCTTCTTCTTGCAAGGATTGAACCTTTTTTGGTTCGTTCCGGCTCCAAGTATTATAGCTTCTGTGTCCATCTCATTCGTGGGCGTCCCCGATCACTTTTTCCTCCTTTTAGTTGATAATTCAGACTTTTCCTAGGCAATCTGTAGCTATCCTTTCTGCAGACATGTTCATACCATTTTGTCCCATACTCTCCTATTTTATCTGTCAAACTGAATATTTGTAGTTCTTTGCGGATATCTTCACTTCGTTTTTAATCCATTAATGTAACACGAGTACAGTGAAATTAAGAACAGTGTATACCAAGGAGAATCTCCAACACGAAGGAGCATCTACCAATGAATGAATAAACTTGAAGGTAATTATAGTAATGGTTACCATAATAATAATAATAATAATAATAATAATAATAATAATATAATAATTTATGTACTTATTTTTTAACAGGTTTACAATATAATAAAACATTTTCCTGTTCGCAAAGCTTTTTAAATTTTATCATCTTTCTCCATTCTTCTCTATCTTCCCATTTCAATTCTTCTATACCTATCTCCCTCATACCTCTTCTTATATCATCCATCCATTTAAATCTAGGTTGGTCCCTCTTTCCTTTCCCAGGTTGAATCCATTCCAAAGCTCATCTGGATAATCTTTTCTCTGGCATTCTACGCATATAATCAAACCATTCTATTTGTCTGTATATCACAAAATCTAATATTGCATTTTTGACTTTCATTTGTTGCCTGATGATTGTATTTCTGATTTTTTCATTTTAAATTGTCTACTTGAGCGTCCAAAACAATCAATTTTAGTCGACATGAGTATTAATCTCAAATTTTTATTCAACTACCAAGTTTCTGCACCGTATGTTAACGTTCTTCGAATTATGGATTTATAAATTTGTAATTTGGTGTATTTGAAGAGAAAAATTTCGCCCAGACCGAGACTGGGCCCGGGACCTTTTTTAGCTTTCTAGACCAATGCTCTATCTTCTGAACTACCGGGTCGAGTTCCAATCTAGAGGCAATTTTTTCTTATATATATACGTTGTAATTCTCAGCAACAAATGCTATGAAGCCTTTGCTTCTATCTTTGGAAATGGCGGCTTCTTAGCTAAGAAGACATTTATTGGAAATTTAAACACTACTTTATAAAATAGTTGAATGCAGGCTTTCACGGCCGGTAATCATAATGTTGAGTGATTCCGGGCTTTATGACCGTGGTCCTTCACTGGTGTTCCTACCAGACGTTTCTCCCTCAGCTGTGGAGAACATCTTCAGAGGCGAGTACTTCTAGGTATTGTTTCCTGGACGGAGGCTCGACTGTGAATGATAGTTTTGAATCCTGCTGATGATGGGACTAGTCCCGAAAGCTCTACAGTTAAATAACTAATAAAGTTGAAGAGATGGACCTTTTAGGTAAATATTCCATAAATTTATATTTTAATTTTGAATAGTACCTCAACAAAACATATCATGAATAAAAGTTGATCTATTATTACATTTGCTATACATATTTTGCATGGAGCTGAGGAGACCCTTTAAATGCTTAAACGTTTGTTTATATATTGATTTTACAGAACACATTATTTTGAAATAGCATAAGACGTATGCGGTAGCATATTAAAATGTAATTTCAGAATCAACAACTACCACTTGATTGTCCGCAAATAATGCAGTAAAACAAATGAGAAATAATATTCAAAGACTGAGAAAGAATATTAATAGTTCCATGTGAATACTGATGTCAGAATTTTGGTGTGATCACAAGTAGGAAGTGATTTTGATGGATTGGAGACATGGAGAGAAGGTGTTGAAAGAAGTAATAAGACTGAAGACAAATGAATAGGTGGTTTTGCCAGTTTATCACTGTCACTTGCTATATCTGCTTAGCGACAGTTTTCCATGGCATCTTCCAATATATCAAACCCATGTTGACCTTAGTCTCCGATTCTGTAACCCATTTAATCCTGTGACCTTCCTATATGATCATTTATTAGAGAATTGATTTATATTCTATTTATATGTCTCTATTTCAACTCATAAAAGTAACTTACAGCTAATTCCGAACATTCAAATTCATTTGGCAATTCATTTATTTCTATAGTTTATTATTAACTTATTACTATTTCTCAATTCATTTATTTCTATAGTTTCTATGAGATCTAGTTTTCTCACTTTTCTTCAAAAAGGTAACACTTTAAAATCTGAATTAAAACAATAATAATCTTCACTGTAGTCCATTCACGAATTTAGGGTATTTGTTGATGTGTTTTGGTATCAATAGAAACACCATCTAAAAGCATTTTGAATTGACGTCCTGCAGCTTGATAACATAACATCTACTTGGGCATCCTGTGATCCCCCATTCAATGTTGCATCCATCTTGACTTATTATCAGAAATTTTGTTTTGTAAACATTCCATATTTCTAAAGATTCTAAAAGTCTTTGTTTTTTATTATCTAGAAGTGTGTATCCAGCAGTATTCAGGATCAGTAAATACTGCTCATTCTGCTGATGATGGAACTAGTCACGAAGGGCCTACGGAAAATTAATAGGTTACAAAGTCGAGGAGACGGACCTATTAGGTAACAATTTTATATTGTAATTTTAGTACAGAACAGTCTTACGTCTGACAAGATGTACATCTTGAAATGCCATAATGCTTGTTGTCTTTGCTGATTTCTTCAATTAAAACAACGATCAAATTAAATTATGTAGTTAGTATAGTTATAAGTATTTAGATTTTTTATAAGTTATGTTATAATATGTTTCTTAAAATGATTATATGAAAGTCGTATACAATTATAGTAGTTTTATATATTACCTTATTTACATCGTAAATTTTTATGATGTGAACATAAAATCAATTGATTATTATTTTTGTTATGATTATAATGGTTTAAAAAATAATAATGTTGTACGTGCACTGCAATTCTTTTATAGCTTGTATTTTGTTTATACAATTAAATTGAAGATCAGCAGAGGCTTTAGTTCTGCCAGAGTAAACAAAGCATTATGTTGTTATATATATATATATATATATATATATATATATATATATATAGAAAAATCTCCTTATTCGCAAAACTATGCCGCCAATACAGAAACCGCGAATTTGGAATGATAATTTCAACAGGTATATAGGGGATACGTTTCAAGGTTTTGAAATAAAATAAAAATTGTCAAAATAAAATTAATTAATAAGAGATTTTACCTCCTAAAAGAAAAACAGAGAAGAACCCAAACTTATTAGAACCGTTTTATAGAATTTTAAAAAAAGGTTTAATTGGCTTCGAATAGAAAAGAAAAGAAACAAGAGAAAATGAACCAAAAATTATTGCTCAGTTGCATAATAAAAGTAAATCAGTATCAGAAAAAATAACGAAAATGATTCCTCACTTCCTAATTCCCTAAGAGAAAACTGTTCATGTGGATGAATGGCTCGAAGGGATTAATTAGTCTAAAATTATTCAAAATAATTTATTCACTCACCATATATATATTAAGTAATATTATTACCAAACATTAACTTATTGTAACGGACTGTCAACAGCACGTATGGCTTATTGTCCATGCGACCCATATTTGTAAATAACATTGTATGTATCTTATTTTTAGCCTTACAAAATCCTAATTAATTATATATATATATATATATATGTATTTTTTTCTAATATCCTGCAAGACATCATCCTCCCATCTTAATGTTGATCTTACAACTTTTCAGGTTTTCATGTCTTCAGATTTCGTAACAAGTGCTATCTTCCGGGTTAAGGTTGTAAACCCCAACCCCCAACCTGAAGGGCCAAGTGATTTTAATCAAAGTTTTCTTCCTTTAGCCTTCCAAGATCCAACTTCTATCTACAAGGCAGCAGAGGGTAGTAATTTTGGGTGTCCTCCCCTAGAGAAGTTGGCTTCACTACGACTTTAAGCTCCCTCTGCCCATTCCTAAGGACACAACCGCTCAATCTGAGTACAGACATTGCTCCTTAGAGTGCCTCTTCCACCAGAACCGCTATTACGATGACTACCATCTTCACCATCACTGCCGTAGAAACCTTCACCTTAAGTGGCCTCCATATTTACATCTCCTGGAGACAGGGTGGCCCAGTTAAACTCCCAGCATTGGGTAGGCTGACTGCGGTCACCGTCGGGCGATGGGGTCACCACATCCCTCGCCAATATATATATTTCGATGTTGTATTAACATTTTGATATTTAGAAATGACAACCAAATATGACATGAAATATAAAAACATTACTGGTATAAAATAAAATATTCTTATTAAAAATGTTTTCCTGTTATAGAAGCCGTACGATGGCACTGAGAGATATGTCCCACTGTCTCTTATGATAGAGAATTGTATAAAATATATCATATATTTGATGTGTGTGTGTGTGACGACCGCTATGGTCTAGTGGTTATGTTCCATGTCTCTAGTGCCAAGGGTCGCAGGATCACATCAGGCCGGATTCAACAAATCTTTAGGATGTAAACATTCAAGGTACAAGTCTTACGTGATGCACCCCACTCTGCTAGCATTTTTGCAATTTTTCGCAAGTGCGTGCGTGATCGTAGCAATCTTTATATAATTACCTTGAGTTTGAAAGTATTGAGTGCCGAAATCAACATACCTTTGCCCGGGCCCATAGAAGGCAAGGATTGATCCACTATTCCTTAGTAAATTGTTAAACATATATTATTGTATGCTAAGTAGTATTGTAATCGTGGAATCTAGAAGGAAAAAGGGGATTAATTGGCTTCAAAAAGCTTTGAAATTTATATCAATAACTAACATTACTAGCTACGCAATTAGTAAATATAAGTTAACCAAAATAATGTAACTTTAATTTGAGTGATAAGTCAGATAAGTGAAATACAAATAATATAACAAAATATTATTTTCTTGACCGTTGAAAGATAAGTTATGAAAGAAAAAAAATAACATATAATCGGTCATCAAAAGAAAAATCAATAACAATAATAATAAACATACATACATACATACATACATACATACATACAGACATACATACATACATACATACATACATACATACTACATACATACATACCATACATACATACATACATACATACATACATACATAAATACATACATACATACATACATACATACATACATACATACATACATACATACATACATACATACATACATACATACATACATACATACATACATACATACATACATACATACATACATACATACATACATCATACATACATACATACATGCATGCATGCATGCATACATACATACATACATACATACATACATACATACATACATACATACATACATAAATACATACATACATCATACATACATACATACATACATACTACATACATACATACATACATACATACATA
Organism: Diploptera punctata; assembly: GCA_030220185.1. Classification (NCBI taxonomy): domain Eukaryota; kingdom Metazoa; phylum Arthropoda; class Insecta; order Blattodea; family Blaberidae; genus Diploptera; species Diploptera punctata. The sequence continues at coordinate 652,423 of JASPKZ010008381.1, read as the reverse complement.
CATACATACATACATACATACATACATACTACATACATACATACATACATACATACATCATACATACATACATACATACATACATACATACATACATACATACATACATACATACATACATACATGCATACATGCATACATGCATACATGCATACATGCATACATGCATACATGCATACATGCATACATGCATACATGCATACATGCATATACATGCATACATGCATACATGCATACATGCATACATGCATACATGCATACATACATACATACATACATACATACATACATACATACATACATACATACATACATATACATACATACATACATACATACATCATACATACATACATACATACATAAATACATACATAATACATACATACATACTAAATACATACATACATACATACATAACATACATACATAACACATACATACATACATACATACATACATACATACACATACATACATACATACATACATACATACAATACATACATACATACATACATACATACATACATACATACATACATACATACATACTACATACATAATACATACATACATACTACTGCATACAATGCATGCATGCATGCATGCATACATACATACATACATACATACATACATACATACATACATACATACATAAATACATACTACATACATACATACATACATACATACTACATACATACATACATACATACATACATACATACATACATACATACATAACACATACATACATACATACATAAATACATACATACATACATACATACATACATACATACATACATACATACATACATACATACATACATACATACATACATACATACATACATGCATACATGCATACATGCATACATGCATACATGCATACATGCATACATGCATACATGCATACATGCATACATGCATACATGCATACTGCATACATGCATACATGCATACATGCATACATGCATACATGCATACATGCATACTACATACATACATACATACATCATACATACATACATACAACATACATACATACATACATACATACATACATACATACATACATACATACATACATACATACATACATACATACATACATACATACATACATACATACATACATACATACATACATACATACATACATACATACATACATACATACATACATACATACAAACACTCAATCCAGTCCAGCCAATGGATAGGGTACACGGTCCTGGTGGCCCTATCCTGGTTTATGAGACTGATTAAACCAAACAGCTCCTTCGAGCTACTATCGACTTGACTCCGACGAAACCAAAATAGATGATGACACTGATATTCACTTGCACAGCTTATTTGAGGACTTCACTAACAAGGGGAAGATGCACAGTAACACGCAGCGCATAAAGAAGGAAGGGGGAGGTATGTAGGAGAGAGGACAACGAAGATAGGAATTTGGCACTGTTCTATAAGATCACTGAAGAAGGAAGACACGATGACGTAGTAGTTGCGTAGTATTACGTAGTTTTACGTACCGAAAAGGTTATTTCGGTACAGTGGGAACTTTAAGCCTTGGGTCCCGAGCCTGAATATTTTCTAGCACGTTAAAGAACCTCAAGCTTGAATAAAGATACCTCAGAAAAAAAACATTTTCTTTAATTCAAGTAATACCTTAATTTCCTACTAGACATCCTGGACGCGATGTGCTAACCACATGTCATTCGCTGTCATCTATTGGGAAATAAATGTAATTCAATTAGTCTTGTTTCGAAACAAACCACTAGGGGAGCACCCACGTCCTCAGCGGGACGAACAGGGATTAATTATATAAAATGTTCTCATGGTCATTTTTTACCGAAAAATAGGATCGATGAAGGTGCGTAAAATTTTTGAAAAGTCTCGTGTAAACATTTCACTAATTCGATATTATAATTTCTTCATTAGATTTATGTTTTACACTTCTTGACAAAACGTCTTCCCTTAAGAAGAATTAAAAATCTGCATAAAACCTTTTTTTTTTTTTTTTTGAAAATCTTCGAACGTTCTTCACTGGTGTTCATGAAAATTTCTACATACAGATTTTCAGATACGGCGAGTGCTCAGACACTATACTTTTATTTTCTAAAACCATTGCGTGTAGGATTTTTCTTGACACGAAAATACAAAAATCATTCTAGTGGTCGCAAATTTCGATGATTCACAACGAAATAGTGTATATGCTATTGAAATAAACTGAGGCAGATTCTATAAAAAATCAGTAAAATCTGACCATTAGAAATTGGGGTTTACTAGAATCCCAAAATTAAAAATTTACTCTAGCACCCGCCATGTATGGTCCATTTCATTGACGCACGGGCATCTAAAAAGAATTACGATATAAATGTATCATTTTTCGTTTTAATTATTAATCTAGTAATGAAAACACATTTAATTTATTTAGCCTTAGCAGCGCAAGTCGGGTATTAAATAAATGGTAGAATATTCCTTGAGAAGTCTACTGTACTAAGAGAAACTTGAGCGCAGGTTTAAGACTAACATTTTGACGACTGGTGATGGAGACATAAATCGCAGCACACTGGTGGTGTTGATTAATGCATGATATAAGCCTCTGAACATTCCTTAATTAAATACAAGTCTCCCTGCAGCCTCACAGGCAAGCACAACTGCAATTAAGAGAATTAACATACTCTGCTATAATTGAAAGATGTGGATTACCAAGGGGACAGATTCGCTATCGGAGTTAATGAGTGATTGTTTGAAATTTGTCATTATTATCGTAACATTTTATGTTCTATCAGTCCTTAAGTTAAATTAAGGCACATTTGCGTTCTTTATATTTCAATGTTGTGTACGTCATTCAATAATTTTAATTAATATCTCCTTCAACTCAAAGTGATTTTTGTCGCCATAGGTTCCTGTCTAAAGCATCTACTTACCTCAAATTTATAGTTTCCATATTCTCTTCACTCCATTCATCCATCGTACTCTAGGCCTGCCTCTTCCACTTCTTCCATTATCTTTCCAATAAAGGATCTTGTTTGTATTCTGTCTGCTTCCATTCTTATGAGGTGTTCATACCAATAATAATCCATTCATAGTAATTCTGCCCGAGGGCAGGTCTTTCACTGCAATCATAGCATTTTCATGCTATGCTTTACAGCTTTACTAGGGAATTGTAGGTGTGGTAGCTTCCCGTTGCTTTCCACACCGGTGAAGGATGATGATGATGAGATGATAATGATAAGGATGATGATGATGATGACCATATGATTTCGCGGACCGTTTGGGCCTGATATTTGTCTTACAGGTGAGGAAAAACCACGAGAAAAACCCTCGCCCAGAAAAACTGCTCCGACCGGGGATCGAACCCGAGCCCGCTGCGTGACAAGGCAGCACGCTACCTCGAGACCACAGCAGTGGACTACCAATAATAATAATAATAATAATAATAATAATAATAATAATAATAATACTAATAAATAATAGTTTATTTATTTATAACCACGTTTTTTTCCATTTCACGTATTTCAGTAGTCATCTTCCAAGTTATTTTTGGTGTTCCTGTCTTCCTTGAATCTTGACGATTCCAGTCCAGTGCGCATCTATCTACTGCAGTTTAAGGTTTACTCATATGACCAATGCAACGCAATTTTATTGCCTTTATATGTTTTTCGATAGGAGCTTGCTTAGTTTTGTGCCATAATTTTTGGTTTGAAATTATATCAGTACTATTAAGGAAGGAAACCATTAACTAATCTACTGACTGACCAATTAATAAAGAAGAAAGTGAAAAATGTATTCCAAATAAAGTTAATATCCGGTAGTCCTCGATTTCCTGTATTTCATATTTAATATGCTTGTTAAATATTATTCATTGAGAGTAGTTAGTAGTAGTAGTAGTAGTAATAATAATAATAATAATAATAATAATAATAATAATTACAAAAAGAACTAATCGTTATCTCAGTAAAAAATTAGTTTATTAAGTCGAAGTTTTAACCTCCTTGTGTGAGGTCATTTTCAAGACATGGTTGTTTATAAAACATAAATGCCATCACCAAGACATTTTTTTAATATAAAATTCCAATTTATGTTTAAAACTATTTTAAATATGATTGCAGTGAAAGACCTACCCTCGGGCAGAATTACTATGGATGGATGGATGGCTCAACAATGGGCTACGCCATTATAGATAGATTATACAGAGTTGATGAGGACAGCAATATATGGAGAGCTTATGTCCACGCGTCCACGAATCTGCGGGTTCGATAGTGACAGTTAGTTAGGTTACAAGTATTTGATATATATATATATATATATATATATATATGTCCACCGCTGTGGTCTCGAGGTAGCGTGCTGCCTTGTCATTCAGCGGGCCCGGGTTCGATCCCCGGTCGAGGCAGTTTTTCTGGGTGAGGTTTTTATTGGGGTTTTTCCTCACCTGTAAGACAAATGTCAGGAAAACGTTAAGGCCCAAACGGTCCCCGAAATCATATGGCCATCATCATCATCATCATCCTTATCATTAGCATCATCATCATCTTTAACCGGTGTGGAAAGCAACGGGAAGCTACCACACCTACAATTCCCTAGTAAAGCTGCAAGCATAGCATGAAAGTGCTATGATTGCAGTGAAGGACCTGCCTTCGGGCAGAATTACTATGGGTGGAAGAATATGTATATACGTTCTTTCCTCTCACATGCTATATATATATATATATTATATATATATTATATGCTTGTGAGAGGAAAGAACGTAGTTTTGTAACACGTGTATAGTTTTATAGTTAGATGGGAGAGTCTCTCTGTTTTTGTCGGTCCGAAATGTTAGTTATGGGGGTTAAAACAGAATATCTGTAGGTTTGGCTAAGTTTTCAGAGGCGGGATATTAATAAATAGGGGTGGATGTTT